>CM047392.1:46671087-47871087 GCA_026123125.1 Chironomus striatipennis | reverse complement strand
AATATTTTCATTTTCATCAATGCATTTACGTCAACATTATTAACATTAAATCAAAATTATTCAGCATAATTTTTTTTTTCATGCTCATTAATTCAATTTGATTAAGTTATTGAACGATGCTTTATTATTGCTGCTGGTATGTATTTGTGTATGTGCTCTCTTCATTATATGTATATAGCTCACGTATGATTTATGGAATGAGTATCATTTTTATTGAAAAATATTATGAGAGACGAGAACAAATTTTTGATCAATGCAATGAATGATATTAAGTAAATTGCTCGAGGTGGAAAAGATTTTTGGGTGGATGTTGAGGTCCAAAATCAAAATGTAACTGTTTTCTTAAATTAAAAATCAATCTGATTTTTAATTGAAGATTTTTATTAGTTAGTACGCAAAAATTTATTAAATTTGGCAAATGTAAAAAAAATTAGGGAATTTAAGAAAATTTGGATTTTTTTTAATTTTGAGATCTTAAAATATCTAAACTTTTGTGATTTTACCAGTGTACTTGAATAGACGTACTAGGTCATCTTTAGAATCTTGCTGAAAAATGATCTTACAATTATTCTTAAAATTGAATGTTGGAAAAAAAACATTTCATTTCAATAATGATTAATGAATTCAAAACCATTTAAAATAAGATTTACGTCAACAATAGTCATACTCTATTTTAATTTTTACCGACATCAATATTTATTACCAATTCTTCGATTTTGGTCAACTAAAAACCGGATTTTTTTGTCTACTTGAACAACTTTGAATTGTCTAAAATTGCCAATAAAACATTTTGTTTATTGATCTTTTTCACACAAAATTTAAATGTTCACGTGAGAGTGAAAAGGTACCTTTAAGTGTATACATAAACTTAAATAACAATGTCTTCGAGCATTTCTTCAAGGTCGTTTGAGTTGAAGGGGCATTTGAAGTAAAGCGTGGATTTAACAATGAGGTTTACATGATGTAGATTGTTTGTTATTTATTTTTGGATATTTTGTGATGATGATGACTAAAAATTTTGCTAATTGGGATTAAAAATTTGAGCCAAATACGTAGACTGCAAATCCAGGGTGTTTAACTGATCAAATTGATCAAAAATGATCAAAAATGATCAAAAAAGATCAAAAATGATCAAAAAATATCAAAAATGATCAAAAAAGATCAAAAATGATCAAAAATGAATTTGATTAGTTCCGCACCCTTGCTGCAAATTAAATTATGTTTAAAATAAGTTTTAAAAATGTTTTCATAAGAATTAAAGTTTTTAATTTTTCTTTATTTTGAAATCTTTATTTTTATTCAGATTAAATTTTTACTTAAAAAAATTTTATAACACAGCACCGCAGTCATTATTTTTTTCCCCAAAATAATCTGGATTAAATTTCTAATACTTTTACCTAACCAAAGCTATCAATTAATTAATTCCATTGATTTTCTTTCAAGTCTTGTTTGCACTTTTAAGAAACCTTAATTGAGTTGCAAATAATTTAATTTCACTCGACATGCTTGTAAGCATTATTATTAGTCTAAAGTTGTTACTTTAGTTCTAGCTAATTGCTTAAATTGTTCCACAGCTGCATGCAATAAAGTCCATTTTCTTAATTCAAGATCAAACTCCTTGCATGTCTCGTACAAAATTTCTCTTAATTGTGGAAGTAGTGCATGGTCAAGCGAGGGAAATAAGTGATGTAATGTATGATCTCCAAAATGTGTAATTGACACAGCAACATTATAGTTTGCTTCTTTACGATCAACAGTTGCTGCCATTTGATAAATACCGAAATCTAAGCTTTTAAATTCATCACCTTCGTGTACGATTGAGTATCCATGATGTCCAGCATTTACAGCCATTAAACTGTATAAAAAGGATCCAGTCATCAAAATTACACTCCATATCGAGATGATATTTGTGATGTTGGAAAATGTGAGTGATGAGTTGCCAAATGTGAACATAAATACAGGTGGTAAAAGGATTAAAAGTTCATCTAAATGGATTCTTTTAGTTTTTGCGAATATAAAGCCAGTGAACCTGCAAACAATGAAAAATTTTATTTTTTTATTTAAATTTTCTAATTTTAAAGACCACATGCAGTGAGCAAAAGAAGCTAATTATAAAAAATCAAGAAAAGACGTCAATTTTTTCATGTAAAAATTAACAAAGACTTTTAACCACGCAAGCATACTGTTGAGTTTTGATGCTACGATAAAATTTGAAAACATTCTACTTACCGTGAAAATAAGCTTGAATGGAACAAAAGCATATAAACAAGAGGAGTCATAACATATGAAAAGATAATCTGCAATGTTGAACGTGGTTGAACTGAAATGAAATATGGGAATTAGTTGAGATTAAAAAAATAGTACTATTATTTTTTTTCATTAAAATTCTGTCTACAGAGATTAGTTTTGGATTTTGATGGATTGACAGGTTCAATTTGTAAAATATTTTGCTTCTGAAATTTCAAACAATAATTATGTAACTTTATTGATTTGATAATTTTTTCTCGCATTTATCAATTTTTACTCATGTATATGGATCGAGGAACCGGTACTGAGGGTAACAATCGCAGACTAATTCGAAAGAAAATTCTGAATGAATTTGGTAGAATTTTCTGCAGAATTTGGCAGAAATCAGAAGAATTCTCCAAAAAATAATTATGCAGAATTTTTTTGCGGAATTCGGCAGAATTCTGCCGGAAAATCTTCAGAATTCGGCAGAATTTTCTTCCGAAAATTCGGCCAAATTCTGCAGAAAATTCTGTCGGTGCTATGAGTCACAATCTTCTGAATATCCCGAACTGGGAGAAGGTTTCAAAGGATACAGCTGCCTTTCTGCGAATCTTGAGTGCGGTAATGGGCCTACGTGCGACTCAACCAAGAGAGTAAGTAGGTAAGTATAGGGATCGTGAAGGAATTTGAATGGTACTAAACACAATAATAGAATTTACCTGGAATCCAATGAAAAGTAGGCTCATAAGCAGATATTTCCAAATCCGTGTATGAATTGGGATACAAATGATGAGACTGTGAATGCAATCATTTAAAAATCAAAATCTATTAAATTACAACTGTTCCATTGTCCAATTCGCTATTGGAATTTCCAAGAATCACAGAAAATTCCACACTCACCATGCCATGAAAAACTCTCCAATCTCTCCATCCGATCAATACAAAATTCGCAGTATACATTCTCCAACTATCTCGTTGATGATTAAAATTGTGTGATGCGGCATTCATCCATCCTGCACATTGTGATGCAATGAGAATGAAAATAATTTTTAAAAGCATCCATTCAACTCGCATTGCCATAATAGATGATATTAAGAATCCACAAACAATTGCATCCAAGCAGAATTTTGATTTCCATAAATCACTTTTATCAAGTGATGGAAGCTTCTCAGCAACTCGACGTTTTAATACTCGATAAAATCCATTATCTTCGTATGTGAGCTTGTAATTACGGGGGGTATCAGCATCTTTTACATAGAATTTTTTTAAAACATTTGATGCCTTTGGTAGGATGTGATAACTTTCAAATGCCTCTGTGATGTCTGTACCCTGATGAGATTTTAAATTACATGTGAATGATTTTGAAAATTTTTGTGGATTATTGAGTATTAAGTCTATTTTAATGAGGCTAGTTTTAATTGTGAATGTAATCCTATTGTTTTAGATGGTTTATTGTCTGCACGTAATATGCTTAAAATTTGAGTTTTTTAACAATAATAATTTTTTAAAATTAAAAATAGTTAATTCCTATGTTTTCAAAATTTATTTCAAAATTTTCTAATTTTAATTCAATAAAAAATTAATTCTTCTCCAGTTTAAATTTTTAACGAAAATCCTAAATCAACAACACAAAATAAATTTAATAAAAATTGATTTAAAAAAAAATTCAATTTCCAAAAAAGACAAACGCATCCCAATTCTAAGAAAAATTCATCGCTCCCAAAAATAAAATTACAATATTAAATTTTCTTTCATTCACAATTAAGCCCAAATATTTACTTTAGACAGAGAAATCCATTCACTTCCTCCTGGGTGATTTTTAATAAAATCCGACAAATTATACAATTTATCGTGGACTCTCCAATATCCTTCTGCATTATCATCCTCTTGTCGACCTTCCAGCCAACGCCAACAACTTTTTATCGACTCATCACGAAATGATGGGTATTTATTGACTATTGTTGTATACTTAATTTTTGATTTTAGATCCATGCTGCTCAACAGTTCACAATGGACTGAGAAGAAAAAAATAAACATTTGATGTAAAGTTCATGGGTTGTAAGAAATAATGAATTTATCACGAGGGTTTTGATGTTAAGCGTAATGAAGAGAATCCAAATAAAACCAGTTTTTTGTTCGTTGTGATTTGATCTTGCTTATTTTCTGTGAGCTTTTGATGAATTAATCAGAATATGAGAAAATATTCATTGATTGAAAATATTGAAAAATTTTTGTTGCTCTTATAAGAACTGAATTTTTTATTTTGTCAATTTTTTTTATTTTTTACTTTACATGGAGTTTAAACAGTTGTTTTTGTTCCGAAATTTTTGTATTTAGATCGAAACGGATGAAAAATGACGATTAAAAATGAAAATTTGAATTTTTGTATGGGAAATTTTTGGTTATTTAAATCAAAACAATTCAAATCGAGGACCTCCTGTAAAGAAAAATTTAGACACTAACCAAAAAATTATATATTTTTTTTTCGAATTTTAAATATATATTCATTTTGAGTCAGTTCTTACAGAATTTTTAAATTTCCCTTTATATCAGACAGAAAGCTTTGAAGCTCCTTGAAGCATTCTTTGACAAAGGTCAAAACTTCAAGGAAAGATATCTTTTTGAAATCTCAATTGCTGGAAAAAATTCTTTATTGAAATCACTTCAGTTTATTTGAAAATAAAATTCATGCTGTTTGCATAATTGATTTTGATTCTATGACAACTCATTTAATTTTTGTTAAGCTTTTTTTTTAAAAAAAAAAATTTTTTGTATCTTATGCCTAGCAGAATATTACAATCCAAAATATTATGAACTGAATTTTTCAAATTTTTAACGAACATTTTTCTTATTTCTCCTCAAAAGCCAAAAACAGAAACTTTTTCAGCATCACGAAATTTCCAAACGACGCATAAAATTTTCTTTACAATATCAACGAAAGTTTATTTTTATCGAAACCTTAAGGCATGAAATACAGTGTGCCTATATATAGGCTGTGGATGGAAAGTATTTTACAAGAAAAATAAATTTCTATTGAATGTGTAAATATTGCATACATTCTCGCATGAATAACTGAATATGATGATTATTTCTTGTCTCTTACTTCTTTTCGTTCTTGTTACTTTACACGACTCTTTTCCTGTACATCGTCTTTATAAGACTGAGAAAACATTTTTTTTGTTGGGTAAAATTTAATTTTCAAAAATGTCTTGAAAAAATTTAAAGTAAAAAAAAAAATCTTGAAAAAATTGGAACCTTGGAAAAAATTTGAAGATAACATTAATGTTATCAATTTTAATAAAAATTTCATTAAGATGGAATAAGATCAAAAGTTTTAGGTTCTATCAAGATAATCCCAACTCCTACACAAAAAAAAAAAAAAAATCTTGAACTTTATTCAATTGATCATCGAAGTAAGATGAAAGTCGTCAAAAAGACGTTACTTTTAATTTATTATCGATCGATTCAATAAATATGCCTCGCAAAAAATGAACAAAATACATATGTGATAAAATAAACATACACGCAAGCACACATCATCATTTCTGTCTCCATATCATTGAGAATGTGGAAGTAAAGATGAAAATTGATATAAAAAAGTAAATCGAGGGGAAAAGAAAATTTGAATAATTTCAAATCAGTGATATTCATTTGTATAGTTTGTAGAAACATCACCTCAAAAGAAAGAATGACATCAACCAACAAAAGAGCTGTTCCATGAGCAAATATGAGATTTGAATAACAAACTAAAGGAAGGATATTTTTCCTTGTATTGATAGTGGAATTTAGAATCGAATTGAAATGCCAGAAAATAAAAATAATAAAAATAAAAATACGCAATTCCTATTGTCGTTCATTATAATGACTGTACGCATTAAATCTACATAAAAATAAATTCTATGCTGTAAATGCCATATGTATGAATGTAAATTATGTAAGTTTTATAAAAAAACACAATTGAATTTACACTTCTAATCCCTAGTGAAGTATTACATACGTATGGAACGTGTGTCCCATTTTTATATCAACTTATGCTTTGCATTGTATTACGGAAGGAATGAAACATTTTTTTTTCGACCGTCTTTGAAAGAGTTTGGCATGTTTAAGTTGTAATGGGCATTTAATATTTATTTTGAGAGGAGTTGAATAAAGTTAAGAGTGTCAATGGTGCTTGAATTGGCAGTCAAACATAACTCCATTCACAAATTTAGAATCAATTCATAAATGCGCCCTTTATTCCTCATCTTAAAAATTTCATGTATTTCAAACTTCAACAAGATATTTCTTTCATATATCCTCTCCATTATTTGAGAATGGCAAGGAAAAAAAAATTGGAAAATAACAATAACAATAATAACAACAACAACATTTACATTCTCTCACATATTCATTCTTTCGTGTATCATCCTCTGAGCTTCTTTTTTTTTACTGTAAAATTTATTTGTATGTCATTCTAACATATATTCAATAATATTGAGATGTTCGGAGAGTAGAAGTAGGGAAGAGTAAAAAAAAGAATAAAAAATTCAATAAAAGCCGGAAATGACACAATTTATTGTAATACACAAGAATATGTCTCAAGATTTACAATGTTTCCTTTTATAATCTGACATTTATGTTATCATGATAGCATTTGGATGATGGCAGATGTAAATCTAATCTAACCTGTATGGAATCTATATAGTATGGAATTTCTGATATTAATCCACAATTCTATTTTATTTTCATTCAAAATATACAAAAAAATAGAATTTTTTTCTGACCTCGAACATGAAAATTTTCTGTTGCCCTAAATTCCCACAGCGTGTGTCAGCATTCATTCATAAGCACTCTGACCTTTCTCAATGTTCTGTGACAGACTGCATTTGGACTGAAACAAAAAAAAGGAAGGGAAGATGAAAAGTGTTTGCATAATTCTCATAATGGAATGAAAATTCTATAAAATTTAATTGAATTGAAAATAATTTTATTCAAGTTTTTTTTTCGATGATTTCAATTCATGCATAAATGGCTGAGTAGAAAATGTTGAAAGTTTGCCAACTTTTTTTTTCAATTAAAATATTCGCTTTATTAATTTTATTTTATTTAGGGTGACCAGAAGTTTTTCGTAAAAATCCGGGACATTTTCATGAAAATCCGGGACATTTTTAGTTTAGCATCATAAGGGTACTTGCATCTTTCTTAAAGTGTTTATTATTATAAATCGAGGTTAATCAAGCTACAAAAATGCAATAAAGTATGAAAAATAATAAAAATTTGCATTCAAAAATTTTCAGTCATGGGCTTGAACCCGTGCCTCCAAAAAGAACCAAAAATTTTTCAAAAAATTTTCACATGAAATGTGGATTTTTTACAATTAGGTATTTAATATTTTTCTTGAGATCTGTTAGAAAGAATTAAGAGTTGATGATTATAATTTACGAAAAGTTAATTTCTGATCGAACAAAACTTAAAAAAAATTTTCTCAAAAATTTTTAAAAATCCGGGACATTTTGATGCTCTGCCGGGACACAGCAGCTTGAAAAAAAGTACAGCTGTGTCCCGGCAAATTCCCAGCAGATGGCCACCCTAATTTTATTTCATATGTTTTGAAGATTTTTAAAGAATTTTTCAGAATTTTTTTAATGATTTTTTCCGATTTTTTTTTATTGAAAAACTTTAAATAGTTTATAAAATTCAAAATGAACGTTTATTTAAAATAAATTAATATTGATATTGCATAATTTAATTTTGTCTTCTAGAGCTGCAAAAAATGAGTTTAATTTAATCAAAACTTAAATTTTGAATTGTGTTTTTAATCTAAGATTTTGGAAATTAACCCAAAATTAAAGTTCATGCATAACATCCATTTTAACTGATAAATGAATTTAATTAAAGTGTTACGAGCGTAAACTATTTATCTTATTAACTTTCATCGAAATATTTTCTCTTTATTTAGAAAAAATTGACGAAAAAATATCACAAAAAAAAAAATATTTAAATGAAAAGTTCGTTGAATTTAAAATTTTTATTTTTTAAAATAATAATTAGTAGTTGAATATTTTTGAGAACACAATCATATTTTTATCTTTATTCCTTCCTAATCTGATTGATCTGAAATCATGCATGCAGAATGTCAACAACATTATCAGACTTATTGATCAAATATCTTCTTCTCATTTGACTTAAAAGGATTAAAATGAGAAATTGAAACAAAATCAATAGGATAAGAAGTCAAAACATTTTCTTAATATTTTTAATTAAAATACCTAAGACATTTTGAAACTAGAGTAGAGACTTATTTCGATTACAAATAATTGTCTTTAGTTGAATAATTCTATTTTCATTTGGATTATAGTAAAACCATTCAAAACATGTTATATCCATTCAATTTTCCATAAATGAAAATATTTCTATAATGCTAAAGATTATGTTTTCTCAACAATATCTGTATCATGTCATAGGATATTGAACCTCTTAGTTATTTCTAGGAGTTAGGTATTTAAAATATAGACGAAAGTAGAAATTGTGTAATGCCTCTTATAATTGGAGAATTCTTGAGAAAATTTTCATGACATTCAATAGTTTTGTAGATTTGAATAAACCTATATTTAAAAAAAAAAATTAAAAAAAATTAATATTTTTTGAGGTTATATTGACTCAAAAAATTGAAAAATAAAAAATCCATAAATTTAAAAAAGTCACACAAAAAATTTTTTAAATTTTATTATCACCAGTCAAAAAAAATGTTCAAAGTCCTCGTGTTGTTAATCGAGGGACTTAAGCGCATTTTTGTCGCAGCGATCAGAAATCGATTTAAAAAACTGTTTTGAATTACAAAACCTCTTAATTTCTCTCTATATCAGCAAAAAATCCTGCAAAAAAATACAATTTTCATTTAAAAAAACTGTACAATAGTAACAAAAACTATTAAATTCCGTCTTTCTAGCATGCTCTATGCATAAAAAGTCTGTTTTCACGATGATAAATACAAAACCTTTCAAAAAGAAAGAAAAAAATTTTGACCAAAAATAACGGTCAAAAAATTTTTAAATTCCAACGGTCAAAAAAAATTCAAATTTTTGTCGAGGGGTTTTCAACAATTATTTTTTTTCCTTATTTAATGTTAAATCGTTGATTACAGGAATTGTAGATCGTTTAACGATTTTTTAATAAGCGATACCGGAATAACTCGATAGTAGAAAGATAATTCGTCATAACAGAACTCTTAACCAGAGTTGGCAATCGGCGGAATTCGGCCATTTTTTGTCTCCTGCCATCGGCGGCCATCGGCCATCGGCGGCCCGCCGATAGCAGGTGTCATCGGCCATCGGCAGCCCGCCGATGGCAGGTGTCATCGGCCATCGGCAGCCCGCCGGTGGCAGGTGTCATCGGCCATCGGCAGCCCGCCGATGGCAGGTGTCATCGGCCATCGGCAGTCCGCCGGTGGCAGGTGTCATCGGCCATCGGCAGCCCGCCGATGGCAGGTGTCATCGGCCATCGGCAGCCCGCCGATGGCAGGTGTCATCGGCCATCGGCGGCCTGCCGATGGCAGGAGAAAACTGCCGCCGATCGCCGATTGTCGGCCATTTTTTTCCAAATTTATTTTTTAAAAAATTTTTAAGACTAATATAATTTAAATAACACTAGCATAAAAATCAAAGATCGAAGCTAATACTTTCAGCCTATCTAATTTTTTGCTTATTTGAAAAAATTAAGTTATTTAAAAAGTGTTTTAGATATTCTAACTATTCTTTGGTTCATTTTCTATGATTCTAAATCATATTTCTGAAAATTGGGAGCATTAAGCTCAAAATTTAATTTTAAAAACTTTTTAGCCAAAACATATATCGATCGGCCAAAAAATATGTCGATCGGCTAAAAGGTTTTTAAAATTAAGTTTGAGCTTAATGCTCCCAATTTTCAGAAATATGATTTAGAATCATAGAAAATGAACCATAGTTAGAATATCTAAAACACTTTTAAGTAACTTAATTTTTTCAAATAAGCAAAAAATTAGATAGGCTGAAAGTATTAGCTTCGATCTCTGATTTTTATGCTAGTGTTATTTAAATTATATTAGTCTTAAAATTTTTCTAAAAAATAAATTTAGAAAAAAATGGCCGACAATCGGCGATCGGCGGGCTGCCGATGGCCGATGACACCTGCCATCGGCGGGCTGCCGATGGCCGATGACACCTGCCATCGGCAGGCCGCCGATGGCCGATGGCCGCCGATGGCAGGTGTCAATCGGCGGGCTTTCGCCGATTGCCGCCATCGGCATGCCAACTCTGCTCTTAACTATGTCTGGTTTCTGAGATCTCAGAGCTCATCCAGCCTTGAACCAGCCAGCCGAACAAAGTGAAACTATAAGCGTCATTTTTTGCAAAAATGCGCTAAAAACCAATACTTTTAAGGTAAAAATACACAACAATTTATTCATATCGACTATTCAAATCCTCAAACTTCTTATACCTCATAAAAAGCTCCTTTCGATTGACTTCATTGGGTACGAATGTTTTCTCAACCTCATAAAATTTTGATGCATTTTCAAGCTCATCCAAAACTCCACAATTGTATGCAGCTAAATATGCACATCCAATTGATGTCAACTCAGTGCTATTATTGCCACGTTCTATTGGAATATTGATCAAGTCCGCAATTGATTGACAAATGAATTCATTTGCAGATATTCCACCATCAATTCTAATTTTATCAAAATGATAATTTGAATCCTCTTTCGATAGGAAATAAAAGTTAGCGACTTTAAAGACAATACTTTCCAAAACGGCTCTCACAAAATGACATTTCGTTGTCGATTGTTTATATCCAATAAAGCCTGCCAATGAATAAAATTTCGGTATGAACATAACACCATCCGAATCATTTACTGATAATGCCATGTCTGATAACTCTTCAACGTTCGTACATAGTCCAATTGTTTTTGCAAATCGAATCAAAGTTGTTGAATCATTAAATGATCTTTCAGTATAAAAGACCATTGACGTTTGCTTCTTCCTCGTTTGTGTATTCCATGCAATCAATGGATATGCTCCCGTACGTGAACCCATGCATTTACGACCAGTATTTATGTTTAGAAATGTTCCAGTTCCCAGTGTTATTTTCGCATCCATTTTACGGAAACATGCATTTCCAATCAATGAAGCCGCTTGATCAGCAATTGTCGTTGAGATATGAACCGGCACACCAAGTACACCTTTATGTGTATAACCAAAGTCGTATGAATTGTCAACAATTCTAGGCAATACGCTTCTATCAATACCAATCAATTTCAAGTTCATTGATACGTAATCAAGTGTGAATGGATCAAAAAGTCCAGTTGCACAAGCGTTCGTTATGTCTGAGATGAAATCAAATTTTTCAAATTTATTGAAATTTTTTAATCGATTTAGAAGCCATGTATCTACGGTACATATTGCTGCACGACCAGATTTCACTGCCTCTTTTAATTTCCTGTTTGTTTGCATCAAATGCGATAAACGTGGTGCAATCTATATATTCGTTTAAGAAAAGAAAATAAAAAAAAGTGAAAGTGACGTTTTTATTGAGTCGCATGGATATAAATTAAAGCATATTTTAGAGCATTTTATGATAGACTTTTGTAAGTTTTAGAAGTGTTTGCTCCATTTTTTCTGAATGTCACATAAATTTGACCTTGAAATTTATGCTAATTTTTGCAAAAACTTGACAAAAATTATATAAAAAAATCAGTCCATCTAAAAAATGCGCTCTATCCCCAACAAAAATTTTCCTATTTGTTTCAAAAGATACTTACAAAATTGTTAATCATTTTCAGTTTGCTGACCTGTTTAAATCGCTCACTTCGCGTGATCCAATATAAAAAACCTGCACCACAGTTGATAGATTTGAGGAAGCAACCGTTATTAAAGTTATCTACAATATCATTTCCCCGTCGATCCGACCATGATGTGAGATGATGAAACGGTTCACCTGTGACCTTGTCTATGGTAATAAATGTAGCCCGTTGTACTGACATGCCAAGACATAATATGTTTTCAGCATCCACTTGCGCATCTAATTGTCGATTCGAGATGAAATCAAGGTCAATCAGTTGTTTTTAAAAATTGTTTATTTTTGCTTGTTTGAACTTTGATTAATATTTTTTTACCTTTTAAAGCATTGCGGAGAATTTTTACAATATTTAAGAACAAATCATTTGCGTTTATTTCACATGTGCCGTCATCTGACTGAATTAGTTTTATCTAATGAATATAAGGAAATAAAGAACTTTAATTAATAGGAATGTTAGGCTCGTGTGTTTGATTTGTGAGATTAATAATTAGTGAGTATATTGGGGATAATTAAAATCATAATTCGGCCATATTATCGTTCAATAAAATAATTTTTTAACACACGTTTAAAAACAGTTGAGCCAAAATATTTTTATTGTATTGAATCATTTTTTTTTCAACAGGCTTAGCGAACTCCAACCGGTAACAGTATATATTTATCAATATTTGTACAATTGTTTGCATTAAAAATGTCTTTACAAAACATTTTATTTATTATTTAAAATTTCAACAAGTTTGAATTAAAATGCCATTAAATGTTAATTTAGCTGCTTAACACTTGAAATTAATCATTAAGACACTAAAACGTTTACGAATGAATAATTATGATCATATCTTAATATCAAAAAAAGTGAGGTAGGTCAATAGTGTCAAATAAAAAAAATGTTACATTTTGTTAGGTTGTTTAGACATTTTTTTTTTCGCGGAAGAGGGTTTGTTTTGGTTCGGTTCTAAAAAAAAATTCAATAATATCTAGTGTAAAATTCGCGAATATAGAGGAGGGGTGAGGGTTTGACAGTCAGCAATGAAAAAGAAGTCAATTTCTCAAATCTTATCAATTTTCGATTAATTTGCATTTTTTAATATTTTTCGAGCTTGCCAATTACCTACTTCAAATAGTTAGCAAAATATATTTTTTAAGTGCAACTTAATTCCAATTCCGGTGATTTCCAAAATTTTACCATTTATTCATATTTAAACTTTTCCAAATTATCTCAGTTTATATTATTGCAATCACCATGACAAAACAAAATTGAATTTTAATTGTTGTATTCCGTCAAATGTTTTTGTCACTAAAATAGACCACAAATAATAAATTTTGTCAATCAAGCGTTCAAATTATCTACCAATTATATGGTAATTATTGGACTTGACTAAAATTTTTATTGTCATGGAAGTTTCGAAAGTTTTTCATTTTTTTTCGTGTCATTAATTTTTTTAGCGCATTTTTGAAAACTTGTTTTCAAAAAGGAAGCTCAATCATACACTTTGATCGGCAGCAAATTTTTGAAAAACTATCTTTTGATCTAGACATCGTAGAGAGCTCAGGTTTGTTTTATTAGCTTCGTTTAATAAAGTTATTGTGGCCACGGCTATTTAGAAGTCTTAAAATTGAGTTTAAACACCTTAATTATCAAACTTTTAATTTTTTCATACAAACAAAATATGAGTGCGTTCAGAAATTTGAAATTTAACGGTAAAAAGTAACGGATGTGTTTAGAAATTTAAATTTTTTTCTAACGGAAAAGTTTGAATTTCAGAAAACCGTTATATCGTAAGAATATTTTTTGCATTGCATGTTATGAAATTCGATTTTAATGTATAAACCTTAAGAGAAAGTAAGGGTTTTGATCATTAATTTTAGAAAAGGAGTTTTGATCATTAACTTTAAACTTTTTGTAGTAATATTATGATTAGAGAAATAGCAAAAGAGTTTTAAAACTTGTCCATCTTTTCTATTAAATCAATTGCTAATCGCTGCGTCAAAAATGCGCTAAAGTCCCTCGATATAAAACACGAGGACTTTTGTAATTTTTTTTTATGAAATTTTTGAGGCATGACAAAATTTATTTTCTTACAAAAATTAGGTTTCTGTGCTAATTAAAATAAACAAATTTAATAGAAGAGACAACTGAAAGCTGAGATTAAATTTTCCCCAAAAATCACATAATGTTTATCTTTCATAAGAATACATGCACAAATTCCAAATATTTCCTCAACATCTCACACTTTAATCCCCTCAAAATCTCAAGGATCAAGTCAAAATTCAAATTCATCACAATTAACATTAACATTATTTTCAACACCACATTTTACCTCGTACTTAGCACTTCCGAGAATTTCAAATGCTGTTGAGCTTATCACAAAAGCTCTTGCTGTCGTCGAGCCTAAATCAAGTATTAATATTGGCTTCGTCATTTCTTCAAAAAAAAAAAAAAATATTAGAAATAAAAATTTACATCACAGGCTTAAATTTATTTTTTTAATTATGACCGCGCAAGTTGAGCGAAAATGTAAAACTGCTGGTTTTGGTTTGCGCACAAAAATATCGCTTTTTTTGTTTTTGTTCTCTCACTCTCTTAATAACATTGAGTTGTTATCGTATGTACACAAACTGGTTTGACTCATTGAGAAAATTGAGAAGAAAATAAAGTTTTAAGTGTGCTGAGCTTGGCTTGATTTTTTTTTATTATTTTTTTTTTTACAAATAATCAAGTTCATTGCAAAGAAAAAATGTTTATTATATAATACGATTATGGTATGCTCGAAAGTTTTTTCTTCTGCAGTTTCTTGACCCGCCAATCAATAGCAAAAAATAATGCTCTATTTTGCTACTGCTCTATCTCATTGTGTGTACTTTCCTACACTTTAACTTATGTAAATAATTGTAATGTGAGACAGAATGAAAATGGAATGGTAGAGTCATGACTCATGAGTTATACATGTATTTAACATATGTACAGCATAACAATTTGACCTAAAGTGAACAATGTTCACCTGCATTCATAAATTTTTTAATACATATAAACCAACTTTTGCAAGAGCTACTTCCCATCTACAATGGAATGTGCAATTTATTTTTATTTATTTTCATTTTTTTTTTTGAAAAATTTAATTCTTTTTTCGAGTTTATGGTTTAGAAGCTGTTAGAATGGACGGGAAGAGTTTTGATGATGAAATGGATTCGTTTAAAAATTTTATTAATTTTTGCAGAAGAGAAATTTTCAAATGAAGTATTTTGAGGAATTAAAAATAAAATAAAAAATAAAAATTATGAAAAATAAACATCAAACTTCTCATATGAAATAGTTAATGAATTTTGTATTTCTACCAGTTTTTAAAATTAATTAATCTAAAATTGAATCAAATTTAAAATATATTAAAAATTTTTTAAATATATTTTAAATCTGAATAAATTCTACATTTTTTAAACCAATATTTTGTTTCGAATTTTTCAATTTAAATCTTTTTTAAACAAGTTTTGTTTCTAAATTTTTCCAAATTGACCCAAATTGACGTGGAAATTATTGACTATGTTTCATTAAAAAAATTATCATATAATCCAGGGTGCGGAACTGATCAAAAATGATCAAAATGATCAAAAATCAATTTGATCAGTTCCACACCCTTGCATATAATATAACGCCGAAATTCGGGTTTTTAAACGGGCGAAGGGGGGTAATTTCCGTCGTAAGGTGCGAGAATAATAGACCGTAAAAAACTCTCGGAACCTCTCCTCCTTAGAGCATTTTGTAATAAGTGAACCCATTACAAAGAACAAAGGTCCCTTTTCAAATTTCTCTCAGCTTCATATCCGTAATACATATCAACATAAAAATTGACCTTATCATTCAAAACTCTTTCGAAAATAATAGAATTTCCAGTAAACGACAATAATAATCAATTAACAAAATTCAATTCAATATTGCTGTAGTTTTTATCCAAAAAACAGAAAACATAGCAAAAAAAAAATCTAACGGAGCCACATCATTTCGGAAGTCAAGCGGAAAACTTTGAACCATTATTTGTTTATGTATCATATGACATCGGAAAAGAAGAAAAAAAGAAAAAAATTTCCCCTCAAGAATGAACTTTTAGACGATTTTCATTTTAGACGACTTTATCAACCCCAACTGCGCATGTTCGCGCACAAACTTTTACCACCGAAAGTAATTCAAAGTGATTTAGTCATATTCATACGTTCGTGCCGATAACAAGTTAATTTTGTCGCGCTCCTTTTTGTCGGAGAAATAATATAAAAAAAAATATTTTTTTTTGTGTGATGTGAAAAAGCAAAATAAAAGTAAAAAAAAGGAAAAGAAAAATTTCGCAAAAATCGAAGAAAAATTTTTTGTGTTTAATTTTAATAAAAAAAAAAAAACTTTTCACTAAACCGAAAATTATTAAAGTTAAATAAAAATCAACAAAAAATTACTTTTTAATGAATGTTGAAATAGTAAAGTCAGCTGAATAGAGTCAAGCACTGAATAAAAGTTTCTGTCGAGTATGTGAAAAAAATTTATATAAAAAAAATAAAAAGAAAAAAAAAAATATTACAGCTCTTCCGTTTATGTTTATAGTTATGTGTAGTAAGCAAAACTTTTTGTTCAAAACGATGAAACAAGAGGTGTAACTGTAATGATGTTAGTGATTTACATTGAGGATTTACTTCAAGTTATTTAGTTTCATGGATTAAGTGAGCACATGTTGGAATAATAAAATTCATGTGAATTAAAAGTCGTTTGCTTATCTACGTACTTATAACGTATGTGTGTATGTTTATCTTTACTTTTTTTTTTTACTCTTGATGGAAATATTTTTTTTTTATTTTTATTTTGTCGTAGTAAGAACGGAAATAATGCTTTAAGAGCTTTTAAAAGGAAATATTCAAAACATTTCCGGCTGAAGTTGACAGATTTTTTTATTCTTCTTGGGAATTTGAGTCGCAGTTGCTAGACTAAAAATATAACATAAGGGAAATGAAAAATTCCTTCTTATTTCTGATATTTTTTTTTTCTGTGATGTCACTAAAGAATTTCAATTATTTTGTATGTACCAATGATGTTGATGCATTTTCCAAAATTCAGTCGTAAATATTTGGAGTACATTTAATCACATAGTTTGAATTGTGGTTGATTAACATGCTCACATGCCAATTAGAATCGAGTGAAACGGAATCGATATTAATCAAAAATCAATGATATTGTCGGAATGATTATCATTCAATTTGTCATTTTGGAGGAAATTGACCAAAATATTGACAGTTGAAATGAAAATGTTTTGATTTTAATTATTTGTGAATTTTTGTGTTTTTTTAGGGGACATTTTGTTGATGTAATGTTAGAAAGGTTGAATTTTTTTTTTTCTTATTAAAAGTGATGATGAAGCTAAAAATATTTGTGCCATTTGAAGTTTTCTTGAAAGCTTTCAAGAACTTCCTTCTTTTAGTCAATTTAGTATTCATGGTATTAGAATAGTTTATGAATCTACAAACATAAAATTATATTTAAATTCTTGTTTTTTAATAATGTGCCATTTCAATGAGAAAACATTGTCTATTTTAAATTAAATTTTGTATTATAAACTTTAAATTAAATTTAGGGATAGATTCCCTTTTTTATTAAATTTTAATGTCAAGTCAATTATGAATCTGTTAAAATTGCCTAAATTTATTACTTCTCGTTAAAAACTAACTCGGAAGATTATTTTGAATTTCAATATTCAGACAATAACAAATTGAAGGTTTTTAACTCTTAGTTTGCATATTAATCTCTGCATATTCATAAACAATTAAGAATTATCTGAAATTTTAAATTGTTTTCATTGAATAATGGTATATGTTAAAAGGCATTTAGTTAAAAATGCCAATACAGGGGGTCCTCGATTTAAACACCTGTTTTGTTCTCTAATTTTTCTATTCAAATCGAAACGTATGAAAAATGACCGTTAAATATGAAAATTCGAATTTTTGCATGGGAAATTTTGGGTTTTCAAATCGAAACAATTCAAATCGAATCTGTTCAAATCGGGAACCTCCTGTATTAGTTTAACTTTTTCAATTAATAGAAATGTTGAATATGAACTTCAATTTTTAATTTTTATTCTCAATTCATAAGTTTAATGTCATATTTTTAAGAATACGCTAAAAAATAAAAAAAAAAAAAACATGAAGAAAATTTCAAATTAGGAAATGAAATTTCCATCAATACGCTCAATAAATATCGGAAATTCTTAACTCTTTACCTAAAAATAGCTAGCAAACTTCTATTCAAGGATACAAAATACTTTTTCAAAGCGAGAAAAATTTTCCTCGCTTTATATTTCGTTAAACGTTAAATCACCGTATGTCGATAAAAAATCGATAAATACTTCCTTTCATGCCCCAAAACATAAAATAAGCAGTACATTGCGTTCATAAGTGAGCCGCCGATTTAAGGAGAAATAACAATATTAATTAAATTTTTATTTTCCCACAAAATACATAAAATATATTATTTTTTTTCTCTTATTTTGCCTTTTTATGTTTGCAACAATGGCTGATCATTGAAATGTATTGCGTGGAAAGAGAGAAAAGAATTGTTAAATGGCATTTTATCTTGGGTCAATAATAATAATAATAATATTTAAACCCTTTCAGAATAAATATTGTTAAAAGGAGAAATTGCGAGCTGATATTTCCGATGAGGCATTTATTAAACTAGTTGGGTTACTATTGGTAGGGTGTATTGAAGTTTTTGAAAGATTTTATTGTGAATTTTGAAAAATTTATAAATTTGATCATGACTTTTAAATGCTTTAACAAAATTCTTGACAAATAAATTTTCACCCCTTAAAAATCCATCCACATAGTCAACCCACTCCATGCAATGAAAAAACTATCGTATCATGCCAATATTGATGACAACATATATTCACAGAACATTTTCTAGTTGATATAAAGAGAAAATTTGTTTATTATATACAAATAATGTACAACTACACTATACGATCGTAAAACTAAAGCCCTCAAAATAAGACACAGTATGTGTATTTTTTTTTTATTTATAGAGACAGTAAAAAGAACTTTTTTTTTATTTTCATCATTCACTGGATGGGAAAATTCTTCATTTTATTTATTTTTTCTGAGAATAATATGAGTTTGTTGGTTTGAAGGGAAGCAAAGAAGCGAAAAGGAAAAAAAAGAAGAAAAAAAAGTTAGAAAAATGTTTTTTGCTTATTTTCAGTAAATTTGCTGTTCGGTGTAAATAAAATGATTTGCGAAAAAAGAATGTTTTTTTTTTTGTTGTTTCAAACCGCGGCAGCTTCCTGAATCGAGTTGTTCTAGCGTAATTTGTTCAATCTCCAGAGAAGAGGAATGGAAAAATTGTTTTGTTGAAAAATAAAAGTTTGAATGAACTTTTAACGCCGTTGAATTCAAGGGGGAATTTTATGGTACTGGAGAGAAAAATTATGCAACTTGTTTTAATTAACAGTTCATGTTAATGAATGTGTAATAATTTCTATACACTTTTTTTCGTGGAAAATTGAGAATATTTACTGCTTCATTGCAATTATAAAACTTTTAATTAGCAAGCAACCTACATTTTATAGTAAAATACTTTTAATATTTTCTGGGAACTTTTAGTTTTTGAAATGAGATTTATGCAAAATCTGATGAAATTAAAATTAGCTCAAATTTTATGGAACTAATTTTAAGATTTGCAAAAATTATGTTTTATTTAATCTGAAAGGTATGGTTCATTTATTACGTAACAAAATAACGGTCATATTTCAAAAAAGAACAATGGAATTCTCAGAAATTCTATTGTTCTCCTCTCGACCCCCCCCCCCCCCCTGCGTTACGTAATAAGTGAACGAGCCCAAACTAAAATTTACTAATTGAATCATTTTGTACTCGATAATTTTATTGAATTGATTTTTTTTAATTTAATCGATTTATATTTACTGTTTCTATTGTTCGGTAATTGTTCAATTAACATAAATAAAATTTAAGCAATTATTCATTTCATTTGGGGGCCGTTTACTTAGTACGTTGGCTTTTTAAGGAGCAGAGGGGGTTCTAGAATTTTGTTACAGGTCAAACAAAAAAAAAATCATGTATGAAAAAACGTGACAAGGTGGGAGGGGGTCTAAAATATCGATATTTTGCGTAACCTACTAAGTGAATGACCCCTTGTTGCAATTTACCAATTGTTGTTAATTTGTTGAATACATATTATTTAAACATCTGTCGATTATTGTTCAATTTCGAGCTATTTTTGAATATTTAAGAAGATATTAAGAAGCTAATCTTTATTTTTTATTAAAATTTTAAAACAACATTTTGTTGAATTTTACTTGGAATTAAAAAATCATAAACATTTTAAACTTAATTTTTTTCCTATCAAATTTACAATCTTTTAAATTTGAAATTTTTTTTACATTTCTTTGTAAACAATTCTACCATGCTCAACTAAATTCCCTGCAATAACAAAATTAATTATCTTGCCATCAAAACCACAAAACCAATTTCATCTTCATTCGTAACCAGAAACTCAGTAAAGAAACAATTCAATCATTAAATTTACAGTTGCTAACTAATTAATATAAATTCTCAAGAGCCATAAAATTTCCAATTTTAAACTGTTTTTAATTTATTTTCGTTTTTCCTTTATAATTTGATAAATAGCAGCACGTGGGTTAAAGTATCAAGTCTAATTAGTTTCAAGTTGAATTTAAAAAAATTATTATTTTTCCCTCTTGAACCGACATCGAGCTTATCAAATTCTGAATGAGAAATTTTTTTTCTCTCAATTTCAAAACTGTTATTAGAATTGAAAGAGAAAGAAGTTTGATAAATAATGATGGCAATGTTCCAAGACCAAAAGTAATTATCTGTATTATTATCATAGCGTCGTTTTCTTCTTATGTGCTTTAGTCTATTTTGGAACAAGAGCACTTCGTTATGATTGAGTTTTTGAACTGGAATACAATTTTCTTGATTATTTTTAAAGTTCAAAGCAATATGAAAAGTGAAATAGAGAGCAATTTAATTCAGCTATTAAACTGTACTTGAATGATACATTTATTCATGGAAAAATTTTCCATGAATGAGTGGATGTTTAAAAATCTTTTAATTGAATGAAAATTTATGGAATGGAAAACGTTTGACATTTGCATTTTTCAAATTAAATGAAATTCTTTTTAGTTTGTGTTTGTAATGAAGGAATGGTGGAATATTTTATAATAATTCATTGTGAGAAATTTTCTGCAATTTTTGATGAATTGCAACATCTGGCGTTACTGAGAAAATATTATTTTTAGTTTTTGAGAATTTAATTTGCAATGATTTTAATTTTGAATGATCTGAATTTTCTAAAGGAATATGCAGACATTGAACAGTTAAGTGCCTCAATATAGTAATTGGAAAGGAGTTTGGGTATAATTTCACATAATTTTCAAAAGTTGCTAGTTCAAATCCTTTCATTAATTTTGTATTTGCCATTTTTATCAATGTTCAAGAATGAAATCTTATTAAAATTTGAGGCATCATTAAATTAAAGTTAAGAGCAAGATATACAGATGTGTTCATTCAAAAATGTTACCGTTTTTATCGGATAAAAATTTAAAATTCTCAAATTTTTTGTAAACACTAACACAACGAAAGAAATTTGTAAAATTTCGTTCCTCAAATTTTTGGACTTTTAATTTTGTTTTCATGGTCAAAAAGCATTAGAAATGATAATTTACAATATAATGTTGCTATTGTAAACACAAAAATAAGATCCAGTGAACAAATTTAAATCAAAAATCAAAATTTAATTTAAAAAATTTTTCCATAAAATTTTTTCATTTGTTTGTTTACAAACAGAAAAAAAGCGTATGGTCAAGTATGGTCGAGTATACTTTGTATGAACACATCTATATATCTTGGTTAAGAGTCAAACTGCCTGAATTGATAATGCAAAATAAACTAATTGATGAAATCCTAAAGCAATCAGAGTCATATATTACCTAGTCTAAAAAAATCAAAACTTTATTAAATATTCAACAATTTATTTAAAAAATCAAGAAAAAAAAATTTCTGAATAACCTCAAATCATTTTTCCAAACCACAAAAAAAACTCAATAAAATTTCACTTTCTATCAAACTTGATCCACCTCAAGCCAATCCCTCAAAGTTCATCATAAAAAAATCGAAAAACGTCAAACCATTTTCAATATTTTGACAATATCAATTTCATCATAAAGTTTTCCATCAAACTTTTCAACTTCTTCAATCGATTACTCTGAAAATAGCTCAAAAAAGGAGGGAGTGTTCAATATAATCAAATTATGAACATGTCTGAAAGTTTTTTTTTCTTCTTCGGAGTTAAAAGTTTTCAAATCAAAAAACAATTAGAGTGTCCAAAGAAAATTTCTTCATATTCTTCCTATCATGAAATATATATCCTGTTGTTTACCGTACTTGAGTTGTTTATTTTTAGATCCGGAGAAAAAGTATGAAAAAGTATTGAAAAAAGTTTATTTCGTTTTCTTTTTTTCCACTTAAAAAAGTAAAAAAAAAGAAATTCAAGATATGAAAAACATGTTTCCGCCTTTCTTAATTTTTTCACGTGCAAAAATGTAATCTGAATAATATATTTTGTCAACTCGATACTCTCGTGTCAAATTTCTTCTTTTTTTGCTCCCATTTCCTTGCCTTTATATTCCATATACACTAAAATACAGCAGGAGTGAGGCTGAAATTTATGGCACAATTCTTCTTCTTCTTATGTACCATACACAAATATATTTTACACATTCAGAGTTGTTGAGTCAGCAAACGAATATTTTAAAATTTTTCAAGTATAATTTGTCAATTTACTTCAAAAACAGTAATAATAGTCTAAAATGTAGGTTAATAATGTGAATATATGCTTGCTAACGTGGTTTGTGGCACTCATTGATGTTGTTTTCAAATCAGATAAATTTAATGTGTGAATGATGGGGGTTGGGTTGCAGGAAGGATGAAAGGAGAAAATGAGCTTCCAAGAAAATAAATTTTCAAAGCGGCATTGCGGAATATTTTGTTGTTTGTCGTAAAAAGTAGCTTGAATGCGCATTGAAATAAATTGAAGGTTTTTTTTAAGGAAATTCTTGGAAGGACTTTGTGTTATTAAATTATTAATTTAATGTTAGTTTTCTAACGGACTGTTTACTGGCAAAAATTGTGAATATTTAATGCAGATTTTCTATTTTAATAACTATTTAAAAATAGCATCTGTTGCCCCAAAGATTTGTCTCGTTCTCATCACCATCCACCCCAACCCTGCTATCTGTCTATGGACAAACAAAAAAGCATAAAAAATCCAAACAAAAGAGATAAAAATTTTAAAAAATTCCAATATATTCGACAGCTGGTCTCCAAGTTTTTATTTTACTCATATTTAATTCAATTGTCTTCTTTTTGTCATCTTCCCGTTTTTCGGTTTATATGCTCTTTTTTCCATCTCCATAATAAAATAAAAATCAAAATTTGATGAGCATAATCGAATGTAAATTTATTCTAAATTCAAATTCAATAGAAAATTGCGAGAAATTCAAATGAAACGAAGGAGAAAAAAAAGAGAAAAAAAGGGAAGGCAAAAAAAAATCTGCCATCAAATTGCTCGACTCGATTAGATTCGATATGCCGGCATATATCAAGGAAATTAAGAGCTTTTAAAGGTTTCTTTCTGTTCTTGATGTGTTTGTGTATTCAACATTTTTTTTTCTTTTTTTTATTCTTCGGTCTTTGCTATATGTCTATACATATTCTTCTATCTTTTATTTTTTTTTCTATTTATATCCAGGCTATATTCACCAGAGAGGAGGATGAGGATGTGAAGTGCTTATGAGACGTTGTAAATGAAGAAAAAGAAAAGTGTGAAGAATAACGAAAGAAAATTAAGTGATACTTGCAATTTTTTTCTTCTCTTTCCTTCTCTCTTATCTTCATCTCGTTTGTTGTGTGAGATTCATTAAGAAATAAAAAAAGAAATAAATAATAATAAAAAAAATATCAACATAACACAAAATTTTCATCTCTTAGTGTATCATAAAAATAATAAAAATAAAAAGAAGGAAAGAAAGAAGTGAGAAAGGATCATAATCCATACATAATTCACAAGTGGAATGATAAAAATGATGTTGCAAAATTTTTTATAACATAAAAAAAAAATAAAATAATTCTTTGAAAGAACACAAAGGGTAGGGATATAAAGTAGAAGGAGAAAATGAGAAAAAATGGAATTAGTGTGGAAACATAGTGTGTTCATTTATGAAATTCATAAATAGATGATTGAGTGTTTTTTCACTCTCATCCTTCGGGATTTATTGAGGAAAAACAGATTATAATACAGAGAATATAGTATAAAGTTGTTATATAAATACGTGCAAAAAAAGAAAGCAAAAAAAAAATAATTATTAAAAAAATTATTAAGAGAGGATTAAAGAAGTGAACAGCAACAATAGCCTTGCCATCATCAACAAAAATGTGCTTGTTGGATTTACAGAGGATTATCGTTTTATGTCTGCCAACATTATTATTTGCAGCAACTATGGAACCAGGTAAATTATAATTTACATATTTTTAAATTCTGTTTTTTTTGTTCTTAATTCTGGAAACAGCATGAGCTTGTCTTATTGGAAGGGATAATTTTTGAAAAATTCAATTTATAACCTTCAAATTACCTTAAATTGAAAGCTTTCCAAATCAATACTAAGAACTCCATCCCTTTAACATTTCAACCATCATCCCCAAATAATCTCATGTCAAAATCACTCGAAACATTTAATTTCATTAAAGTACAATGTTACAAATACTCGTGAACAAAAAGAAACTTCTCCTATTCCATCTTTTTTGGCACAATTTCAATGCGCTCATTTCAAGCATCAAACAAAAAAAAATTTTTTAAACAAAATTTTCTTTCTTCTTCCACATTTTCCCTCATGGCCTTGGGCAACATTTGCTCTCCCTTTTTTTTGTTATACTTATGTCTCCCTCCCATCTCTCTCTATGTACAATACTCAATATTCTGCATCTCATCGTACATATGATGCTGATGATGATGATTTGCTTTATGATTATTGAAAAAATAAGAGAAACGAAACGAAATGGGAGAAATGAGAAAACGAATGTAAAGTGCTTAAATTTAAGGAACACATTTCACTTGAAATGGAAAAATTATGTTTTATTTTATCGTAGGTTGATTTATTTTTATGATGAATTTTGTCAATGGAAGTGTTTTGTTTTGTAATTTTGTCGTTTTGGGGTTTGATTGAATTTTTTTTGTTGGATTTGGGATTCAAGATTTTGTTTTAATTGATTTTTGGAGTAATAATTCGCATGAAAATGTGTTTAATCTTAATGATGTGGGCTTTAATTAGCATTTTGGGAAAATTGGAAACATCAACGATTTTAGTGCGTTTTAGTAGATTTTGAACCTGATTTTTTTGAAAATTAAATTCACGAAAATTAAGAAATTTTGATTCAAAAATCTCAACCCTCAACCTACACCTCAAATTTTGTCAAATTACTCTAATAGTTAGCTAATTTACTCTTCATACAAACATATTCAAAAATGCGTCAAAAATTCTCTTCAAATTTACATGCATCCACACACAAATCGTTACTTCAAATTGAACACAAAAAAGAAAAAAAAATACAAAGTTGAAAGAAAATTTATTTCAACATTAAATTTTTTTTGCGCTCTTTTTTATGCTAGAACAATAAATTTCCTTTTGCTTCAAAGCATTACGTATTTATGTTATATGGAAGAGATATCTCTTTTGTTTTTTGATTCATAACATAATATTTGTTGAGAAATAAAGAAGAAAATGATTCTATTAAGGGAGATGAATATAAATTCAGAAAAGAGAAAAAAAAATTTTTTTCATGAACTTCTGTGTTGAAGATGGAAAGGAACAAGAAATTGATGAAGTTTGTTTGCATGCATAATCTTGATGTCAGATGCGATACTCTTAAGAAGAAAATATATGAGCAAAGAGAAAACTAGCAACTAAGAAAGAGGAATTCATCATGGACTTTTTTTTTTGTGTGCTCATATGAAAAAAAAAATCTCCTTTTATTACTCATAATGGATTGCTCTAGATTTATATTTTCTTTTCTCCCTTTTTATCGTCATCTTGGGAATCATTATATGAGCGACCTACTTTTGCACTATTTATTTTGCTATTTGAAGCAGTAAATTATGAATTTCTTTAGAATTTATTTGCTTTTTAATACCTGAAAGGTATGGGAATTTTGAAAACTGAAGTGATTTTTGTTTTTTGTTGTGTGGAAAATTTCGAGCAATAATTGCGAAAATTTGCGTGAATTTTTTTATGATTAGGCCATCTATTAGGACATCAAAAAAATTTACAAAATAACTTACCTGATAAAATTCCAATGGAAAAAAAGAGATCCAGTCGAAGTTGTCTTCTTTTAAAGCATAGCTGTAGCACTCAAACCATGAAGAACGATATTTGTTGTGCGGGAATTGACATCTTTAATAATTTGCCTCTTGACATCAAGCGAATTAGTCAGCTAGTTCCATTCAAAAATGCAGTGAAACAATTTCTGCTGGATCATGTAAAAGAACTACTTTCTGATAACAATTTCCTTCGAAGTCCAATCTGATCTGCTAAAATGGTCAACGCTTTGTATTCCTTGTCATCTGCCAGTCATCTGTATATCGCAGCATTCACTTTAATCCACTTTCAATCGATAATTTAATAATTTTTCACTTTTGTTTACTATTTTTTACAACTTTGTTTACAATATCTAAAAGTTCAATTTTTGAACTTCGTTTGTAGGAAAATTTCAAATTTTAACGGTTTTTGTAGACTTTAAACAATTCAAATTTTAATGTAACGTTTTATTTTATGACTTTTCTATGTTATCTCTTTATATATAAATACGTATCTAATTCTTCCTCTTAATGCTTCTAAGCAGTTGTAAAACCACCTAATATACAACCAGTACGGTTAATAAATATTACATACATACATACATACATACATCTATCTTTTGAGAATTCACGGGACATTTTCAGAATATGGCCAATAAACGGGACCAGGAACAATTTTCAAAAATTTTATACGTGATTCTATTTATAGCCTCAGTTAAAAACAATTTGAAAGCTTATTTTAATATTGAATAAATGACATACAAAATTCTTCAAACAATATCATTTTCCAAGAAAAAATCATCAAAAACACCCACTAGCCAATTTCATTAACAAACCATCGAGTCATAGTAATGTAGACAAAAAATAAAACCATAAACAATATTATTGCTAGACGTTGACAATGAAAAATCATTTGCCGGTTATTTTTAGAATCTATCATGATGAAAAATATGCGTAAATAAAGCTCGAGGCCATATGACAACCATTCCGTTCATAAAATATTAATTTTCATAGGCCAATTGTTCGTTGATGGAATTTCTCGGACAGTATGAGATTAGCAACAATGTAATGAAGCTGACATAATGGGATTAGGATATTGAATGATGTGAATTTTTGATGAAATGCTGTTGGCGATATGGAGCTTTAAGTTTTGGAGAATTTTTAGGACATTTCTTAGTGATAATCTCTAATGTTAGTTTATGGGGTTATTTGGATCTTGGGATTGTAAAAAAGCATTTTTTTGGTTTTACACAGTTGAGTAGGAAATTAGGAATATGAATCAATAATTTTGGAAGAACAAAAGTTCAATTCCTTTGAAATGTAAAATCTGAAACGACTACAAATTGATGTACCAAAATTTTACAGATTTCTCCTTACAGCATCAAACCAGTTGCAGTCATAAAAAAATAATTCATTTCCAACACAACAATAAAAGCTTTAAGTCCAACAGCTTTTTCCAAAAATAAGTATTTCCAAGTCTGTAAGCAGCAAATCATACAAATATTTATTACTTACAAAAAATCCTTGTAAGTGCCAAAGTGCATATGTTGATGATTCACAATATCCATAAGAGCGTCTATAAATGGTCTGTAAAATTTATTATTATTATTTTTCATGTTGCATATTGTCTGCCAAAGATAAATCCACAAAAATACTGGATCAGAGATTGTTAAGTTGTAAGCTGCTCTTTCATCGACTGCATAAAAACTTTTCGTTTTTTTGTGGTTGTTGCGAGCAATGAGATTTATCAGATATTCATATACTTGTAATCCAATGTGCCCGCTTTTTCTCGTTCATGGCAAAAAAATATTGCATGGAAAAAATTTTTTTATGAGCTAAAAATGAAAAACTTTTTAAATGTTCAATGAACTTTAGATGGAATTTTACTGAAAAGAGTTGAAAAGATGATGAAGATGGAAATTGTTTGATAATTTAATTTGCAAGTCTGGCTGCTTTAGAGAATAATTTTCGTAATGAATTTCTATTAGTAAGAATTATGTAGTTATTAAGCTAGAAGTTTTCAGGGGGAAATTCGAATTTTTTTCCTAATTTTTGCGTGAATGGAATTAAAATTTTTTAAATTGCTAAGATATTTTATTGGCAGAATATTAAACTTTCAAATTTATTAAGATTTATATAGATTTACATTCAAAGCTATAACTGGTCATACATTGTCAAGTACCCATATTTAGTCACGAAATCATGCATGATTATGATTTAGTTATTACCATTTTTGAGAAATTACTCAATTTTTATTTTGAATCGAAATCAACAATTCCTCATAATCCCCCAGAAAATCCTTCCACGAACTCAGAAAGCCTTTCAGTCACAAAAAAAATACTTGATCCAGTTTTCTTAGAAGTTCAATACTAAATGTGACGTAAAGATTCTCATCTTAAGATTAAATTTTAATATATTCAACACACATTATTATTAAGGCAGGTAAAATGAATATTCCCCCCCTAAAAAAATCCCTCAAGATACGGTAAATTGAATGTGAGACACATGCGGTAAATCTCTAGCAATTATTTTCCCATATTTTATTGTTCACGTAGTAATGGAATATAGCTGCAAAGTTTTCATAATAATAAGAAGTATTTTCTTATCAACATAATGTAAATCTATCGATTTAAGCATAGAAATTTCTTTTACCTTTATTATACAGAAACACCTACCTGTGTAAAATGATTTAAACTTTTTTGATAAATTTCATTCAGGTTTAATATAATGAAAAAAAAAATCATTGTTGGTTCATCGTCTGCTCGGAAATGAGCATGTATTGAAAACAGAAGAGCAAATACATACAAAAAATATGTCTTTGTTAGCTAGAAGCCCACATAAAATGATTCTCATATCCTACATGCTTTACATTATAATAATAAGAAGCTTTCACGCTTTAAAGATTTCCATTTTCTGATTCGACTTTTTGTTTTTTGTTCTCTCATCTTCACTATTTATCATGCATAAAGGTGCTTTATATCGCGCTATTTTTTACTAGCTCAGAATGTGTAGAATAGATTACTGACTTTAGTCTACCTTCCGTTCATTCACATTTTTTTTTATTATTACATTTTTTTTCACTTCTTCTTTATCTTACGTCTTTCATCGTTCTTGCGTATATATTCATATCATCAGTCTTGTGTCAGGGGATGGGGATTCAAGTAATTTATTTTGATGTTTTATGATGGCCTAGGGAGGAATATTGTACTTCTTATCATTAGTGTAGATGAAGTAAGAAATCTAGTTATTTTCTTGATTTTTGGTAATAAAGTTGGGAGGATTTTTCTTTTATGCCTTTGAGTATGTTTGGTGATTGTAAGAGGATTTTTTGAGAGGAAGATTGATATGTTTTATAGTGCTTTATGTGTATAAAGGGGATGGTTGACTTCTAAGGAATTTTGGGTGTTCTTAGAAGACTTGTAAAGATTCTGGATGTAGATTTGTTTCTCACAACATGTTCGTCAAAAAAGTCTGTTGATACAAATTCAAAGCCTTATGGATCCTACTACGAGATAAATTTTTGATGTTCAATACTTAAACCCATCCGTAGCCAATATAGGTCAGAATTTGACAGAAAATCAAGTTCAGAGTTCTAGATACCCCCAAAATATGTTAGTAAACACATTTTTGACACCTTTTGACTGAAAATTCTTCAACAAATCTCAAAAAATCCCAGTTTACATTCCACAAAACATTCAAAATCTTCTCGTACTTCAGACTAACCCTCGAGATATTTTTTGTTGACACTAAATGAAATCCTCAACCACACATCATGAAAATCTATAAGCTTTTCAAAATAAGAAAAAAAACAAGGCTTGGAGTGAAAACATTTTTGAGGTACTTTCCAAATCCTATTCAAAAACAATCCAAACACCTCCATACAAATATGAAACCTATTTTTCCAAGCCTGGAAAAAATATCCCCATCCCTTGAAATGACACGGCAATATTTACGTTGGAAGCAAATAATAAATAAAAGAAAATATTTTTTATTCGTGAATAAAAAAGTCCTGTAATTGAAAATAACAGAATGATGATGCTTTAGATGTGATGATATTGTAATTGAGTCATTGACTATTGAATTGACTTTCAACTACACTTTTGGGATTCTTGATTCACATGAAAAGTTCTTAACTTATTTTAATGAGATTTATTCTGTTGAAAAGCTTTCGTTTTTTAAATGAAAGAACTTTCCAGTCATGCCTTGATTTCAGAAATCATTGAAAAGGACCAATAGTTAAATAATGGAAATTTATGAATCATTCCACAAGATTTAATGTTTTGCAGCATAAGTATTTCTTTCTTTTTCATCCTCCTTTCATTCTGCTCGCTCGTCGACATGAGCCATAATTTATAAGCATAAACATACATAGTATACTTGAATAAAATATTTATGCTATTGTTATATACATTTATATACATATATAAACATGTACATACATTATTCTTAAGCTCTTTATTTTATGATAGAAAACAAAGAAGACTGAGTGAGTGAGAAGAAGAAAAAAATTCTGTTTGCGCCTTTTTTATGTGAATTTATTTCACTTTTTCTCCTATAACACTCATATTTACCAACGCTTTATGATGTATACATAAAAATAAATAATATCGTGTCATGGAAAATGCTGTGTGTGTAAATCTTCAGCGAGAGAAAATCATTTTCCATTCGACGGACTTAATGAGATTTTTAGCAGCTCATAAAACTATCTGAAAAGCTTTATTTATTTATTTTTTTGTTTTACTCTCCATTTTTTTATTATTGACAACAATGGAAGTGTCATGAAAATTAAACAGGAAAATGGTGAATTTAATCAGAGAATCATTGACTTGCGTGATGTCAAGTGATTTTTACTTTATTTTTGTTTGATGGAATTAAAACAAGGAATTGCGAAGCCATTTTTGGTTTTTGGGCAGTGTTGGAAGAGTTGATGTGGCGGGTTAGGTATGTGTTCGGATGGATATTATCATGGATAATAGAAGAAGATTATAGGAATTTTTTAAAATCTTCGATATTTTTAATACATGATCTAATATAAATGTGAATATAACCTAAAAAGGATCTGAATAGTTACTAGCTCCTCAGAAATTTATGATTTTTTTAACCTTAAGTTCTGCCAGAATCGAAAATTACAACACTGCCATTTGAATAAATTATTCATTATCACCCATCAAATTTTATTATTTGCTTTTCATTTTGTTTGAATATTCCACAAAAAAAAAAATAATTCCAAATTCTTATACAAAAAATTAAGTCAACTCGCCTTCCTCCTTTCTTGATATAAATTTTCATTACCGATATCGTAAATATTTAGAGAAAATTATTTCTATGCGGTCAATCACTGAGTTAAGCTATCAAGATAAAAATAAAAATAAACATTTTGCAAAGTGTGTGTGAAATGCTTATTGAGGCTCCCCTTTTTCTGGCTGCCTATGACGTTGAGATTATTTATCGATTAATTTATGCAGTGGGCAAAAAAAAAATTCTCTCTTTTGACTTTTTTTGTCGAACATCAAAAGGACGACTAACTTTTATGCCTAACCTTTTGTGGTTCTTATTGTAAGTGTGGCTTTATGTATGGAAAAAAGTTATTAATATTTTTTGTTGATGGTTTGGTAAATCTGTTTTTGAACGATAAACGTAATAGATGGAAAATGATTGAAATAATTGGAAAAGGCTTTAGTATATTGATCCTAAATTATTAAACCAGAAGCTGACATTAACTAGTTTTTTGGATAAATTTAATCTTTTAAATAAATTGAATGAAAATTCAGACTAAATTTTTAAAGAATTTCATGAAATTATTACGATAAAGAGTGAATGCAAAGTAATTTTTTTTAAACGTAAAAATCAACAGAAAATGCTTCAAAAATTTCAAAAGCTCCACTAACAATACCAATGCAAAAAAAAGTTATTGAAAATTTTTCCTTCTTCTTCTTAAATCGAATTGCTATAAATTTTTGCACTTAAATCGTAAAATTCCAACATAGACAGGTAATAAATGTTGAAAATCTAAATTATGGCATGAACATACTTTTCGAGTTTACGTGTGAATTGTCTAACCATCTCAAGAGCTCATAAAAATTTTAAACTTTATGTTGTTATTGAGAGAATAAAAAATAAGGAAGAATTTATACTGAAGAAGGAAAGAGTTTTCTGGAGAGTTTATGAATTATTTAATATTTTGTAAATTTATGATGGGTATTGAAATTGTATAATACAGTAGCGCTCAAAAGTATGTGACCAGAGTAAAATTTTTAATAATTTCGTTCAGAAAGTATCTGAATTTTAACGATATTGCCTCAAACTTGGCCAATATATCTAATTTTTGATGAAAAATTAGAAAAAATAAACGTTTTTAGGTTTGGATTTCAAATTTTTAAAAACCGTTAAATATTCGAAAACAATGTCGCTCAAAAGTATGTGACCAGCATAAAAATAATTAAAAATAATATTAACTAGTTATCTATGATAACTTTTAAGTATTAATACATAAAGTATTTATGTTTTTCTTTAATTTCATGCAAAAAATTTTAATGATAAACACGTGGTTTCTGAGTTATTTAAAATTCAAAATGGCTGCCATTTCTTTTGGGTTTTTACTTAATATCTTTAAAAATTCAATGTTTTATTATGAAATCTTTAATGATTAATATTCTATCAATCATAAGCTTTCGAAATATATATAAATCTTAATAGAAAATATCAATATTAGATAAAATTTTCATAAAAATTGTTCCTTCAAGCTGAAGTTTTCATCATTTGGAAAAGTTAATCGAGAAATTTTTAATAAATATTGTGAAATTATAAGCGTATTTGGTACCAATTGATTGCATTTTGATTGTAGAATAATATTCAAGCAGTTTTCGATTTTTAGAATAAAGATCAAGCCAGTTGTGCACTGTTAAATAGCTAATTGACAGCAAAAATTTAATGGGAAATATTTCTTTAATTTGAAAACAGAATAATAAGAGTTAAATATTTCGGGTAATGATCTAAATTATTTAATTTTAGCAATAAAAAAATATTAAAAATAAAACTTATATAAAACAATCTAAAAATTTACACAAAAATTGAATTTAGAAATAGCTTGGTGTGAGCAGTATGCATTACCAGCTATATAACAGTACACAACTTGCTTGATCTTTATTCTAAAAATCGAAAACTGCTTGAATATTATTCTACAATTAAAATGCAATCAATTGGTACCAAATACGCTTATAATTCCACAAGATTTATTAAAAATTTCTCGATTAACTTTTCCAAATGATGAAAACTTCAGCTTGAAGGAACAATTTTTATGAAAATTTTATCTAATATTGATATTTTCTATTAAGATTTATATATATTTCGAAAGCTTATGATTGATAGAATATTAATCATTAAAGATTTCATAATAAAACATTGAATTTTTAAAGATATTAAGTAAAAACCCAAAAGAAATGGCAGCCATTTTGAATTTTAAATAACTCAGAAACCACGTGTTTATCATTAAAATTTTTTGCATGAAATTAAAGAAAAACATAAATACTTTATGTATTAATACTTAAAAGTTATCATAGATAACTAGTTAATATTATTTTTAATTATTTTTATGCTGGTCACATACTTTTGAGCGACATTGTTTTCGAATATTTAACGGTTTTTAAAAATTTGAAATCCAAACCTAAAAACGTTTATTTTTTCTAATTTTTCATCAAAAATTAGATATATTGGCCAAGTTTGAGGCAATATCGTTGAAATTCAGATACTTTCTGAACGAAATTATTAAAAATTTTACTCTGGTCACATACTTTTGAGCGCTACTGTAGGTTAGTGTGGTGGTTACAATTCAATATAGCAGTTAGTTTTGGTGAAATTTCACTTTAGCTTAAAATTTTTTAAATTTTTTGGAATTTTTTTTTAAATTGAACTTTATTTATAAAATTTAAATTTAGAATATAATTATGTACAAAGTTAAGATACATGTTGAGCTGTAATTTTTAGGGTGTCAGACACTTTAATGGTCTTTATTATCCTAATTTTGCTTTAATTGAATCATTTTGCTTTCATTGATGATTGTTTAGTCGGTGTTTCGCGATGCAAGTCGAACGGTGAAGTTTGCTTGCAACTTTCCGACGTAATCTTCGATGGTTGGAATTTTTGCTTCGAAATTTTTTTGGGAATTTTTTTGGAAAACTTGATTTTTTAACTTATTGAAATTGAGTCTTTCTTTTATGATGTACAGTTTTCAAGGGGAGGAAGGGGGTCTAAAGCTGTGTGACAGTTTTAATCAATAGATTTTTTATATGAAGATTTTGTGACAGAGGGGGGGGGGGAAAGAGGGGGTCTAAAATCTAATTTTCATAAGTGAACAACCCCAAACAGTATATCAATGATGATTTATAAAGTACTGATAATAGTGAAGATTATTGATAGCATGAGCTGGACGGAGAATAAACTCAAACTTTAATTTTTAGTTCATTAAAAATGATTCCAATTTTTTTTAAAAATAAATTTTTTTATAAAAAAAAAGGTATTTTTTAAGGAACAAAATAAATAACTGAGGTTCATTAAGAAAGCTTTAAAACTTCAAAACTCTAAAAATTTCGAAAACTTTTTTATTAAAAATGAAACATCCTCCCTCCAATTCCAATTTCCAAAATCATCTCAATTTCACCTCTTTTTATTCATAATTAAGTTCGTCCAAAAACTTATAAATCAAATTAGATTCAAAAATTTTTAACCATTGATGTCATCCAGTCTTTAAAATAATCATGTCTACATCAAGAGAATTCTTTGCGGTACATTAACCTCAAAAATCCCTTTTACATCCCTTTTCATGAGAATTGAACGCTTGAAGAAATTTTCTCCATCTCCAACTCTTAATTTAAACGTTTCCAATTGAAGTTAAAAAGATCTTAAAATGCCAACATGAAGAATTCTTTTATTTATTAATTCAAATGAAAAATCTTCAGTTTTGCAAATGGAAAAGTTAAAAATAGATTTTCATTAAGACTATCTTGCTACATCAGCCAGAAATATTTCAAACTTCTTCTTCTTCTCTTTCCCGTAAACTTTTTATTTACTTTTCTTCTCTCTCACCATGCATCGGAAGATAATGAAAGGAAGGAAAAAGTTTTGTGACCTAAATTTACATTTGTTGAATTAATATTTAATGATGAGTCTTCAAAGTACATTTTTCTTCTTTTACAATTTTAAAGAAGTAGTAAGAGAGAGATGGTTGGAAGATTTATGGGCTGAATTGCATCAATTTTATAAAATTTTTCGAATGTTCCTTTAAAAATTCATGAAAATAAAATGAGAATTTGATATGAAAATTTAAAATAAGAAATTTTATGGATAATTGGTCTTATAAATATTTCGAATGTAATTGAAATGCCAAATGTTATGTATCTGACAAGATTGAATAAATTGCAATTTTTAAATTGTGTTGTAAAAATTTAGAAAAAGGTTTGGTTCTTGACATAAATTGTGCATATTTTTGAGATTGAAATAAATTGAACTTTTGTGTCAAATATTAATTTTTCAGGACATAAATTTTGCTTTGATTACCCTGTCATTTTATTACGTAACGCTGAAATTTAAGTTTTATACCCCCTCCCTCCGTAATATTTTTAACGTAAGACCCCCAAAGACTTTATTTCATTTTGCATTAAAACTTTGTTTGAAATTATTATTTTTTTAAATTTATTATGGGGGAAAATCCCAGTTGAAGCTGTATCTGATTATACAAATAATTGTAAAAGTTTGGACGTTTATTTAAAATTGTTAGCCAACATGTCATGAACGTTATTTACTTAATTTGTTAGTTCAAATAATTTATCAAATTTATTTTTGTAAAGTTTTTCATTGCAAAATTTGGTTTGTACAGTTAAAATAGATTTTTGTGGTAATTTGAATAGTTATGTTAGTGGCTGAACAAAAACTATCCAACAGTGTCACTTAGAACTAACAATCTAGTTGAAACCAAAATATTTCTTTTTTTAAATTTGACCACTTTATGTCACTTGAAGCACTATCAGCAACTACAACATACCATGTCATCTCTATTAATCATATTTTCATTTCCATAAATTTTTGACAATATAGAATTTCATATTACAAATTAAATTTTTTTTTATCATTACGTCACGATGACTTAATTAGTTTTCTAAATAAATTAAATATCCACAAATACAATAAAAAATTAATAATTGAATTTGAAGCTATATTCACGTGTAACTTTGACTTACTTGTTTCATAAATGTTACAAATTATATCATGATCTCAGCAGAAAATAAATGCGAGAGTTTATTTATATAATTATTATTATATTTAATTATTCAATTTATTTAGAGAAGTTCTCCCGTACATGAAAAACTTTTTTCATTATATTTACTTTAACATTTTCCGGGAGTTAAGCACATAACAACAGACAGCAAGAAAAGAAAAGTTTGAATAATGAAGGAAGAGGTGTGATGTATTAAATTTTACATTATTTTCACTCGTGGCTTACCTCATCTACATAACAGCCGAAAACCTTGAAAACATTTTTTTTTTCTTTAATAATTTTAAATCCGTGAGAAACAATTCCAAGAATTAAAGCGAGCTAACTTCTGCTTGAAAATATGACATAATCATTAAATATGAATGAAATTGTCTACCCTTACCTAACTTTTTTCTACCCATCTAAACGTCTACTTACATTTACATAATCAATGGATCCACTTTACGAAAATTTACCATGAAAATTATCCGACAATAAAAACAATCTCGTAATAATATAAATTCGAAAAATTTAAACTAGAACATTGAAAATTATGGTTTAAATAAAAAAATGAAATTGTTTGGAACTTTCCCTAACAGACAAAGAGTGTGCTCAGAGCATGCTTTCTAAGTCTTATTTTTTTTAAAAGAGCTCACTCAATTAGCGTACTCTTTCATATAATCAAAAGGACCTCTACGGTACCTCAGAAAGAACATCCCGAGAGCTCGCTTTTTTTTGCTTGCAAGTTTTTCATGCAAGTGAATCTTGAGAGTATGCTTAGAGTAAGCTTTACTGAGTACAGTTTATTTTTACAAAAATTAAAAAAAATTCATGCTCAGAAGAGCATACTCTTGAGCACGCTCTTAAGATATTTATATTTTCTTGTTTATGTGATTTTTGAAGATTTGAACCTTAAAACCGAGGGTGTCTTAATGAAATTCCTAACATTTCTTTGCTGTTCTATTGCCTTTCGAAATTAATATATTCAATTCAACAAAAAAACAAATTTAAACTTTCCATACAGAAAATTTTAGCTCTTGTAATAGTAATTTCTGCAAACGCTTGTGAAGTATAAAACAAGCAAAAATTTAGCGTGCTCTTAAGAGTATGAAAAAGAGTACGTTAAAAAAACTTGCATGCAAGTATTGCTTCATAAGAGTTTGGTTTGAGTACGCTATAGAGCCCGCTCAATAGCGGAATCTTGGGAGTTGATTAAAAAACCGTTCTCTCGACCATGCTCTCTAGACAAGAGCTTGCTCTTTGTCTGTTAGGGTTTATTCCACGAATATAAAACTAATGATGCCTTAAAAGGAAGTCTTAACGATGCCTTTTTTTTCTCTTCACAAACTCATCTCATTTATGAAAATTTAACAAGCTATTAAAATGAGATGAGGAACAGTTCCTAAATAGGTAAAGATTGTTGAAAAAAAATTTTTTATAAGTATTATTTTTGAAAAGCTTTTAAGGGTGGGATACTATATTATGGTCGTTATTTGAGTTCCTGTTGATGTTGACATGGTGAAAAAATTGCTATGGTTAATTTTAATTGTGGAATTATTTAAAGGCTATGCTGTAGCTGATGCTGGTGTTGAATTTCATTGAAAAATTATTTTTTAATGACAACTTTTAGATTTTCATGCAAGAAACAATTTTTTGTTGACAAAAATCTTATCACTCAATTGATCCTTCCCCCCTCCTCCTCCCTCGTCTGAACATACTAAGTGAACTGCTCTTAACTAAACTTGAATTCACAATGAACGAATTTCATACTAAACTGCATCGCAAAACAGACAAAAGCATTTACCAATCTGTTATTCAAACATTAAGTACTGAGAATAATATTGAAAACACCCACATTGGTTACTTTATGTCAAATGCTAAATTAGACACATTTCCAAGAAAAAGCAATTTGATGATATTTATGCTTAGTCAGAATGAAATGGATAGCAATGCGATTTGTCACGTACAATTTTTTGAACTAATACGATATTGTATCTGAGACATCAGTCAGTTGGCGTATTGATTCTTGTTCTATTTGAATTGAAATTGTTTTCTTTTTGTAATTTGATTGGATTTGATCGAATTTTTTTTTATAAATGGAGGTGGATGTCTAATGAGAATTTTGTAGTTGATTTAATTGAAATTCTAGACTTTTTTTAAAAAAAAAGTATAAATACTTTTATTAATGAATATTTCCAAGAAATATTCAAAGCTAGTCAACGATGCTACTTTTTTGAGTACATAACTCTGAAAATAAACCTTTAATTAAAGCCATAGCCATCTGATACTTTGTGTATCTAAAACAAAAAAGGGCGTGTATCCAAAACTTCTTCAGCTTTATTTTAATGGAAGAAAGAGCTTCATTAAATTATTCAACAATTTGTCTTTTTTTTGCCATTTAATCCATTGTCTATGCTTAAAAAATATTTTTTCCTTCTTTACATCCGAGAATCTAATGGCTTCCTTTATTTATTTTATTAATTCACTAAAATATTGAATGTTATTTTCTAAATGCTTTTCGCATTAAATTAACGAGAATTTTCGATAAGACAGGTAGTCATGCTGATGATTCAGAATTATTTATTTGTGTACATCTAATGGAATTCATTGTTCAATCTTTTCATTGAAAAAAAAGAAAACTTTCATTAATCATCAAACTTTTTTTTTCATCATCACTATTTTATAGAAACACAAGACAAAGTTTTGTTAAAAAAAACATTTTTTTTCTCATCCATTCTCTATTTACAGATCACAAATCAATATTAGCTAATACAGATTGGAAAAAACTTTGGATGGAAACAGGACAATTAATCAATAAAATAGATAATAATGTTTTAGACAGTAGTGATAGTACTATACAAGAAGAACCTGAGGTAAGTATCGTAAATTGAAATTTTTTTACATTTACTTCTTCCCATGGAACTGATAACAAAAAAAAAAAAAAAAAAAAAAATCTTGTGGAAGAAGAGGAAAAAAACTTTTTTTCTTTTTAAAAAAAAAACTTTCAATAACTGTAAAACTTTGCCTTCATCGTTACATATTTTTTTTCTACTTCTTTTATTTTAAAAACATTTTAGATAACATCTCAGAATCTTACTGTACAAGTAAGTATACTTATATATATTTTAAAAAAAAAATGGAATTACTGGGGGTCCTCGATTTGAGTGATTCTGAAAACATCTACTCTAATCAAATTTACTCAAATTGAAAGGTATGGAAAATGACCGTTAAATAAAGAAAATTTGAATTTTTGTATGGGAATACTTTAGTTACTCAATTCAAAACCACTCAAATCAAATCAACTCAAATCGAAGCCCCCCAGTATAATAAAAAGTAAAAGAAAAAAAAAGTTTAATGAATATTAATTTGCATTTTGTTCTGTCTATTTCAGTTAGGTGGTACTGCTTTTTTAGTATGTAAGGTGCCAGGTGTAGATCGAATAGGTGTAAATTGGGTAAGTTTTATCTTTGTTTTGAATTTTTATATAATTGAATCTTGCCATCATCTTGCGGATGAGGATGATTATTTTTTGATGGGTTTTGAGTCAGATTTGAAGGTTTTTTGCGATACTGTGTCGGAAATGACGCAAATTAAAAAATTATATTCTAGAACGTTTGCATTTTTTTTTTAATTTTATAAATAGGTATGTAAATTTTTTGCTTCTGAATTTTCATAGATTTTTTTTTCCAATTTTATTCACGTCATTTTCTCTGATTTATATGATTCAATAAATTTATTTAATTTCAATTTGTGTTCTTCATTCCATACTAAAGGTTGAAGTTCATCAAAATATTTGCAAAAATATTTTTATTATTGAAGCAACATTAAATCTTCTGAGAATAAAGGTCGTACCATGAATATGGATATGTTTTTAAAAAATTTCCATATGACATTCTAATTCTCGATAAAAATTTAATTTTTATAAGAAATATTCAATCAGTTTATGCAGGATTTCATCTAGAAATTCTTTGCCTGAAGATTTGTTCTCCACGTGCGTGAATAATTTTTGTTGGAAAGTCTGTAAGCTTCGAAAAAATCTGGCTTTTAAATTAGAAGAATTAAAATTCAATTACGACTTTTTGATAAAATTGGAAGTCAATTCTACAAAGGAAATCTGACACAAATTCTCCGAAGGATATTCAGCAACTAAATCATTTTTAATAGATTTTTCTGTGAATTAATAAAAATAAAAGAGAAGATCAAAGAGCTTTAAAGATCAAACGTTCTATTTTCCCTCATTTTGTCAGTATTTTCTGCTCAATCTTATCATGATATTAATTAGCATTTACGCTCTATATGGTATCAATTTGTTCCCCCAAAAAATAAAATTTTCACCGTAAACTTCTTTTTTTCATCTCAATTTTTCCAGCAGCATGTATCATGGGTGAGACGAAGAGACTGGCATGTATTAGCAAGTGGTGAGTTGAAAGATCATTTCATGACTGATTTTATCTGTCTATCAAGAGTTTTTCATACTTTATTAATTCATTGCCTCATTCTCATCAGGTGCTCAACTGTATACAAATGATGAACGCTTTGGTATTATTCATATACCTGGTTCGAATGTGTGGACACTACAGATAAAGTTCGTACAGAGACGCGATTCTGGGATTTATGAATGTCAGGTATGTTTTTTGAATATAATTTGAATGAATTATGTGAAAAACAATTTTGTATGCCAATTCAAAAAATTCAAATTTATTTTCCGCTTTTAATCCAGTCAAAATTTATCAAGTTTTCATTTTCAAACCTTTTCTGTAAATTTAGTAGACATGGAAGAGGAAAATCGATAATTTGACACTACAAACTTAAACTTTGACCAATAAATGCCAATCGCAATGGCAGAGACACTGAATGTAGAGTATAATAAAAGAATAGGAAAAGAATTTGTGGCAACAAAGCGTGCAAGTTTCTCTCATGAAGAAATGAAAGAAAAAAAAATCTAATTAAATTTTCTTTTTTGTCGTTGTTCGATAGCGAAAACTTCAACTTATTCCTTCTTCTCATTCCCAATCTACGAAGAATTCTCTGACAGATAAGAGCAGAAGAAAATATATAAATTTGAATGTCTTATGTGACGTTGGAATTAGGCAAGAGAGAAAGTTTCAGAAAAAAATAATAATATAATAATAATGATAATGAAAATTATGTTAAAGATCTAATAAGATTATCCTTAAATCAACTTCTTTCTACTTTGATTTTTTTTTCTTGTGACTTATTTTCAAAAGCGAGAAAGCAAGAGCAAAGAAATTAGATAATGAAACAGCATCTGTGACACGAGGGAAGCAGAGATGATGGAAGATTTATTTTCTTGGAAAATTTATTTATTTTGACTCAAGGGGTACGAAGTTGATTAAGTTAATTCAAAAGCAGAGAGTTTTGTGCTTTAATGATGTTTGAGAATTTTTCTTGTTTAATTTTAGACATCAAATTTTCTTTAATGACATTTTTGATTTTTTTTTGTCTGAAAAAGATTGACATTTTAATAATTCAAAAATTAGTACAATTCCCCTTTCGAAAAATTCCAAGAACCTAAATCTTCAATTTCCTTACCAACTAAACTTTCCAGACTATCATTCATAACTTATTCATTCACTTTTCATATCAAATCACACCATTTATATTTTATGACATTTAATCTCGATTTTAAATTCTCAGAACCTTAAATCCTTGATTTTTATAGCGAACTCGTTTTTATGACTTTATTGCGAAAAAGAAAATCTTCGAAGCTTTACTTTTGTGCAGAATCTTGAAAAAAAAAAAGTTCAAATCAAATAAATCTTTTTATCAGCTCATTATATTCTACGTAAACATTATCATGCATAAATGTAGAGCAAAAATAAGAAGAATGTGGAATTGAGAATCTAAAACAGCATAAAAGAGTTTCATATGAGGGAGCACAAGGGAAAAAAACGAAGCGATAAACAACAGCTGATGATTTTTTAGCTGATAAAGATAATCTCATTGAGATAGAAAAAGCATTTTTTTGTTCCCATTTTCTGGTATTTATTGCGATAAGAGTTATGTGATTTATGATATATGCTGAAGTATGTAAATTGCTTTATTTCCTCTCCGTAATGCTATTCACATTAAGCTTTAAATCTTTTAAATAATTAACATATTAAGTAACTCAATTATGTACTAAATCAACACAAATCGCATTAAACTTTTAAAGACATTGGAAAATTGGAGGCGCAAAAGAAGAAATGGAAAAGTTTATCGATCTTAATTTTTCTTCTTGTTTTCTCTACAATTTAATTCTGATTCTTTACGTCTACGAGTTTCGAGTACGTCTGTGAACTTTTTGTGTTGTTAGATTTTCAAATGAAATGAAAAATTCGATTTAATTAATTTTTAGTTGGGATAAATTGGGATGTCGATTGAACTTTGTAGGCTTTAATTAAAACATTGATGTGCTTTAAATTTGACAGTAATTAAGATAGCATTTAATTAAGATAAAATGGAAGCTCTTGGTGATTTATTATGTATTTTTTCCATGGATGAACATTGAAGCTTTGAAATTGAAATTTTTTGACTACAATTAAAAAAATTGAAATTTTTTAGGTTTTAAAAAAAATTAATATTTTGGGTATTTTCCTTGCTGGCTGTAAAAAGCACGAATTATTTCTAAAGAATTCTAATCTTTTCCACATTATAAGCAACCCTTTTAGTACTAATTTTCTTACATAGAAATTTAAAAAGTTCAACTACTAACAACAATTTCCCATCAAATTTATCATCCCCTAGAAAAAATATGCCATTCAAACTTAACCATTCTCTAGACTTCCAAACTGCCTATCCCATTCGATTATTCTATTAGAAATTAATTGTGACATGTAAGTTCTTCTTTTTTTTGCCCCCAAGCACACTATAGACATTAATATTAGCTCAATGCTTTCGACAGAAAATTGTCAGAAGGAGAAAGAAAAAAAAATTCTTTTGACAAACTTGAAGGTTATTTCATTCGTAGCAAGTGACAGCATAAATAAAACGGAGAGGAAAGGTACACATAAACACATTAATTATGAACGAAATGCTTCTCTTCTACTGCCGCCTTTCAATATAAAGAACAAACAGCGCAAAAACAACGAAGAAATGAAAATAAAAAAACGATTTCAATTTTTGCAATGCTGATGAGTAAAATACGGTGTGGTGAAGGGATGGAAGCTTTCATACACACAGCAAAAAAAACTGTGTAGGTTAATGAATATTAAAATTTATGAAGTGTGCAAAAGTAAGAAGCACGTGGATGCTGATTAATGATACCGTTGACCTCGAATCCTACTGTGCAGTTGATGAGGAAAAATTTCAAGAGTAATGCTCTTAAGGAAAAAAAAATGGGATTGAATGTGCTCGAAAATACTTCAACAGACATCAAAAAAATAAAGTAGAAGCTTCCGTAAATATTGTTTGGGGATCTGTGAGATGAAAAAAGGGATTCATTTGAATTTTTTCTATTAATATTAATTTGAGTTTGTTGTAAATTATTCTACAGTCTAGTGTTTATTTGACCTAAAATGGAAATGGGAGTTGTTTGCTGTTGAATAATTTTTGAAAAGCAAATTTTACACTCTTTAGTTTTTTATTTGTAGCTAAAAGCTTTTTCTGATGAATTTGGAATTAAATCTTTTTTTGAACTTTTTTGAGGTTAAAAAAATTTTTGTGTCTAGTCATGAAAAATTTTCAATTTAAAAAAAATGAATTGAAGCTCGAACTTATTGAAAATTTACCGTAATTTTTCAAAGGTTAATTTTTGAACTTTTTCAAAAAATGTAAAAAAGTTGAAAAAATAAAATTTAACATTTCAAAAAGTTTTACATTCTAATTTAAACTAAAACGAAACACAAGCTAATCTAAAATTAATCCCTTCTAAGAATTAAAAGCCACTAACTCACCACGATACGCCCAAAATCAAAAACACAATCAAAGTCATGGAATTTGAATCAATTATTTCTACGAAATTTCCTCAAAATAATTCATCAACTCAGCACGAGTTTTTCAGATTCAATATCCAAAACTTTGTTGTTAGTGGAATTCATTCCGATTGTACATTTATAGATAATTTACATACCATTCAAAAATATGACATGTACATTGTCAGCGATGATATCGTGAACTATATCAATCATATGTCAACCAAAATTTTATGGAAATTTATAGCTACGAACACGAGTTTCACGCCTTCATGCAGACTACTTTTACATTATTGCCTTTAAATAAATACCGATGGAAAAAAAATTGAAATTGATTTGTTGTCACTTTAGAGATTTTCTTGCAACCCTCCCGTATAATCTTTCTCATTCACGTCCAATGTATGTTGTTTTATTTTTGCACTCGATCTCCAATGGAAGCACACGATATATCAAAATGAATTTTTCATGACACCGACAATCGATTTATTTTATTTTTTTCCTCTGTCTTCATTTGTAGCTAACCTTCCCACTGTCTTGTGTTTTTTCAACGTGCTACTTTTGTGGATAAATAAACATTTTGTGAACTGCAGTTTGTTTATTGTTTAGTGAATTATGTGATGAGCATGATGTGAGGGTTAGGGATTTTCTTGCTTCATTTATTGCATCGAATGTTTGAGACAGTGAAATAAATTTTGTTATTTCAAGATGATGAGATTTTGAGATTCTGAAGATTTAATATGGATAATTGTGATTGTGGTTGGAAAAGTCTGGAAAATATTAATTGATTTTAAAAAAAACCTGAACAATGGATTTATTTCGTTTACATATTTTACTGACAATAGCTTAAAAAGTCCTAAAACTGGAAATGAAGTTTTTGTTGTTACTGTTTTATGAATGAATATTCTAAGCACACCTTAAATTGCCATGTCATGAAAATTCTCAAAGTATGCAAATAAATCGAGAACAATGAACTCAACTCATTATTTGAGTAAATTAAATTTATTTACATTTTATGAATAACAATTTATTCAATTGTGTGGCAGATGTGGGTCAACATCTTCCTTAAGGGTTTTTCGAAAAATAATTTTCAATTTCGACGACTTCTTAAATTAATTTAAATTCTATAAAATCTAATGTTCCTAAATAACGTTTGACAACTTTAAAACTTATTGATAATTTAAAGTAAATAAATTGTAAATTTTTAAGATAAGTTTTTGCGTCATAGCATCTTAATCAGTACCTTTTCACTCTACTTGAGCACTGCCTCTCAATTCTTTTGTTCGACAATGAAAGCAAAAAAAGAAGCATAAGAGAACTTTAGGTATCGATAAATATGCCATAGGTGATAATTTGTCTACAACTTGACATTTTCAAGAGTAAGCAAATCGATCTCAAATAAGATGAGAGTGAAAAGTTTTTGATGATAAAGTTTTTCTTTTATTTTCCTTCTTTTTTTTCAGCTTTTGAATATCGAAAGAGATTAAACACAAAAAGGAGGGAAAAACTTTTTCTTCCCTCATTTTGAATTAAAGAAGAAGAAGGAATAAAAAAAAAAAATATTGTAAACAAACTAGGGCAAATAAAGCACGATCTAGGAAGCTGGAAAAGAGAAGAAAAACTTTTAGCTCTGCAGCTTACTTTATAAAGATTTTTTTCCGCAACATTTCTGTTTTCAATCAATAGGATATAGAACTTTTTTTTGCTGAAAATATTGAGAATGTGTGAATAAAAATATTCAGTGTTGAGTTGTATATGATTGAATATTTAACAGAAGAGAAACTTTTTTTTTTTCATGCTTTATTTTTTTTTCTGTTCCCAGTGCTCCAATTTTTAATGCAGGAATATTTTTCCCACATCTCGATTTTTACGCTTCTGAGCAAATTGTTGTTTTTTTGATTATGTTTGATTGCTTTTCGTTTATATTATTCATCCATGTGTATGCAGTGAGCATATATTGGGATGAAAAGGGGATTGAAATTTTTTGCTGTGATTTTTAGTCATTTTTTTTGTTATAATTTGAATGTTTGACAACTTATTGATCCGAATAGCTTTAATTCTGATGGGAATTGCTGTGCATGAGAGGCTTTAGATTGGTTATTTGAGGTCAATTGCTACTTTTTTGATCTTAGAACTATTAGGATTCGAACTTTTATCTTTGAACTACGACACTAAATTTATAAATGTGTAATTTTTCTTGATTAAAATAAGTGGCAACCAAATATTCAATTTAATCCTTTGGTAAAGGTTCGATTCTCATCAATATCAAATTTTTTTTAAAAATAAAATTATATACTGTCTATATAACTAGTATTTCCACTATATTGACAAAATTGACTCTCAAAATTCAACACTATGAATATGACACAGAGTCAAAGAAAGTCATTCACTTGACCACACCCCACTCATCACAAAACATAAACTACATCAAAAAACTTTGATGTGGCTAAAGTGAAAATTCATTTTTATCGTCGTCTCCTGCAAAATTCCCACTCGACATGTAACTGCTTTTGTAAATATTATATGAATGGAGTATTCTCTCATAGCTTATTGGTGTAGCTGATGATTGGTGTTGGGAAAATACTTTTGACTTTATAAACAACATCAATCAACATTTGCCCCATTGACTGTATCGAAATTTCCTCTTCCACTTGAATGTTCATGTATGTGTGGCATAAACTGAATGAATAAGGCATACAAAAAAAGTTTTATTTTCCTTTTATTATTTTCGAAAAAAAATATCGATTTTCTGTTCTTTATTCTGTCACTTTTTCTGACTCTAGACATAATTTTTTTCCCCTCTTTCTCTTTTGCAGGTATCAACGTCAACAGGAGTCATTTCCCATTTTGTGAATGTTCAAGTGGTTGTACCAGAAGCATTTATACTTGGTAGTGGTGAACTTCATGTAGATATGGGATCAGCGATAAATCTAGTGTGCATTATTGAAAAGGTTTGTATGAGAACTAAAAATATCCATGATGATTATTGTAGGTGTATTTACTATCAATATATGCTGCGTATGGTTTGATGAAGATATTTTAGATGTTGATTTTGGAATGTCGTGCAATAAATTGTGGATTTAATGATATGAATATGTAATGGAGATGGATTATTGATTTTTTTTTTGTTGGGTGGCGGTTTTAATGAAATTTAGTTTATTTTGATACTTTTATTAGAATTTAAGACTTTTTAACGTAAAAATATTGTCATTCTGTTTTCAATAAAATTAATGCCTTGTAAGATTCGAATTCACGTCCTTTCAAAAAATTCTCCAAGACTATTACGTCGTTTTTCGCCTTGCATTAGCAAATCAACTAAATTTCAATAATTTCTACTCAAAACTTTTCCACCACATTTTTCATCTCAAATCTTTCACTCAATCTTAAATATCCTGCAATATTTTAATTAAAAAGTTTCAAAAGCTTTCCTCAGAAATCCTTCAATTCAATTGCATTTGCATAGATGCAATTAATGAACAGAAACACCAATCAAACTTCAAATAACCCCCTCCACAATTCAAACTTATACAGTAAAATCTTACATCATCCGATATCTCAAACCTTGACATAAAATGCACAATTAATTGGCAAGAAAGTTTCTCATTCACATTTCAATAACTTGCCAAAAGCACTTGAGAGACAAGACAAATTGGAAATTGTTGAATGTTCAATTTAATTTAGAAATTCAATGTCAATTCCGTCAATATAATTTTCATTTCTATAAATCATGTCAATAGAGCTGTACATTATCCCACGTAACCAAAATCGACGTATGAAAAAAATCGACGTAAATGGACGATTTTAGGGATAGTACATTACACGTCGATTTTACGTCGATCTGTCTTGAGCCATCATATACTTCACAAGAGCAAGCAGAAATCGCTCATATAAGTCCCGACAAAATTTCATACTTAATGTGAATAATTAATGTAATTAATTACAAGTGTTATTCCACGTGCGTGAAGTGATGGCTTCAATTTTGCAAATTCAAAGTCCGTAATAATGTTTATTAATGGATTTTGAGTTTTAAAATTTATTATTGAAAAAAAAATTATCCAAAATTCAGTCCAAAAATAACGTTCGAAAAAATTTTAAACTGTAACGGTCAAAAAAATTTTGAAAAAAAAAATCGACGTGAAATCGACGTAAAATCGACGTAAAATCTTCCATTTCCATATTAGCATAATGTCCCATGTACGTTACATGGAATGTACATATGGAAGATACATGGAAGATTTTAATGTAATACATGAAATCATCCATTGATCGACGTTTGGCTACGTGGGATCGTTTCGTAGAATTGAAAAATCAAAATTCAGAAGCAGAAATTTATTAAATAAATGAACTTGAAATGGAATTTTCCATTTTACCTTGTGAATATTAAAATACATCTGACATGATTTACGATAAATTTCCGTTTACTTTAGTTCAAGAAAACAAATTCTCTTCCGTCATAATCATAATGTTCAATTTTTATAATTCAAAATTTTTGTTTTTTTTTATGGAAATTTACGTATCGATTTTATTTTTTTCGTCATTTTTATGACATTTACGAATTGAATGAGGAATAAAATGTTGCTTCAATGCAAGCTTTTAGAAGGTTTTTGGTTAGATTTAAGAAAATTCAATCTTTTTTTCATTCTTCATTGGATTTGAACAACAGTTGTGGGAAAATTATTTTCAGAGTTGGACTATCGACATCTTAAAAAAATTTGACGTTTCTAGATAAATTAAATTAATGTTTAATCGTTTAAGTAGGGATGAATTTTCTGATAATCTTCTTAGTTCATAATTATCTTATGATCTTATCATACTTCTAATGCAGTCTTAATTTTATTGATATTTAGTAATCAAAATATTTAAAAATCTTGCAGTTCATGAGTTAAAAAAGACAATAATAATTGGGCAAATTAGTGACTCAAAAAATGAAGAAAAAAAATAGATAAACGTTATTTAATAATTCAAATTTGAAATGTATAGGAATTGAACCATTGACTTTCTCCATTGAAAGCATCAATTTTAAGCAAAGTTTCTTGTTAATTAGACAACAACAATTTTTTCAACTCATAAAATTATTTTGCTGAAACCTTTTTATTAATTTTGAACATTCAAAAATTTTTGAATTTAAAATTTGTTCCATGTAACTAAAAAATCAAAATTTATTATTTTTTTTGAGATTATTTCTCGTATTTAGAGTCGAGTTTACAATTAAATTCGCTCATGTAATTTTTTAAAACAACATCAACATATCAGAGTCCCCAACAATCCAAACAACCGGATAAACAACCCTGCCCACTTTTTTTCATGTTCACTTGAATATCATTCGACATGAAAAACCTTATCTTCATCGTATCCAAGTGGAAAAGAAAAAAAAAAAAATTGGAAGAAGCTGACGAAAAATTGTCTTCTTTTTAAACTTATCGAAATAAAATATATTTTATTTTGTACGTAGGATCAATTCTGTTGAATGAAGAAACACAAAAAAATGAGTGAGAGAAATGAAATGAAAAAAGACACAAAATGTAAAGGAAAACCTTTTTGACAGTTTGATGAACAATCGATTATGTTATTTTGTTTCGATTACATTTCTTCATCTTCATCTTGTACAATAAAATAAAATAAAATAAATAAATAAATGTGTATAAATGAAATAAAAGTTAAAGTTTTCTTCATGAAAATATCAATTTAAAAAAAAGATAGATGATGATGCATATACATCTTTTGTACTTACAAGAGAATTTCACAGATAAATGATTTAAGTAACATGAAAGAGGGATTTGGTACGAGAGAAAGATCATAGAGAAAGATACATAATAAAATAATATTAATTTGATGAAAATTTCATCCAGGGGTTGACACCATTTCATCCGGATGAAATTTTTCTTCATCTTCATACAAAAATCTTGCTCGGATGAAACCGGATGAAATTTTTGTATGAAAGGATGAAACCGGATGAAATGGGATGAAATTTTTGTATGAGTCGGATGAAATAGGATGAAATGGGATGAAATTTTTGTATGAGTCGGATGAAAAAGGATGAAATGGGATGAAATTTTTGTATGAGTCGGATGAAATATTATTTTTGAATAAATTTTACGTTTAAAAGGATAAATTTCATTTTTTAATAGAAAATTTCTCGATTTAGTTTATTTTTATCATTTTTCAATTATTTTCTATAAACTTTTAAGCAAATTATACATGAAGATTTATGATTTAATAGCAAAACATCATTTTTAATGAAAAATTTTCCATTTTTTTGAATTTCTATGTGATAAGACATGCGAAACAAGACTAGATTTAGTATTTTAACAAAAAATACTCAAAACAGATTTTTTGTTTGGACTTAGTGATGATAATTGAGATGAAAAACATCATGAAAAAGCCATTTTTCGCATTGATTTCCTTAGTTGAGGTGAAAAACCCCTCAGAAAAGCCATTTTTCGCATTGATTTTCTTAGTTGGGATGAAAAACCCCTCAGAAAAGCCATTTTTCGTATTAATTTTCTTAGCTGGGATGAAAAACTCCTCGGAAAATCGATTTTTTGCGTTGATTTTCTTAGAAGGGATGAAAAACCCATCGGAAAAGCGATTTTTCGCATTGATTTTCTTAATTGAGGTGAAAAACCCCTCAGAAAAGCGATTTTTTGCATTGATTTTCTTAGTTGGGATGAAAAACCCATCGAAAAAGCGATTTTTCGCATCGATTTCCTTAGTTGAGGTGAAAAACCCCTCGGAAAAGCGATTTTTCGCATTGATTTTCTTAGATGGGATGAAAAACCCCTCGGAAAAGCGATTTTTCGCGTTGATTTTCTTAGTTGGGATGAAAAACCCCTCAGAAAAGCGATTTTTCGCGTCGACTTTCCTAGTTTTGATGAAAAACTCCTCGGAAAATCGATTTTAACTTCCACGCATCGCGTGTAAGTTATTGGTTTCACTCAAAATGCCCATTTTCGAGTTCACTATGTTCCCACCACTTTTATGAGAAGTTTTTGGTACCAAAATGTGCGTCTCGATGAGTAGATTCATAATCTACAGGAATTTTTCAATTTAAAGGCCATTAAAGGGGTCAAAAAGCCAAAAAACTGATTTTTTCGGTCATCAAATTTTGTTATCAGGGTCACAGCTTAACCATTAGACTTTCAGGAACTGATTCTTTTGCCATATGATCAGGCAACACAAGCGCCCAACGGGAAAAGAGCTAACTTTTTGACATATGCACAACTTTATAGACCTTTGGACAGTCAAAAAAGGGTCAAAAAATGCTCAAAATTGACCATTTTTGGCACCGTTCTCGCTTGTATTAAGCTTAAATCAGCTAATTCAAAAACCATTTCGGGGCATTTATGCCTAAAATGTATAGGCCAAGTTTCAGCCAATTTCGTCCATACCTGTGTCCACAAGGTCCATTTTTCGTTTTTTTGGGTACGCATGGCAGGATGAAGTTATGAAAAATTTTTTTTGGTCCTAATGGTCTCTAACCACCGATATACAACATAATTAGTCGTTTTTTACCAAAATTTTTATCTTTTTCCTAAAGTTTTTAACTTCCACGCATCGCGTGTAAGTTGTGGTTTCACTCAAAATGCCCATTTTCGAGTTCACTATGTTCCCACCACTTTTATGAGAAGTTTTTGGTACCAAAATGTGCGTCTCGATGAGTAGATTCATAATCTACAGGAATTTTTCAATTTAAAGGCCATTAAAGGGGTCAAAAAGCCAAAAAACTGATTTTTTCGGTCATCAAATTTTGTTATCAGGGTCACAGCTTAACCATTAGACTTTCAGGAACTGATTCTTTTGCCATATGATCAGGCAACACAAGCGCCCAACGGGAAAAGAGCTAACTTTTTGACATATGCACAACTTTATAGACCTTTGGACAGTCAAAAAAGGGTCAAAAATGCTCAAAATTGACCATTTTTGGCACCGTTCTCCTTGTATTAAGCTTAAATCAGCTAATTCAAAAACCATTTCGGGGTATTTATGCCTAAAATGTATAGGCCAAGTTTCAGCCAATTTCGTCCATACCTGTGTCCACAAGGTCCATTTTTCGTTTTTTGGGTACGCATGGCAGGATGAAGTTATGAAAAATTTTTTGGTCCCTAATGGTCTCTAACCACCGATATACAACATAATTAGTCGTTTTTTACCAAAATTTTTATCTTTTTCCTAAAGTTTTTAACTTCCACGCATCGCGTGTAAGTTATTGGTTTCACTCAAAATGCCCATTTTTCGAGTTCACTATGTTCCCACCACTTTTATGAGAAGTTTTTGGTACCAAAATGTGCGTCTCGATGAGTAGATTCATAATCTACAGGAATTTTTCAATTTAAAGGCCATTAAAGGGGTCAAAAAGCCAAAAAACTGATTTTTCGGTCATCAAATTTTGTTATCAGAGATCACAGCTTAACCATTAGACTTTCAGGAACTGATTCTTTTGCCATATGATCAGGCAACACAAGCGCCCAACGGGAAAAGGCTAACTTTTTGACATATGCACAACTTTATAGACCTTTGGACAGTCAAAAAAGGGTCAAAAAATGCTCAAAATTGACCATTTTTGGCACCGTTCTCGCTTGTATTAAGCTTAAATCAGCTAATTCAAAAACCATTTCGGGGTATTTATGCCTAAAATGTATAGGCCAAGTTTCAGCCAATTTCGTCCATACCTGTGTCCACAAAGGTCCATTTTTCGTTTTTTGGGTACGCATGGCAGGATGAAGTTATGAAAAATTTTTTGGTCTAATGGTCTCTAACCACCGATATACAACATAATTAGTCGTTTTTTACCAAAATTTTTATCTTTTTCCTAAAGTTTTTAACTTCCACGCATCGCGTGTAAGTTATTGGTTTCACTCAAAATGCCCATTTTCGAGTTCACTATGTTCCCACCACTTTTATGAGAAGTTTTTGGTACCAAAATGTGCGTCTCGATGAGTAGATTCATAATCTACAGGAATTTTTCAATTTAAAGGCCATTAAAGGGGTCAAAAAGCCAAAAAACTGATTTTTTCGGTCATCAAATTTTGTTATCAGGGTCACAGCTTAACCATTAGACTTTCAGGAACTGATTCTTTTGCCATATGATCAGGCAACACAAGCGCCCAACGGGAAAAGAGCTAACTTTTTGACATATGCACAACTTTATAGACCTTTGGACAGTCAAAAAAGGGTCAAAAAATGCTCAAAATTGACCATTTTTGGCACCGTTCTCGCTTGTATTAAGCTTAAATCAGCTAATTCAAAAACCATTTCGGGGTATTTATGCCTAAAATGTATAGGCCAAGTTTCAGCCAATTTCGTCCATACCTGTGTCCACAAGGTCCATTTTTCGTTTTTTTGGGTACGCATGGCAGGATGAAGTTATGAAAAAATTTTTTTGGTCCTAATGGTCTCTAACCACCGATATACAACATAATTAGTCGTTTTTTACCAAAATTTTTATCTTTTTCCTAAAGTTTTTAACTTCCACGCATCGCGTGTAAGTTATTGGTTTCACTCAAAATGCCCATTTTCGAGTTCACTATGTTCCCACCACTTTTATGAGAAGTTTTTGGTACCAAAATGTGCGTCTCGATGAGTAGATTCATAATCTACAGGAATTTTTCAATTTAAAGGCCATTAAAGGGTCAAAAAGCCAAAAAACTGATTTTTCGGTCATCAAATTTTGTTATCAGGGTCACAGCTTAACCATTAGACTTTCAGGAACTGATTCTTTTTGCCATATGATCAGGCAACACAAGCGCCCAACAGGAAAAGGAGCTAACTTTTGACATATGCACAACTTTATAGACCTTTGGACAGTCAAAAAAGGGTCAAAAAATGCTCAAAATTGACCATTTTTGGCACCGTTCTCGCTTGTATTAGCTTAAATCAGCTAATTCAAAAACCATTTCGGGGGTATTTATGCCTAAAATGTATAGGCCAAGTTTCAGCCAATTTCGTCCATACCTGTGTCCACAAGGTCCATTTTTCGTTTTTTTGGGTACGCATGGCAGGATGAAGTTATGAAAAAATTTTTTGGTCCTAATGGTCTCTAACCACCGATATACAACATAATTAGTCGTTTTTTACCAAAATTTTTATCTTTTTCCTAAAGTTTTTAACTTCCACGCATCGCGTGTAAGTTATTGGTTTCACTCAAAATGCCCATTTTCGAGTTCACTATGTTCCCACCACTTTTATGAGAAGTTTTTGGTACCAAAATGTGCGTCTCGATGAGTAGATTCATAATCTACAGGAATTTTTCAATTTAAAGGCCATTAAAGGGTCAAAAAGCCAAAAACTGATTTTTCGGTCATCAAATTTTGTTATCAGGGTCACAGCTTAACCATTAGACTTTCAGGAACTGATTCTTTTGCCATATGATCAGGCAACACAAGCGCCCAACGGGAAAAGAGCTAACTTTTTGACATATGCACAACTTTATAGACCTTTGGACAGTCAAAAAAGGGTCAAAAAATGCTCAAAATTGACCATTTTTGGCACCGTTCTCGCTTGTATTAAGCTTAAATCAGCTAATTCAAAAACCATTTCGGGGTATTTATGCCTAAAATGTATAGGCCAAGGTTCAGCCAATTTCGTCCCATACCTGTGTCCACAAGGTCCATTTTTCGTTTTTTGGGTACGCATGGCAGGATGAAGTTATGAAAAATTTTTTTGGTCCTAATGGTCTCTAACCACCGATATACAAAATAATTAGTCGTTTTTTACCAAAAATTTTATCTTTTTCCTAAATTTTTTAACTTCCACGCATCGCGTGTAAGTTATTGGTTTCACTCAAAATGCCCATTTTCGAGTTCACTATGTTCCCACCACTTTTATGAGAAGTTTTTGGTACCAAAATGTGCGTCTCGATGAGTAGATTCATAATCTACAGGAATTTTTCAATTTAAAGGCCATTAAAGGGTCAAAAAAGCCAAAAAACTGATTTTTTTCGGTCATCAAATTTTGTTATCAAGGTCACAGCTTAACCATTAGACTTTCAGGAACTGATTCTTTTGCCATATGATCAGGCAACACAAGCGCCCAACGGGAAAAGAGCTAACTTTTTGACATATGCACAACTTTATAGACCTTTGGACAGTCAAAAAAGGGTCAAAAAATGCTCAAAATTGACCATTTTTGGCACCGTTCTCGCTTGTATTAAGCTTAAATCAGCTAATTCAAAAACCATTTCGGGGTATTTATGCCTAAAATGTATAGGCCAAGTTTCAGCCAATTTCGTCCATACCTGTGTCCACAAGGTCCATTTTTCGTTTTTTTGGGTACGCATGGCAGGATGAAGTTATGAAAAATTTTTTTTGGTCCTAATGGTCTCTAACCACCGATATACAACATAATTAGTCGTTTTTTACCAAAATTTTTATCTTTTTCCTAAAGTTTTTAACTTCCACGCATCGCGTGTAAGTTATTGGTTTCACTCAAAATGCCCATTTTCGAGTTCACTATTTTAACACCACTTTTTATGAGAAGTTTTTGGTACCAAAATGTGCGTCTCGATGAGTAGATTCATAATCTACAGGAATTTTTCAATTTAAAGGCCATTAAAGGGGTCAAAAAGCCAAAAAACTGATTTTTTCGGTCATCAAATTTTGTTATCAGGGTCACAGCTTAACCATTAGACTTTCAGGAACTGATTCTTTTGCCATATGATCAGGCAACACAAGCGCCCAACGGGAAAAGAGCTAACTTTTTGACATATGCACAACTTTATAGACCTTTGGACAGTCAAAAAAGGGTCAAAAAATGCTCAAAATTGACCATTTTTGGCACCGTTCTCGCTTGTATTAAGCTTAAATCAGCTAATTCAAAAACCATTTCGGGGTATTTATGCCTAAAATGTATAGGCCAAGTTTCAGCCAATTTCGTCCATACCTGTGTCCACAAGGTCCATTTTCGTTTTTTGGGTACGCATGGCAGGATGAAGTTATGAAAAATTTTTTTGGTCCTAATGGTCTCTAACCACCGATATACAACATAATTAGTCGTTTTTACCAAAATTTTTATCTTTTTCCTAAAGTTTTTAACTTCCGCATCGCGTGTAAGTTATTGGTTTCACTCAAAATGCCCATTTTCGAGTTCACTATATTCCCACCACTTTTATGAGAAGTTTTTGGTACCAAAATGTGCGTCTCGATGAGTAGATTCATAATCTACAGGAATTTTTCAATTTAAAGGCCATTAAAGGGGTCAAAAAGCCAAAAACTGATTTTTTCGACCCCCCAAAAATTTTTCTCGGTCGCGCTGACGCGCGACCTCGAATAATTTTTAATAATTATATATTAAAGTTTTTCAGCAAATTTCATAACTTTTATTTTAGATTTTTTATTTTTTTTAATTTCAATGTGTATGAAATTGTACTTTTAAGGGAAGTCTTGGATATGGCAGATGTTGGTGGGGGTTGTGGATGAGATGTGCTCCACTCCACTCCGTTCCACTGCGCATCATGCTTCGCATGATGCTTGTTCCACTTCGTTTCGTTCCGCACATCTCATCCACAACCCCCACCAACATCTGCCATATCCAAGACTTCCCTTAAAAGTACAATTTCATCCACATTGAAATCATTTCACGACGAGTTGCAAGTACACTTTTTCATAGATTTTTCTCTACTAATTTAAGCTAAAAAATATAAGCTAAATTGTATACATCATAATTTGTTTTAAGCATATATTCTGTAATCTGTCTATGGAAAAAAAAAATTGGGAAGGTGGCGTGGAAGTTCGTGGCTTTCTACGTAAGTCGTGTTTTTTTGCGTTGATTTTCTTAGATGGGATGAAAAACCCCTCAGAAAAGCGATTTTTCGTATTAATTTTCTTAGCTGGGATGAAAAACTCCTCGGAAAATCGATTTTTTGCGTTGATTTTCTTAGATGGGATGAAAAACCCATCGGAAAAGCGATTTTTCGCCTCGATCTCCTTAGTTGAGGTGAAAAACCCCTCAGAAAAGCGATTTTCACGTTAATTTTCTTAGTTGGGATGAAAAACCCCTCAGAAAAGCGATTTTTCGTATTAATTTTCTTAGCTGGGATGAAAAACTCCTCGGAAAATCGATTTTTTGCGTTAATTTTCTTAGATGGGATGAAAAACCCCTCAGAAAAGCGATTTTTCGCGTTAATTTTCTTAGTTGAGATGAAAAACCCCTCAGAAAAGCGATTTTTCGCGTCGACTTTCCTAGTTTTGATGAAAAACTCCTCGGAAAATCGATTTTTTGCGTTGATTTTCTTAGTTGGTATGAAAAACCCCTCGAAAAATCGATTTTTCACGTTGATTTTTTTATTTGAGATGAAAAACCTATCAGAAAAGCCATTTTCCGCGTCAATTTTCTTAGTTGGGAAAAAAAAAATTTTAGAAAAAGCGATTTTTCACGTTGATTTTATTAGTTTTGATGAAAAACTTATTTGACTTTACTTTATTTTCTTATTTGAGATGAAAAACTTATCATAAAAGTCATTTTTAGCATCGATTTTCTTAGTTGATATGAAAAACTTATCAGAAAAGCCATTTTCCGCGTCAATTTTCTTAGTTGGGATGAAAAAACTATAGAAAAAGCGATTTTTTACGTTGATTTTATTAGTTTTGATGAAAAACTCCTCGGAAAATCGATTTTTCACGTTGTTTTTCTTATTTGAGATGAAAAACCTATCATAAAAGTCATTTTTCGCATCGATTTTCTTAGTTGGGATAAAAATCTCTTCGGAAAATCGATTTTTCATGTTGAATTTCTTATTTGGGATAAAAAACCACTTGGAAAAGTGAATTTTTGTATTGATTTAATAAGAGCAAAATTATAATTCATTTTAAAATTTTTAATATCATTATTATCATTTTTTTTAATCCGGATGAAATTTTTTTTCATCTTCATACAAAAATCTTATTCGGATGAAATGGGATGAAATTTTTGTATGAAAGGATGAAACCGGATGAAATGGGATGAAATTTTTGTATGAAAGGATGAAACCGGATGAAACCGGATGAAATTTTTGTATGAAAGGATGAAACCGGATGAAATGGGATGAAATTTTTATATGAACCGGATGAAAGGATGAAATGGTGTCAACCCCTGGAATTTCATATCAACATGTCTACAAGTATTTAATTTATACATAGATAATGTGTAAATACAATAAAACGTCTATAGAGATGTTATCTAACAAATATTTACAGATTTTAGTTTATTATCATTACCACTGCAGCATGTGGTAAAATGAACGCATTATAGACTAAATTCTAATGTTTATATTTACAATCAAAACATTTAATTGCATATTTTTCCAATTCTCATCTACTATTTCAGTCACCCGGTCCACCCCAATTCGTATATTGGCAACGAAATGACAGAATGGTGAATTATGATGACAATAGGAGGGATATATCGATTGAGACAATTCCAGGACCACGAACACAAAGTCGATTGATCATAAAGGAACCTCAGATATCGGATTCAGGAAATTATACATGTCGAGCATCCAATACGGAGCCTGCATCAATTTATGTTTATGTTTCAAAAGGTAAGAATCTCTACAATACCTTTAATGTATACGAAAATGTTTGAATACGTTATGAAGAAGAAAAAAAAGAGGTAAAAACCTCCTACATACACAATCATCTGAGAATTACCTTGATTAAAAAACCATTATGTATATTTTAATGAAAAATGTTCCCAATGAAGCATAAATTTATTTTTTCTTGTGAGTCTTTTGAGTCTTTCATACTCAGGCGTGTTTTTCTGACGTTGATAATGGGGATTGTTTAGTGATAATGTTTAGTTTTTTGGGGATAAAGTGGTGTAAGGATGGATGGTATGAATATTTTAATTGTTTTTGATTTGAGCAAATTCTGAGGTTATTTAAATAAAATAATTATTTTGACAAATTAAAAAATTAACTCACATAAAAAATCGAAATTTTTTGATAGACGTCATTTACAAATAATCATTTAGGTATTTTTCTCATTAATATTTAAGCACCTACATTATGTTTTTAAATTTATATGGAAATATGAAACTTTATTGTTCTACTTTTTTTTCATGAGAAAATGTTAAAACTTTTTTTTTTCTGTTATTTCATTCAACAAGTTTCATTTGAATTATTAAATGACTTCTGAATTTAGAAAATTTCATAAAAAGTTGTCAATTATGTTGTCAATATCAAAAATGTACAACTTTAAATACCTTAATTGTTTAAGTTTTTACCTTGTTCGTATAGCGTGTATTATAAAAAATTGTGAAGGAAAATTGACATTTTTTTTCAAATTTAATTTGAGATTATCAAATTTTCATATCATTCAAATTTTTTTCGACAATAATTGATAATCTTAAAAAACAACATTAAAATCCTTCCGATGTAAAAATTTTAATTAAAAACAAAATCAATTAAATTAAATTAATCGACAATCAATCCAATATATTTTTTTTTTTATCAAATCAAACTGATTAATTAGTTGACTGTTGAAATTAACTTTAAGGATCTCACAAATTAATCATTTAATTAGTTACACAACTGCCTAGTTTATTAACTAAGTGATAGTTGAACATTTTTCCCAATTGAATAATTTATCGAATGGGTATCGAATTGACTAGAAAACTTTTATATTAAATGATCGATTTGTTAAATTATTTAACATGATGTGTTTGTGAAAATGAAGAAATAGGAGTTTACTGACTTACATTGTAATTTATTATTGATGGATTACTGTGGGAAAATTGATTTAAAATTCAGTAAAACAGCAATTGTGTATGAATAATTCAATTAGTTTATATAACTTCTGAACGCGTATCCTTATTGGTCGTGTGAATCTTGGAATAAAAAAATTACAGTCACATTTTTTTTTGTATACCCTACAAAAATCTAGATTTGATCTAGATCTTTCATACATTCGATCTAGATCTTTGTTAATTAGGTATACTAACTTTTAAAAAATATCAAGTAAGTTAAGGTTTGAAATTTAAAATCTCAAACAAATTTAAAAACCAGACGTACTCCAGAAAAAATAAGGAACTAAAACCATATTGAATTACCATATCAAAAAACAGGGTAGATAAACATTTCAGTAGAAAAGTTGTTGAAAAAATCAAACAAATGGTTTTTAAAATGTTGGATGAAAATCAAAAACTTTTTTTATTTTCAGTTCAACATTTATTTGCCTTTCGAATAAGAGCTTCTCAATTTATTCATAAAATCTACAAACAATATTTGAATTTTATTGAAATAACATTTTTTTAACCCTCCCAAAAAAAAGAGTAAAAGTATTTAAAATCGATAGGATGGAATGTAATGTGACCTAATTTCCGTTATTTCTCATTTTCTCCTGATCATTCAAATATGAAACGATATGAAGGATACTAACGAACGTATTATAATCTACGCTTTAATGTACGTCATTCGTAATATGTGTTTTCATTTCATGCTTAAATGAATTTTTCATCTCAGTTGGTCCGGGGAGCTTGAAGAAAGGAAACAGAGAATATTATAACTTTTATGTGATTGTTGAGTGAGGAAAAATTTTTTTTTTCTATATTCATCAAAAATTTTCTATTGATTGGAGCGCTTAAATTAAATCAATATTGCTGAGCGGATGTGTTGGGAATTGATGGAAAAGTTTTCTTTATGGAACAATCCCTTGTGATTAATTTGAAAGCGTTGTTCAGTGATAAATATGATTTTACAATTTAAGTGGCAATTTTAGTGCTGTCGACATGCATTTTATTGAAATTTTGGGAAATTTTAGTAAAAGTTAATTTTAAATTTTTGATATAAAAATTACCAAAATTTCAAGTTTTTTAGTAAAAACTTTCATTCAATTCAATATAATTTTAATAACTGATGAAAAATTGTGAAAAATTGAGTTTTCAATTTCATTCAAAAAAACAGAGTTCGAAAATAAAATGAAAATTGATCAATTTTCAAAATAAATCAAAATTGGCTTTTGCAAAATTGCTCATTTTGAAAATTGCAATTTTGCAATTTTCTCAATTTTGGAAAATTGCAATTTTCGAAAATTGGCTATTTTGAAAATTGATCAATTTTTCTCATTTTGTGACGTCACAAAATTTGAAGAAAAATTTGTATAGAAATTTTATATGAAAATTTTGTATGGAAAATTTCCTTCACAATGTATGATTTTTCTTCCTGTCTCTCTTGAGTTTGACTTTGAAGGATTGTGACTTGATTTCCTTTATGCTGGATATATGCTTGTGTCATTCCTGAATTGTTCCTTAATTTCAGTGTTAATAATCGCAGAATGTAATGGATTTAAAGCATTAGTACAATACAATGATACAACTCATATGGAACTGGTCATGTTCAACTGACTGGAACTGACCAAAAAATTTTTTCAACTTTTTTATGCTTTTTAGAAACATTTGAGGAGGTGCTGGAATCAAGCACTTCCACTACCTCTAGACTCAATTTTAGTAGCTAAATATGTCCGGGAGGTTCCAAAACATCAGGAAAATACATTTTTATCAGAATAACCAGCAGTTCCTCTGCGAAAAATTTTAAAAACTGTTTTTTTTTTCGAGAAAATGTTCAGAAAAATCATGTAAATGTGAGTTTTTGCAAAGGAACTGCTGGTTATTCTGATAAAAATGTATTTTCCTGATGTTTTGGAACCTCCCGGACATATTTAGCTACTAAAATTGAGTCTAGAGGTAGTGGAAGTGCTTGATTCCAGCACCTCCTCAAATGTTTCTAAAAAGCATAAAAAAGTTGAAAAAATTTTTTGGTCAGTTCCAGTCAGTTGAACATGACCAGTTCCATATGAGTTGTATCATTGTATTGTACTAATGCTTTAAATCCATTACATTCTGCGATTATTAACACTGAAATTAAGGAACAATTCAGGAATGACACAAGCATATATCCAGCATAAAGGAAATCAAGTCACAATCCTTCAAAGTCAAACTCAAGAGAGACAGGAAGAAAAATCATACATTGTGAAGGAAATTTTCCATACAAAATTTTCATATAAAATTTCTATACAAATTTTTCTTCAAATTTTGTGACGTCACAAAATGAGAAAAATTGATCAATTTTCAAAATAGCCAATTTTCGAAAATTGCAATTTTCCAAAATTGAGAAAATTGCAAAATTGCAATTTTCAAAATGAGCAATTTTGCAAAAGCCAATTTTGATTTATTTTGAAAATTGATCAATTTTCATTTTATTTTCGAACTCTGCAAAAAAATTAACAAAAGGCTGTTTTTTTTCTATTTAGATCTCAATATATTATAATATATATCAAATTTTCATCAACAAAAGCTGTCATGACGATATTCAGGAACATTACATGACACCATATCGTTGACAAGGGAATAACGATATTAATCTTATTGAAACTCAATAATCTGCTGTTGTGTGCTTTTAAACAACTTTTTTTCTCCTTCTCGCATTCCAAACAACAAACAAAATGAGAAAATCTTCAATAGAATCCGGATTAAAAAAGAAAGTGGAAGAAATTTCAAAGTTTTAAATTTTATTGGATTTTTTTTTTCTATCGTGTTTGAAATTTAAGAACTGAATATTGATAAATCATGCAAATTGAGCTGACGCAATCACGAATTGGAAAAAAAATTAATGAGAATTGTTGAAGTGGGTGCGATATGCTTCAGTATTATTGAGGAGAAAAAAATATGGAATAAATTATTCAAATTATGAAATAACGAGCTCACAGGGATGTCAGAAAAGTTTAAGGTCACAACTTACCTTCAAAATTCATTTTTTTTATTTCTTTATATTCTTTTTTTTGATCGGTTGATTTTGATGATTGGAATTTTTGTCGAGGCAACCTGAGGCAACCATATTTTTTTTGTATTGATTTCTGTAGCTTTTGGTGAGGTGCTTTTTTGAGATGATTTCAAATAAGAAGTTGAGGGTTAAAATGCCAGACCCAAAGCTCTTCATTATACTCAGAAAATGCCTCAAATTATTTTTATAAGAAAAATTAAATTTTTTTCCTTATGAGCCTTGACACTTCTCATTCAATCCCAAAGAATGCGTGGAATCATAAAGAGGCTTAAGTTGTCGCTAGATTCAAAAGAATAAAAATATTTTTAGAAAGAGAGAAATTTTTTTTAAAGCTCTCGAGAAATTTTTTTTAAAGCTCTCGAGAAATTTTATGAGGATTCTTACCTTTAAGAGGCTTAAAAGCTCTAAGTTTAATCTATGAAATTTTCTGACAAAATGAGAATAATAATAAAAGGAAATTCTATTCATTTGGTGAGAGCTTTTCGTTATTAAAATGAGGAAATGAAGTTTTCAAAGGAAAAGTTTTAGCAGAATATGACTGGGTCATGAACAGGAAGAATCAGTAATGTAACCAGGGTGAATGGATGAATTTCACCCCTTTCACTGGCAACATTCTTAATTTTGCTAGAGTTTTCCGCAAAAAAAAATAAAAAGTCATCCCCTCCCCCTTCCCCCCTTAATTTTCATATAAATCAATTATATTTTTACCCTCCCTCTCTCAAAATTTCTTGCTTCAACACTGAAGAGAATTAATCAAAGTGATTTAAAATGGTTCAGAAAATTATTTTTTTAATTCAAAAATTTGAAGTAAATGAATACAAGTTTGAGTTTTGTTAAAATTTCTCTTTTTGAAGAAGAACTAAATAGTTCAAATACATTTCAAGTCAATAACACATAATCCCTAGAATTACTGCTTGTTTCATAAAAGATGTTAAGCAACAAAAAAGTAATTCTCAAAAAACAACAATATCATGTATCACAAACAGTATGCAAAACACATTCATGATGCTCGACCATGAAGCTTAAAGTAACACATGAAACTTTTCCTTTAAATTCCCCCAACAATATCTGAAAAGTTTGAGTTTCACAATCACAATAAAAAGGAAGCACAACATAATTAAACAACAGTATTCAAATTTTACGATAACTTTTTTCTTTTAGAAAATATTCTCTTCATAATTTTCCATGCAGGCCTTCATTTTAAAAACAGAATAAGAAATGCCAATAAAAAATGGAAGAGAAAAATTCAATTTCCTTTTTCTTCTTTGTAAATTCAAAAAGTGCCAAAATACAAAAGAAACGAAGACAGTCTTAATAATAAAAGTCATTTCAAGAAGCATGAAATTTCAAATTAATTCATTTTTGGTGAAAATTTTCTCCATGCGAACATCCCAGAGACAAGCAAAAATAAAATAAAGAGAATATTTTGCATGCACAATAATAAATGCCGAGGAAGGAACAATTTTTTTTTTGTGTAAATCGTTTCTATTAAAAAATTGCCAGTTTAACACTCCCTGGTAGTAAGCGAGCTCATTTACTTTGTCCCACGCCCATTGTATGCTTTCCGTTGCTTTGCATTTAATAAGTTGAATAAAAAGAAGGCAAGAAACTTTAACGCCATATTTTCCATCTAATTTTTTTCATCTTAAAGCCTACGGAGAGAAAAATGAGAACGGAATAGAAACTTCCTTTCAAGAAGAACATTTTCTTATGCTTCAATTAATTTTCTTGTTGTTTTCTCAGCTTTTGTTTTTGAGTAGTTTAAGTGGTGAGTTGGTTTCTTTAGTTTTTTTTGATGTGCCATTTGAAGAGCACTGGAAGTTTTGACCTTTCTAGTCTGGATCTCAAATATTATTTTGAGGTTAGATTTTTAATGAAAAATTAATTTTAGATACCTTAAAGGTTCAAAAATTTCCAAAATTTAATTTTATCGATTTTATAATTATTTTTGCCATAAAACTCTTAACTAAAGCTCAAAAATTTTAGACAATAAAATATTTTCTAAATTTACAAAAAAATATTTTTTTTTTAAATTTAAAAAGTAAAAAATATTTTTTAAAATTTACAAAATATTTTGAAACCATTTTTACTATACCAATTATACAAATTTGAACACACATGTCAAAGCAAAAAAGTAGTCCAAAATGTCCATTTTTAGATTCCTAAATCTTCTTCATCCTTCCATGCAATACTCTAGCGACAAACTGACACAAATATCTGTATGTATCACATCCAAAAATATCATACAGAACACGCGAAAAGTAAATAAACTAGAACATTACTCTACATACATAAATAGTTATAGCATCATATGCACAACATCACTCTTTATCGAAAACACAAATAACGACAAAACTTTAGTGCTACACTAAAGCACTGACGTACTCTTTTTTTTTACTACACACATCTCACTCGAAGGCATCATTCTGTGTCAAGGACTATGTGTTTAATCAATGATGATGTCATTAAGATTTGTATGATGGCAAAGCATTTCTATTAATTATATCATGACTTTATTTTTCTCACTTCTCTCCTCCTTAACAACCATTCGACGACTCTTGCCATTTTCTTAATGTCTTTATTTTATTTTATTGTTCTATATTGCGTATATATAAAACGTTAAGAATGAGTAGCATCTAGGAAAAAAAGGCCATTTTTATTCCGGAAATGATTCGTAAATATCTCTTCCAATTTTTATTCCTTATAATTTCTACACATCGTTCGTCTTCTTTTATGACCTTCTTGTTTATAATTTCTTGCCCCAAATTCTCATCTTTATTTTTTTTTGACTCTTGCTTTTAGTATCCAACTTGTAAATGCTGTTGTTATTGTTATTATTACTATTAATGTTGAGGAACAAGAAAAAGAAAGAGAGATTGGATGCCTGTGTGAAGTACGGCGGTCCAACTTTGAGTTTTGAGCTGAAACTTGGCATGTTTAAAGACACTTTTGCGACACTTTTCGACAACTATTTAGTTTTTTACGACACCCCTTAGATTTCGAGATATCGATGGGTCAATTTTTGGGGAAAAGCCCGCCGTACTTCACGTTTTCTGGCGGTCTTTTTTCTAAAACACATCTTTATTAGACATGTTATGTATTATTTTAATAGTATTTTTTGCGACACTTTTCGACACGAAAACCGTTTTTGGATCCGACTATCTGTTGCTGAGTTATGGCTTGTCAAAGATTCGCATACTTGAGATATTACCCAAAAAACCCAACTTTCGCTATTTCTAAATATATACTACAAAATTTATATCAAAACACATCGCCTTTTCGTGAGTAATTCAAATCTGCAAAGATCTTTTCAATCCGACAAGTTGTCGTTAAGTTATGACCATTTAAGTGACCAGCCAGGTACACAAGGTTCATTAGAAGTTTTTTTAACGACACTTTGCGACAAAATTTTATTTGAACTCTAAATAAGACTTTTCTATTGTAATTTTGTCTGATAAATCCAAATCTGCAAAGATCTTTTCAATCCGACAAGTTGTCGCATAGTTATGGCCATTTCAGTGACCAGCCAGGTACACAAGGTTCATTAGAAGTTTTTTTAACGACACTTTGCGACAAAATTTTATTTGAACTACTCTAAATAAGACTTTTCTATTGTAATTTTGTCTGATAAATCCAAATCTGCAAAGATCTTTTCAATCCGACAAGTTGTCGCATAGTTATGGCCATTTAAGTGGCACCAGGTTCACAAAAATTGTAGAATTACAAAAAGTGAAAATTTCGAATATCTGATATTTTTTAAGAATTTTTGTTAACGATGAATTCTTATTTACTTGTACCTAAATTTTTATTGCTCAATTTAAAATCATTATTATTTTAATTTCAATTTTTAAAATTATAATTTTTAAAAAATTTGAAAAAACCGAAACTGAGATTGCTTATTTTCTACCTGCTTCTTTAATTTTGGGATTAAATTTGTTTTCTTTTTCTTATGGTTGATTACATTTTACCAAGTTTTATCCTTTCCGAAATTAAATTTTTTAAATTCCAAAATAATATAATTTTTTAGTTTATTCTCTACTTAACTTAGAACTTTGTCATTTAGTTAGAATTTTTAAAATAAAAAAAATTTAGAAGCAGGTAGAAAATAAACAATCTCAGTTTCGGTTTTTTCCAAATTTTTAAAAGTTATAATTTTAAAAATTGAAATTAAAATAATAATGATTTTAAATTTGAGCAATAAAAATTTAGGTACAAGTAAATAAGAATTCATCGTTAACAAAAATTCTTAAAAAATATCAGATATTCGAAATTTTCACTTTTTGTAATACTACAATTTTTGTGAACCTGGTGCCACTTAAATGGCCATAACTATGCGACAACTTGTCGGATTGAAAAGATCTTTGCAGATTTGGATTTATTAGACAAAATTACAATAGAAAAGTCTTATTTAGAGTTCAAATAAAATTTTGTCGCAAAGTGTCGTTAAAAAAACTTCTAATGAACCTTGTGTACCTGGCTGGTCACTTAAATGGTCATAACTTAACGACAACTTGTCGGATTGAAAAGATCTTTGCAGATTTGGATTTATCAGACAAAATTACAATAGAAAAGTCTTATTTAGATTTCAAATAAAATTTTGTCGCAAAGTGTCGTTAAAAAAACTTCTAATGAACCTTGTGTACCTGGCTGGTCACTTAAATGGTCATAACTTAACGACAACTTGTCGGATTGAAAAGATCTTTGCAGATTTGGATTTATCAGACAAAATTACAATAGAAAAGTCTTATTTAGATTTCAAATAAAATTTTGTCGCAAAGTGTCGTTAAAAAAACTTCTAATGAACCTTGTGTACCAGGCTGGTCACTTAAATGGCCATAACTCAACGACAACTTGTCGGATTGAAAAGATCTTTGCAGATTTGGATTTATCAGACAAAATTACAATAGAAAAGTCTTATTTAGAGTTCAAATAAAATTTTGTCGCAAAGTGTCGTTAAAAAAACTTCTAATGAACCTTGTGTACCTGGCTGGTCACTTAAATGGTCATAACTTAACGACAACTTGTCGGATTGAAAAGATCTTTGCAGATTTGAATTACTCACGAAAAGGCGTTGTGTTTTGATATAAATTTTGTAGTATATATTTAGAAATAGCGAAAGTTGGGTTTTTTGGGTAATATCTCAAGTATGCGAATCTTTGACAAGCCATAACTCAACAACAGATAGTCGGATCCAAAAACGGTTTTCGTGTCGAAAAGTGTCGCAAAAAATACTATTAAAATAATATATAACATGTCTAATAAAGATGTGTTTTAGAAAAAAGACCGCCAGAAAACGTGAAGTACGGCGGGCTTTTCCCCAAAAATTGACCCATCGATATCTCGAAATCTAAGGGGTGTCGTAAAAAACTAAATAGTTGTCGAAAAGTGTCGCAAAAGTGTCTTTAAACATGCCAAGTTTCAGCTCAAAACTCAAAGTTGGACCGCCGTACTTCACACAGGCAGATTGGATATAATAAACTAATTTGGTTCTAATTTGAAGATGGTTGTCAGAATTTGATGTATTAAAGTGCTTTGCTGGGAATACAAGCTGGTTAATGGCACTGATATTGATTTTATTGAAGAAGAACTTTTTATTGATTTTTTTTAGGCGAGGAAATTTTTCTTTTTTTATAGCAAAAGTTTATTTATGTTAAGGATAGAAAATTACGTCATGAAGATTATGTAAGGTACCTAAGGTATTTTCTTATTAAAGGTCAATCTTAATGACACATCCTACAAAAGTCCCTTAATTATTTTCGAATATGGAAAGTAGCTTTTAAGCGTGGGAACTTTGACGCACTAAGGAAAAGTTTTATTTAATAAATTTTCGTTAACTAAACAACTATGAGCCAAAAATAAAACTAATTAAAATCTAGAGAAAAGTTTTATAAAATTGTAACTAAAAGCAGTCTTACATGAGACTCGACTTATGTTACCATGTCTCCCATAACAAAAATATGTAAAACTTATTTTCCATTAGTTTATTTTTAAGGAGCGGCTCAAGTGACACGAGCAACAACAAGAGCTGCGGGGAAGCATAAAAAAAATTCAATTTTCGTTTGTAAATCCTCGGAATTTAAGTAAAAACAAATTTACAACACGGCATGGAAGGTTGAATGTCATTTAATTTCATTTGTTATGTACGCTAAGTATACGAGGTGGATGAGACAATGGAATGAGAAAATTTCAAAATTTCTTAACCACTTCTTAACCAAAAAGTCAAAATTTTTTGACATGTCTTTATAAAATTTATCAAAGTCATTGAGTTAATCGGAACAGCTTAATTACGTGTGAGGACAATTAACGATGAATTTAAGTCTATAAATAAAATTTCTTTAAATTTATTATCCATTCCAATCATCAATATGCTTTATCTCTCACCCATTAGGGAACTGGCATATGAATAAATAAAAGCCATTTTCATGGTAAATGACTATGAATGAAAATGAGTGATGAGATCATTAAATATTAAAAGTGGGGAAGAATAAAGAAGGAAAAAGGATATGAAAAAGGATCGCGACCCAATTATAGTTTACATATACATATGCATGAAGGATAATAATATATGAAATTATATGTTGATTACATGACAAGAAAAATTCATAAGCAGGGAATGAAGCCCGAGTTGCATAAGAAGGAATGTATTGTAAGTTAAGTTTGTGGAGTAGCTAGAATTAGGCTTTCTCGATTTTTGGGTTGATACCCAAAATTTGTTCAGATTGATTCCCGAAAAAAATTAGATATGCATGTCTCAGTTAGGTAGGAAGTCAGTTTTAGTGCCGATCCCGATCCCGAAAATCAATCGGGATCGGAATTTCAAAAAAGCCGAGCCTAGAAGTTTTTTTCGGTGAAAATATTAATTTAATTTTTAATGACCAATTTAAAACAAATTTTGATAAATTCTACAAAAATACCTTCAAATTGAAAGAATATTTTGAAAAAAAAAACTCTGCATTGCCTACTTTTTGACGACTAGTGTGAATTTTTTAATAATCTACAATTTCCAGTCTAAAGCTTTACACTTAACCAAAACAAGTTTGCACATGAAAATTTATCTTCCTATACCTAAAATTTCAAAATTTTAGGATAAATTCTGATGAAACAAAAAGCTTCAAAACAGACTTCCTGTAAGCATAAATTCATGAACAGCTCGGAAAGTTTACATAATGCTTCTGTTTGCTTCCAAAACCATGAACATTAAAATATGAGAGCGAGGAAAAGAAAATTCTTTTGTAAGCACGTTAAACAATTAATGAGTTGACTTAGTCAAAAATTAATCAAAAAATTCTTTACCTTGTTTGAAAAAAATTTTACTTCATGCTTGTACACAAAATTGTCATTAATTAATCATCACAAAACACATTAATATATTTTTTTGTGAAAATTTTTCTCATCAAAAACTTTTCATTTGTTTAATTTTTTCTTCAAGGTGACAACACGGCGGCAATATCGAGACGAAATACATCAACAGCCAGCCATTCATCGACAGTGTATTATTGTTTATTCTATCCTAGCGTTTTTATAACATTTCTAATGTTTAGGTGAGTACTTGACGATTGTTTGTCTCCTGCCCCTTTAATTGTAATTTCAACGCTTTGATTTCTTTTGTTATTGAATTAAGGACTGTTTAGTTTATGAATGATGTATGAGTTACGTCATTTCTATTGATTATAATTTTATTATTTCGGGGAATTTTATTGTTATTTAAATAGCATAGACATGTGGGAGTGTTGTAAATGGTAATTTTGATGGGAATATTTTCATATTTTATGATCGAATTTCGGGTTTTGTGGCAGGTTAAGATGATAGTGGAGTCATATATGTTTTGTTTTATTGAAGATTGAGTCAAGAAAATTATAGGGGTTTTGAAAGACTTTTTTTTTGGAATGTTTAATCTTGAAAAATTCTTTTGTAATAAATTTTGAGGATTTAAGGGTCGGTTAAACTGATTAATTAATTTTGAAGACTGAACATTTACGTCAAGAAAGATTGATTTGTACATTTTGTTCGTTATGTATGTATGAACTTGTTCTTGTATGCTATTTGACCTTTTTATGTCCACATATTTTATTTTGGTTGAAATTAAAGATTTTAAATAAAATTTGTTAGAGATAATAGTCAAATTTACAGACACTATTCAAAAATATATATTTTTTTTAATTAACTAAAAAAATGATTTTTTGACAAATGAATCCATAGTTTAAATAAATTGAGTCTTTTATTATCAATCACTATTATTAATTTTAAATTATCATCCATTATGTTTACTAATATTCCGAGTATTTATAATTATAAAGCCAGTAATCTGTGGAATTGATGGCCTCTAATTACGTTCGATTATGAAGTGTAATTTTTCAAATTAATGCATTGCAAATTTTAATTAATTATTATTGATAATCCTCTTATAATTTTGAAATGAACATTCGAGTGATTTATTTAAAAAAAATCTAGTTTAAAGCTTCAAAAAGTTGAATTATATAATAAATAAAATTAATTTCATGTCAATCTTCATCAAAAAACTCTAACAATCAAGCAAGTCCAATAACAAGCAATCCATAAAAAAATTAAAACTTTAACACAATTTTCCCATTGTCCTCGTTAGCCATTTTCTTACCTCCTGAACTTTTGATGAAGTGTTTCGAAGAAGAAGAAGGAAAACTCATAAATTTTCATAAAAAAAGAAGAAAACTTTTTCATAAATCTTGAACGCAAACACATTTTTTTTGTTTCCCTTTTTTCGTTCCTGCCATGTTTAATTTAATTCTGAAAACTTTTTTAATTCAAAAATTATAGAAAATTAAAGCAAAAAAATATATTTTTGCTTGTCCTTGCAACATTCACCTTTAAATGTTCAAGATGTGGCACAAAAATGTCGAGAAAAATTATGCGTAAATGGGAAATTAAATTTTTCATGTTGGCTGCCTTCACTTAAAGTGAAAATAAAAGAGAAAAAAATGAAGAAGAATGAATGAAAAGGAGCGAAAGGAAATTAAATTTTTAAATGAAATTTCATGCTCACAAATTTTTTTTATTTTTGATCAACAAGGAAAAAAGGAATGATGGCAATTTTGGTCAATGAAAATTCTAAACGTTCATATTTTTGGAAAAAGTTGGTTTCCTGTTCAATTGGGGCTTGTTCTGGGAAAGGGATTAAAGTTTGAGAATATTGTTGTTAGAACTTGAAATAGCTTCGTAATTATGGGGATTCAGAGTTTTGTGAACTTTAGGGTAACTTTGAGAAGGCTCTGATTTGAATTTATGAAAAATTATTCAAATTTCATGAGTTTGAACTCTCAACCTTAATTTTCCTAAAGCTTAAAACTGTTCAAACCCTGCAATCTCAAATGATGAAGAAAACGATATTATAAGCACACGTATGGAATCGAAATTGGCTTTTTCTTTCTTCTTATTATTATTTTTTATTTTTATTGCATTAAATGTCTTTCAAGCACACAAACATCTCTTTCAAATTTCATTGTAATTGAATTTTTTTTACCTTCTCTTTCTTCCTCTCCTTACAGGTTATGGTAGTATGAGGCACATCGACTAGGAATTGAATTTAAAAAATAATTGCAATAATTTCAATTCATTCTTCATCCAAAAAAAGTTTTTTTTTTTTTAATTTGGATTGCAATTATAAAGCTGCAAAAATGAACATTAGACATAAAATAAAATTACAAGAAAGAAAAATTCAATTTTTCATTAAAAAAATTTTATATGCAAAAAAAGGAAAAGAAAATTATTCGTAAGACGAAATAAAAAGAAGCCATTGAGTGATGATGATTATGGATTATAAAAAAAAGAAAATTGTTTGAGGTCAAAAACTATCGAAAAAGATGATGAGGATGAAAAATTCATAAAGAAAAGAAAATCGAAAACTTTTCAGACACACTCACAGCATACAAAATAAGAAGAATAAAAAAAAGTGATATTATACAAGAAAAACTATAAGAAAACTTTAAGACAATTTGTGCTTCTGATTGTGTAGAAGCAAGACACACAAAATATGGAAAGGAAAGAAAAAGTTTCTACAGCATAAAGAAGAAAAACTAATAAATTGTTCTGTACAAAAACAACAAAGAATGGAAAAAAGTGAAAAAAAAGAATCCAAAAATAAAACTAATAAGAATGAAACTTGTAAATTATAATTAAATAAATAATAAAAAAAAATTATGTTCTATATTTTCCTTTTTTACATAAAATATAATTATTATTATGAATCATTGTTTTATCAGAACAAACAATTACTGTAGAATGAAAATGCCGTTATATGATGATGATTGAATTTAATTGTAATATATTAAAGAAAGAAGGAGAAATAAAATAAATTCGGTACATGATAAGATTTAATAAGAGTTAATGTAAATATTAATATTACAATGGGGAATGATGTAAAGAAAAGAGAAAAAAAATAAAGATGAAAAAAAACTTGAAAAAATGAATTTTTTGTGGGTTTTAATTTTTTAAATTTTACAATCTTTAAGAAAATCGATTAAATTTAAGGGTTCCCGAAGTCTCGGTCTCGACAAATTTTCGAGACTCGAGACCAAAATAAAATCCCTATAACTTGTATGTTTTGCAATAATTTTCAAATATTAAGGTTTTAAAACATTACATTGGAGAATAGTAATCAAAAAAATCAAAAATGTGTAAAATAATTTAACTTGAACGAAAGTTATTTGAATTTAAATTTTGGTCTCGGGTCTCGAAAAAAGTCGAGACCGGGAATTCGGGAAAGCCTAATTAAATTTCCAGTCCATAGTAAAAATTCATTTGTTGATCAAAATCTTTAGTGTTCAACTCCAGCAACATAATTGAAGCCTATTTAAAAAAATATTAACTATATCCTCCTTATAATTCCATTCAAAAGATCATCTAACTATCCACTGTCAGCAATACACACGCCTTTCTGTCTACTCCACAGTGAATGTCAACATTTGTAGCAAAAACATCCGCTACAAGTTTCCTTTTGATGTTTAATCTAACCGCAATCTTTTGTGTGCTTGCGTAAAACCATCAAAAATGTTCAAACAAAGCTAATCTATTTTTGTTTCAATTTTCTTCAAATTCTTCTTATTTTTATTTTCAGTTGGTTTAAAAGAGATTTTTCAGCAGCTTGAAAACGAAAAATTCTGAAGAAAAACAAAATATTTAAGCTGATTAAGCAGTTCCAAAAATATCAACAGAAAAATTTTTTATTCTACAGCTTTAAACAAAGCCCCCTCGAGTAAGCCATCATCCAAGCATCATTTTTATGTCATGCAGTAAAGAAAAATGACAAACATCCATTAGTCTTAGCCTCAACACTTCGGTCATCAAAACATCATTTTGGGGTATTTTTTTCTTGTTGATAATATGAATAAGTCATAAGACTGTCGCGCCTCTCAGCATGAAATCTCATAAATTTACAAATAGATTCTCAAATTTTCTTCATTTTTGTTGCGAGGTTGGGTTTGTCTTGAAAGACATAAAAAATTTACAATTCAATATGAATCATTTTGGCTCTAGAAATTTTTAAATTCATAATTTTTCCTGTTCAAGTGAAATTTTATGCTGGATGTCGTTCGCATGGCAGCTACATAAATTATTCTTAATGCACCAGATGCAAAATGAATCCGGAGACTTAAATACGTTCTTGTTAATTATTTTTTGCATTAAAGAAAAGAAATTACGACGATGAATTTTTTCCACCACTGTTCCTTTACTGAGTGTCAAGACTTCATTATCATAATTTCAAGAATAGCATTTTTTTCCATTAAAGTAATTAAAATAATACAATAAAGTATTTTGTACTTGAGAAATAAATAATGGTAATCAAGTTAATTATCCTGAAAGGTTAAACGAATGAGACAAAATTCATTTTATGGATGTCATGCGTTAATCAGTTGACAAGTGTATGACACAAAAAAGAATTAATGAATTTGAAGATTTTTTTTTGTTGTTGTCGTTGATGCGATATAAAGGTGAAAGTAATTTCGTGTAAATTGATATTAAAAATTCATAAGAATCGCTGTTTGAAGCTTTTTTGTTTTTTTTTTTTTTGGAGGTGCTTCATTATTGATGTAAATTGACATTGAGTTTTTATTTATTGACTTTTGATGTTTGACATCGATTCCATCAATTATCGAATTATAATGATTAATGTATGAGTTATTTGTACAATAATAAGTGTAGATTTTGGTAATTAATTTTTAGGATCAGGTATTAAGAATCCGACTTCCGACACATCGAAATTTGTCAGTTAAAATCCATTAAAAATTTTGAAAATAAAAATTGTGAATGTGTTGGTAAATTTTTTCGCCAATTTTTATTTTCAAAATAATTTGTCGATTAAAAATTGTTTATATACGCTTTATTGATTAAATGATAGAAAACTAGTAATGAAGCGGATCACGCTTCATGTGCATATTCACACCGTTCCAAAACTCTATGTCAGGTCAGCAAAGCTTCGCTTTGCATAAGATTGAAGATTAAGACTCTATCGGGTCAGCAAAGCTTCGCTTTGCATAAGATAGAAAATTAAGTCTCAATCGGGTCAGCAAAGCTTCGCTTTGCATAAGATTGCAGATTAAGGCTCGATCGGATCAGCAAAGCTTCGCTTTGCATAAGATTGCAGATTAAGGCTCGATCGGATCAGCAAAGCTTCGCTTTGCATAAGATTGCAGATTAAGGCTCGATCGGGTCAGCAAAGCTTCGCTTTGCATAAGATTGCAGATTAAGGCTCGATCGGATCAGCAAAGCTTCGCTTTGCATAAGATTGCAGATTAAGGCTCGATCGGGTCAGCAAAGCTTCGCTTTGCATAAGATTGCAGATTAAGGCTCGATCGGGTCAGCAAAGCTTTGCTTTGCATAAGATTGCAGATTAAGGCTCGATCGGGTCAGCAAAGCTTCGCTTTGCATAAGATTGCAGATTAAGGCTCGATCGGGTCAGCAAAGCTTCGCTTTGCATAAGATTGCAGATTAAGGCTCGATCGGGTCAGCAAAGCTTCGCTTTGCATAAGATTGCAGATTAAGGCTCGATCGGTTCAGCAAAGCTTCGCTTTGCATAAGATTGCAGATTAAGGCTCGATCGGGTCAGCAAAGCTTCGCTTTGCATAAGATTGCAGATTAAGGCTCGATCGGGTCAGCAAAGCTTCGCTTTGCATAAGATTGCAGATTAAGGCTCGATCGGATCAGCAAAGCTTCGCTTTGCATAAGATTGCAGATTAAGGCTCGATCGGGTCAGCAAAGCTTCGCTTTGCATAAGATTGCAGATTAAGGCTCGATCGGGTCAGCAAAGCTTCGCTTTGCATAAGATTGAAGACTAAGTCTCGATCGGGTAAACATAAATAAGATTGAAAATTAAGGTTACTAAAAAAATCGAGAATTTTTACATTTGGACTCAATTTTCAAGCACTAATTGATGTTTTTGGACATGACAACGTATGTACGACTTTTAGGTCTAATTATAAGCTACAATAATCACAAGTTTTTAGAATTTTTAATTCTGAGTTGTAGGGACAGGAGGCCGAAATGTCCAAAAAATGCCGAGTTTTTGAACTTTTTCGTCTTTTTGACCAACTAAAATTGGATTAAAAATATTTTTGGTATTTTTCCATAAAAGTTCTCGCATTAATTGATTAAAAACAGAAAAGTTTACAAAAATCCATCCACACAGTGAACCACACGAATTTCTCCAAAATTTAGGTTTGTGGGAGGTGTACTGGTGGCTAAAAATTTTTTTGCATTTTTTCTCAACAAAACTTCATTTTTATTGATTTTGATCATAAAAGTTCAATTAACAATTTGTGTGAAATTTTTTAACGGTATTTTGCAATAATCGGCTAAAATATGCTTAAAAAACACACTATTTCGTTAATTTCTCAGATCCATCTACATAAATCGGCACCAACGTGTGAGGTGCACATTTGAGTGATAATGCGCACATTTTGAGACATTTTTGACATAAAATGGTTTTTTCGTATTTGAGTTCTGCGAGGAACAAACTTGCTTGTAAGCATACACCACCACTATTTGGGGTCGTGTCCGGAGGCATCAAAACCTTTTTCATTGCGGTTTTTTGTATTTTGTAGATAATTTTGAGGCCGAACTTTTCACACCGAACTGTTTATGAAAATTTTGAGTTTTGGCGCCAAAAAACTAAAAAAACGATTTTTCAAGTGTATCGAAATCAATATATTCACAACGTGAAACGGTGTGAATATGAAAATAGTTAAAGAATTCAATTCATTTGATGAATTAAGATTCATAATAGAAAAATGCAAAAATGTTTAGATTTCAAAATCTTTGTTTGTTTACAATATTTTTTGTTAACATTTAATTTCGAAATTTTTTAAAAAATATAATTTTCTTTCCACTATGACCACCAACCTAATTAATCATCAAATCGTTGAAGTTTTTATATTAAAATTTGTTAAAAATTACAGCATTTGAAATTATTTCATCATCTTTGATGTTCAATCACAATTCAAGCATCCAGATCCATGAAAATTAATTTCCATCAACAGCCACGTGCTATTATTCCAAGTAGATTTATTAATTATGTATTACCAATCAACATCAATATTCGCTTTTCAATCTTCACTTTTTAATGAAATCTAAAAAAAGATTTCCAATCAAAAAGGACAAGAAAAAAATCTCGCAGCTTTCAAGTTGCGCCCCAAATGTCATGGAAATCTCTTAATCGTGGGAAATTTATTCTCTATTTTTTCCATTATCTTTACAACAAACGTCGATTGAGTTCTTGGAAGGGACGAGAAGTTCTCCTTTACAAAAGGGTATGAGAATAAAAAAGATAATAAATTTTTAATTGCCATACAAAAATTGTATTTTTTGGACGCACTGTATCAAATTTCATGAGGCCTATAATGAAGATAAATTGGTAATTAAAAGTCTCTTTCTTATTTTTGGAAATAAATCATTATGAGCATCATTCTTATATCTTTGTCATTTTAATTGATTTGAATTTCCTTGGAAGATTCAATTTTCAGAATTTTCTATTCAGTGCCACATTATTTTGTAGAAAAACTTTCTACTGCGTATTTCCGACAACCTGTAAGTATCAAACTAATTATAATTCCCAGGTTAATTAATGAAATTTTGTTAATTAACATTTAACAAGACATTTCCGACTTTTTTTTTAATTGCTTTAAATGAAATTTTTTTCTTCTTTTATTTCCTCTCCTAGTCAGTTTTCTTGTTGTTTTTTAAGGAAGAGAAAAAAAAGTTGTGACACAATTTTATAATGAGTACTATTATACGTTTAGTGCTTCTCTTCTAGCATAAAATCATGTGACTATAATGTAGATTTGAAATGCTAGAAAATAAGTATAATTATTTTTTTTTTTTATCACAGTTGATTATAAATATTATTATTTTGTATACTTTATTCCGTCATAATAAATATTGCAATGGTAATGAGCACGTTCGTTATAGGTTAAGGTGAATGAAATTATCCTTCAATGTCATAATGCATAGTTGCAGTTGTTGAAGGAAGGTAGGAAATTTTCTAGTGCTTAGTTTGAGTTAGCTTGAATTTTAAACAGATGTAAAATTTAATAATTTTTTACTATAAGGGGTCATTCACTTATAATGTGTAATATTTAAGTAGGTAGGAGGTCTGAGGATGTGTGATAGATTTAAACGATAGAATATTTTTAAATGAAGATTTTGCGACAAAGAGGAGAGGAGGGTCTGAAATTTCAAGTTTTAAGATGGATGTCATAAGTGAACAGCCCTTAAGACTATTTTTTGTCGAAATTTTAAATAATATTTTTCTTAAAATTTTGATTAATTTAACTAGAAAGGAAAGATTTGATTTATAAAATTAGCAACATCAAATATTGCAACATTTGACTTCTTGAATAATTTTAAGGAGAAGTCTGAAAAATTCTTTATAAAGTGCTTCAAAATTTTGACATTCTTCTCCCTCACTCATCCAACCAATAAAATATTACAAACTTTCCCAACCACCCCAAGTCATAAAACTCTAATGATTACTATTTATCAAGGAAGTCAGCCAACAAACAAATCTACTGCATATAATTTTTAATTTTCCAAATGTGTGCTTAAATTATATAAAAAAAATATTGTTTACGATTCAGTCCTTACCACCTCACCCTTCCTTCTATATTTTATATACTTTTTTCATATCGAGAGCGAGGTCTGAATAAGTTTTCATGCAAAATTTTCATTTTCCTTTTCTTTCAACGTTATGTAAATAAATACAAATACATACGTAAAGTAGGAATCATGTTCGAACAAAGTCTCATAAATTTCTTCCAAAAAAGTAAAAAAAAAAAACAAAAGAAAAATGAAGAAAACTAAAAAAGTTCAATGAATTTAATAGCCAAAGAATAAAAGAAAAGTTTCAGTCACGCTAGTGAATGATGGAAATTGTTTTTCTATGTACGAAAAGTAAATAATGTTGTTGTTGAGCATTTCTTGTTGAGATGTAAAGAATCTAATAGAAAAGGAGGAGAAACAGAAAATAAATTGGCTATTGAAGAAGAAATTTAAATGAGATTGACTTTGAATCTTTTTTTTTTCTCTTTTCTCAATATTTCATCATGTCTGCATTCAAAGATTTCATCTCATTTGAAATAATGGAATTTAGGAGAATAACTTTTAAATTGTGCTTGAAAATATTTAAAGCTCATTGAATTGCTAAGTAGTTAAGGTCAAAGATTTTTTTTTTTGAACTTTTAACGATGCAATTTTGTTATTATATGAATTTTAAAAACTTTTACAATAATAACTGACAAAGTTCAATGACTTAAGATCCCACACATATAAAAATGAAAATTTTCAAAAAAAATTTTCTCCTCATAACAATCATCAACGCAATAAATTTTTATGCGATAATTTGAAGTGAATTGATTCATTTTATGTAACGATAATGAATGCAGACAACTCAAGTGAAGTGGAAGTCATCATGTTGTTGTGAAAGTGCCAAGTCAACGATTTTCTGGTTATGAAATTTTTCTAGGAATTGTTATGAAGCTGTGGAAGGTTATGTAATGGAAATTATTAGTTCGAGTTAAAATTATTCTTGAATTAATTTTATTTCATCATATTGACTTTAATTTCTCAAGAATTTTGTGTTCAATAATGAACATGAAGAAGTTGTTGACTGACATATCTAAAAAATAGAGAAAAATCCTTCAATTTCTGTATCTGATCGATGAGACATTATCTCAAGATACAATCCTGAAATGAAGGAAAGATTTACTAACATCTAATTTGATTTAATGTGTTGACCCTAATTTTGCGGATGATGAAGCTCATTTCATGAAAGAATAGCTTTGAGATAATCAATTTTTCTAATAAGTGGGTCGAAAATGTCCCTAGGATTAGTTGAGATAGGGTTTTCAATCCCGGACCAAAATTTCAATCCCGGGATTACGGTATTCAAAAATTCTGAACCCGGGATCCCCCGGGATCCCGGGATTGAATTTCAAAAGAAAAAATGAGTAAAAATTAATTTTTTAGCTTATGAAAAAGCATTGTTTTAATACTAATGGGTTTTTCTAAACAAAACTATTAGTTTTATCTATGTAGTATCTAGAAATTTTAATCATTAGCTTTTACTTTTAAAAAAATTTTAATTTTTTTGAATAAATTTATCTTTTCAAAATTAATTTTTTCTATAAAATTTTCCTTAAAATTGCAAAACTTAAATGACTCTTGAGTTTAAAAATCTCATCAAAAAATTTTCATACAAATCAAGTTTTGAATACCTAAAAATATTTTTTTTTTCTCAAAATAAAGTTTAGATCAAATTTCGATTGGCTCCAAAATTTTGTATGAAAGTTAAAAGAGTTTGCCATGAAATTTCTTTGAGTATTATTTTAAGTTATTTTATACTTCAAATCTTTTTAATTTTACAATTGAAAGTATTCTTTCATCTAAAAGATTAATAAAAGGACCCTATCAGCAGTTAAATTTCATCAATTTTTAATGAAAATTTTCACATTTTTTGTTTCAAAGTCAACTCTTTTAAGTTTTATACAAAATTTTTATTTTTTTTCGAAATTTGTGGTGTCAATCGAAGTTTGATCTAGTTTAACTTTATTTTGAAAAAAAAAATTGAACTCATCGTGATTTTTCCTTCGTGTTTCAAAAATCGAAATTCTTACTTAAATATAAGCTCAAATATAAAATAAATCTAGAAAAAATTTTTGATTTATCAATTTAAAAACTCATTGTTTTTAAATAATTTTGGTCAGAAAATTATTTTTGCAGAAAAAAAAGTTTAAAAAAAAATTTTTTTCATCGTTAATTTTTGTAAATTTAAGGAAATTTTCAATCCCGTAATCCCGGGATTGAGACTGTTTTCAAACCCGGGATTAGGTTACTGAAAAAACAGCGGGATCCCGGGATCCCGGGATTCGGGATCCCGGGATTGAAAACCCTAAGTTGAGATATCTATGCTGACAAACTGAGAAGAATGAACAGAAAATCTTCAAAAATAACTGCAATAATTCCAAAAAGGAATAAATTACCATTTAAGGAAGTGCTTCAATACAAAATAAAATCATTTTTTATTACTAAAGCAAAAATAACAGCCTTGAACTTTGAACCAAAATACATTAAGTACTTCCCGGAAGAACCAGTCCTCATCCCTGCCATACACAACAAAAAATAATAAATATTAATTAATACAGAAAAGAAAATTAACCCAAATTAATTGTCGCTTTCATTATGAAATGAAAATAATGTACAAAAATTTATTCCCACAGCGCAGCTCATGTTAATGATAAAATACACCGCACACGCATTCGGTTAAATATATATAAAAAAAAATCAATCAAAAAATGTATGAGAGAAGAAGATCAAAACATTTTTATTTGCTTCTTTTTAAAATCAATGTTTATGGAAAAAGGGAGAAAATTTTCTCGTTTTAAGAAAATAAAAGAGAATCCTACATGTTCTGCTTGAAGAACAATCATAATCTTCATTATTTTTCTTCTCCTTGTTAGACATATAGAAAGATATTTTGTTTTGTGAGAAGTATTAAACTTTGTAAAATAAACAAAAACCAATAAAAACTCAACAAGAAAATGACAAAAAAAAGTTTTTTCATTGTTTTCAGATTAGGTATATTTTTATTTTTTTGATGATTTAGAAGGTACTTGTGTGAAGTTAGCTTTATAAATTGTCGATTTTACGAAATTTAGTTTTAAGTTTTTAGGATTTTAGAATCTTGTCTCAATTAAAATTTAAAATTCTAATTTTCTGACAAAAATTTGGTAAATTAGACTTTAATGTTATTAATTCAAATTTGCCAGACTTATCGAGCGGAAAAATCAGAATTTTTGTTTATTTTTTAGGGAATTTTTACGATTAAAATTCTCGAATAACTTACACGTAGTGCGTAGAGTTTGTTGATTTTGCAACTGTTTTCTGACAGTTCAGCAATTTAAATTTATCCTATTCTTTTGTCATCAAATTAAAGCTAACAGCAACAAAATCTACAATCAACATTCCACTCAAAAGTTTCCTTCCCCAAGACTCTCTTCCCCTTCAAAATTCTTCCAGATTTGTGCACCTTTTAAAGATGAGACAGAACATAAGGAAACATTGGGGAAGGAAATGAAAAAAATGAGACACGTGCGGCAATTGTTCTGTATTACATGAGTGTTTTATGAAGCGTATGTAATAACCGCATCGAGTACAAGAAATACAATAAAAGACAAAGTTGCTGAAGGGGAGGAGAGAGAAAGATAGGAGATGACAGATAAAAATAATGAAAATGACACTTGACAATAGAAATATGCTTCAATGAATGAGGCTTTTGAAATAAAATTGATGAAATGTTCACAAATTGAAAAATAATTAAAAAGTCATGTTAAGTGATGGAAGCGACAAATGGTATGTGTGCAGAGTATGAAATGTTCTCGACTTTCTAAATAAGCGAAGAATTATTTGCTTAAGAATTTAATTATACATGAAAGCGTATATTTGATTCTTTTTTCCCGTTTTCCATCTCCTTTTTCAACTCACAGTGAATATTTTTTTTTATTGTTTTATTGATTTTTTTTCTCTTCTTCTTTCCATAGTTTTGTGCCTTTCTTTCTGTGCTTTATTTGTAATAATAATAAAAAAGCGAAAAAAAGCTACATGACATTGCAAAAAAAAAAAATGTAAGTCAGTAAGGAAGTGTTTGGAGGCGAGTAATTGGAATGGATTTTTCATGAGCTAAAGAATTTATGGAAAGGAGCTTTTAAGGAAAAAATAAAAAATTCAACGATTCGATGTCAAATGAGGGAAAAATGGGTCGATTTGCTGTTGCTGTTGTGTTGAAGAATTTACTTGGAATTTAAGAAATAATATTTTAAAAATGGCAAAGAATCAACCTATAGGGTTAATAAAGAGATTTTTGTCAATTTTGTGATTCAGAAAAATTGACCTAGCTATTTGCCTGAGTAGCCTAAATATGAAGAAGGTTGGAAAATTTTACTAAAAAATCATGGGTTCGATCCCAAGTAATACCAAATTTTAGGTTGCATTCACTGTTCAAGTCCAAAAAACTAGCAATTCTTATGTTACGAAATGTCCTTAAGCAAACTGCATCTCCAAACTCCTCATCTCTATCCCTCTACAAAAACTGCTACTTCTAAAAAGTGAGAAAAACGAAGAACAGAAAGAAAAGCATTGTAGCGGTTGGTAAGTATTGAGGTTTTATTATAGGAATGTTTGTTGGCAAATAGTAGCAATGAAGCATATGAGCAATTTATCAAATGAATGAAAATAACTTTTATCATTTATTTTTCGTTTTTTCATTTCTTCCTTTCTTTGTTCCTTCCTCCTTTCGTCTCTTTCTTTTTTTTCGTGCCATGCAAAAATTGTAGCAACTTTTTATCACTTTTTCATATTTTTTTTTGTTCCTCATGTTTTTTTTGGTTCTTTCATTCGCTTATGGGCACTTATGACATTAAGCACAAAGACGTAGGGAAGAAAAATTGGAATGTGTCTGAAATTTCTAGAGTGCATATTTATACACATTTGAACATTTATTAAATTGCTAGGTTCATCATCATACACACATGTGCATGATAGACGATAGTGATGATGATTATTACTACTAACGGAGTCTATGGAAAATTATAATGGCTTCCGAGAAATTTCTTAATGTAGGTAAGTTATTGATTGTAGTAATAATTATGATGGATATGGAAGTCTGCATGGTATGGAAGAGTTTTAAATGGTGTGAGGCAAGGGTGTAGCCAGGGTTTTGACCCTCCTCTTTTAGGAAAGTTTCTTCAATTTGCTATGATTTTTTGAGAAAAAAACCCACCCCCCCCATAATTTTACTTCGTATACAAAAAAAAATTTCAACACCCCTCGAAAAATTTCTGGCTACAACCCTGGTGTAAGGTGTTTCGAATTTTGAATTTTATTTAAATTCAATTTTTGGAACATAAAATTTGATCAAAAGTTACAAAATATGCATCTCGAAAATTCATATAAAATCAAATTTAATTTCCAAAACGAAAATTCAATAATCAGCTTGAAGTCTCAAAAATCTGCTTAACTTCCACATAACGCTCCTCATTCCTGGAAGACATCATTCAAAAATTTATTTACAACACAATATTTACATTAAAAATTACACGTCTTTAATCCAATAAAGGCAGCAAAAATTAAATTAAAAGTCAATCTCTAAAGATGTTAACGAGGTATATCACATCTGATTATGCATGCTTGTGCGTCTTCGAGAGCCTTACACGTGAACAAAATATCAAGTATGGCGAAGAAAAATATATATTCATCCCTCGTGAAATTTAACGTTCTCGTCGTTGGATGTAAAATTTTAACAGCACGTGTGTGTATATTTTTGGTGCATTCATTGTCTTTTTTTTTCCTAGAAAAAGTATCTGCAAATCTCAATATAGCCGGCTTTTATAGATATTACGTTGCTATTTATATTCAAAAGACATTCGTTACTAAGAAATTGCTGTAAGAATCCATTAAGGATGCTTTGATGTGTGCACTTTTTGGCTTCCTTTCATCATGCTTACAAAAAGGGTACAACAATCATTTTCTTTATTTCGTGTTCCTTTTTACGTCTATAAGCAATAAATTTATTTCTTTGCTTTATTCATTTTCATTTTTTATCGACCATTGAGTAGAAGAATAAATAAAATAAATGAGAAGTTCATGGTGAAAAATGGAAGGGATTGTATTTTCCTTCGTAGAACAAAAAGCAAATGAATTGTCAACGGTCATTTACATTGAATGGTCTTACTTACCCGTAACGGGCTTAAAATATAAATCTGACATTAATTGATGAAGTGCAATTATTGTGTTAATGACCTTAAAGAGTTATTGAATGAACTTGAAATGGAAGGGCTTCTAGGAAGATTGAATCAACCTTTTTTTCTATTCCATAAATTTAAATTGAGTATTTAAAAACTTCATTCAAAGTAAAATAATCATGAGATTAGTTTAAATTTTAATGAGTATTAAAAGTTATTTTTAAATATAATGAGTAATGATGTTGCTCATAAGATTACTCAGTAATTTTTTTGTCATTCTGTTTTTAACTTTTTCAAATTATAGTACATATTTTTTTATTAAATAGTGACGAGTTATAAATTTTATTCTACTATAAAATATTTTTTTTTTAAAAAAAAAAACCAAGTTAATTTAGAAAAAATGACAGAAATTTTAGAGATTGAAAAAACTATTTTTTCTAATACATCACAAGAAATTATCAATCCGGTTGTGAAAGCTACATCAGTAACTCTAGAATCGATAGTTTCACTAACATCTATAATAATTAATTCAATCATTATTATTGCGTTTATTAAAGAGCCAAAATTACGGTAGGCTTTCTCGAAATCCCGATCCCGATTGATTTTCGGGATCGGGATCGGGATCGGGATTCCCCGGGATTTCCCGGGAAATCCCGAAAGATATTTTTGAAAAATTTATGTGGATTTTATATCCAATTTTAATATTTGAATGAAGGTAATTAATTTTTAAAAGTTTTTATTTTTTTGAACAACATATTATTGAAACAATTTTGTTATAATTGGTCTTTAATGGTTGAAAAAACTACAAAATTAAAAATTTAGTAAAATTATTTCTAAAGTTTCATTTTAATGTATGTTTTAGAAAGGATCATTAATTTATAGAATCGTTTTTAGATTATTATATATAGTCTTTAAAATAGTATTTTTTTAAATTAAAGTTTAATTTTAAAGTCAATTTTCGATTATTTTAACCCTGATAAAAACTTTTTTCTAAGTATCAAAAATATTTTTTTTAAAAAAAATAGATTTTTGCAAGATTTTTGCCAATTTTGGTTGATTTTCCAAATTTTTTAAAATTTTAACAAAATGAAGTATCAAATGACACTAAATTTTAATAAAATTTAAAGTGAATGTTTCTTTAAATACTCAGTTTAAAAAAAATTTAAAATTTTTTTCGAAAAATAGTCAAAAAAAATAATATTTTACTATGCAAATGGTTAAAATCGGGATTTTCAATCCCGATCCCGAAAATTTTCGGGATCCCGGGATTTTTCGGGATCGGGATTTCCCGGGATTTCCCGATCCCGATCCCGATAGCGAGAAAGCCTAAATTACGGCAAAAAATCAATCCTTATATTTTATCACTGGTATCTGTTGATTTTTTGAGTGCTGTGCTCATAATTCCATTTGGAATAATAAGGGTGATAATAACAAAATTTTTTATAAAAAAATCATAAAAATTAAAATTAAAATTTCAGCCAATTTTTGGAGTTCTTTACAACACCCCGTATTGCAACTTTAATTTAATATTCCGATTGAGTTTCAACAATATTTCAATACTGAGTCTAGTTGTTATATCCATCCGTCGTTACAAGATTCTGGTAACTTTTAAAAATTTAAAAAATAATAATAAATTTTTGAAAATTTCTTTAACTTTAGTCTTCAAATCAACCACTTAATTACACTCTGTCAGCAAAAACAGTTATCAGGGAAATCATATTTGTATGGATTCTTGGAATAATCCTTAGCTACGATCCATTCAGAGAATACGAGAAAACTGAGAAATGTGTAATTGGAAAAATTCTCTCCACGCCTTTCATCGTGTTTCGATTTGTGACTATGATCATAATTCCTTTAATAATTTTGTGCTTTAATTATTTTAAAATTCACAAAATTATTTTAAATCAAGTAAGAACTTAAAAATTTTGTAAATAATAGAATTAATTTTGACGTAAAATTTAAAATAGATGGAAAATGAACGAAAGTTAAAGATTACTTTCGATGGCACCACAAATCAGCAATATGACCAGAAGCTCCTCAACAGGGAAATGAAAATAACAAGAAATTTTTCATTAATTTTATTAGTTTTTATGATCTCGTGGATTCCTGTGCATACTACATACTTCTTCACAAGCAATAGAAATTTAATTGCTTTTGCGGTAAATTTTTCACATTTTGGTGCTGCAATCAATCCTTTTCTGTATGCATATCGTATGAGGGATATTAGAAAGGCTATTTATAAGCTCTTAAATATTAAGCAGAGAAGAACAGAAGTTATTGAAATTGAATCAGAATCTACAAAATAATTTTATATGAATTATATTTTTTTAAAAATGAATCATTTTGCATGAATGTAAGTTCCTTTTCATTTTGATTAAAAATTTTGTTTCATGAATCAAAGTTTTAGAATTTTATAATGCGTAAATAAAATGAAATTAATTCACGATATTTTTAGTAAATCTTTCAAATACACAATAGAAGCACTAGTTTGAATTTCTGTACATTTGGAAATTAAAATTCAATCAACTAATATTTTAACTTTTATTTTTATAAATTTTATTTTTTTTAATTTTTAAAAATTTTAATTTAAAATATGGACGAGAATTTTACTGATTCAAGATTTTATGGAGACATACATCCAGCTATTGGAATAATGTTTATATTATTTGAATTAATTTATATTATTGTGGCTGTAATTTGCAACCTTTTGGTGTTGATTGCATTTTATAAAGAACCAAAATTAAGACGACAGACCAATTATTACATAATTTCATTAGTTATGGCTGATTTCCTGATGGGATTGATTGGAATTCCATTTGGAGTGTTGATGGTATGTAGAAAATTGTAGCTTAAGCAGATTCTAAATTAAAATAATTTTACAGCCTTACATTGACATGTCCTTCAAACATACTGCAATATGTGTTTCTCGTACAACTTTATTGCTAAGTTTTTGCAACATATCCATTTTGAGTTTGGTCTTTATATCTGTTAAGAGATATAATATTTTGGTATGACTCATAATACATCAAAATTTCAATTACTTCATAATAATTGTTCATTTTTCAGTCCATTAGTAAGCCACGCAATGACGCTGCATCTACAAAAAATGTTTTCATTGAAATCAGCATTTGTTGGATTATCGGAGGCATTACTGGATTTATTCCATTTCTTTCACCAAATGTATGGAAAGAAGCATGCAGTTTTAGTGTTTATAGATCTAAAATACATATTTTGTTTCGCATTATATGCATGCTTTTGATTCCGATGATCATTTTGGGAGTTAATTACTTCAAGATTCATCAAATTGTTCTGAATCAGGCAAGAAATTCAGTTTTTTTTAAATTTCAATCTTTATTTAATTTTTTAAATGTCTAACAAAAAATTTAGATAAATTTTGAAAGAAGTATGAAAGCAACAAACTGTGAAATAAAAAATCGATCCGCAAATCAAAAACTTATGAGAAGGGAAATCAGAACAACAACAAATATTTCTCTAATTATGTTGATATTTGTAATCACATGGATTCCAGTTCATATTATTTATGGAATTGCTGCTTTTAGCAATAAACCAATTGTCAGCAAGAATGTTATGGCTTTACTGGTTCTGATTGCACATTCGAATGTTATTTTCCATCCCTTTATGTATACATTTCGAATGAAAGATATTAAATCTGCTGTATTCAATTTATTCAGAGATAAAAATGTACCAGTAGATTTAAGTTTGATTGACCAAAGCTCGAAATTTGATGAAAGTAAAAAATAAATTCAATTTTTTTTAAATTTTAAATTTGTATAGAAATGTACTTTATTCACTAATTATTTCTGCTTATAGCAATGAACTACATATAAACTAAATATTGATTCTAGCATCTCTGAACAGCGGTTTTGTCCGTTAATTTTTTAGTTAAAAGGCCCTCAATTTTTGAAAAAAATCGAAAATTCAAATCTTTTTTTACATATAATCCGACCAAGAAAAATTCTTTTTTGCAAAATTAAGTGTTTTTCCTAAATTTTTAATTATTATAATAATGATTTTTCAATAATTTCAGCCATGAAATTTGATATAAAAAAATTTAAACTAATTATAACAAGTAGAAAGTATATAAATCTTAATTTGTTTCTTAAAAATTTAACGGACGACTTGTACTAAAATAAGCCGTACTAATGCGATTTATTTTAGAACAAATTCAAATTTCGCACGTAACGTATTTGTTCAGAGATGCTAGTATTGATTTATAATTTGATTACACATTGACTACGTTTTTTTGTTTTTAAAAAATTGGAAATTTGACTTGCGAATGCAAATGTTTTAATGTTCAAGAGGGTTCTCGATTTGAGCAGATTCGGTTTGAATTGTTTCGATTTGAAAAACCAAAAATTTCCCATACAAAAATTTAAATTTTCATTTTTAACAGTCATTTAGCATAAGTTTTAATTTGAACAAATTCGATTTGAATAGAAAATTTTTGGAACAAAACAGCTGTTCAAATCGAGAATCTACTGTATAATAAGAAGTAAGGACATAAGAAACGAAAAAAGTAAAGACATTTCCTACATCGTTAAACTTATGTACAAGAGTAATTTGTTGCCTTAATTTAAATGTCGCATAAAGTAATTTTTCATACCATTGGATGGGATTACAACGGGCATAGTGCATACGACCGACCGAAATTTCGGCCGAAATTTCGGCCGAAACAATAATTATTTCGGCCGAAATTTCGGCCGAAAACTTTTATTTCGGCCGAAATTTCGGGTAAATTTTTTTTTGACAAAAATAATTTTTTATATGGGCCGAAATTTCGGCCGAAATTTCGGCCGAATTTTTTTATTTCGGCCGAAATTTCGGGTTGATTTTTTTTAAGTTTTATTATTTTTTGTATGGGCCGAAATTTCTGCCGAATTTTTTATTTCGGCCGAAATTTCGGGTCATTTTTCTTAACAATTATTTTTCTCTTTATATATCCAGAATTTTTTGCCATATATTTTATTTCTGTCAGAATGTCAAGTTAATTTAATTTTAGTGTTTATTTTCAAAACGAATTTTAACGAATAGATCTAATCATAAACTATAATCATTCAATCAGCTTCAAAATTTTGTAAAGTTATATTTTTGCAACGAACAATAGATTGAGATAAAAAAAAATCTAAAGTTTTATCTTGGTGGAAAATTTGTAGGTTCAAAATTTTTGATAAATAAGTAAGTGTAAAAATAAAATCTAAATCAATAAGAGTTTTAATTTATGATTTTTTTCCTGTGTAATCAATGAAACATTAATATACACCAGAAGAGTCTTCCATATGTAATACCTATGTATCATACATGAAACGTTTTAAGGAAGATATCATCCTGTTGAACCTGTTGAAATGAAAGATAAATTTAAGTTCGCATTTTCAATTGATGTAGCATGTCAATATAATACATTGACAATATTCTTCTTTTTTGCATTATATTTTTTATCTATAAGTATATAGGTATAGTCTTTTACTAAAATACATACTGTTCACAAGAATGAGTTGATCATGAATTGAGTTTTATTGATTTTGAGGTATTTAAGTTGCTCTTGTGATATATATCAATTTTTAGCAATAAATGAAGGAAAATAAAATCAAATGGAAAGTTTTCGTTACATGAGTTAAAGTTTTTAAAATTTTGAAAATTTTATTTTTCGTTATAACTTAGAATTAGATAACTATTTTTTAGTTTGAAAATTAAATTCAAACAATGATTAAGTCCCGACAATTCATTTAAAACATGGATATAGTAGCAATAACAGTGACTAACGCTAACGATTTATGAGTCTAGACATTGATTGGAAATATATACTTCCAGGAAAAAGATAAAGTTCAAAGTCTTGACAATTTAATGCAATTAACCGAATGACCAAAGCCTATCAAAGTTTATGATTAGATCTATTCGTTAAAATTCGTTTTGAAAATAAACACTAAAATTAAATTAACTTGACATTCTGACAGAAATAAAATATATGGCAAAAAATTCTGGATATATAAAGAGAAAAATAATTGTTAAGAAAAATGACCCGAAATTTCGGCCGAAATAAAAAATTCGGCCGAAATTTCGGCCCATATAAAAAATTATTTTTGTCAAAAAAAAATTTACCCGAAATTTCGGCCGAAATAAAAGTTTTCGGCCGAAATTTCGGCCGAAATAATTATTGTTTCGGCCGAAATTTCGGCCGAAATTTCGGTCGGTCGTATGCACTACAATCATTACAACGTTTCATCGTGCATGTTATTAATTATATAAATTTTCTACTTCTCTTTTGACTTTTTTTAATACTTTAATAATAATTCTTTGTGTGGTAATTTTTATAATTTTTTTTGCGCTCCCTAAAAAGTGGCGCCAGAGCTTATAATTAAATAATTCTTTCACTCCTCTCCTGTTCTCGCGCCTTTATATATTTTTTAAATATATATCCAGAGTCTCTTGGTGCTTAGCATTTATTTTGTGATTCAGTTTGAGAAGAGTTAATCATTATGAAAAAAATTGTGACTAATTTTGAAATGCTTGGCTGGCTTAATCATTTTAAGTGAGTAATTTTGTCTTAATTCAAATATTATTCACTCAAAATAGTGAAATTCGTCAACTTATTTGCGTTAAAATTGTATATTTAATCTTTTTTGAATATCCGAATTTTATATTTTCGAAAATTCAAACCTTAAATGATAAATTTTAACAACCACAAAAGAGCGCACCAAACTTATGTTTTCATCCAATTTCAACCCTCCCCAAAAAAAACTTACTGCTTTTTGTTTCATCCACCGTTCTTTTGATGCAATATAATGGCTTTTATGTTGCAAAAAGAAATAAAATTAATTTCATCATGCTTCAAACAATGAGTAGACGAATGAGGAGTACAAAAAGTAGAGAAGAAAAGGAAATCATTTAAGCGCGATATCGTGAGCTATTTAAATATACACGTACTGTAATCTACCATCATCATCATAAAATTGTAGAGCAAGAGAGAGGAAGAAAAAAAAGTACAATAAAGCAGCTACCAACAATCATACTATTCATTCTACTTCTTAATTTATACGCTCATAATAAAATCATGAAAGTCAAACAATAAAGACTCTCAGTACATAGCAAACAGAATGTCCAAAAGAAGGATTAAGGATTCTCATTTTTCATTCTTTTTCTAGTCATTTGGCTTATTTTGCTTTTAGTATGCTCTTAACAAAAGTAATTGAAACGGTAAAGAAAGAGAGAAAGAAAAATCAATAAAATGGAAATAATGATGGCATAATTAGGTTTTCTTCTTTACATTTCATCTACCGCAATGGATTTTTTCTGCAAGCTTTAAGGCGATATAAAGAGACATAGGAATAAGAGCTAATGGAATGAAATTTTAGATGGATTATTGATTGGATTCCGTTATAAAGGATTAAAGTATGGCGAATTGTTATGAGGGAAAGTAATGTAATTGGCTAAAGATTGTGAACTGTCTGGGAAAATTGCTTTATTCTTTATTAAGGAATTGAAAATTGTCCTTTTGTGGATATACCTATAAAAATTTCATGATTTTAAAAATTAAATTTTTCCGTTTAAAAAATCTTTTTTAAAAATTACTAGTTTCAACTTCTAAAAGTCAATTCCGAACTAATTTTCTTTTTTTCATATCACCCAGATAAAAAAAAGGGAAGCAGATACCTTTCCGTATAATCCAAGTTTATGCTTGCCCAACTAGTCTGAGTAAATGAATTTTCAGTTACGACTTCTAAAATTCAAATTTGAAAACGAAAGTATTTTGTAAGAAAATTTCAAATATTTTACAGCCGTTAAATTTATAAAAAAAAAATTTATAATTCTTTTCTTTTTTGGTTTTTAAAGTATCAAACACTATTAAAACTTTTGAATCTTTACTCCTTCTAATTGTATAAAGATTCAATGAAGCAAAATAATTAAGAATTTTTCACAACAAATTGCTTGATTTTGATTTTCAGTACTAAAATTTTTCCATACAAATTTTTTCAATTTAACATTTTTCATTAATTAAATATATTTGCCTACGAATAACGATTGAATAATATTAAGAATTTTATAATAAGGCTTTTAATTAAGCCACACATAAGCAAAAGTCAGTGAATTAGCTAAAATTAGAATTTTCCTTATTTGTCGTAACGGTTTTTATGTTCACAAATAAGGAGTACTAAATGTTCTAAAATTCAAAAATAAGGAAAAATACGTTGACTCAGACTAGTTGGATGCTTGCTTTACTAAAGAATCCAATATCGTAATGCGACACAACAACAACAATAGCATGTGAAAAAAATCGAATGTCTTCAACTTTCTCTAATTTCATTTTTATTGGATGACAATAATGTAAAACTATAGCTAATTCTGGTAATGACGAAACCATAGAAATTAAATCCCTCATCTTCAACCTTTTTAATATCCCCACAGGTCATTTCAAATGTCAATTCTTTGTTCTTTTATGTTGACAAATTTTTGTATTTTTTTGTTGCTTTTTTCCTTTTTGTCTACAATTGAATTGTGTAACGAGCATTGGAAGCCTTAATACTCTTTCAAATTAAAATAAATTCAAAATCAATTTTTCAAAATAAAATCCCAAAAGTAATTGCAATCTCAATTTTTATACTTAAATGGCAAGTTGTTAGCTTGGGGATGATGGTTGGAGAAAAAAAAAAACCAAGAAAATGGCAATAAAAATATTCAATTGTTATTATGTCATTGTAGATTTTCTTCAGTAATCTTAGATTGTACATTTTGTGATGATGATATTAATCAATGACAATGTCAACGGAACTCAAGTATTTAATCGGATTATAGGTCTGAAAGGAGATTAGACTATGAAAATTTTGCCTTCTCCTTCCCCATCCAAAGAGCCTTTTTTTGCCTTTCTTCTTAGCTGTAAATGCGATTGTTGCAATTTAATTAAGATAATAACATTACTTTTATGTTTATGTTGAGATGAAAGTATGGTGGTGGGAGGGGAAGGAGTCAGATTATATGTAGGAAGTGGATGTTTATGAATTATTCATGAATGAATGTAATTATAAATGTCAAATTATTTACATTAAAACCAAATTATTCATTATGATAATTAGATGATACTCTTGAATTTTGTGCTGAGTGGTACATTGTGGATGCGTGTGGGATAGATTTTTTGGCACATTTTTAGGTAATTTGTTGTTCTATGGAAATCATTAGCTTAAGCTTTGTGGGATGATTTTGTTTGGTGCTGTAAATTGAATTTAATGAGATGGATATGCGAACCACAATATATCTTTAAAATTTTATATTTTTTATACTTTATATTTTACTCCTAGGATATGTGAAAGAAATCTAGTAAGAATAATTGGGAACAATTTTTTTTTTGATCCAAGAAGAAGCCCAACAAATTCGAGCATAACACTAATCATACATTTCATGGCCATTCGACACTTCTTAACCATAAATTTCAAATTTGAAACGCAAAATCAGCAAAATTCCGTCAAAATTATCAAAACACCCGAAACCAAAAAAACTTTTCATGGCGCAAAAAATAATATCAAAATTAAACAATGTCCTCATTAACTTTCTGTCATAAAGTTCTTGCTAATTTTTCACACAATCGCTACTCAGTCGAATGACCTTCATGGTTTTTATCAGAAACTAAACACTATGAGTAATTTGAGAAAATCATATTCATTATTAAACAAGGCCTAATCCGAGAGCTCAATTCAAAAGCTGAAACAAGAATCTGTTAAACAACTGTATAAAGATATTCGTGTAAATTATTTCGACATAGCACGGACCACATTTTCACGCATTTAATGTGAAAAAATTAGTACCACGTGCCATAATTAAGTTTTAACTTCTTATTTTTTTTTCACGAATATTAAATGAGAAATGCTAACGAAACATAATTTACTTTTTCCGTTTGCCTACATATTATTCAATGGCTAATGATGCATAATATGTTCTTAATAGATACGAGTGAGACGTCTAATGATATTCAATGATAAGAAGGGTGAAGGCTGTACATAATGATAAATAAAATACGTAAAAAAAAGATGAGTTATGGCACACATAGATAATTAACTTTATTAAAATCTTTCCATTCTCGAATGATAATTTACAGCAAAAAGCTAATTATACAATCATAAACATTTCAGTTAGATAGACTTACACAAGATTTATTAATTAAATTTTAGTTGGAAAGTTTTCGGTCTTGTATGTTGTGGCTTTAAACTTCATTGGTTTTTGATGAACTTTTGACCAAAATTCCTTCACAACGGCCTTCTAAGTCACCATCTTCCAATTCTAAGCACTTACCCCATTCCTTAAGTGTGATTCTATGATCTCTGTCCAAGTCGCAACTTTCTAAGAATGGTGCGATGCTGGAAGGGATAGGAAAATATTTAAATTGAATTAATCAATGTGAAAAAATAATAAATTATGACTTTGTGGTCGATTATAAGTGATTTGTATATTTTGTCTAGAAAATTATTTTTTATTCGTAAGATGGAATTTTTTGGTTAAAACTTTAAACTAGATCCAATTTAAGAAAATTTTAATATTTTTCAGAGCGTTCCCGAAAAATTCAACAACATGAATTTCACCGAGAAATTCTTAGAAGCACGCAAATACCATCACCATGAGGACACATTTTTCGAATAATTGAGTATCTAAAGTCAACACAAATTTTCAAAACAAATGCCAAAAACAAAAATTTACACAACAACAAACTCGGTCAACATTATGAAAGGTCAAGTTCGTGCATGACTTTTGACTCTAAACTCAGTCCGACTCTCTCAAAAAAATTTTAATATTCTTACCAATGTTCAAGTGACAACAATGGAGCACGAATTGGGAAGAGCTCGTGACGTGATACAGATTGATCATGTGTAGCGTCGAGGTCACAGAATTTCCAGACGGCAGCGCGAGCCCATTTTTTGTTCAATTCACTCTCAACATGCGATATCTTTTCAGCTAATTTTCTATCAAGTTCTTGACGTTCAGCGAGTTCCTTCATGACGTGGAAGAGCCATTCACGCATTCTTCGTGGAAAGTCGAGCATTTCCTCTTCATTGCATCGCTATAAGCAGGTTGGAAGAGTAAAGAATGATAATTTATTAATTTACGCTTTGTAAATATCAAAAGCAGAAATTTGTGGATTTTTTTTTTATGAAGAAAGAAAATGAAAATAAAGTCAGCGAGTGAAAAATATGATTAGGAATGTAAATGCTTTTTTGGCTCGTTTATTCGTGCCTGTGATTTGGAAAATAAACCAACGAGAAATTTTTCTCTTTCAAGATATGAATTCAGGCATGAAATAAAGTGGATATTTAATATTCAGTCATTGACCTTTTCAGCATTTACTAAAATTCATACTCACTGGAATTTCCTTGCACTGACCATAATAGTCAATATGAATATGAGAATTCTTTGGATTTTTACAGCGTGCATCCTTTGTATCGCAGAAGCAACGTTGTTGATGAACTTCACAGTCACTTGCCCATGTTTCATTACGATTTGTACAAACTTTACGACGTGGATCATATTCCTCTGGGCATTCAGGTACGCAGACACATTCAGCTGAATTGTCAGTCACTTGACAAATACGACCAGCTTGACAGTGGATCTTTGTGCATGGATCGTCTAGTGGGAGATGAGAATGGAATTAGTAAATGTCATAATTATGATTTAAAAAAAAAATTGTCTCACAGATAAATCCTCTGTCAGATGCTGCTGCTGCTTCACCGTGCTGTTGTTTGTATTTTGAAGCTTCTTCTCTGGCTTTTTGATTTTCACGATTTAAATCTTCCATCTGTAAATTGAGATTGATATGAGTTAAGGGATTTTTAGTTCGTTGTGGATTTATGTTGGTTGAGAGATGTGGAGAGGTTGATGGATTTTAATTGGGGAATTGTGAAGCTGGTATAGTTTTTAGCTTGACTTATTAAGCTTGACTTGAGGTTTAGAAATTTGACAAATTCAGTTAAATTATTGCAGCTAAAATTTCTTAAAAAATTGCAAATATTTTCATAAAATTGTAAAAGTTTTCAAATTTCTACTAAAAAAATTCAAAATTTAAAAAGAAAAAAAAAAAAATAAATCACTTACAATTCTCTTCTCCTCCAACAATCTCAAAATTTCCTCATCTTCATCCAAGTCCTCATCATCGATATCATCAGGAATTTCAATTTCTTCAGCGAATGTTCCCACTATGAATGCCAATGCGGCAATCATGAGTAGCAATTTATGCCACTTCATAATTATGTGATTTCCTAGACCAAATAAATAAAATCAGTCAAAAACAATCTCTTATTTTCTTATCATTAAAAATATAAATAAATACAGTTTTAAAAAATAAAATCAAAACAACATTGCTTTAATTGAAATCAACCAGTCACATTCACACACAAATAAGGAATTTTTTAATCTCTTTCGACTCATTTCTCTTCTCACGCTCTCAATCTGGTCATTTCATTCTCACAAATTACAAAATTATTATCTCATTGCTGGCAGTGCATTTATGCGAAAATATAAATGGAACTAAATATTTCAATGTTTTTTTTTTTCTTAAATGAAATTGTTTCAATTTTTTTCAAATGATCCGGGAAGCGTTGAATGATGGGATGCACATGATGAATGAACATTTACATCGTTTTTTTTCTTAAATAAATGATGAGTGATTTATTTAAAGACTTTAACTACAGTATTTGAAGTTAATGTAAACGCGTAAAAATTCTATTTGTCTCTTTTTTTCGAAAATAATGAGTTGATTGGAAATAGGAGGTTTTGGGTTACTTTTTTCTGGGATAGATTGATGTTTGAAGTTAAAATAACTAGAATTTTCTGAATGACTTTAAATATAATCAGAGGTGAAGATTGAAAAGGAATTTTTTATGAATTTTTATTATTTATGGAATGAACTTTGAGTTTGAAGACAGAAAAATATATTTTTAATAATGTTTGCAGATTTATGACAAATTTGACATAATTTTCATTCTAACAAATTTATTTATACTTCATGTATAAACTTTGAAAGATTTAATTGGCCTGCGACAATTTAGTCAAAGTTGTCATTAAAAGAATGCAAAAATTTGAAATTTTGTGCAATCAGAATCTTCTGAAAAATTAAATCAATATCAAGCATAATACATTTTGTCATTAAACAATCGAAAGCACTTGCAAGTGATGTATTACTAATAAAATTTAGAAATATGGAATTATAAAAAAAATATAGATTTTGAATTCAATGAATATTTCTTTAAATTTAAAATTGAATTGCATTGTAGTGTCAATAAAAAACTTCAACTGAATAATTAAAAATTTTCAATAAAACTTTTCAAATTTTCAACTAAACAAAATTCAAACTAATCTTCAAAATCTCAAGAAAACAAACCTCGAAAATATTTACATGGAGTCCTCGATTTGAACAGATTCGATTGGAATTGCTTAGATTTGAATCAATATATATATATGAGGTCATATGAACAGAGTCCGCCCCAAAATCGCCCCAAACAAAACTAACACTATCAAAATTTTCCATTGTTTCCGATATAGAAAGTTTTGATGGTGTTAGTAAATTTTTCAAAATTTAACGGTCATTTTCGTATATGACCTCATATATATATATTGATTTGAATAAACAAAAATTTTCCACACTAAAATTCAAATTTTCATTTTTAACGGTAATTTTTCATACGTTTCAATTTGAATAAATTTGATTTGAATAAATTCGATTTGAGTAGATACATTTTGAAACAAAACAACTGTTCAAATCGACGACCCCCTGTATTGATAATGCCAATAAGTTTTCTTCAATTAAATTCATAAGACAATTTCAAGCAAGAGAAATCCATTAAAAAATTTTCCTTAAATTCATCAAGTTTTCTGCTTAGATCCAGCAACAAATCATTCATTTTCTAAATAAATTGCTTTCAATGCTAAATCTAATGTCCAATAATAACTTTGCAATAATGTAATGGAATTCAAATAATGAAAAAAAAAATAATTTTCTTCTGACTTAATAACTTTTCTCAGTAAGAAGAACAATCGAAGCAAAAAGTCATTTTGCTTGAGGATATGAGTCAGAATTAGAATTGCTTACTTAATTTTTATGATTAAATCAAGTCTACGCAATTATTTCTCACAATAAAAAAAATGTGCATAAAATATTATCAGTTGTATACAGCACAATTATTTTATGGACCGACATTCCGTCCATATAATTGAGGATAATGATATTGATATAGTAACCTGTAGATGTGCAAACGAAAATGATAAATTAATAAAATATCCAAAAATAAGAGTCATTAATTAATATAATCGCATTAATCATAAAAATCCAGCAAATGTTGAAGATGAAAATGTATATAAACACAGAGATTTCTGTTAGCACATAAATGAGTGTTCTTATCAGCAATAAAGGAAATTAAGTGGTTCATTCTATTTGAGGTCACTTGAATATTGAAGAGGTTAGTAGATTTTTTTCGTATTTAATACGTTTTTGTGTCTAATAATCTAGAAAAATATAAATATTTCACTTTTATGTGTTGAGTACGTTAAATCGTCATTTGCATCTTGTTTTCATTTCCTTGGTTTCGGACTCAAAGGTTAAGTGGAAGTGTGCTTTAAAAATATATATTTTTGCGAAGCAATGGGTGGTCAATTTTGGGGGGATTTTTCTAATTTTTCATTTTAATTAAATAATTTAAGTATGTGTTTAGATTCAAATCTTTTAGTTAATTATCGCATAATTGGTCACGTGATTGCAACTTATAATAGAATAATTGTTAACAAAACGAAATTTGAACTTGTTTGAAAAAAAAATTTGAACTTAATTTTGAAAGTTATTAAAATCAATTTTAGTCACTAAAAACTGACTTTCAACATTCCATACAAAAAACATTCAAAAAAATTCACAAAGCCTCAAAAAAAAAGTTCCCATCCCTTGCACGATCGCAATCAAAAAGTCTTATTCGTATGACCCATCATAAAGTTACCATAAACTTTTGCACACAAAAGTCACAATAATAGCACATCAGCTCATTCCAAACTTATTCCCATCAGACACTCTCAACATAATCTTAAATGTGTAGCAACAAAAAGATCACTTATGAAACAGAAATCAGAACAAAAAAAAGACTCAACTTTTATTTTATTTCTTATTCCGAAAAACTTTATTCAACAAACGTTCAAGTCAGACTAACTGAAATTTGAGATGAGAGTAAATGATGAGCGTCTAAAAGGCGAAGAAAAACATCAGAAGCATAAACGAAAAAAAAATGAGAAGTAAAGATTATCAGACGGCAAAAAAATATAATTGTATACATGCATTGAGTTATTGTTTGTATTATTGTTTAACCATATGTTTGAGTCTCTTTTTCCTTTCCTTTAAAAAAAATACTGATGCTGTGTTGACTGCCGCTACATGCATACACAGAGGAAATTCTCATGTGCTGCATAATTATAGTATTTATGTATGAACTATAAGATTATGAGCATTCTCGCTCTCGTTCAGTTGAGATGAAAATGCATTTCATGATGATCATTAACAAGAACGTTTTACATGAGGAAAAAAATTATAAACAATTTTATACTTTTTTATTTAACTTGACGTTCCTTGTTGAAATTGAAGCTGAACAAATATTATAGTTGGAAAATCATAAAATAAGTACGGCAGATGGTAATGAATTTCATTTGAACTTAGCGGATTTAATTTGTTAATCAATTGGCAATTTATTGATTCTAGTTGATTCATCGAATTTTAAATGTTAATTTCTTCGAAATTTTATTTAATTTAAATTTTTGTGAATAATAAATTAATTTTGGAAAAAGTTTTGAAATTAATTATTGAATGAAATTCAATTGAATTGAAAATTAAGGGATTAGTAAATTTATGGTATTCAATAATTAGTTCATATTAAGTCATTATGATGTATAGGAGGTTGATGAATATTATTTAAAATAGTTTGCTGAATAAATTTCCAAGAATAAAACATTATAATTCGCAATGGAAGAATAATGGATTATCGAACTTTATTCCCCTTTATTCGATATCAATACCTCCTCATCCATCCTTCATTTCATTCATATTTGCGCATTGATTTCTTTCCCTGCAATGTAATTTCATTTAATGAATGAAATAAGCAATAAGAAATCGTAACAATGAAATAGGTAGGATTGAGGTTCTTACACAAATAAAGTCTTGACAATAAATCACGAAACGGTAAAATCTTTATACTTTCGTGCTTTAATTTGAAATAGAAAAAAAAGAATGATTGAGAATTGTGAAGGGAAACAAATAAGAATGAGAAAATACACAGTCGCATTATTGATTTATCATGAAAGAAATGCCCTAAAATGGAATTAGGTATTAATGTGGAAACGAATAAAGTCGCAATAAATGATTTTGATTTGCAACATAATTAATTTTTATGAGATGAATGAATTACTTTGAAGAGAAGCGCATGTTTGATTTATTCTTTGCAGGATTTTTTGGTAAGAGTCAGTGGCATAGTCAGGAATTTTGAGGGGTATTTTAATATTTTGTATGAAAAATTTAGAGGGAGGTAAATTTTTTTTTTTTGGTTACAAAAACTCAAGCAAATTAAAGAAATTTGCCAGTAATGGGGGTGAAAATTCACCCCTGGCTACACCAATGGTAAAAGATTGAAAATTTGCAATGAAAAATTTAATCAAAGTTGGCTATGAAAAATTGTTTTACAAAATATTTTATTTAGTGAAATTTTCTTGAGCGAAATTTGGTTCTTGAATTAAAAATTATGTGAAATATTTGAAATTGTGTGCCAGCAATTACAAAATCAATCACAAAACACAAATTGGAAGTCATTAAAATTGGCATTTAGAAAAATAATTCAGCCATGATATCATAAGAGGATTTCACAAAAAAAGTCAAGGTTGTTGCCATCACAGTAACCAAATTACATTTTTCAACAAAATAATCTCTAATTTTCTAATTCCCAAAAGGAAAAATCTAACAGCATTCTGGAACTGAACTTATCACCAAGCAACAACAGATTTAATGGCAAGTTAGTCGGTGAGTGTTTTATAGATTGTAGAAATTGAAAAGTAATCGCATTAGACCCTTCAGTTCAATGTTTTTAAAAGATTGCTATTCCCTAATTCCTTCGATAGAATTGCCATGGAAATTTGTTTGCGCAATTTAAAACTCCATAAGTTCGAGGAAATTTTCATTTGATCTTTAGTTGAACATTCAATTTTATTACCATAAGTACCGACTTCAACTATAGCCACAAACTAATAAATTCACAGAAAAAAAGGTCGAATAATTTGAAATTTTAATATGCGTCCTTAAATGCTTGATATAATTTTTCTCTTTCTTGGAAATTCTACTCTAAGCTTAACATATTAAAAAATATTTCTACCCAAAACTTTAAACCATGAGATGTTGCATAAATATCCTAAGCATATATGCTTTAAGAATAAATTTCATTCATTTTATTGTTTCCTTTCTTTACATTCAAAAGATTCTCTGCATTGCCTTTGAAGTTAAATGAGGGATCCTCTAAGTACATTTTACTCTAATTTTTCAAAGAATTTTTCTTTACTTATCTTTTCATCCTACCATTTTTGAGACAATTGTGAATATAAATTGCAAGATTTTTTTTTTTTTACTTTATTTATACAACATGAAAAATCCTCAAAGGAATCTTCAAATGTAAATATTTAATTAAATCATTATTTCCTTGTTTACACTGAAATTATTCCCATGAGAATATTTTTTTTTTTCCTTTAAATTTGCATTTTTCATTTGTTCGTGTTTTTTTGACTATTTACCTGGCAACTGCTTTTTTTCTTCCTTAATGTTATTAAATAGAAGAATTTTCTCCTTTTTGGCCTTTTTTGACTTGATTTCTTCAAACAATGAGCTTTTCGTTTAGTCTTGTTGGACAGTCCAAGAATTTTAGTCAAGAAATTTGATTAAGATACTTTGAAATTTGGGTTTTGTGTCAAACATTCAATTTAAACCAGATTCTACAGAACCAAAAATGCGCTCCAAACTATAGCAATTAAATTCTCAAAATTCAACTTCCATTTTGCATATCTTTGCAGAAAGAGATTGTCTCCTTTATCTTTTGTGTATTAAAAATTATATTTTTTCCCTCCCATCACATTTCCATTGTGTAAAGTAAAGAAAAACCAAGTCCTGTGAAAATTGTGGAAAATTGTAGTTATGTGAGCGGTTTTCAAAGGTTATTGCATCACAACGTGACCAGAAACCTAATTTCATTCTTTCCCCGAGCGACAATCTGTGGCAATGGCAGCCACATGGCAGCCATCACACTGCCTTGCCATATAATAGGCAGTTACAAGGCACTGCCATGAGCTGCATCGCCATTTGGCTGCCATGTGATTGTCATAAAAAAACATGATTTTTCGAATTTTGGTGGCTGCCATATGACTGCCTTATGACTGCCATCAACTTTTTCGTGACCGTGATATACTTCATAAGCGTTAGCAGAAATCACTATTATAAGTCAAATTTTATTTTCATACAAGTTCAAGATATTTTTAATAAATATCTTAAGTGGCACAAAACTTTAATTAGTTTTTGCTCGACTCAGAACTTAAGTCTTAACATGACTTAAGTTTATTTCCCATGTTTTTCCATAGATTAATGTAAGATATAAAATTGAAAAACGGTCATTAGAAATTTGAAGGAAGAAAATTATAGCAATTTTATACCAGTTTTTGCTGCCACCAAACCTGCCATGAAGGCGCCATCATACCACCAACAAGGCGTTCAGAAGGCAAGGCAGTTTTGTGGCGATGGCAGCTCCAAGGCAGCCTTGGAAGCGGTAAAATCGACATCATGTGCTGCCATCAAGGCGATAATGCAGCCATATGGCACTTAACAACTGCCGCCACTCAAGGCAGATGGCAAATGGCAGCGTCTTATGGCTGCATTATGGCTGCCATGAGACACATGATTGTCGCTCGGGTTCCTTTTGTTTGCTTTTTTTGCACTTAGAATATTTTTTTTTTTCGGGGATGCTTTTAGTTATAATTTTGTTATCTCTTTTGTTGAAGAAATAAATGATAAAATAAAATATATTTCGTGTCAGTAAACCCTCATCATAATTTTTTTCTGCTTCTCTTTCTCTTTTTTGTTGGTCCTGATTTGAATATTACTATGGTCAGTTTTAAACTTTATCGTACATACTTTGTGTTGCTATGGAAAATTTAAGATTTCATTATTTTTCATTTATTCTCTAATTAATATGAATATTTTCGCATATATGAATTTGAGCTTTTACCAATTAGAGTTGAATAAAATTTTCACGTTCATTTTCATCTTTTTTATGCTTAGTTGAGTGTTTTGTATTGAACGGTGGATGTGGTATTTTGAGAATTTGTTAAATTTTTCGTTTAAAATAGAAAACTTTAGATTTTAGTCAAAAAATTCTCAATTTTGTGTCAAAACAGAATTTTTAAATTTTTTTTTTTAAAAATTAAAAAAAATCCGTTAAAAATTTTCAGCATGTAAAATAGAATGATCATAGCAATCATGATCAAAAATGATCAATCAATAAACTCGAACTAAAACATAAAGACGTGTAAAAGTTTTTGAAATAAAAAATAAAACATGGCGCAGCTGTATGTAAGCATAGAGAAGTTTAATTTTGAGGCTTCATCGTTGAAAAAGGAATGGAAACGGTTTTCATCGGAGTTCCAGTCATATTTGATAATCAACGGTCTCAAAGAGAAGTCAGAAGAAATCAAATTAAATTATTTAAAACTTCTAATGGGTTATGAATCTGTGAATATCATCAACAATTTATTGCTAACAGAAGCTGAGAAGCAGAGTTTGGAGAAAGTTTTAGAAGCTCTACAAAATTATTTTTCACCGAAAACAAATTTCTTCATTGAGCGTTTGAAGTTACGCAATCGCGTTCAGAACGAAGGTGAATCAGTTGAGAAATTCATCAACAGTGTTCAAACGCAAGCTGAGGATTGTGAATTCAATAATTTTAAAGAAGAAGCTATTCGTGATCAAATTCTGTTTGGTCTGAAAAATCAAAATCTGAGAGAGAAAATTATCTTATCTGAAGAAAAGTCATTGCATGCTGTTATTAGCAAAATAAAGGTTTTTCATCATAATCAGCAACAATTAAGAGAATTGTCAGCAGACAAAGCTTCAGTGAGTCAGAAATCGGACTTCATACATCACAAGCAAACGACAACTTCGAGCGTAAAGACTTCGCAAGTTATAAGAAACTATGAAGACGAGAGTTTGATAGGCGCAAAGAAGAAGGAGAAGGTCATTGCAGTTGATGAACGCGTGAACAGTAAGTCTGCAAAGACAATTAATTGTGATATGTTGAATAGGGATGGCAAAAATATTTGGTATAAAAAATTACTTGTGCACGATAAGATGGTTAATTTTAAATTGGATACAGGCTCTCAGGTTAATACTATTAGTGTTGATATTTTCAAAAGTTTAGGAAAGAAGTTTAAAATAGAGAAGAGTAACATATTGTTAAAAAGTTATTTTGGTGAAGTAAATCACCCTGTAGGAAAGACAGTAATTCCAATTAAAATGAATAATAATGTTTTTCTAGAAGAATTTGTAATTATCGATAAAAAAACAGAACCTTTATTAGGCCTTGAATCATGCATCAATCTGAAACTTATATCTCGTTTAGATTCATTACAGTTGAATCAATTATTATGCTCTGAAAAGCAAAAGGATAAGTTTACAGATTATTATAAAAAAGCATTCACAGGTTTAGGAAAATTCGAAAAACCTCTGAAATTGAAACTTAAAGAAAATGCCATTCCGGTTGCAAATCAAAACCGTCGTATTCCATTTAAATTGAAGAATAAACTTCGTAATAAATTGAATGAAATGGAAGCGTTGGGAATTATTTCTCGGGTGCATGAGCAACGTGAATGGATTAATAGTATTGTTGTTGTTGAAAAAGGAGACAAGATTAGAATTTGTATTGATCCTAAACATTTAAATCAGTCATTAAACAAATTTCATTTTCCCATACCTTCACTTGAAGAATTAAAGCAGGATTTGAAAGATTCCAAATATTTTTCTGTTTTAGACTTAAAGGATGGGTTTTGGCATATAGAATTGGATGAAGAATCTAAAAAATTATGCACTTTCAGTTCTCCTTTTGGTTTATGGCAATTCAATAGAATGCCATTTGGATTAAATATAGCTTCAGAGATTTTTCAAAAATACATGACAGATAATTTTGGTGATTTGCCTGGTGTGAAGTTTTATATAGATGATATTATAGTAACAGGCAAAACGCTTAAAGAACATGATGAAAATTTAGGAAAATTAATGGTTAGGGCATTAGCCAAAGGTGTGAAATTTAATGAAAAGAAATTACAGTTCACACAAAGTTCAGTGAAATTTTTTGGTCACATTTTTTCGATGAATTCAGTTCAAGTTGACCCAGAAAGAATTTCAGCAATTGATAAAATTCCAAATCCTAAAAATATAGAAGATGTACAAAAGTTTTTAGGAGTAGTTAATTATATTAGAGATTTCATTCCGAATTTACCTTCATTAACTGTAAATATTCGTAATTTGTTGAAAAAAGATAGCGAATTTTTGTGGCTTGAAAATCATCAAGCTGAATTTGACAATATTAAAGATGTAATTAAAAATGTTACTGCATGCACAACTTTCGATGAAAACATGCCAATAATTTTAGAAACCGATGCTTCGTCATACGGTTTAGGTGCATGTTTAAAGCAAGGAGATAAAATTATTAGTTTTGCTTCACGATGTTTATCAGATACAGAAAAGGATTATGGTCAGATTGAAAAAGAATTTTTGGCAGTTTTCTTTGCATGTAAAAAGTTTCACAATTATATTTATGGAAGAAAAGTAAACCGTAATATCTGACCATCGTCCTTTAGAAAGCATCATTAATAAGGACATTAGCAAAATTGGCTCTAAGCGTCTACAGCGCATTAGATTGAAATTGCATAAATATGATATAGAGTTAAAGTATAAATCAGGTAAAAGCATTCCAGTAGCAGATTATTTATCTCGTTATGTCTCAGGAAAAACTTCAACTAATTTTGAGGAGAATTTCATGAAGCAAATGGTTCATTCCGTTAATATTAGTGATGATAAATTAAAAGTTTATCAAGATGAGACAGATAAAGATAGTGAATGTTCTTTGTTGAAAAAATATTTTGCTGAAGGTTGGCCTTCAGATAAATCGAAAGTTGCGGATGAAGTAAAATTTTATTTTAAAATGCGCAATGAGATTTACGTTACTGATGATTTGGTTTACTATCAGGACAGAATAATAATTCCCAAATCATTAAGAGAAAAAGTTCTTGTTGATCTTCATGAAGGTCATATGGGAATTACAAAGACATTGCGTTTTGCCAAAGAATCAGTTTATTGGCCATCACTTAACGTTAGTATTGAAAACTTGATTAATAGTTGCGAAGAATGCAACAAGTTTCAGAGATCAAATAAGAAGGAACCAATAATTCAACACAAGATTCCTCTTAGATCATTTGAAAAAGTAGGATGCGATATCCTGGAGTTCAATGGAAAGAATTATCTCGTTGTCATAGATTATTTCTCAAAGTGGATCTCATGTAAATATTTAAGTTCGAAGAATTCGAGCACAGTCATTTCTAAATTTATTGAGATTTTTACTGAACATGGCTTTCCAAAAACAATAATTGCAGATAATATGCCGTTTAATTCTTTTGAGTGTAGGAGTTTTGCCCAAGAATGGGATATTAATATTGTAACTTCTAGTCCACATTATGCACAATCTAATGGTCTTGCAGAAAAGGCTGTAGGAATAGTTAAGAATATGATGAAGAAGTGCATTGATTTTAATAGAGTATTGGTAGCTATTTATAATTATAACAATACTCCATTAGCTGATATTGACTTGTCTCCAAGTCAATTATTAAATAACAGGAGAATGAGAACAAAAATTATCATGAAGGATAGTTTATTGAAACCCAAGATAAATCACAATTTAGGTGAAAAGTTCGATAGGAAACAGCAGAAAACTAAGTTTTATTATAATCGCAATGCTTATGAGCGAGAAGATTTTGATTTAAATCAGAAAGTTTGGGTTCAATTGCCTAACAACACTTGGTCCAAAGGACTCATTGTAAATAAATGTTCAGAGCCTAGATCGTATGAAGTTTGTATGGATAATAATAGAATTCTTAGACGTAACTCAAAATTTTTGCGAGTTGATAAGTCAGTATCCAATCAAATTAATCATCAGAAATGCATTAACTCAGAGCAGTACAGGATTAATTTAGACAATTATTTTGCGGAAGAGTCACTGCATGATCTACCTCTGAATTCAAACGCAAATATCACATCTTCCATATCTCAACAACCATCAACATCTATGCAAAACATATCGAACCAACCACTGCTCCGTCGGTCATCGAGAATCCCGAAACCAGTTCAAAGGTTGGGAGCTTCATAAGAGAAGGGAGATGTAAAATAGAATGATCATAGCAATCATGATCAAAAATGATCAATCAATAAACTCGAACTAAAACATAAAGACGTGTAAAAGTTTTTGAAATAAAAAATAAAACACAGCACAATACCTCATACTAAACCTCTCAAGTCACAAGCCCCTAAATATAACGCACACACCACATTCTTCATAATGAATGCATTATGAAAGGATTTTAATTTTATTTTCATATTCAAAAGCAGTAAACAAATTTTTATAAACACTGATAATTAATAAAACCATAAAACATGTTCATTAAAATTTTCCACATTCCTGAATATTCACATCGTTAGGTGAAAAGTTTTTATAGCGTTTAACAGCTTCATATTTTTGTGGATGCAATTTTTGTACGAATAACATTGTTTTTTACATTACAGGGAATTTTATAAGTGGCTTTTTTAGTTGAAAAGTTTATATATGAAAATTTTGTTTTATTTTCATCAATGTTGGTTGGGATCAAAAATTATTAAAACTGCTTTCGTAACTATTTGCTTTATTTTTTGGAAAACATAACAAATTTTTAAATGAAATTTAAACAAATTTTGATAGATTCAAATTTGTATTTTGCCAATCGAAATCTAAAAAATCCATCACAAAAAGATTTTGAACTAAGTACACAAAACCATAAGTTCACAGACCTTTCCATTCCACTTACTGCGTCTTTTCCTTCCTTTTCCGGTACCCAAAAAGAAGCTCTGAGCATCCATAAACCAATAATGCTGAATGCACTCATCCATTCATGTCCATTAGGATGTAAAAGTGATAAAATGTGAAAAATGGATATTCATAAAACTTCCTTAAACATTTTCAATATTCTTCTTCACTCCTTGTGATTTGGTCGCACGATTGATCGACAGGCATAAAGTTTCAATAAATCAAGAAAAATATTACCTTTTGGATCATAAAAAATCCCTTTTAATGTCTCTACTTGTACAATATTTGACGATGTTGATAGCAGAATGGCAATAATTCAAACATGTAAATATCGTTTGGATATAAAACGGGAAGCTTTTAAGTGTCAAAATAATTGAATGTTCAATAAACATAAAGAAAAAAGTTCCAGACATTCTAACAGGCAATCGTCATTGTAGGCTGGCATTGTTTAGTCGCCAACATTCTCGTTTATTAATGCTCCCATCGAACCTTAAATTTTATGACATTAATAACTTTAACTTCCCTCAAAATAGTGATTACATTCAAATTAATTCTATTCTTGGTATATTTTTATTATTTTCGTGTGAAATAAATGGAAAAAGAAATTTTTTTATAGGCTAGTTAAGCAGGCAGGCAATCGTAACAAAGTGAGCATTTAATTCGTATTTCTTTGACAACTTTATCAGATGTTTCTTGTTCGTTTTCTTCCAATTTTCTTTACAATTTCTATTGCTTTTATAAAAATGTGACTTGGTTGGCGTTGGTTTTGAATTTTTTTTTAAGGTTTTAATTCTCTTTTCTTAAACTTTAGGCTGATTATTGTTTTTGTTTCTTGTGTGGTGATAATATTAGCTACTTTTTATTAGAATGGGTGTAGTTTTGGAGATGCTTTGGGTTCTTTAGTAAAAATTTGAATTATAGAACTGTATTTGGAATTTAGAGCTGTGTTTTAGTTTGCCACATGGCAGCTTACATGTAATTCTAGTAGAAATTATTTAAGACAAAATATCAAGTTACTGAATTGAGATTCGAACTCAGAATCACTTAAATACAACAAAACAAATAAAAATCTAAATTATTTCATAGCTTTGACTTCCTCATAAACCAGGGAGTGTTGCATGGGACGGGAATTTTTTTTCCAGAATTCTCCAGAATTCCACCAGAATATTCTGGTCGAAATTTCTAGTAGAATTTGGTATCAGAATTTTCAGAATTCTACCAGAATTCTGGTAAGTTCTGATAGTTAATTCTGAAAATAATTTTTTTTATTTTTACTAAGCCAATTCTGATAAATTCTGTTTCAAGCAGTTTTTTTAACCAGAATTCTGATTATTTGTAAATTACTTAAATTTTTAAAACTAATTATTTTTAAAACATTACATAATTTGTGTTTGGATGGGTTTAGATATCAGTTTCTAAAATTTAAAATACATTTGAAATCAGGTAATTTTGATTAGAAAAAATTCTCTGACGTTAACGTTGGCGCTATTTGAAAAAAATTATAATTTTTTTCCACTTTTCTGAGCTGATTTTAGAAAGAAAAAAAAAATAAAACTTCTGGAGCATTATTTTACGGATTCATTTAAATTCTGCTAATTGTAATACATAAAGTTATTAAAGATTATATTTATTAGGGGCGTAGCCAAAAATTGTTTTGAGGGGGTTTTTGGAAACTTTCTTTTCGACTTTTTTTTGGGTTCAGATCTAAAAAGTTTAATGATATCTAGTGTAAACTTCGCAAAAATAGGGACGAGGGGGTTTGACCCCCAAACCCCCTGGATACGCCCCTGATGTTTATATTTCTATGTTATGTTTATGTTATGTATTAATAGGGATAGTTAGAACTTTGAAGAAATATTGTGAAAATTATTGTGAACTTGAGATCTGATTCATTCTGACCTTAAAACTACTAATTGCATGATTATGTAATGATAAATTGACTCCTAAAATGATTAACGTTTGATTGGTTGATTGATAGATCAAATAAGGAAGATTTATTAAATAGAGCAATAACAATTAAATATTTAAAATTATTAATTTATATCTAAATTCAACACATAAACGAAGAAGCATAAAAGTTCCAAAAAAATTGTGTCCATCTTGAATTCTCGTCAATGAAAACTTGCATTTGTAAAGATGTAGTTTTCACAAATTATGTAATGTTTTAAAAATAATTAGTTTTAAAAATTTAAGTAATTTACAAATAATCAGAATTCTGGTTAAAAAAACTGCTTGAAACAGAATTTATCAGAATTGGCTTAGTAAAAATAAAAAAAATTATTTTCAGAATTAACTATCAGAACTTACCAGAATTCTGGTAGAATTCTGAAAATTCTGATACCAAATTCTACTAGAAATTTCGACCAGAATATTCTGGTGGAATTCTGGAGAATTCTGGAAAAAAAGTTTCCCGTCCTATACAACATAATCCATAAACCAACCTGCGACCACTAAGCACTCATAATTATTCCGCTTAACCCCTCATCATTAACAAAAAATTCTTCATAAAACAGGCAGTAAAATTACCGAAATATTATTTAATACAAATTACTCTTCCCCTTTTAAACATTTAATCCTCTTAAAATAAGCTTCTCATTTTATGGATCAAGAAAATGCGTTTCTTATTTCCATTTAAAAAATTCAGCAACACGAAAGAACAAAAAAAAATTATTCCAACCAACAAATACATTCACACAATTCTATCAACTGATCGAGTCAGTGTGATTACACAAAAATACTCCTTCCCTCATATTAGCATTGAGAAGGGTCGAGGCAGTTGCAAAGACATTTTCCTTAACCAGCTACATTCACAACTACGAAGTAAGGAAAGTGAGAAAAAGAAGGAAGGAAAGAAAAATGTTGACGTTATTAATCGTGATATGACGACTACGAAAGTTAAATTTAAATAATTAAAGGAAAAATGCTATGCTGGTTTGCTTGGGTATCTGATTTTTTTTCCTTTTCTGGGTTATTTAAATTTTTGTTCATTTCCTTTTCTTCAATATGAATGCTTAATTTTTTTTAAATATATATTTTATGCAACTTAGTTATATAAATTTATATGCAACAAAATTTCGTTTTTTGGGGTCCATTTAGTAAAGTGTTGTCCCTTAAAATTGTATAACAAAGAAAATTAAATTCGTACTAAAAATATTCAAGCACATCATTTTCCACATTGCTCGGGCTTTTAAAAATAAAACAAGAAAAAAAGAAAATGAAACTTTGATGAATTGGGATTTAATACTTCAGAAAATCCCATTGGCGTGATTTAAGAGACTTTTTTTATATTTATTCGTATGCAATACACAATATAGCGTTTCTTTTGAACATTATGCATGTCAGATGAGTGATGATGAAATGTAAGCGTGTATGAATCTCATTTTATGAAAAATATATATACACCCATAATATTGCTTGTTAAACGCGGTATTTTATTGGAAATGAAAAAGTTTATATTTTTCATAAGAGAGAGCGAAAAAAAGGGAGGAAGAAAAAGTTGTTTTTCATATCTTGTTTGCAACTGAAGCAATGGTTTTATTATCATTCTTTTATTTTCCTTTCTCTTGTTATGCTGATGATGAAATTTATAACGTTATTGTGAATGAATTGAGCGAGACATCAAAGGCATCATAACACGCTAGGGAAGCTAGTCTTTAATAACAAATCAAGTTTAAGCATTCGAAAAAGGGGGGAAAAAATCTCTCAATTGGGTCTCAAAAATGCCTCGTCAGTTTATCAATTTATTATTTTGACAAAAGAATAGAAATATCATTTATATTAGTGGATAAAGGAGGATGATAAGAATAATATAGCTCCCCACAGAGAAGTTTCAGTTCATCAATAATAATAACTGAGTAATATTGACGTACTGTATGAAATATAAGTTGGAAATTTTGAGCGATTAGAGCGCATTTGATCTAATTTCAATTTGTTTTGTTAGGTAAATTAAATTGAAGGACTTAATTAAATATAAAATACGTTAAAAACTTTTAATTAAGTTTAATTTTTTTTAAAATTGTGCATTATTAATAAGACTTTGACCCTAAAAAAAAAATGAAAAATTTCCTTTTGCTTTTTTCAAAACAGACTTCAACTCTAGCCAAACTTCTATCATCTTCAATGAAAATTGACTTTAAAAATAATAACAAAATCAATATTGAATAGAAGCATGAACCGACAAAACTCTATTTTGTCTGTATACGTTCCTTATCATTCACTTCATAGCAAAATTTATTTAATAGACCAAAAATTCCTTCCTCCTCTCTATTTTTCATCACAATCATAAGGAATTGATTTATAGGTTTTCTTATTATTCGTCTTAGTTTGAAGGAGATTTTTTTATGATTTTGCTTTATTTTCTATTTTTTATAGAAAAAAAATATATCTCTTCGGTTTTGTGTGGTATGGCTTTATTTTTCAACATGAGAATTTATATTGTGATTTAAAAATTTATCTTTTTATTCATTAAACGATTTTATAGCAATTTTATTTTATTTCCTTTTGACTTTAATATCTCGTCTGTGCTTCAAAGAGAATTCAATTAGAAATTGGTTATGTGAAAAAAAGAAGATTTAACGAATTTTTTTTTAAAAAAAAATGAATGGGAAGATGAATTTGAAAATTTAAATGAAAATCTAATTTAAAAATTGAAATTATTTTTTTTTTAAAAAATTGAATAAAAAACGATTTTGTACGAAATTTAAAATTTCAATTAGATCTATTGTAAATTGGTATTTAGAGCATAAACACTAAAAATTCCACAAAAAACTGTAAATTCACCACACAAAATTTTTCCATTACACAAAAAAACCCTCTCTCGAGAGCACAAAACTCAAAAGCTTTTGAAACTAAAATCAAACAATTTTCAATTAACGCAAAGAGCGAATAATGATTTTTTTCTAAATTCGCTAACAGCAGTACTTCATTTCAGACAAACTTTTTCAAATAAACGCATGCAAATAAAATTCACTTCTCATTTCAAATAATGGAATTTGCTTTTGTGCTGAACGTTGAGCTTTTTATAAAACTCTAAAGTACACTTCTTTTTCGTTTTGACTTGACTCTCGTTCATTGTACCCGATTATTTTTGTATGTTGGAAAAATCAGGAGGGTATATCATGTAAATTGAGATTACTGTACTTTATGTTGATCCAATATTTTGTACAGTATAAAAGCAGTAAATTTTTTGCCATACATTCATCAACCTGCAGCATATTAGTTTAGTTTTTTACAATTACTTTCCGTTGTTTATTGCATAAACAAGCTGCTTCATAAAATAATAATAAAAAAAGAGACAAAGTGACTCATATGTAGTATGTACATTATTTTTCACAATAAAAAAGACTTAAATATTCATAACGTAGTTGCTTTTATATTTACATACACAAAAAAAACGAAGAGTTATGACCTTTTTAACGATCATTCATTATACCAAAAAAGTCTCCATTATAATAGTAAAAATGTTTTTAGCATAGTGCAATGACATTTAATTGCAAATTTGTATGGCTTTTAGGACATTTTTATTGCAAATTTTTGGTAGACGGTATATATTTTTTTATAAGCATGAAGGATAATTCTGACTGATTTTTTTATGCTGCTTTGATGATATGAGGGGGTAATGGTTTTAAATGATGTGTAAGTAATAAGAAGGAACTTAATTTTTTGGTTTAAAATGAGATGGTGATATTATGGTGTCATATATTTTATAACCTTGTAATACTAAATATTCATTAAACATCACATCTTACATCTAAGACATTCTATTTGAAAATTCTAGTAGTATCGTTAAATTTTGGGCTAATGGTGTGGTGAAGTCTTTGGTTCTGTACCTTTTCAGTTTTACATTTTGTAGTTTGATCATAAATTATTGATGTGCATGTCTGTCACTTAATAAATTTATAAAAAATATTTGTAAGTCTCTAAAAGGCTGAAAAAAAAAATTATTAAAAAATTATAAACCCACCTACCCCAAAACAAAGATGAACATAAAACGCTTCTCGAATACAAAAAATTCCAGATTCTAAATCACACAATAAACATCCTCAGAGATGTGCAAAATACAAATCAAATATTGTCGAGACAAAAGGCTATTCATAATCAGCTTACTGACAAATATCAGACAGCAATAATGTCTGGCAAAAATTCAACAGAACCAAAAAGAAGCTCTTTAAAGGCAAAGCCCGTGGCAAAAGGATTTATGCTGCTCACTACAAAAATAACGACCTATCAATAGTTTTATTCTCATCCTCACTTTTAGCCAGAGTCAAAGTCAAAGCTTGAACTGTGAATGTATTTAATTAAGCTATATAAATTCAGTTTTTTTTATATGACCATATAATAATGTCCTTATTTACTAGTGATTTATGTCTAATAAGATAAAGTATAAGAGCGTGCGCGTGTATATATGTGACTGTCGTCTTATGTTAAGAGGCAATAACAATTGAGGAGGGGGATGGGTCATTTAAGTGTGACCATTCAGCATTATGTTATTATATATTATTTTTTTTTTATTTTATTCTTTCTTTCCTCAATCACATCGTCATTTGTTGTCATTTCGAGATACAATCTAATGATGAAGAAAAGCTGTAGATGGTAATATAATTATCATAAAAAATTATAATGGTAAAATTGAACTTTAAGGGATTACGATAGCAATATAATAAACGGAAAAAAGAGAGCCTTCGCACATTGCGATTTAGATCCACAAAAAAGCAAAAAAATTTGTCGTTTACTTCTTATTTTTTTGGACTATAATGGGGCCACATTGCCATTGTCAATGCCATTTTTAAAAAGCATCAAACATAAAAAGGCGACAATGATGCAAAAGACGCACAAGACAGACAAAAAGAAAAAAAAGCTTTTATTTAACGGGACTCAAAGGTAAAATTTTTATTGCACAATATACGATCATTAAATTTTATATAATAAGCACATAGAATGAATTATTTTCAAGTTCCTTAATTTAACGCAAAAGGCACACAAAACGTAGACGAAGAAAAAAAAGTAATCAACACATTTTTTACAACTTTATTTTATTAAAATTTCTCATTCTTTTTGCCGTTTTTCATCCTTAACCATCGCCACGAAACCGCATTTCATTCTTTTGAGGTGAGAATGAACATTTTTTTTCTACTCTTTGTAAAAATGCGGTAAGCGTGGGAAAGTGTGATGGTTGGGGTGGGAGATAGAAACGAAGCCCTGAATGAGTATAAAATTTTTTATAGATGAAAAATGACGAAAGCGTATCTTTGATGATATAAAGATGCCATGACATTAAGTTATAATATTTGCAGACTAAGTTGGCTGAACAATTGGCACATGGGCAGTATTAAAAGTTTATTACTGAGTTTTTTTTGATGATTTAGATTTTAATAATATGCTTTTGGTGGGCTTTTTAATGAATGACTATTGTTGATGGTTGGTTGGTTTGATTGTGGTGAAGTAATTTAATCGAATTAGATTTATATGTTGACAATAGCAGATCCACAATCTTTCCATTTTTTGGTTATAATATGAATATTCAGACAAGAAACTTATCGTAATCTTTACAAATTCTTAATTAATCTTACAATATTTTATGAATCAACCAAACAAAAAGCTCACTCACACTTCATCATATTCTTCTTCATCCAATTCAAACTCATTAAAACTGAAGTCAAATTTTCTTCAATATTTCATCACTATGCAACAACATAAAGGGATTGAAACATGAGTAAGGGGTTGTTCGTAAAATTCGTAACGCCAATATTGGACACTTTGACCCTTCCCCCTCTGGACGTTACTAAATTTTTATGGGACCTTGAGAAACTTATTAAGGAGCGTAACAAAATCTTAGATCCCTCCCTCTCCCTAAGAGTTACGGATTTTATAAACGACCCCTAAATGTGAAACAAGTGAAGAAAAACAAGAAAAGCTCACGAGTTTATGGTGAAGAAAATTTTAACTGCTTATTTTTCTCCTTCATCAATGAATGAATGAAAAGAATGAAGAAGAAAAGTGAACAACGAGTGTGTAAAAAAGTACTTTCTAAGGATAAGCACGAAGAAAAAGGGGGAAAGATGTAATAAGAGAAAAGAACACTTGGAGGTTGAAAATTTATTAAATTAATTGGAAAATGAATTTTTCACGCTCGTTTTAGTTGAAGTATGAGCTATTGACGGAAGCTCATTTCTTGCAAAGAGGGTGTTAATGAGCGTTAAAAGTTGGAATGAATGTGGGAATTTATGGGATAAGTCATAAAAACGTTTTCGACAAGTGTTTCTTTTATGATAGATGGACAATTTTGTGTGACATAAAAAAAAAATTATTTTTTTCGCCTCGAAGTTATTGATGTTGTGGAAGGTGTGTGTTATGTTGACATATGGCACTTTATAATCCATGTTTTTGTGGAAAAAGTAATGAAACAGGAATGGATGATTAAATTGGAATTGAATATTTTTTGGGGGGTTATGGAGCTATTTGGGAATTTGGATTTTGGGATTAATTTTAGGTATGAAATTTTTTAATTATTGTTTAATATTTTTAGAATGGTACATGATAAAAAATGTTTATATTCTTTTTTGTGAAAAAAATGATATGAGTTGAAATATTTGTTGAAAATTGACAATTCATAAATTTTATTAATAGAAATTTCAGCAATTTTAAATGAGCTGTATATTTTGATTGCTTTGAAGAGAAAAATCAATATAATTTTTTTTAAAACACAGATTTTCAAATTAATTATAAAAATATTATTGCCAAAAATACTCAAAAAAATATTATCCATCCGACATTTCTTCAAATCAATAAAAATTTTTAATGGTATTTCAATTCAACATTTTGTAAATAAATATTTGAAAGCTATTAATACTCAATTTTCAATTGCATCAATAAACTTTAATTAAAATTTGAAATGCTTATTGAGCAGAGTCAATATTTGACAAATAAAATTCAATTTTTTTCATTATTAATGTTCAAATATTTCATTTTTCAAGTCAGCATTACAATCTAAAAATGGAAGCATAAAATTCATGTCCATTAAAAATTTAAGCTTCTTTACAATTTTATTTATTGAGTTCATTCTACCGTGTTTGCTGGAATTAATGAATAATTAATATGCTGGAAAAAATTACAAAAAGTTCTTTAATTTCACAATAACTACTTTTGTGTTCCTAAAAAAATAAACAAGAACATTTTTTATACATGAAAAATCAACAACAAAAACAAAGTTCTCAACAGTAATTTCCGTCCACATTTGAATATGTATGCATGTATGATTGCTAAATAAAAAGTGAATCACATGAGAGTTATATATTAATGCGTAACTTAAGTGTTTTTTAGTTTTATATGGTTTGGAAAGACTACAAGACTCCTGTTTCGAGCACTCATTCATATTATACGCAATCATTTCTCTACTCCCACTTTTTAGCGTCATTCAAAAAGATATCAAAGATAAAATAAAAGAGCTCAAAAACATCAACTGGAACAAACGTCTCGCCGATATCAAACCATCAAATCAAACTGTCTGGAAGATCGCAAAACACTTTAAGAAAGGGTCAAAATCAATGCCTCCTCTGACAAATGAGGGTCAAACTCTCATCACAAACAAAGAAAAAGCAAGCGCACTCAGCGAATATTTTCGTCAAGCACACGAAAATCCTCTTGCAAACAATGACCCTCAACACACATCAGACGTCAACAACACAGTCAAAGAGGCACTTGATCAAGATAACGAAGAAACAATAGAGTTAACAAGCATTGAAGAAATCGCAAGTATCATCAGAAATCTCAAAAATCCAAAAGCTCCTGGACCAGACGATGTCAACAACATCCTCATCAAAAATCTTCCACCAAAAGGAATCGAATATTTGCAATTTATTTTCAACTCTTGTCTCAAACTCAACAGTTTCCCGAAGATCTGGAAACATGCAAAAGTAATTCCAATACCAAAACCTTCAAAACCAGCAAACGAATTAAGCAGTTACAGACCAATTAGTCTTCTCAGCACAATAAGCAAAATATTTGAAAGAATACTCTGAGCAGAATCAATGATCACCTCGAAGACAACAACATCATTCCAAATCAACAATGCGGCTTCCGTACTGGAAGGTCAACATCACATCAGCTCATCAAAGTGATCAAGACTGCAAAAGAAAACATCAAAAACAAAAAGTCAACTGGCATGATCTTCCTCGATGTCGAAAAAGCATTTGACAGAGTCTGGCACAACGGACTCCTGTACAAAATGCTCCAGCTGAGATTTCCACTGCCACTTATAAAAACTGTAAGATCCTTCCTCAGTGAAAGAACTTTTTCAGTTTTTATAAAAGGTCAATTCTCAGACATCAAACTCATCAAGTATGGAGTACCTCAAGGAGCTGTGCTCTCCCCAACTCTCTACAACATCTTTACGTATGATATTGTAAGAGAGACAACCGACAACATCGCACTGTTCGCAGATGATACAGCATTGCATCATTCTTCAGAAAACTCAGCCGATATTGTCACCCATCTCCAACACAAAGGAAGAAAAGTCCAAGACTACATGAACAAATGGAAAATCAACATCAACAAACAGAAGACTCAAGCTTTATTCATCACAAATCGATACTCCAAGCAACTTCCAAAAAACAACAACATCAAATTCCTTAATGAAAACATCAAATGGGAAACTGAAGCCAAATATTTAGGAATGATCATCGACAAGAGAGTGACATTGAAGCAACATGTAGACTATGTGACCAACAGAGCACACAACGCACTACGACAGCTTTATCCCCTCATCAGCAGAAATTCACATCTCGACGTACGAAACAAACTCCTCATCTACAAATTAGCAATCAGACCCATCTTCACATACGGCTGTCCAGCCTTTGAAAGCATCGCAAAAACTCACATTCAACAACTTCAAGTACTACAAAACAAATTTCTTAGAATACTTCTCAACAAATCAAGATATGATAAGATCGTCGATCTACATAACGAAGCAAAAATTCCAACCATCAAAGATTACGTCGGAAAGTTGCAAGCAAACTTCACCGTTCGACTTGCATCGCGAAACACCGACTAAACAATCATCAATGAAAGCAAAATAATTCAATTAAAGCAAAATTAGGATAATAAAGACCATTAAAGTGTCTGACACCCTAAAAATTACAGCTCAACATGTATCTTAACTTTGTACATAATTATATTCTAAATTTAATAAATAAAGTTTAATTTAAAAAAAAAAAAAACTTTTTAGCGCATTTTTTTTACTGTCGACAAGCAAAACAAAAAAATACATAAAAAACTTATTTAAACATGTTTTTCAATAGTTTTTTTTATCCATATGAAAAAAGGGTTTTCATGTTCCAAATCCTTCTGTCTTTCTCTTTTTTTTTATAATCTTTTTTTCATTTTTCTGTGTCATGATGAAGTAAGTTTATTGTTCACAATTTTTTTCTTATTTTCTCTGTTTCCCACTCTTCTCTATTTCACTTGAAAGAACTTAATCCCTTATCATCACTACCTTTATTGTTGGCACTTCAATTTCCACAATGTGTATAAGTGGATTCAGTGTTTTTTGTTATTTATTTGGCAGGTTTTTATAAAATATGGATGATGGGAAATTAAAATGTACTAGGAGTGTGGGTTTGGTTATATTGATGAATTTTATTTTTAGTAATCCCGAAATGCACAGATCAGATAATCGAGATGAAATCCGGCACCAAGCCCGAGTGAGGCCAGCACCAAGCTGACATACAATTTGAGCCGGGAATAAAATAATTTTAGGAGCCCTTAATAATGAAATTTTTTTAAAATATAAATTTTTATTTAGTTACAAAACCACAAAAAATCCAACGACAAACCGTTCATTAAATCAATCCGAACTTCCAGAAACACAGACACAAAAAAGCAAAAAAAAACAGACAAAGAAATAATTTATATTCCATACAACAATGAAAAAAATCTAAAAATAATCCCCAGTAAAAAAGCCATTTAATTAATTTAGAACTAAAAAAAACGAGACAATAGCACCAACATCAACATGTATAGCATTAACAGATATTCATCAATCATCGAAGATTTTTGTGTTTGAAAAGAATTTAAATTCCCATTCTCACACTTATTTACATATTTTTAGGGCACAAAAAGTGCCTCAATTTTACCAATTTTCATCTATTCGCTATCCTTGAATGGCTTTGAGAACGATTTCGTAATTTTCCAATTTGCATAAACATTTTCAAATGATTTTACTTTTCTCTCTTTCTTTTTTTTTCCTTTTATTTTATGTTCTGCTACTGTTTCCCATGAAATAAGAATAGAATATTGATTTTGCGATCACTAAACTCTTACTGTCTATTTTTCTTTATTCGGGTTTATCCCGATTTCGACATGTTCAGCGCCTCTAATATGTATATTCACTTTGGTTTTTTTTGGGTGTCTATATGTGGATGTGTGTTGGGGTAGTCTAAATTTTGTTGTGGATTATTTAATTTTATGTTCTGTAAATAAACCGTTACATAATGATTAAAATAGTGACTCAAGGATTCTAGTTTCCTAGTTTCACAACCATTTAGGGGGAGGGGGGTCTGAAGCTGTGTGACAGTTTTAAACAATGGAATTTTTTGACTGAAGATTTTGTGACATGGGGGGGGGAAGGGGGTTTAAAAATCCAAGTTTTTGATGGACGTCATAAGTGAACTATACTAGGGTTTTAAGACTTACTTACTTACTGTAACCATGCTCCTATGTGGAACTTAGGATACAACAAGACTCTTAAGACTATTTTTCATTACATATCAAAAACTTAAATTATAACAACCAATACCCAAAAACCACACTCATAGTCACCCAACTCCAACAATCCCAAAGTATAATTTAGAAAATTGAATTTATTTGAAAATCACGCTGGTAGAAAAAAAATAGAAGAAAAAAGAAGAGATTGAAAAAGCTTTTCTCGCTTTACTTCCTTGAGCCAAATGCAGAGTGAAATAGAAGAAGCAAAAATATGGATTGAACATATCCAGCTCGTAAACTATATCGCGTTCACATACAACAAGAGAAATGAGAGTATGTAAAGCGACAGAAATGGATTTCATAGTAAATTAAACATGAACATGTGAGAGAAGAAAAAAAAAAACTGAAATTTATGCCGAAATTGAAGCAAGAGCTTTCGTGTGAGCTTCACATGGTTATAGAGGTTAGAGACGAATGTATGAAATGAAATAAAAAAAAAATGTTGAGAGAATGAATTCCATTGCCATAGTTAATGCGGTGAACAGAATGAAAAAAAAAAGAAATTATGCATGCAAATTGAAAAAGAAAGAACAATTTTTTGAAATTTATGACGGAAATTAAAAAAACGTTTCTCGTAAGGTAGTAAATTTTTCTTTTCTTTTTTCTGCGTTTTTTTACAGGATTTCGAATAAAGCTAGTGTGAAAGTTGGAAATTTGAGTTGTACTATCAGTTGAGGAAATGTGGCGCATTTGATGACTTATGGGGGTTCTAAATTTTTGGAAATTGGAAATTTTTGTTTGTATCCTGGTTCTTACCCGTTTTTATATTTAGATTTTGCCGGATTTTGCTGAATTTTTTCATTTTTATAAGAAGGAAATCTGAAGGAAAACTCTGAATTTTAATAATATTGCAGTCAGAAAAATTAGGAAAAGGTTTATTATTTAAAACCTGATTTAACATTACCCATAATCATTAACATCAGACCCACCATCCCAAACTGACCACTTCAAACCCCCAAAATCTCACCAAGCACTCCAAAAAAGTGGACAATTTTTTTCCTCCTGCTTTTCCAATGCTACTAAAAAATTCGGATACTAAAATTGTACTTTATTAACTTTGCGGCTTGTGGGGTTCCTAATATGTTTTATAATTCTTTTTATTGTGGCAATATTTCAAATTTCTATCACGAAAAAAAAGAGAGAAACTTTGTTAAACATGCAAACTCATTGTGTCTCTTGTATGTTTTACGACTAAAATATTTCCTTTTGATGTGGAATTTTGTCATGATGTTTCGATTCTTCTACTTCTGAGAAAGTTTACGTTAGACTTTGTAAATTATTTATGATGAATGATTTTGTCAACTTTATCATTAAGTATGGTTGTTTACAATGCGAATTAATTAGAAAAAAAACCTTCATTAGTGTAATTAAAAATAAACCAATAACATCAGAGAACATCTTGCGGCAATTTTTTTTATTTTTAAACGAGACATAGCTTTTTCTTCTTTAATTGCGAAATTTAATTATCAAACAGGAGTTTAGCGGTGCGAAAAATTAATGAGATATATTTTTAGATTGCTTTTAGACATTTTCATTGATCAAAAGTTAAAATTAATTGTTGTTGAAAATTAATTTATTTTCTTAATTTATGAATTGTTTATTCTATTAGAAATTGAAATATTTTTTTTTTAAAAAAAATAATTGAATAGCTAATTTTCTAAATAATTTTCTAATTTATTTGACTTTAATAATGACAAAATTTATAGAAATGAAAAGGAATTTTTGCATATTTTTTAAATCTTTTGCATGAAGATTTTGTGGCAAAGGGAGAGGGGGCGGTCTAAAAATCCATATTTTTGATGAACTTCATAAGTGCCCCTTTATTGAATAGTTTTAAATTATCACCAGTTAGTTTTAATATTCATCAATTCCACAGAAATTAATTCAAATTATTTGAAAAACTTTTTGTTTAATATTCATTCAAAAGTTTTATGAAAGAATTTTGAGATTTAAATTTGAATAGCTTCAATTAGAATTTAAAATGTCAATGGAATGAGGTTATGAATGGAAAATTCTTGTAATGATAAAATTATAGTGTAGGTGTGAAATACTAGAATTAATTATAATAATTTAGGTCGAATTTTAAAGTTACTTTCAATATTAAAACCATTCAGAACTTCATTTTTTGTTTCAATTACCAAGAGACTTTTATTTCTCATGAACAATTGAAAAATCCATACATGCATGCACATATTAAAACAACATAAACACAGAATGAATATTCTCCCTAGATGAAAACATTCCTGCATAAAATTGAATGTAATCTTTTAAAAAAAATCATCGATGAATGAGAAACTCGACTATATTTTAAAAACATATTTTTTTCACTATATTCAGTAAAAATTCTCTCCAATATTTCAATTTTCATTGTAATCCACAATGACAACACCATAACAATACAATACCCAAGAGTTTAGTATTCTTAAATTTGAAAATCGCTCGTAGCTTTTTTCTCGTCTTGAAATCTTTTCTCATATGAAGTGTTAACGGAAAAAATTTCATCTTCAAAATCACACAAAAGAAAGAAAAAAAATCGCCTAAAGGATAGATATGTGTACATATATACATTTATGCTTAATAGATGCCTATAAACTACAAAGAAGAAGTCCAAAATTGCTCCATAAAAGCTACACAGCTTTTTCTCACATTATGTACATGCTTTACAAAAGACTTGAGCATGTTGAGAGAAAAAACAAAATTTGTACATCCCATATTTTTGTTTTCCGGCATGAAAAATTGAATATTTGTCAGGGATGTGAAGCTACATGAAAGAAATCTGTAATCAGATCTGTCGCAAAGAATACCATAAAGTGTCTCTACCCCGCAATGCTAAAATGTAATTTTTATGACATTTTGATGCGCCTTTTCATCATGATATAAAAAAGAGACAGAGAAGATGTAGCTAAAGCATTTTCCATAAGTCGATTTTATGATGGATTATGTCCTTTTTTTCCTCATTGTTGGGGTCTAAACATCCAACCATTGTATGATAAATATCACATATGTGAGTATATGCGTGTACACACAAATATAACATTTGTAAAATGTTTAACAAAAAAAAAAAAGAATCTATATCGATGGTGATAAAAGCCATAAGATTTTTGGCTATATCAATGGAATGATGGAGAATCATAAATTTTCTATTGTGTCTTTCATGGTAACTGTTAAGCTCAAAAGACCAAAAAAAGGTTCTTGTAAGAAAAAAAAAAATACATAAAATCTTGAGAAAAATATCTTGTTGCTTGACATTCTTTAAGCCATTATATCTGTGGAGTTCATTAGATGATTTCTATTATGAAATTGTGGAGGAATGTAAATTTTAGATTGTAAATATTTGAGAATTAAGATTTGAAATTTAAGTCATGATTGAAGTTTTATAAGCAATATTGATCAGTATTAGATTCGGGTTGAGTTGTTAGAATAAATTTTGTTAGAATTTGAACTAAAAGCACTTTAACTGTCAAACCAAAAGTCTTTAGATACATAGGGGCCATTCACTAATTACGTAACGCTGAAATTCGAGTTTTATACCACCCTCTCCCCTGCGTAATGTGAAAACAATAGACCATAACAAACTCTCAGACCCTTTCCCCCCTCAGAGTGTTACGTAATAAATGAATGACTCCATAGATATTTAAATTTTTTATTATTTTTGAACAAATTCACAAAAAAAAAAAACTCTGGATCATATCTTTTGATCTAAAACAACAAAATACTTAATTAACATCCAATAATAACAAAACAATCCTAAATCGAATCAACAACTGATTACAATAGATCTAAAGTCAACAAAACAAAAGTTTTATTCGGAAATTCCTCAATTAATTCATTTATGATTACAATCTGTTATACAATATGAAAAATTTATTAGGAAATTTAAAATTCATGTAAATTTTGTTTACATATTTTACTCATGCCTTTCATCCAACCTAGTACACTAAATCCAAACAGATTTACTCTCAAATTGTTTCGATGAATATCATTACTGGATTTAAGCCTATTATAAATTCGACAAAGCTTTGCAAAAAAATCAAAAAGCTATGAAAATTGAAAATACGCAAAAATAACTTTTTTTTTTCTCCCCTCAATTTTTTTTTGGTAGATAGCAAAGGGGTCGCAATGTTAAGAATTCGCCAACTTGGATTAAAATTTGACTGGCAACAAAAAATTTTCATTTTAAAAAATTTTTGTATGAAAAGTGAGAAAGTGTGCCGTGATGAGAGAAAAATCAAAAAATGTGTAATGGTTTTTTGTTCCTTTTGTCTACAATATTAAGCCTTTAAACGACAGTTGGAATAAGCCTGATCACAGAAATGGCTTTATTTCTAAAAAATATTGTTTAAAACCTTTGAAAAATCAAATTTAATTTTGACTCATGGCATACTTTCTAACTTTCCATACAAAATTTTTTTAAAATGAAAAATTTTTGTTACCAGTCAAATTTTAATCCAAGTTGGCAAATTCTTAACATTGCGACCCCTTTGGTAGATAGCAAATCTCATAAAATCACATGTATAGAGAAACAGAAAAGTTCTAATAAAATCTGAATTCAATTATTGTAAGGATAAAGGAAATATAATAGAAACAAAGAACATAGCAATATATTAATAGAAGTGTGAAATCTCATCCGCATGTAAAAAATTTAAATTTTATACAAGCACAATTTTTTTTATTATTAGATATAAACATTTTCTCTCATTCCTATCCAAACATATAGTCTGCTTGAGTTTGAAAAACTTTTTATTTTTTTTTGCACACCCTCGAATTCGATAATAATTTTTTCTTCATACTACGATACAATTTCAAACCATAGCAATCGATAACAGATTAAGCGATCAAGTTTAAATTGGAAAAACAAAGGTAAAACTTTTCTTTTTTTTCGTGTGCGGAAAGAGAAAAATTGAAGATAAATTTTGCAGAAACATTTTTATTTGGCTTTGGTAACAAAAAAAAGAAAAATTACCAAAAAAAAAAAATTTTTGTTGCTTCTTTTTATTTCGTAGAATGGAAAAAAAATATTGCAGTAAAAAATGTTCAGAATGTTAAACATAAACCGCAATTTCAAATAGGAAAGAAAAAAAAAAATGGAAAAGTTTCTCTTTCAGCTTCATGTTTGAGGAATTGATAATATGAAAAAATGTGTAAACACTGTTTCTTTTAAACTTCAGCTCTCAATCACGTAATGACAGTTGCCTCTCAATATGCTTGAGTTTAGACTTGTTATTAGAGATTATGAGGACTGTTATTACACAAGCTGCTTATAGATCTCGAACAAAATTCAAGAGATTGTCTTATCATCTTGAATGCTACATGAATGAATTGTGTAACTTTTTTATTGTCTCTCTGAAGTGTTTAGTGACTTGTGGGGGTTTTGGTTGGATGTATGAAATTTTTACAATGATCTTAAATATTTTTTGAAAATAAAAAATGACAAAAAGACAAAAAAATTTTAAAAATTTACAAAATTTGAATTTTAAATTTTATCTTCCAGTTGGAGATATAGGGAGATATTTTTCACTAAATTAGTGATGAACATAAAACTGATTGACAATAGGGCACAATCTCTATACAGATGGTGGAAATTCATGTTTGACAGACTTTTCAAAAGTCTAGGGGTATTCAAATATGCATGTCCGAAATTTGAAGATTCAAAAAAATACATTTCTCTTTTTCATGATTTTCAAAGGATTTTTAAAATTTTATTAAATATTTAAGTTGATTTTGGTTTTTGATAATCTAATTATTAGTTTTCTTCAAAACATATTATTAAGACATGAATAAAAATAATAATAATAATAATAATAATAATAATAATAATAATATTATGTAAAACTAATTTGATTTTAATTTAAAGTTTTTCAAATTTTCGAAAAAAAGGTATTCAACTTTGAATTTTACAAGGCAGACAGACATTTTGAGAATTTTTCGTTATGAATCACCTTCTTTCTTCATGGATCTCAATGTAGCTTTAAAAAATATTAAAACTTAAATTTGAAATAAAATTAATTTCAGTTTATTGATTTCTACATATTTTAAGATATTAAGAGCTTTTTTAATGCTGAGTCATATAATTTCTCTCTAGAATAAAAAAAACTCTCTAAAATATTTCTTTTTGGCACTACAGAAGCTTATGCTTCTCTAAAAGCCTGTGATTTTCCGCATTACTGCATACATTCAAAGTTATTGAAAAAAAAAGTCAACAATAAAAGCTCAATCGATTTATACAAACACAGAATTTGGATTTCAACGCACTTAAAAAGGAAATAAAATATCATAAATTTGAAATTTATGCTCTTGAAAGGAACGTGCTTACGTCACGCAACATTGAGATATGACAAAAAAAAAGTTATGAAAATTTACCAAACGATAAAAGTTTTTGTGAAAATATTTTGAAAAAAGATTATTTTTTTTTTTTCATTCAAATGTAAGGAAAAGGGATTTCATAAAAGAGGAGAAAATTGATGGAAGTGAAAGGAAGCGCGACAAACATGACATGAAAATTAATTAAGGTAAGCTTTTTCTGGGTTTTGAGCTGAGCCAAAAAAAAGAGAAAAAAATTTCTTTTCCGGGCATTGAATCCTTAACTATTGTATCTCATGGGACTCTGTTTACATTTTGACTTGAATTTTTCTGAATTGACATCATTCGTTCTAATGTTTGATGAAGATCTCACGAGCTATTCTAAAGCTCAGATCATTTGTGTACACATATGAGATGGTGTACGTGTGTATTAATAAATTATCTTGAATATCCCTTTATGCATACATGCTTATATCTCGATGGATGTGACAAAATATTTTCATTTCTACTCTAATTTTTTTATCTCAACTTATTTGCGAGAGGGAAACAAGAAGAAGAATATGAATTGACGAAGGAAATGGACAATGCTAAAGGGAACATAGCACTAACCAGTGGAATAACTTCAAGTAATCTTTTTGGCAACGTGACAAAACTTGATTGAATTGACTAAATAAAGTATTAAGTTTGTGAGTCATTTAATGAGTGTTCAAGGGTTTTTTTGGTGGAGGTTTAGTTTAGGTCTGATACGTACTTATGGTATGAAAAAAATTACTTTATGCGATATTTAAATTTTAATAATTTTTTAAAAGAAATGCAAGCAATCCAGTTCCTAATTGACCAAAAATCTCTCACACCAATCTAAACAGACACTATCTCATCATATCATATTCATGACATGCAGCCAAATCATCATCATACCATACCTTTCATCGAAAAACTTCACACCTAAAAGTTTACTTCCTATATTTTCCTTCCGTTCTTCTAAAAACAAAAAAGAAAAATAGCTATGTAAGGCTTGAGGGAAACATGGCAGAAAAAGTAAAAGTTTAAGTGAGTGAAAAAAAAAATATCAAGAAGAAAGTTTGGCAAGGAAGACAAAAATTTGCTGCTATTGATTTTTCAGTTCTTTAACATTCTTATTGCCTTTCTCATTCACTTTTGGTTAATATATATAAGTAAAAAAATAAATAAAGTAAGAAAAAAAGAATTTGGTGTGCTGCATGTGTGAGTCACGACAAAAGGATCGAAAGGAAAATAGAGGAAGTCAGATGAATAAAAGAAGACATATTACCCAAAAAAATATAAAGCATACGAGTGGGTACGAGATATTGTAAATTCACACATCATCAAATCTCTTCTGTATCTATATTTATATCTTCTGCTCCTTCTTTATGCATCATTAGAGAAGCATGTTATCATTAATCAAGTCAGTTGTCTCAGTACTTTCTGTTATTGTTTAATGCTCTTAATGAAGTGTAATCGAAATGAAATCATTGAAAACATCATGAAATACCTCCATGATATTCCTGAATTTATGTGTATGTAAAACTTATCTTTCATCTCGATCTATGTGTATATTTGTGTGTGCATGTGTGTATGCGTCTTTGTGTCTTATCTGTCAGCAAATTTTCATCTTTGATTTATGATACTTTACATTATATCTTATGCTATTTTTACTACACATCTACACATTCTGTGTATGTGCTACATATAATCATATGACTTCCTTGGAAATGTTTTTTGTCGGAAATATTTGAATTTATGGAATTTCGTCTGAGTAGAAATTTTCAGAAGAAATTAAAGATAACTTTTGTGATGAAAGGTTGCTATAGTAGTGAAACTAAACATGTACATGTGCAATTGAGATAGAATCACTTAACATAAACCTCTTGATCAAATTCCAATTTAAAATACCTAAAAAATTCTTAACTTGAATTGACTTTTTTTTTGTTATAAAATTCCCTCAAAAAACTTCTGACAAAATTTCCACAACTGATCACCAAGAGTTGGTCTCCTTTATTCTCTTCCTACTTTTGACTAATGGATGTGGGAATGGGAATTTGAGTAAAGTACTCATCATTGTGTATAGGTAAATATATAATGAATATGTGTCTATAGACACAAAAACAAACACACATATCACGTCAGAGAATTTTACAAAAAATACACTTAAGTTCTTTGCTACATGTCATTCTCAAAAGCAGGGTCAATCAATTGATCGCTGTTTGATCGTGATCGGTGATCGTCGATCAGATCGACAAATGATCGAACGATCAATTGATCGATTCGATCAAACGATGTTTTATGATCGAATGATCGACGATCAATCGATCATATTTTGAGAAAAAGATCGATAGATCGTTGATCGACTCGATCAGTGATCGATCGATCAATTGATCGACTCGATCAGAAAACAAATTTGATCGAGACGATCAATTGATCAACGATCAAAATTTTTCTTTGATCGAGGCGATCAATTGATCGATCGATCACTGATCGAAAAATGATCGCACGATCACGATCAGTTTCTCATAATATGATCGATTGATCGTCGATCATTCGATCAAAAATACCGATCAATTGATCGTCGATCAAACGATCGTCGATCAATGATCGAATGTTCGAAGGTGAAAAAAAAATATAAATTAATAATCAATAAATAATAATAAAAGTTCCTTTTAAAAGGAGTAAATCCCTTCAAATTTTTTAGTTCATTTAGTAGAAAGAAATTTAGCTCTTAATTATTTTTTTTTCTAAATCATAATATTATATTCATTCTTTTCTTTAAAAAACTATTAGAAATTAATATACATTGAATCAAATTTAAAGGAAATTCTGTATGGAAAGATCCTATTAAAAATTTGAACTTCTTTTTTTCTAGTAAGTTTTATTTGATGCTCAGAATTAATATGGTTCTTATTATAAATAAAAATAATATTTTGTGTGTTTACAAAATAAGGTGGAGAAAAAAAATTAGCGTAAATAAAAACAGATTATTCCTAAATATTACACATTAAACTATACATTAAACTGTACACTATTAACAAAAACTAAGATTCGAACGAATATTAAGATTCTACAATAAACATTTTGGATTCTAAAAGTTTTTTCACTATTAGCAATATTTTCATTATTATAATTTTAAATCTCGTTTAATTTACAAAAATATATTATATTGTATGCAATAGTTTCTTGAAATTCTCTTCTAAGAAAAAAGCGTTACCGTTTATGGCCACAAATTTGTAATTTTTTAAAAAAACTTGTAGTAAATAATGCTTGACTAATACAGTGTGAGAATTGTATTTCAATTTTATTTCCTAATTTTTGGAACTTTTCGTTTAATTTGTATTGAAAACGATATCAAACAAAAAAATGTTGCTTTAACCAGCACAAATTTGAGATTCAGTTAGCAAATTTGAGTTCAAACTTGAAATTTAATTTAGATAATGCAACCTACAATACTTTAATTTTAAAAATTCTCGTTCAAGACATTTTTTTACAGTACTCTTATGATCATTGATTAGATTTAATTTATTTGTTAATGTTTATCGATCATTAAATCAATTTTTCGATCATTTATCTGAAATTTGATCGAAAATCGATCAAATGATCGATGATCGACCGATCAATGATCGATCGATCAATTGATCGCCTCGATCAAAGTAAAGTTTTGATCGTTCGATCAATTGATCGTCTCGATCAAAATCATGTTTTGATCGAATCGATCACTGATCGAGCGATCAAGGATCGAAATTGATCGTACGATCACGATCTTTTTTTGATTTTTTGATCGAATGATCGATAAAAAATTCGATCAAAATCGATCAACTGATCGACGATCGTTTGATCGTCTCGATCAGAAATGATTTTGATCGAGGCGATCAATTGATCGATCGATCACTGATCGATTTTTGATCGTATTTTGCGATCACGATCATGTCGATCACGATCATTGATCGTTGACTGTCCCTGCTCAAAAGGTTGCCTTCTTCTTATTCAATTCCTTTTTTTAAAAAAAAGAAAAAAAGTTATATATGACTCAATTCCTCTTCATTCATAGTGAAATAAAAAGAAAATTTCTCATTCTTTTCAGTCATTCCTTTATGAGTTTTCTAAATGCTCTTTAAATTTCGAAAGGTTGAGCCACAACAAATTATATCATAACTTATGAAAAAAGTACCCTCATAAGCTCTGAGAGATGGTGCGGCTTATTGTTTTTTAACAATATTTCTCTCTTTATACTTTGCCTCAAAGGAAAAGCTTGTTCAAGTTGAGTGGAAAGTTTGAGAGGTGAACAAGAAGAAATAATTTTTCTTCAAAGTATGCAATTAATTAGTAAAAGTAAAGGTAAAAAACTTTTATGTTGTAAATTTCATAAAGTTTTTAATTCCTTTTAATAATCATAATTGAAGAAAATGCCAACAGGACATGTAATTTTTATTATTTGTTGGATCTTTTTTAGTTGAATGATGAAATGAATTTTGAATTGTTCTTTATGATTCGCAAACAAAATTACAGTTTATATCAATTTGAATTACACAATAGTGGATACGAAAAATAGCTGAATTCAAACTGTTTCAATATAGTTGATCCTTAGAAAGTTTGATCAAAATGAATAAAAGGATTGTCATAAGCTAACAAAAAAAAAACGTTTCAAATAAAACTAAATATTTTCTATTGTTTGAATTGCATCCAATATTGTTCGATACACAAACAATAATGTTGACTCTAAACCATAATTACATTCTGTTATATTGAAACCACAAAGAAAATGAGCAGTTGAAATGACAAAACCACAATTTACTGTAAGTTGCAGTTTACTGTAAAGGTTCTAACCAAGCGAATTTTATATGAAAAGGAATATTCAATTTTATGTTTTACAATTCTTATTGATACTTGATATAAAATGCAAGCTCTGAATTAGAACGTAACTTAACAAACTAAACGAAAATTTACAATAAATTGATTTTTGAAAATAAGTTTTTAAGGCTTAACTTTGCAAAAAGAAAATTTTAAAGAAAAGTTAAAATTTTTAAAAATTTCGGAATTTATAAAAATTTAAAAATAACCAAACTTTTCAGAAAGTTGTCTAATTTTAAAAATAATTCCTTCGCTATGAAACATTCTTCATCTTACTGTCAACTCCATTTAATGAATATTTCTCACTTTTCCAAAGAATAAGATTTTTTCTATAAATGAAAATAAAAGAACTTGTGAATGAAGGTGCTCAATTTTTCGCATTGAATGCTTCATACAAAAAGTTTTTTTTAAGTCTCTTAAAAGATTTGAAAAAATGAAGAAAAAGAAAATTGTACATAAGTAGAACGAAACATAAATACACTTACTTGCAAAAATAAGTTCTACCATTTGTTCAAGCGTTTTGAGTGGGGCACTTTTTTGATGATGTAAAAATCTTTTTTTTTGTACAGATGATGCATTAAAATATAAACTGAAAGAAGTTTTTAAGCTTTCAAAAAGTGGGTGAGCTTTAAAAAATATTTTAGGGGAAAGGTTTGTTTTGTGAATTTTGAAAAGTTTTCCAGTGACGTGTTCTATTTATGAAAAGTAAGTAAAAACTTTCTTTTCTAAATTTGTTTTGCTTTTTAGGTATTCAAAAATGAAGTTTTTGTTGAAATTATGAATGTAAATTTGGGTCAATCTACTGAAATTTTTTATTTAATTTTGATCAGGTATTTCAGTATCCAGTTTGGAAAAATTTTTAAAGTTTTAAAATTATTTAAAAATTTGAACGTTTCTCGATACAGTTTAGGTTGATTTCTAGCAATATTGCTGTTTTTTTGATTCCAAATACAACATTTTATTAAGTTGTTGAAATTGTTAAATTAAAACGAACAAAATTAGTCACGTGATTTTATACTTTTATGAATTATGTTAACCTACATAAACATAACCAAACAAAGCAATTGAATTGAAGAAAATCTATATCAAAACGTTAAACTTGCTTGAAAGAAGCCAAAGTCTTTATCAAACGCTTTAATATCACGTGCCTCAGTCATTTAAATCCTCATACCAACAAATCTCATTTCTTATCAAATGTCAATCGCATTAAAGCAATTTTCATAACATTTATTTCCATTTAAATATCTTTTTGAAAAAGAGAGCAAAGAGCAAAAAAAAGCAAACAATCTTCCCACGCATACAGAATTGATTTCTCATAAGAGCAGTATGACACAATGAGAAACTTTTATTCGAAGCTTAATGAAGAGATTGTTATTATAAAGAAAAATGGTTATGGAAAAAGTTTGAAGAAAGTCATAATTTCTTATATCTTTGAATATCAAGATATTTTTTTTTCTTATTTGTTACTAGCTTTAGATAAGGGAAAAAAAGGAATAGCTAGTTCAGTGATTTTGCTTCTCACTCACTGATTCAATGCAATTTCATTAAGCAACGACCTAGAAAGTTGTATCTAGTTACGTTAAATAAAATTCTTGTGCATTTTCTCATTTCTCATTTTTTAATGCTTCTTTTTTTCGCAAGGGACGGGAACTTAATCTTTCAACATAAATATTTAAAAAAAAAGAAAAATTTTAATTTCAAAAAAATGAAACTTTCAAAAGTTTTAAATTTTTTTTAATTGAAATAAAATTGAAATAAAATTTAAAAAAAAAAATTAATATCAATATCTGCAATTATTTTTCAAAATATTAAAGAAGATGACACATTTTTGAATTGGAAAAACCACAAAATAATTTTCCACTCTTGCCAATTTCATAATTCACAGCAAAAGTTGCATGCAGAAAAATTGAAAGTTCATTAAAAACTGAACAGAATTTCTTCCTTTTGAATTTGCAATATCCATTTTATTAATGAAAAAGTTAAACTTTGAGTTTCTTTTTTTTTGCAGTAATAAAAAGAAACACTTTCAGTCGTTTAACTTTAATGCCTCAAAAGATTTTTTTTTTTCTTCTTTCATTTGAATGCTTTTTGTTGGAGAAAATGCAGGATATGAGAAAAGTGAGGACACAAAAAAAAGTTTCATTTTAAGTGCAGGAAATTTATTAAAAATAAGCTGGGTTGTCAACTGTGTTTTTGTGAAACTATTCATTTAAAAATTTTTGTTTGAATTTTTTTTTTTAACATTTTGTGATCTGTAGGACAAAAAATTTACTTCATTTCATTAAAAATAATTCAAATCATACTTAATTTTGAAAATTATATTAGGGTTCTAATACAATTTAATAATTTAAACATAACAAAAATTAAATTTTTAAATTTAAAATGAAAATTTGTTTAAAAAAAATCATCACACCAACTCTGCCAGGAAAAAACATAATTTTAATTTCAATTTCAACGATATTAAAAAAATTCTTTTTATTCATCTCGCACTCGCACAAGTATCAACATAAAAAAATTTAAAATGTCAACTGCTCATTTCGGGGCTTATAAATTTAAATGAAACATTTTGTGGCGATTGTCACTATGGCAAAATGAATTTTTATATCTTTCAGTTTATTAATATTTTTGTTTGCTCTATCGTTTGTGAATATTTTGCTTATGTTTTTCCATTCATATATTTTTTGATGTGCAAGTTCATAATTCACGTTTGGATGAAAAAAAAAACTATGAAACAAATGGTATGAACATGAAGGGAAGAAATTGTCTGGGTGATGGTAATGCACAATATTCGCAAATAGCTTGATAACGACGATTCATACGTGGATGAAACATTTCAAGAACATTTGTTACAACCTTTTTTTCTCTCTTTCTCACTCAGTGTGTATATAAATTATTATTGTATGAAACTATAGTGTAATGAACGTCTGTTCCTGCATCGAAGAGATAAAAATAAAAGAAACAAAAAAGTTTTTTTTTCACTATTCTGAATGGTAAAAAAATAAATCAAAAAAAAAAAAGAAGAAAAACCGAAAATGGCTATAAACTATTCATGAATAAAGTAAAGTCAAAGTCAAAGTTTATGATTCGGCAATACTATCTGATATTTTTTACAACCAGCATTTTCATAGTTTATTCAATTTTCTATGGTGTTAGGTTTGTGGTTTCTTGAAGGTTTTTGAATAAATTTTGAAGTTTCAAATTTGAAGGTTTTTAAAAGACTTTGAGGCAATTTTTGATTAATTTATTATTTGATTGTCAAGTTGCAACTAAAAGGAGTTTAAAGAGATCTAGACCAGTGGTGGAAGTGGTGGTGAACACGGTTCGTGGAAGTTTTCGAAAAAATTGGGTACACTTTGACCATCACTAATCTAGACCCATCTTCGATTTTTTTTTAATATTCTTTAAGACACTTAATTTCCTGCAATGATAGCTTTAACTTTCGTCACTGCTTAACCAATACAACCTTAAATAAATTCTATATTCAGAAATTAATATAAACTGACATTTATCACGAAAACTTTTAATTAGACAAAATGACAATAACATGATAAAGTTTTTATATTTTCTTCTCTTCCACAAAACTGTGTAAAGGAAGTGAAGACCGCTCACGCAGATCTTTGACAAAAGTTTTCATCTTCCAATATTATTATCATTATTGTTTCCTTGAATCTAAGTACTTAAGAGATCTCATTGGATTTTATGATGAGAGCTTATCTTTTTTTTATTTTCATTGAAAAAAGCTTTTTTTGTCTCTTTATGCTGCTGCTTGTGCCACTCGACTCACCGCCTTTTTATTCATTGAGATATTTAGACATAAAAAGCGATTCGTGCATGATACTATAACGACTCATAAAAACGCTAATTTTTTACAAAAATAAAAAAAAAAGACTCGTATACACACACTCACAAAAAATGGAAAGTTATTAGAGAATAAGGAGAACATGGATGACCTATAAATCTCTTTAATGATCTCATTGAAGAAGCGCTTGAGTCAATTTAACGAAATAAAGAGGCACTTTTTACCCAACGAAATTGCTCGTGAGGGAAAAATTCAAAACGGCCTCGAAAAAAAAATCACAAAAATGAATTGCTTTGCTCTGCTTTTTCTTTATTATTATGATTATCTCTCCTTTCGTTTCGTGAAAAAGCCACTTTTTTTTCGAAAACAATTGCAAATTTTTTCGTTCTTGTTGAAAGCTGCTTTGTGCCTCGTTTTTTTTTGTTCATTTTGCTTGCCTTTTTATTGTCGTTATTTATATACTTATCGTATTATGAATTGCTAAATTACATCCTGAAAAAAAGAAAGAAAAATTTGAAATACAGTACTTGAAAGCGTTTTGCTGTAGATGGCAATACGTATGTTGTTGGAAGGTGAAAAGAAAAGGAAATTTAACAATCACCATTGGAAGCATTTAGGCAGAATATTTGAATGGATTCATGAAAGTTTTAAACTTGATGGCAGTTTTGTTGAAAATTAATTTAATTTTGTGCTGTTTTTATGGCTTGAACTTGAATTTGTTGTATGGAATGGACGCTGCTTTGAGGTACTAGGGGGCTTCGATTTGAGTTAATTTTGGTCCCGGAAAAAATCTACTCAAATCGAAACAACTCAAATCGAAACGTATGAAAAATGACCGGTAAGAAAATAAAATTTGAATTTGTTTATGAGAACACTTTAGTTCTTCAAATCGAGACCTCCAATACATAAATAATGATGAACAAAAATTTTAATTTTGAGGTTTTTTTATCCAACTTAAGATTGTGAAATTGATTGAAATAATTGACAATAGTTTAAATAATTTTTTAATCTTCAACATCACCTTCCTACCCATCCTATAATCTATTAAAATATTTTATCATATAATATTTCAGCTTTAATGACTTTCAACATTTAAAAATGGCCTATAAACATTTTTAATCTTTTAATTATCTTCTTTCAATAATATCTAGTTACGCTTTGATACCATTCATCATGAAATCTCTAAATTTAAAAGCTCTTAACCTTAAACATCATCTTCAGTTACACAAAATTAGTTCCTTTATATAATTCACTTGACTTGAAAGTGATACCTTGTTATTTTTATAAATAATCTTTAATCTCTTAGCAACGATATGCCTTTATGACATTCCACATAATCCAGTTGACATTTTCCATGTCGCACGTGAATCTGACAAAATTTTTAAAGGACATATCAAAAGATATTCACATGCATATACTCGTAATATCAGTTAGAATGAAAAAGCAACAGAGTTAAATTGTCATCTACATAATTCTATTGTCTTGCATAAATTATCATACTTATAAAATGTAAATATGAGAAATTGTGCAGTAACATTCGTGTACAGCTTTTTTTTTAATACCGAGCATAACTTTTTAATTTACATGTGGTAAAATTTTAACTTACTGTTGTTTGTTTATTGCATAAAAGCACTTTATAGTATTATTTATTCATCCCTATGTTATCTTGCATCCGTAAAATGCATGCATGTGATTTTATGCGCTTTCTTTAACTGATAAACAAATACATAAAGCGAGTGCAGAAAAAATTAAATAAAAAGTTGTAAAAAAGTCACTTGAAGATGAGGAGCAGTGCTTACAATGCAGTAGTTGAAGATATATATTTTTTTTGAAGAGCAATAAAGTTCAATTTAAATAAAAAAATTACAAAAGCCCTCGTTTATATCGAGGGACTTCAGCGCATTTTTGACGCAGCGATTAGCAATTGATTAAATAAAAAAGAATGTCGAGTTTTAAAACTCTATTGCTGTTTCTTTAATCATAATGCATTTCAATAATAAGTTTAAAACTACATATCAAAATTCCTTTAAAATTGATTTTTATAATGTTCAATGCAAATAATAGCTTTACGATTTACCGGTTTTTTGAAATTCAAAATTTTCCATTAGCGAAAAATTTAAATTTCTGAACACATCCATTATTTTTCAAATTTCTAAACGCACTTATATTTGTTTTGTATGAAAAAATTAAATGTGGGCACGGCCAAAATCGAATTGTTCGTCAGTGACGCTTTGTTTTATCGATTTATTTCTTTAACGTCAAGATTTTACAGTAAGGTTAATATTGATTCTTGTAGAGCACAAAATTCTCTACATTTTGAGATATTAATCATTATTCAGTCATGTCTGGTTAAAGAAATAAATCGATAAAACAAAGCGTCACTGACGAACATTTTTTCGGAAATCAACATAATTATTCAAATATTTCTCTCAATTTACATTGATAACACACAACCCAAATCTTGACACATAGTTTAATTGTTGCTGCAACTTTCTACATTAAAATATCATGAAAAATCTTAAGAGAAAATAGTTAAATTAACAAAAAAGTGTTTTAACGGTTTCTTAAGATTTAAATTTTCATAGCTGAAAAAGGAAATTAAGAAGAAAATAAAATTTTCGAAATTATCAAAATCAAGTAATTAGAGTAGGAACAAAGCAGTGAAGTTATTTAAAAGTTGCCTATATGTGAAATTAATGATATGTGATCATTAAATCACATCCAAAGTATCAAATTATAGTAGAATTTGTAAAATAATATTTTGAATTTCGAAAGAAAAATTTGAATAATTTTTTTTCCGCTAATTTCTTTTTCCGGGTTTTTTCGACCATGCCCATGTTAATTAATTAAGGTGTATAAAAGAAAAAAAAAAATTTAATCCGAAATAACGGTCAAAAAAATTTCAAATTTTTTAACGGTTAGAAAAAATTCAAACTTATCATCAGCATAGCTTTGCCCTGCATTGTTTACATATTTTTTTTGAAATATAAAATCGATGAATTAAGCTATTTAATGAGTGTTTTTTGACTTTTCAATATAAACGGCGGGAATAAAAACATTCAATGAAGCTATTAAAACAATTCCGAGCTTTCTATGAAGTCTAGATCAAGAGATAATTGGGACCCGAACGACCGAACGACCGAACGACCGATCAAAGTGCATGATTGAGCTTCCTTTTTGAAAACAAGTTTTCAAAAATGCGCTAAAAATATGAAAAAAAAATCTTAGTTGAAACAATTTTTTATTCATATTTATTTATGATAAAATTATGAAGAAGTCTTCTCGTAATTTTTACATTTTCATCAGTATTCATTGACTTTAATGAAATTTTACTAAATGAAATTGTGATGAATAATATTTTTATAATTTTATTTGTACTTGATTTTCTGTATTTTACTACAAATTGAAAAGGTTCTGAAAATACTTTTGTTGATAATTTACATTTACAAATTTAATGTAAGCATTCACTAAGGATTAAATTTCAATATGAAAATGTCAAAGAACATTACATCAATTTATGCAAAATTTATGTGTTCTAAATTTGAAACAATTCTGGAATTACTCGTGTGCATGTAGGCAGATGAAGTTACATAAAAGATACTTTTCAAAGTTCGAAATTTGATAAAAGCATGTACCTAGAATCAATCTTAAAAATTCCTCAAAATTCCAAGATTTCCGCCCATTATAATCAATAAAAAATCCCATACAAAGATTATAATCTTTTATTTTTAAAGATTATAATCTTTTATTTTTAAAGATTATAATCTGCGAAAGCATTGCAAAATTCTGATAAAACATAAAATTTTGAATTGTTGCAAAAATTGAAAATTAAATATAAATTGAATTTATAATTCTGTTTTAGAATTGAAAATAGCATATGTTGTCTGACAATTTATACGGGATTTTCATCATACAGCTTAAATACCAATCAATTTTTTTCAATTTTATAAATTTCACTGACATTTTGAAAATTAAATTTCTGAGAATTTTTTTTTTTATTTAATACATCGAGTCGAATTTTTATTAATTTTGTTGATATTAATATGTCATCAATTTAAATTGAAAATTTGACAAAATCGAATTGAAAACTGAAATTCAAAGAGAAAAAGAAGTTTAACATTTATTTTTAGTCCATCAATAGTCGCCACACAAGTCTGAAATTAATCAAAGTGGCACCAAATTAATGCAAGAATTTCATTTCATGTCACGATTGATCCATAACAAACTGATAATTTTTGACTGATGGATACTTAATTCCTTCAGAAATTTCCACATGACCAATTCTTACAAAAATGATTTGAATTCTAATCAAGATTATCATTGTCTCATAAAAATAAATTTTGCTTTAAGCTGAAAGCCATAGTCATGTCACATTTTGTCGCATTGTGTCCATCATCGCTCGAAATTATTTAGAATCAGAAAAATTCATTCTTCATATTTACATTGTATATTTTTTTCTCCATTTTTCTCGGTTGTGTATACAAGAATGAAAAAATAACAATTCCGGAATTCGCAATCCATAAATGCAAGAAAAAAATATGAGAGAATTTCCATTTCAAATTTGCGAACAATGGATGAATAATGTCTCATTCTACACGATGTTAGTCATAGAAATTTGCAGAATAAATAGATTATTCTTTTCTTTTAACATCGCAGCAATGTCACAGTCAATTCACTTGTTATCTTGTTCGTACTTCCCTTCAATCTTTAGTCAGTCAGCAATGGAATATGAATGGATGTTTGTGCTGCTTTGAGAGTAATTCAAAAAGTCACTGGGAAAAATTTTTGTGATGTATTTTAACTGAATTTTGACGGTTTTTTATATGATTTTTGGAGTTTGGTCAGATAAATTATGTTAGGTTAGGCTTGTTGAGAATTTTGATGATTAATTGGCTAGCTTTGGGTAATAAGACATCACGAAAAAATTTTAAAAATATAAAATAATATTTTTTGCAAATTAAAATGAAATAAAAGTTAATTTTAATTAAAAAGTTACAAAAAAAAAAATCTTGAAATTCATTTTTTTATTTAACTTTTTTTATTTATTTTTTTAAATTTTTCTGTGTCTTTGAGTGCAAAATGTACAGTTAAAGAAAATAATTGCATCCATTACGTCATTTACAAATTGTTTCTATATCCTCTTCAGAACCTCTTTTCTAAATGTTTTTCTTTTTTAAAACGCGTCTCATCTCAAAAGGAATTTCATTTCTCTTTAACTTTTCTTTATATACACATAGACGACATGAATGGATGAATGAATTTTACTTCTTTACTTTTTGTTTGTGTTTGCCTCAAAAGAGAAGGAATTTAATAAACTTTATATTTAAATTGAAGAATGCTGAAAACTTTTGCCTTATGATGAATGTGATCATATACTTTAACGAGACATGCTTAAATGTTTGCATGTGCATAAACCTACCCTTTGCATGTGAATAATAGTCTCATGAACTTTCGTAATGATGGAAAAGTTTTGAGATAAATTCCTGTTACATGAATACTTTTTAAATATGATTTAAAGTTTGTGCTGTGTAGGTTTTGTAGGTGGAAGCCTCAAAAATTATTTTGTTGGAATTTCATTGAATGTAATTTGTTATAAAATTCGATTGACAAAAGAAAAATGCTTAAATGTGATACCTTACAACATATGTTGCAGAATTCATCAATATAAATTGGGTTTGATACCTACATGTGTTGAGTATTGAGCTGTCTACAGAAATGTAAAAGAATTTGTGTTTACACCGTAATCAACATCAATTTTTCGTAAAGAATTCAAAGTCATAAATTCACATGATTTTCTAACAAATCTAGATCCAAGGACATAAAGAATCAAAGATATTCCATGAGAAATATAAAAATAAAATGTGAAGGTTTTTGATTTGCTATTGAAATGAATACAATTTGCATTGCATTTTCCGATGAAAAAATAAAATAAACTAGAAGGAATTGCACACAAAAAGAGGAACTATGATATTTGAATAGTTGTTAGTAGTGAACAGAAAAAGATTCATTTTTATCTCACAGAAAAAAAATTCTTCATTTTACATCCAACAGAGAGTAAAAAACAGCAAAGTAGAGGAAAAAAAGTAAACAGAATTCATTTCCTTCATGAATATTTCATATCTTCACGATGCATTTATGGAGTGTTTAGAGAAGCAAGAAATGTAAAGCATTTTTTTATACATTTTTTTTAATGCAAAAGTTATAAAGGTCAATTTTATGAAAGCAAAAAGCTTCTTTTCTTATTCCTGTGAATTTATTTCTCTCACTTTGTAATTTTTTCTTCGCATTCCATTGAATGCATAAAGAAGATTGATTGTATGCAGAATGGTATGAAAATTCTTATTCAAATTGCATTGAGTGTAAAATATACGCTAGTAGCTTCCATTTAAAGGGGACTGATAAGAATAAAAACAATTGAAAAAAATACTGTAGATTAAAATTAATTAAGTGCTTGAGTCATACAATTTGCATATATTGAGGAGATTTAAAGCTTTCAAAATGAGATTTAAAATAATTTGGAACTTTTTTGTTATGACTAAATTTCATCATTTAAATCAGTATTGAAGCTTGTTTGGAGGGTCAAAAAATGCGTTTTAAACTTAATTTAAATAATTTAATCAGATTTAATCATCATAAATTTTCCGATGCAAGACCAACTTCGAGAAATTTTCTAGTGTAAATAATTAGCATTCATTTTTGCAGCTTTTGTTGAGAAAATATTACCACAGGCATCAATGGTGAGTAAACATGAGTTTCTCATCTCGTCTCGTCTCTCGTCTCTTGCCTTTCTCAATGTTTCCTTTTTTTTTATGAGAAATGAAAATAAATAAATAAAAAAAAGTCTGTCTTAAAGTATTAAGTATCCAACCAAACCCCAGTAGAATAATCTGTTTTAATTAATTATCGAGAAAGGACTAAGTGGCAATGGCACTCGAATGAAGCAGTCATGGATATTTATTTGTATTTTTTATGTAATCAAAAACAATGGAGTCCATAAACGTTCAAATTGAGGGAGTGGAAGGAGAATGAAAAATTGCCAGGAAATGTCTCAATATGAAAAATTTATTTTTATCTTTAATCAAGTCAAGTTAAGGAATAGCATTAAGTAATAACATCGTATTCTATTTTTTTCTACTTATCCAGTTAGAATTAAAAATGAAGAAAATTATTTTTTTTTCAGTCATAATGACCAGATTCGTCTTTATGAGAGATGACAGACACACAAAAAGGGACGCAGAATGACACGCAAACAATAGGAAAACTGATTTCTTAACATTATAAATTAAATTAAATGCCTTTTGTTGGACATTCTATCTTGAGAATAAAAATAAAAGAAGATAGGAAATTTTTCACTTGGAAAGTGGAGGAAGTTGGAATGGAATTTGGAATTAAGATAGATAAGGGGCATTTAATGGAAACAAAAAATTAAATTTTAGGATCAATCTTTTTGGATACAGTCAAAATTTCAGTTTAAAATTCTTCATTTAAAAATTCAAAAAATATTACTAACTCCATAATTTCTGTAATATTTCCCAGTCAGCTCTCTCCAATCCAAACTGCCAACCAAAAATCTTTCAAACTACCCAAAACAATCCCATCACAAAATTCTAAAAAATGCTTAATGGACCGGAATGTTTTTGAGCAAATGTAAACCTAGTTAGGATTAAGAAAGTCATTTGATACATTTTTCAAAATTAAGTTAGCTATCCATTATCCAATTTCAATCTCTTATTTTTTTCCTTACTCAATATATTATCTTTTACTCTCACGCTCACTAACTATAAAGATTTTTTTTCTGCTCATGTTCATACAGTTCTGGAAAAAGTCTTCTTTTATATTTCGAGCATGACGAAATTGTGTTTCATCATCATTATCATTATCGGAGGAGCATCACAATAGCGAAAATTTAATTATCTTTTTTTTCTCTCTTCCTTTTTGCTTTGCTTTCTTGAGATGAGCTTTATTTACTACTTTTGATGGTATATTCTTTTATGATACTACAGACGATGATTATTTGAATTCTGAATATTGAATTGATTTTCAATTAATCTCTTTTTTTGCTGGTGTCGTCGTCACAGTGCTTCTTATTGTTGGCTGTTCCTGAAGTAATTAGGTTAGTTTTTTGCAGAGTTGGCAAAACGCCAGGCTTCGGACGCCAATGACGCCAAAGCGTCGGACGCCGAGCGGCGTCGGACGCCAATATTATTTGGCGTTTCCGACGCCAATTTTCAAGCGTCCAAACGATTTGGACGCTGGGCGTAGTGGCAAGTCCAAAAAAAAAAAATTTTTTTTATTCTTTAACTAATTTTTTCGCTTTTCTGATGGGTTTTTCATCCCAAAAGAAAATCAACGTGAAAAATCGCTTTGATCGAGGGTCGTTCATACCAATTATCTCTTAAGAAAATCAACTTCGTAAAAAATCGCTTTTCTTGGGGGTATTTCATCCCAACTAAGAAAATCAATTGAAAAATCGTTTTTATTCCCGCCGTTCATCCCAACTAAGAAAATCAACGTGAAAAATCGCTTAATTCATCGAGGTTTTTTATTTCAACTAAGAAAATCAACGTGAAAATGGCTTTTCCGAGGATAAGTTATTCATCCCAATTAAAAAATTAATGCGAAAAATCGTTATTTCTGATGTAAATTTTCATCTTTTATACACCTTAATTAATCGAGGCGAAAAATCGCTTATCCGAGGAGTTTTTCAGAGAAAAATAAAAAAAAAAATTAATGCGAAAAATCGCTTTTCTGATGTGTTTTTCATCTCATCTAAGAAAATCGAGGCGAAAAATCGCTTATCCGAGGAGTTTTTCAGAGAAAAATAAAAAAAAAGCCCAGCGTCCAAATCGTCGGACGCTTTTGGCGTCGGACGCCAAAAAAAAATTTGGCGTCCGACGCCAAATCGGACGATTCCAACTCTGGTTTTTTGGAAGCTATATAGTTTATATAGGAAGGGATAAAAAGTTTGATTGCCGATGAGTTGGCAATATTATTTGTTTAACAATTTTCAAGGTCAAAAAATTTTTGTTAAGGTGAGCCACGTAGTCAAGATAAAAAAAGTAAAAAATTAACGTTTTTATTCAAAATTTATTTTTTTGAAATTAAGCGCCTAAATAAGCTTTGATTTATTCCTAAAGTTAAATTTCTATTCTATATCTCAATAGAACAATGTTCTCAAATACACGTGCCTCCATATCCAAAAAAATCTCTTCAAAATTCTCCCATCACCCCATTTCCTTCTTTACATAAATAACAAAATTAAAACGCTCAATTTATTTATTTAAATTGAAGTTCCTTCTATTTTCGGATACAAATTTTACTTTCATCATTAACTTCAATCATTTATTAAATTCAGGATAAACTTTCTGTCTTGATTAGAAAATTCAAATAAACAATTTTAGCCTGAAGGAAAACACATAGTGTATCATGAAAAATCGTTCAAAGATAAAAGCTAGACAAAAGAAAAAGAAAAATCGTTTTTCATCTAAAGAAAATTTTTAATTAAAAATCAAATTTAATGTCATGATTTGTTTTCTCAGGAAAATAAAGGAAGATGTTGAAGATGAGATTTTAAAACAATATGAAAAAGTTTGTTTTTTTTTCTCTTCAACTATGACTTTAGAAGAATAAGTTTGTTAATTTTTTAATGGCTTAAAAGCGCATTTGAGATTTTTTGAATTTGAAGCTAATCAAAATCATTTTGATAAAAAAAATCTAATTCTTTTAGGTCAAGGTTAAATTCAAGCACGTGCAAACTCTGGATTATTTCTAAGAAACCTAAGAAAATTCTAAGACATTGAGATCACATTTTTTTCATGAAGTCACCTGAAGCTTACACACTCAATTCTTCCAAGAAGTTATGTAACCCAAAATGAACACAACATCCTAACTTTCCCAACGAAAAACAAGCCAAACAAAGAAAGATTCTTGCAATATACCCGAAAGGTAAGATTTCTTGATTTTAATTTATAAATCATAGAAACTGAATAAGAATACTTTTAATTGAACATTTTGAAAATTTATTCTGTCTCTTCTTTCCAAATTAAACATCAAAAAGTAAAATTGGAAAATGTTTAAACAAAAGAAAAATAGATTCTCAAAATTGAAGTGCTTTATGCTGACACATGATATGAAAATGTTTGCAGCACTTACAATTAAAATTATTCTATCGAAAAGTTTTGTTTAATTACTTCAAAGCTCAGTGCTTAGGAAGAATTAATTGCAGTTTAAATTTTGTATAGTTTCACAACTTCGCATAATTTGAAAACTTTCAATGAGTGAACTGAATTTTTGGAAAATCTCATTTAATTAATTATGTTTTAATTAAAAATTCATAAAATTCCTTTTTTTTGACTAAACACATCAAATAATGAACAATATTCAAACACAAAATGAAAATTTAATTTTATAAATATCAAAAATTTAAAGCTCATTATCAACTAATGTAATTAGCGATTTACACATTATGTTATTGATGTTGTGTTAAATATATAAACAAAAGTGGATGGAAATTTAATTAGGATTGAAATTCTAATGATTTTATGAGCTGTTATCATTACAATTTTGGTTTTATGTTCACTGTAATTTTCTGAAAACTGCAAAACCGTAGGTTTTAATTACAGCATGTGAGATGCGTGGATGAATGAAATACCTTGCAATGGCAACAAAGTTATTGAATAAGGATGGAGCAAATAGAAGATAAATGCCTATGAATAGAAAGTATTCATTGATTCTCGAATGCAATCGTCATGATACCTTGCATGGCATACGTTGATAGATGAGTTTGTGGATGGACATTTTTATGCTTTTTGTCATGAGTTTTTGGTTTTTTAAAGAGAAATAAGACTGCGAATTGATTATTTTAAATAAACATTGAAAAATTATTTTTAAATTGCAAGATAAATCATCATAAAAAAATCCGTTTCAATAAATTCCATAATCACTTAATTTTTTTGATAAATCTGCTTGAATGAATTCGATGCTCATATATATTTATTTTCACAAATCATTTGAATATTCCATCAAGGTTCATAAATGTATTGCTCACTTTCAATCATCATTGAATTTGAAATATTTCACTCAAAAAAAAGTTGAACTATATTGCAAAATAAAATACAAAAATATAAAAAATCTGCGTCAAATCAATTTACATTTATTGAGTTTATTGAAGCATACATCAAATATGTACATATCAACATTGACAGTTACTGCATCGCATTCATATGTTAAGTGGTATAAAAAAAACTTTTTTATTTATACTCGAACTCAATTCTTCTTCTTTTTTTACACAACACCACTCTTCTCTGGAGCACATTTAGCCAACAAATCTGCTTTCAAATTCTCCGTTTCACGATAACGTTTACGATATTCTTCATCAATGCATGCGTTATCCTTCAAATTTACCAAAACTAAATTTGTCAATCCATCGAATAGTTGCGGTTCAATTACACTCAATCGATTATTTTGCAACCAAATTCTCTTCATATTGACATTACGTTCAAATAATGCCGTCGACATTGTCTCGAATGCATTTGAGTCGAGTAAAATTTCCTGCAAATCAACCAGCTTGAAAAATACCGATTGTGGCAATTGATGTAATTTATTTTGTGACAAAATAAGCATTTGTAGTTTAGACAGTCCACTGAATGCATCTTTATCAATTTTCTCAATCTCATTTCCACTCATGCTCAGCCAATTCAATTTATCCGCTCCAGTGAATGTTGAGGCATTCAATTGTTTCAACTTATTCAAGTCTAAGTTTAAGTTCTTTAAATTTTCGGCACCCTTAAAATCGCCATTCCTTAAATTACTCAATTGACAGCTTTGCAAACTAAAATCGATGAGTTGAGGAAATGTCTCAAATGTTCCCCTTGGAAAATAATCCAAACGTAAATGTCGATTTCCACTGAATGAAATCAATTTTAAATCGTTATCGGTTTTTCCATTCTGATGCGTACCAACAAAGGATGCTGGTAAGTCATTTTCACTTGAAATAAGACCTTTTGTAATTTGACAAGGATAACCGTGATCAAGTCGATAACCGTAATGGCAAGTGAATTCAACTGCCGATCCGATTTGGAATATTAGTACTAGTGCTGATAGAAACACCAACGGGAAAAAACTGAAATGAATAAGAAGAATTTGACAAAATAATTAAAAATATCTCGTTTTGAGCACTTTACGCCTTCATATTTTTGCTTTGTTGCTTTTTATTCTCACAAAAACTGGACAAATATTGACGCGATGACAGCAACTTTTATACTAAAAACAATTCGCATTAAATCATCAACTTTTATGAGAATTGAACTGTGAGGTCACATATACAAACATTCATTATTTTTAGTAGTCAGATGAGAGAGAGAATGTGAGATGCTTAATAAACAAATCTCAAGATTGATTAAATAACACTAATTTTTGTCACTTAATATTATCTTTTAACGTTGAGGTTTTCGATGTGTGAATGTTTTTGTTTTGATTGATGATTCATGTTGAAATGTGACTAAGTTGCAGAATAGTAAATATTATTGATTTTCAGAGTCTTAAATTGTATAGTAAGGAGCTTTATTTATGTCTTTTTTGCAAGCTTTTTTGTGTATCGGACAATGAACTAAATATTGGATCTATAAGAAATTCAAAACAACAACAAAATTTACCTTTTTCGATACGATAGGATGAATGCTGACGGAAGATCTTACTGCTAATAAAAAAGGTATGTTGTTGATATTTCCAAGAAGTATGAGCAAATTATTGATGAATTAGCTACAATTCAAGATGAGATAAAAATCGTGTAAAAATGGTTAGGTTATAGAAATGAAATGTAGACTAATCAGATTTTTAGTAGATACAAACAAAATTTTGAGAATATCAAATTTTATTTCATATTCACACCAAATTTTCAATTTGGGTGAATATATTGCTTTTGAGTAAAACTGAAAACCACATTTTCTAACTTGCTGCTTCAGGATTACAATTTTATCCCATACTGTCTATGGTGGAAAGTCTGTGCCTGAAAATACCAATCTAGCAGTGAAAATCGCATCTCATTTGGTGCCTCCAGTCAAGAGAAATCGCAAAAAAACGCATTCTGTCATTTAGCAAGTTAGCAAGTTAGTTTCCGCGATAACTCAATTTTAACGAAACGTTAAGACTTCGGGTTTTTTGCATTTGATTAATATTGGCCCAAGGAAAACCGGTATAGTTTTTGGAGTCATGAGCTGCTTCCTGTGAGGCACAATGGACGAAAATGTGCCATTTTTGACCAAAATATGCAAAAAATTTTACATTTTCTTTAATATCTCAGACATAACTTAACCAAATGATTTGAAATTTTCGGTGTTAGATTAAGCATTATTTAAGGTATAATTCACACTATAATGACAAAAAAATTTTCATGCGCAGTGTAACAAAAAAGTTGAAAAATCGAAAAATTTTTCGTCGGCGCCGACGCAGGCTGTACTTTAGTTATAGTGCTAATTGCGCGCTGAACAGATGTAGGGTATTAAAACGATTAATTATGATGTAATCTATAATCAGTAGATAAAGTATAATTATTTTTTTTTCTCTATTTGAAATCAAAAGAAGTTCTACTGGTGGTGTGAATATACCCATGAAGCGTGATCCGCTTCATTACTAGTTTAATTTTAATTTTTATAAATAATTTTTAAATTACATAACTTTTACTAAATTTCTAGTTCAAATTTTGAGGGAATTTTGAAGTTTAAAATTTAAAATTCAACACTTCAAAAACATCACTTTAATTTTATCTCATCCAAAATTATGCAAACTTTAACTTTTCATTAACATCTACGTCAGCTCCAAAAAAGTGCTACAAACATCTACGTCAGCTACAAACCCACAAAAAATTCCTTCCAAGAAGTTTACATCCTGAATATTTTATCATTCATCTAACATCTCACGGGAATAATTTTTGGATGTGACGAAATTTAACCATTGGAAAAAAAATTTCACCACAGATGATACCTGTTATCGAACGAACCCATCTGATACAGCAAGGCAATAAATGTTTCTCGATTTCACTGTGTGTGCACGTAAATATGGACATAAACGATTCATGCAGAAAAAGGTATGACAGCATATTGAAAGATTCTCTGGACGAAGGCAGGAAATTATTTGTTAGAAGATGATTCATTAGTCAAAATTAAAAAAAAAAAGATGTTGCTAGGATTTTATTAAATGAAGTGGAAAAGCTATGAATTTGAGTTGCTATGATTCACGAATCTTGAAATTTTGTCTAAAAATATCAAGTACAGCTTTAAAGCTTTTCTTCTGGGAAATTTGACAAAATATATAACGAAAATTCTAGAGGATTTGATGCCGCCTTTAGGCTGTAAATTGATTTTCAATTACTTTCATTATAAGGAAGTGGAATATTTCAAGTAATTACTTTTAAATTCCGTTTATTTTTAATATGAAAATTGAGAGCTTTTAGAACAAATTTAAGGTTCTGTAATGGGAATGTTATTAGGAATTATGAAGCTTATTTTTTGTTTTTATTTTGAACTTATTTAGCATGATCATGAAAATAAAATGAATCAAAATAAACTTTTTAAAACTTGATTCAAAATCATAAAATTTCTTACAGCTTCCAAACCACAAAAAAATCCATAAATCTGAAACATTCAAAAGAACAAAAACAAATTCAAAAAATAAATTCTCAAAGCATTCAAAATAAATTCTCAATTATGTCAATTTGTTAATAAATTAATTTTTTCTTTTTATTTCTCAAAATTTCTTTTTTCTTTTTTTTAATAAAACAAAAATTTTCTTTTCTACCGAAAAAAGTCATAAACATGCCTCAAATTTTCTTCTCAGATGGGAGGCAAAAACTTTGTTTGTTTACTGAAGAAGATATAAAAAGATATCTTAAAAAGAAATTACACAAATTTTTTATGCTTATTACTAAAATCGTATGGATGGCTGACATCACTAAGTGGGATAAATATTTTTGGAATTTGAAATTTATTACTTTAGATTGATTAATTTTGATTTTTTTTTTGCAATATTTTTGTACTTTTTAAAAGTCAAAAAATTCTCAATTTATCGTCTAAAATTCAATTCAAAAAGTACTAAAAAAATACAAAGGAAATTTCCAAATTTCTCAAAAAATCTATCTCCATCCTAATGAAAACAGCCTCAAAAAAAGAGACAGAAAAGTCAGTAAGATAGAGAGCACCAGATATGAAAAGAAAAAAATTGTGTGTCTTTACAGTTTAATCTCTTTTTTGCCTTCAAAAAAAAAAAATGTAACTTTTTTCTCATCTCTTAACTTTACAGTTGGGAAAGCAAAAATGTAAACACATCAAATACAAAAAACTGTACGTGTACTTAAAAAGAAAAGTCTCATCCAATAAAGTCTCACAAGAAATTTTTTCTAATTTTCCTAACAAGTATGATACAAAAATCTTTCTGTAAATTTACATTATAATTGAAATGGAGGGGTATGGAATGTTGATGATGAGTTTTTTTTATTCTTGCATTCCAGTCTGTGTCTTCTTCTCTCTTTATTAAAATAATTTCTGTCAAATATTTGGATGAGCTTAAACGGATGAAAACAACGAGGATAAATAATAATCATAAAAACGAGTATTTTAAACGTAAAATAAAGACAAAAAAAAAATTGTTTAATAAAAAATGTAGGTTAGGTTAATTCCTAGAATTAATTTCTAAGCTCTGAGTATCAACTCGTTTAGAATCAACATTTAACCTATTTTTCATAGTTATATTGCTCCTCATCCTCATAGCGTGATGTCGTTTGTGCAAAATATGGGCGACGCTGTTGTAAGGAAATATTAATTTCATCTGGTGAGCGATAAGCGTTCTGTTGTTGCCGGTAGGCATTCTGTTGTTGTGTTCTGACAACGGGTTTTGGCTATAGATCGTGAACAAGCACACACAGGAACAAAAGGAAAGAAGAAAAAAAATGTAAAATGAACAGTTAGAAATGACTTCTTTTTGTTGTTGTTGCTATTTTGTGAAAAATGAGCTCCTAGAGATTCTAATTTTCTGATAACACATATATGTGAATGGATTCACTTTTTTTTTTTGGTTGCCTACTTACTTGATGTCTGACAGGAGCACGTTCATGTTCCTCATCATATTCTGAACGGTCATCATGGTAAATATTCTCTGGATAATATCTCTCGTGGTATCTGTGAAATGATGAAAAAAAATAATAATTTGACAATAGAGAAAAATTTACTTCCATGTCGAGTAGAGGTTCCATTGGAGCTTCCTTTAAGTCTAAAACATTTTTTTTTTTTTGTCAGCAAAATTTATATTTTATATGGAATTTGAATTTATGTTAGATAATTTCCATCCGGAAATTACAATCGTAAAGAATTTCTAGAAAAAAAAAATATTCTGGATTGGCATTTGTTATCAGATCTGGAATGCTCATATATTACCAAGGGATGCGAATGTTCACGATTTAAAGACAAAAATTCTCTTAAAGCATTCAATTCTCCAAAACTCAACCTTCTTCATTCTATAAATAAAATCTGTTCATCCAATAAAGAAAAAGCCTATTCATATGAGAGTAAAAGCATTCCATGTAGCAGCTTTAATCTTCACTTTAAGGTTCTATTCACAAGAACAACATTTGTTCAAATTGGAATTTGATTCGAGTATGAACATTTTTTTAAGGGTGAATTAACCTCGACTACCCCTGAAGCAGTCGTCGAGCAGAAAAAATATTACTTTTAGCTGACTTGCGAAAAAAAGGAATGTATGTATTTATCCATCAAGACCGAGAGAGTTTATCCACAGGAGTTAGTATGTTATCGATATACACTCAAAATAGACATAATCAAACTCAATATATAGTTGATTCTATAAAAAGCTTATTGTGCAAATGTAATCGAGACACCTCAAACAGCGAAATCAGCACAATGACCGTATTTATAACACCCATTTTCATGGCTTATAATTTTACTATCGGAAATACTATATTGCACACGATTATATATATATTTTTGATAAATATAAGAATTGTTCATAATCGTGACTATTATTATGGATAAATGTCGATTCCGTTGAATTAGCTTAATAAAATTGTGAAAATTGTAAATTTGCATGATTTCATGGATTTATGGGTTTGAACATTGAACAAAAGGCTTGTGGTTGTAATGAAGGAATTGTAGTGGCATGAAAAGGTAAATTGTACGTTGAAAGAACTGATCTAAGATAGTAATGATAAATTTGACAAATTAAAATCAGTTTGTAGTCATTTAGAACCCCTAAATTCCTAAGAACCTCCATTAAAAAAAAAAAACTTAACAAAAATACAAACCTGAGTGAGACATTTGGCTTAGATTGGAATTCTTCCATGTTGATTGGCTTGTAAAGATAGTCATTTACGAAATGATATTTACTGGATTGCTGGCAGATATTTTCATCTGATGGAGGCATACAAATAAGATGTACTTGATGGAAAGTTGCTCCTATTATGTCATAGTATAGAAAAGAAAAATTACATGAGGAAAAATTCAGTCATTCACAAAAAAAAAGGAAAACATGCGGACATGACAAATAAATGAATGATGAATGTACGAAATACCTTCTGGACATATCCAACTGTGCTTTGTGTTGTCTTGACAATAGTGGAAGACTTTACATTCAACAGTATCATCAGCATAATATCCTGTCGTTCTATCGTTACATGAGAATTTTGATTCCTCAAGTAAGAGTGCCAAATGATCTGGTTCTTCTTCTTCTATTTCTTTTTCGAGTTCTTCACGTTGCTTCTTACTTAATGGCTGCTTTCGTTGTTGTTGTTGTTGGTGTTGATATTGATGGTGCTGTTGAGGTTGTGCTTGATATTGTCTCTGAGGTGATTGTGTTGGACGATGGAATGTCTGTTGAACTGGAACATTTTCATCATCGTCATCTTCCTCGCTGTAATATTCAGCTGAGGCTTGTTGATGCTGCTGTGATGCTAATTGTCGTGCACGAATTTGCTGTAATGTTGCAGGCGATATCTCTTGATCTTTTTCATTCTTTTTGCCTTCGACACGAATTTGAAATTTACTTGCTGGCGTTTGTGCTGATGCAATTGTTGCCGTTATGCTTAGCACCAATAACATTGAAATTTGAAGCCGGTAGCTGCAAATAAAGATGATGGGAAAATAATGAAAATTAAATTCATTTCTCATAACAATAATGCAGAATAGCAATCAATAAGTATTATGAGTTCAATTATCTCTCAATTTTATTCGAAAACGATTATAATTTAGCTCTGTAATTGAAAAGAGGAAGTGATACTTCAATTAAAAATAAAATTAGCCTGTGTTTAAGTTTTGAAAAGTTTGGATGGGAAGTTTTAAGCATTCATTGTCATAATGATGCAAGGGATGTGCAAGCAGAAGTTTTTATGGAAACTTTACACGAATGCTTGAAAATTGACGTATTTGAAATTCAATTAACTATTTCGTTTTGTGAAAAATATTTACATTAATTCTTAGAATGAAGAACCAAAAATTTTATACATCAATGCATTTTAATGCAAATTAAAAAGAAATTTCTTGAGCCATTTCCACTGAAATTTCTTAAATAATCAAAATTTCAAGCTACTTTTGTACCTGGGAATTTTAAGAAATTTTATCATTTGAAATTTATACCTTAAAATTTCAAATAAACTCCATCCTTGTAAATACTCTAAGCTACAACACGTAATATCAAAATTATTTTCATATATGACAACAAAACGTCGAGACAGGATGAATTCAAGTACCATTATTGTGCAAAAAAGCCAAGAACAACAGAACAGCAGAGAAAAAAGGAAATTTTATGGCAGCATTTGAATTCATATTGTATGAATGAATGAGTGAAATGAATTGAATGAATGACTAAGTGTACGAACATTCACAATCTGTAGTATGTACGGGAAATATTCTCTCTTTTTTTCTCAATTTAATTAACGTGTTTGCTTTTGCCATCTTCGTGTCAAGTGCACTTGCACACTCCAGTAATATCAAAAAGGTTGATGCATATGTATTATTAAATGGTGCCGAAAGCGAAGCAGGCATTTCATTAAAAAATTATTATGAGCTATGCTTTACTGTCTCAACATTCACTTTGATCTCATCAACGTCAACATTGGTTCTATTTTTCAATTAAATTTCAATGAAAACCGGAATTATTGCTGCTGGCAAACTACAATGTCATTGAATGTTTCTTCTTATGATGTCATTCACGTGCTTACCGGCAAAACTTATGTCAGTAATATCTCTTTTTTCCTACTTTTTTATTTATTATAACTCAAAACTGTGTTTATCGAGCGAATAAATTACTTTCACTTGCTGTTTCTTGTTTGTCTGTTTGTGCAGCAACACAAAGGGAATGAATAACAAGAAAGATTGATCTAAAAAAATGAAGAATGGATGGGAGAGACGGTGAAAAAGAAAAGTGCAATGACCATGAAAATGGATTGAAAGAATAATAACGAATTATTGAATGTTCGAGATTTTTTGTGATGATATTTCGGTGTATTGATGAATTTTACGCAAGATTGAATTGTTTTTGTGAGTTTGTGGATTAGAGATAAATTATGCTTTAATAGGCTTTAAGAAACAATTTCTACGGAGAAAAAATTAAATTTTGTCATAATACCAAATTTTTCACAAAATTTCAACAAGTTCGAATCCTAAAAAAATGTTATTTTTAAAGACGGATTCAAAAAAAATAAATTATTTGCTTTAAAAATTCTCTGCCAAAAATTCAATATTTAATAAAAAAAAAATTGTCTTAAATTCAATCCAATAAAAGATATCATCCAATATCGGTCAGTAGATTCATGAATGAGAATTACGTACATGTCTTAATGACACTTCCTTACATGTAATATATTTAGCATAACAAAAATAATAATAAAAACCTTGTCGTAACATTTTATTGCCCACTTTAGCCTAGACATAATGTATTCATTCGCATATAAATGCTCTTCTTACGTAAAAAAAGATGTAAGGACATTCCATCCTCAACATACACAATCAATAGTTTCTCGTTTGCGGTAGTTTTGGAAAGCTCAAATGAAATTTTTCTAGACATTTTTTGTGTGTGTTAAGATAGATAGTGTACAGCATAACCTAGTCTTAATTTCACCAAAAATTCCATGTATGTTTTTAAATGTAGAATTCGGGCAACAGACATGAGCATTTTGTGTGATGAAATGGTAGATGTGAAGCTCAAAAAAAAATTTAATTTTATGTAAATGTGGATAGTTTTTTTTTTTGCATGCATAATTTCATTTTATTGTTTTCATTTCAGTTGCTTTTAAAAAATTTTTTATTTTCTTTAATGGAAAATAATTTTCAATGGTTCGTTTTTATTCGGAGAAAATTTAATTTTTTCTATGAAAATTTTTTTCTGAATGATTTGTAAGCAAATAAAAAGAATTTCAAGCTTTATGTGTAATTTATTTTTTGTTAAATTTTTGGGTTAATTAATGGAAAATTGCGCTTAATTTTGATTGGTTTTGGTGGGTTTTTTGGATTGTTTCAGAAGAAAATTTCATGATGGTTATTTAATCTTGAATAATTGGAAGGCTTAAAGAACTTATAATGATCAGTTCCAAAATATAAAACTCTTATGAAAAGATATAAATTAAGCAAAATGAAGTGAATGCTTTAAATTAAAAACGATTGGATAATTTTAAAAATTTTTAATAAAATTTGATTTGATTCTTTAAAAGCATTTTGTCTAATTTCCTTTTCAGTAATTCACAGAAACATCACAACGTCAATTAGTATAGAAAATTTGCAAATTATGCATGAAATTGCTAAAATAAAATTTCATGTAGCAAACATCAAAGCTTTCAATATTTTTTAGGAAACAAATATTAATAAATATATATTTTTTGTAGGATGACTATATATTGACAATTAAATTTGTTGCTTTTCCATCATTTCTAAAATATTGTTTAATTTTTTTAAAGCATAAAAAAATGAATTTCATGAAAATTAAAAAAAATAATAATTTATATTTTAAAGAGCACTTAATTCGTCATAAAATTCTACAATAAGCATCCTGCCTATTAAAAAAATAAATTTAATTTTTCCCACAGTTAAGTTGTCAAATTGAAATTTGAATTTCCAATGAAAAAATTAATGACATAAAATCTATAAATATAATATTCGAAAAATTCAAAATATCAAATTTTTCAATCTGTAAAAAGAAAAAAAAATTTTAAAACAACCAACAACTTGCTTACATAATCTTCTACGATAAACTTTTCTGCGTAGGTACGTCAGTTCACGTAGTTTGAGAAAGTACTTCTTGCAGTAACAAGATAAAGACTTGAAACAATTGAAATCCTCAAAGCTGTGCTTCACAAAAGTGGATGTTTGTGAAAGTACAATAAGTTAATTCAGTTGAATGCAAAATCGAATCTCAGAATTTTCTCGAATGGGAAAAAGTTAAGGTCATTTTAGAATAAATCGATTGCACGTGTCGACATGACATTGTTAATATTCTAAACATTTTGCAACATAGAGAAAGCGATGGATTACGAAAGAAAAAAAAAGTCATGTCCTTATCCATCCGTCCTTAACGTGAATGCATGATAGACAGTCTCATAAATAAATTCCATCCATAAAATGTCTCTCAATGCGCAAATATTTATTTCAAAAAAATGTATATTCTTCCTATATAGGAAGAAATTTCAATATTAGATGTATCGATTGCTTACACACATGCATGTTGCGTAATTGATTCCACTTGTCTCTCTTTCCTTTCTTTCGTGCCTTTATGTTCATGTAAATAATATATATTATAGCACTTAGTGTGGTAACCCATTTCTTTCACATATAAACTATTGTTTGTGCTCTCAATTCATTCGACACTGTCGTTGAGACATTTTTATTGAATTTTTTCTTTTATTCCTACTGCTGCTGCTACTGTATTTATTTCTCGGCACGAATACGCACAGCGGCAGCATGTATTAATGGTCTTGAATTACAATTGTGCGAGGATTGTTTTGTATTCTTTTATTGATTGCAGCTTTTGTCGAATTTATGTGACTCGTGAGTGTACTATGTCCTTTTCGATGATTGTGGTAATTTGTCTTTGTTGATGTGATGGAGGTCATGCAAGAATGAAGAAAATGATTCGGAGAATCAAAATGTTTACTAGTTTTTGTTGATAATTTGACTTTTGGGAAATGTGACATTTTTTGATGATGGAATTCATTAATTAAGAGTTAGGAAGAAGACTTAGATGTCATGGAAAGTAGTTGTTATGAACTAAATTAGAATGATCTGAATTAAAGTATTCAATTCAGTACTTGTACAAATTCAATAATTTAATAATTTTCAGCAATTTTTCAGCTATTTAAAATAACTTTTTAATTATTTTTTTAAAAAATTGAATTTTTAACAGATTATCGTCTTTTTACATGCATGAAAACATTAAAATGGAGCTAATTCAGTTAAAATTTTTAAATAATGAACTTTTTTATTAAAATTTCGAACTTTTGATGTACATGGACAATTTCAATTTTCCATAATCCATATCAAAAAGCAGAAATCTTGAAACGACTAAAACATTGGATAAATTAAATCATTATTTCCTCAACTATAAAATGTCAATCATTCGATCATCACCAAATACTTTTTTCACCTTTTCATTTTTAGTTCTATTTTATTGCTTGAGCATAAATGTAAAGTCATGCGAGAGAAATAAACAGTGCCAAACACCTTTTTGAACAAATTAAGTATTTCAACATTGATACATGCATGCTTCACACTCACTCTTATGTCATGGAAAGTAGTTGTTATGAACTAAATTAGAATGATCTGAATTAAAGTATTTCTGAGTTAAAATTGAATATTCTTGGTCTTTAAGATCTAACCATTGATTTTACAATTAATTTAACTAAATTTCAATTATACCATCCAAAAAATTCCATACAACCTTCAAAAATACTTCATAACCTCACTTTTTACTCAACTCATTCCCTTCGATTTCGTTCAAACCTTAAATCTGTCGCATTGGCATTGAATACGTGACATAATCGTGAGTACTTTAACACAGATCTTTAGGGCAGTTAAGAAAAAATTATTTACAATTTAAATTAAACCTTTATAAAGGTCAATGAATTGTAAAAGACAAGAAAAGAAAGCAAAAAAAAAATAAATTTTGAACTTTCATTTAGAGCGGGCTAAGAAAATAAAAAACGACAATTATGATTGCTATGGAAAATAATTTATCTTTTCAGCTACTTTTTCATTGAATTTATTATGGCAATAAAAATAGTTTTAAATTTTCTTTTCTTCATCACATTAGCCGGAAAACGAATTAATAAATCATTATAATTTTATTTTACTTCCTTTCATCTCGACTGATTTCGACCACTGCCGCATAACAGCAGCTTTGTTATTGTTTCAAATAAATTTTAATGATACATACGAGAGAGTGTCTTTAATAATTATTTATGAAAATTAAATTAACAATATAATCGCTCCGCTTAAGCATGTACCAGAGACCATTGTATATGTTGTGTAACATCATCAAGTAAGCAGAAAATAACAAAAACATACACTGTGCAGTCATTTGTGCAAAAGAAAGAGCAAGAAAGAAAAAAAATCAACACGCGGTTGTTGTTCGCATGGGAAAAATGTACCATTGAACTTGCTCATTTAAAACGCCTAATGCTAAAAAGATTAAAGCTAGTCTGCATCGGTAATTACATTTTATTAACGCTACGCTTAATTTTCACTCAATTTTTTTTTCTTTTTTTTTGTTGATAGTGAAAGTAAGATCAGAGTTGGATCACATGCTGGGTTTTGATATTGATAGTTGTGCGATTTTGTTACATAAGTGGTTGGATTGAATTTTGGAGCTAATTAAGCTCAAAAGATGATTTTTTGTTATGAATGGTGACGATCCCAAGAATTTTTGTTGCATTTTAAAGTATCTGATGGTTTTTTCATCTTTATGAGACATTTAATAATTTTTGACAGCAATCATAGCCTTAGCACCAAAGTTAGGTACCGAAAACAATTCCTATAGCCTCATTCCCAATAAAAACAAAATTTAGAACCAACAGTCATTACAAATTCTAATCCCTGCAGCTCAAACTCTCCATTGTTTGCACAATGTAACAATTCATTGAAAACAAAAGAAGAATTGAATTATTTTCTCAAGTGTCATGGTCAAATGATGAAGATATCATCTGTGGAGCGATAAAAATAACATTTTGACATTGATCATCACTTCACATTCATTCACTCGTTCATGCATGGAAATAGTCAATCGATAGTTTGAAGTTTTTGTTCACAAAATTTTTTTCTGTCTGTTTTTTTTCGGTTGTGGGAAAGGTTAGAAAACTATGACATGATAATTTAAAATTCTTTTGCAACATTGAAATGAACTCGATAATTGCACTCGTTGTGCTCGTTTCTTTATGGCTTGTATTACTTTACAAGAAGTTCACTGAAACGATAAATTTTTTTCAAAAACAATGAAGCTTTTTTTTGTTACTTCAAAGATTTTGCAACATGAACTGTTTTTTTTTTGCGACTTAGTTTGGTCTATAAAGGTATAAAGTGATGCACTGAAAATTAAAGTATAATTTTATTTTCTGCCAACATCCCACATAAAATGCTTGCATTCTTTTTTGTTTAAAAAAAAAACTCATTCAATGTTATTTCTTTCTTCATCATGCAAAATATGCTTTTGTGAATAATTTTGTTATGTTAAATATTTTTACATGATGTGATGTGCACTCATCTCATGCGAATGATTAAAGTGAATATGTATGTTGAAAGAGAGTAAAAAAATAGATAAAATGTATAGAGATGACTTGAAGGAACGATGAATTTCATGTACAAAATGGTTCTACACAAAAAAAGTGTTTTTAGTTACATGAAAAATTTGTTGAAAGTTTTTACAAATTTTTTCACTGAAAATGCTAATGGATTCTGGAAGCTTTTATGTGTATTGTTTGGAGAAATTTGTTAGCTTTTAATTATGTTTTGTGAATTTATTGGGATATCAGGATGGATTTAAACTACTGGTTTAATTGAATAAGTGTCGGAATTTCTTATAGATTTAATTATATGAAAAAAAAATGCTGAATATTTTTTGATGCTGTAATTTTTAACATGATGAATTGTATGCTTAAATTTGAAAAAAAAAATTGAAAATTTATTTCCAGCCGTGTTCATGTTATTTTCAAAAGCAAAATGAAGAAAATTTTCATGTGAAATACCAGTTTGCATATTTACCAAGTAACCAGAAGCAATTAATTTCTCATTTGCAACTATGAATTTGTAATGAAAGCCCTTCTGTTTTTGATTAAGAAGTAGCCTTTGTACGATAAAACACATTCTATGGAATGCTTTTAGAGAGTAATTTGATTTTTTAAAAAAATTCTTTTGAAGACTTCCGAGTATTAAAATCAAACGTTAAAGGAAACAACTTGGATGCTCTATAAATTTTTTTTAGGAATTTTTCAATTGGATTCAGAATTTACTCTCAATTTGTCCTCAGAGCGTAATCAATTAAAACGTTTGTCAAATTCTAGAGCTCAGGCAGTCAAAGTTCCTAGATTCTTTAGCTCAGAAGTAAAGCAAAATGAATTTTTTGAACATTCAAAACAATTTGATTTGAAAAAGAGTAATTCGAAATTTTTAAATGTGAATAAAGTTTCTAAATTGGCCAGTGATCACTACAGTACTAAGTCATACTAGCTTCAAATTTTTTACGAAAAAAATTTAAGCTCACATACTTTATTTTCACCCTAAACACCCCATCCTTATATGTACATCCAATACAAAATTACATCATAGATGATGAACAATTTTTTTTATTCTCAAAAACTCTGAAATTGAATTTATGCATAGCATGCGATAAATCTACATATTATTCAAGAAACTTACATACTGGGGGGCCTCGATTTGAGTAATTGTTTGGTTCCAGAAAAAATCTACTCGAATCGAAACGTATGTAAAATGACCGTTAAAAAAGAAAATTTGAATTTTTACATGGGGACACTTTAGTTACTCAAATCGAATCTACTTAAATCGAGACAACTCAAATTGAGGTCCCCCAGTACATATATGCATATAAGAATGTTATGCTTTTGCTATTATTATTACAGAAATAAGAAGAGGAATAAGAAATTCTGATAAAAAAGAAAACTAGTTGCTACTACTAACATCAAACATCAAGCGAAGATTTAATGTCAAAGAAAACTTAAAAGCTCATCGACCCGAAAAAATAAATATCATGAAAAATTATTTCTTCAGCTTGTGCTTTACGACATGTAATAATGATTGTTGTGACATATTACAAACATGTAAGGAGAAGAAATATTTCGTGTGTGCGCGAATGAGATGAATTTGCTGTCACAAAAATACCATAAATAATTGAGTCGGTATTTTTTCTTTGATTAACATGAGTGTTGATTGATATTGAGATAATCATAGAGAAACTTAATTAAGTTAAATTGTGAGATGTAGTGACATGAGATATAGACGATATAATACAAGTTGAAATTGTTGATGATTCTATAGCTTTTGTTGAGTGTTGAGAGATGTCAGATTCTGATGTGATGATAATTAAGTTAAAAGCGTGTGAAAGATAATTTTAATTTGTGTTTTTTTTTTCTTGTCGTTGTGTTCTGAAGTTGATTTAATTGAATTTGTGCAGTTTGTAATTGATGTGATTTAAAAGTTGTCAATTTTGAAAATTAATTGAATTTAACGGTAAAATTTAATTTGAAAAACCGCTTGGATTTGTATTAAGAATTTCAAAATGGCGAAGTTTACGTCTTAAATTTTTATCTTTGAATAACTTTTGCTGTAGATTGTTTTAGCAGATCTAAAAATACTCATTCTGAAGCTAAAGGTAGCAAAAATGAAGCATTATAGTTGAAATCAGTGAACCTTTAAAAGCTACAGAATAAATTGAAGATGATAAATTTTCATGCTTGCAAAATCAACCCAAACTGAACAAACATTAAATCATCGCTCAAAAAATCAAGCTCCTCAAAAGGTATGTAAAATTTAATATAAAACAAATAACTTTACAGCAGCGGGTGCAAGAAATTTTATAATGAGATTTTTCTATAAAAAATTTCCATTTTCATTTTTGACGAGTTCATTCACTGTGAGTTACTTTTATTATTATACGAAAGCATAATGTTATTTTCACATGGATTAAACTTAATTCAATTCTTTTCACTCATTTCACTTCATTAAGAATGAGAGACATTATGACATTTTTTGGGGTGTGCTGTTCAAGTAATTTTCATTACATAATAATTTTTGAGTAAACCAAAATTTTCACGATTGTCATCTGAATTAATTTTGAATTTCTTTCAGCTTCAAAATTTAAATTTTATTTTGCAATCACGACAACCGTCAGCAAACGAAGAAAATATAAAAATTTAATGGTAAATTGGCATTAAAAACGGTTTCAATTTCAGCAAATTGACATGATCTGTTCAAACATTTCAATAAATCGCTATTTTTCGAGTTTTTTAATGAGTCTGTACAGTCGCTATTCAAAAAGGAAATTTCACAAATCACTCAAGCACCATTAAATTAATTCGCATGTATCTGCAGTCAGTTGTCGATTTAATTAAGTAATGGAGTTATTTACACTTTGTTGGTTGTTTTTTTTTTTATTTTCTAACCCGTCAACGTGCTGAATTAATGCATGCATTTAGATCCGCATAGGTGCTTGAATTAATTCAAATAGATTACCGTCCGTATACTTCTTTAATCTTTGTAAATCCATCAAATTAATAAAATGAGGAAATCTGTATTGGATTTTCCTGTGTTACTATTTTTAAAATTAATTAGAGAAAACTTCATTAGAAAATTAGATTTCTAATAAGATTTAAGAGCTTTTTGGGATAGTTCATTTTAATCATAAGGCTTAGGGAGGGGGGAGGGTTCTAAGAGTTTGTTACGCTCCATGAAAATTTTTTCAAAATCTCATACAAAATTTGTTACGACCAGTGATGGGGGGGGGGGGGGGGAGTCAAAAATGACCATTTATATAGCGTTACGAATTATATGAACGACAACTTAAAGGATAAAAATCTCATAAACTAAAGCTCAAGTGTTCAAGAAAAATTCCAATTGAAAAAACTCAAACCAATTGAAACTTTAATAAGTCATTTTTAAGTCAGTAATTAATCAAACAAACTTAAAAGTTGAAAATTGAAACTCATAATCCACAAAATGTTAATTCATTCGAGCAAGTCAGAAAAAAACTTTAAAAAGCTTTTAAAACTCTCATAAAAATGTTCCAAGAACATAAATTATGATAAGATTAAATGAAAAAAAGTATGAAATGATTTATACTCCACTAATGTAAGGATATAAAATGAAATATTTTTCACTTCTTGGACTTTTATTTTTAAATGAAATATTTTTCATCATCCTGAAAGTCATTTTTCAAAAAAAATGAATTCATTGGATATTTTTGTGGGAATTGCAATAATCCTCACGATCCATAATCCAAACTTTTCTATAAAATACGTCAACACGATAATCTTCGATGATAAAAAAAAGTTCCAAAGCTCAAAAGCCTTTGGTCAGACCTACAAACTTATGAATTGATAGGAAAAAAATATGTGCTAATTAATGCAGGCAAGTAAACAACAAATTGTAAGAGATTAATGACATAAAACATGATTTATGTAATATCGATCATATTTCCCATCCATTTGCGGTACATACATGACTTTTCGACACATCATGTCTTCTCTTCTCACTATGTGATTGTTTTTTATCAAATAAAAGATAAGACTTTTAAATGATTTTATAACTTATAATTTTTACTGAAACAAACGTGATATGATTATTATTGATAACTATTCGGTTATTATGGTTCAAAAAGACTGAATGCTTTATTGGACATTTCCACTATATTTATATAATTATGATATTCTTTATGTTTGGAATAATTATGAAATTAACAAAGGAAAATGTTTAGACTGCATTAATGATTGACGTCAATGACTTTATGCTAAGCAAGCATTTAGTCTGCATATGATTGACGTCAAAGACTTTATGGTAAGCAAGCATATACTGACATAGCCATCTAGTGGCTAGATATATAAAGATTTTTGACAGCATATTATTAAAGTTTTATAAATTGGAAAAAGTTGCTTAAAAGCTTAAATATTATTAAAGTTTTATAAATTGCAAAAAGTTAATTAAAAATTGAAAAAAAATATGAAAAGATAATAAACAGTGATTGCACAAGACTTTTTTTTTCTTTCATTTCATTCAATACTTTATATGTTTTTTGCCTTAATATGCTAATTGCTTATTATATAAAAGAGTATAAAGATTTTTTTTCTTATTCAGAAAGCAATAACCTATATTTCGAGACATACTATCATACTGAAGGTGATATGATCATTTCCAAAACTCGTTTATTTACCACTCTCGATCTCATTTCATTCGAGACATGCACTTTATTTTTTTTTTACATTTAATGCACAATAAATCATTCACTTGCGTGCGACATAAATCTCTGCGCACGCATTTATGAAAGTCACCCAATTTTTTTTTTCAAGTCTCACTACAAAAATATTTCTTACATAACGGTCAGAGTAATGCGAACAATTTTCATTAAGATTCCAAGAAGCATAATGAAGAAATTGATGAATGACATCCATAAATGGAATCACATACATGTCATATAAAGAGCATGTAGGTTCTATGTACGACTATGCGATAATTAGTATTTTTAACTTTTCAAATTTTGTAATGTGAGATAATTTTTATGACTTTTGAAAGCTAATTAAGTGTAACTCTATTTACCCCATGTTGATGTCTCAGCTGTGCTTTTATTATTTTGTTTTTATAATCCAAATTTGTTCAGTCACACAAAAACTTCTTTTTTTTCCTTTTTTTTGATGCTTTTTAAACACACAACCACTACCTCTTTTATGTTCGGTATAAATTTTTTACAGTAATTATTTGTAAATTAGCTTTTTTTTATTTTATTTTCTTCTATGTTGACTTCACGAGCGATTTTAACAGAATGAACACTTTCTAGTGTTTAATATTTGTTTTTATACTCCGCTTAACATTTTTTTCTTCTTTTTAACGTGTTTTACCTTCTTTTTTGTTTTTTTATTTCACTTCCATTCGCGTGCAATTTTTTTTTTTCAACTTCTTTTATTTTTTTATTGAGTAGCTCAACAGATGCGCGAACAAATGAAAGAGAAGAGGAAAAAAATGCTTTTTAAATTCGATCGAACTTCGACACATACTCCCCATTTTTTATTATTTTGGCTTTGTGAGATGTGTGACTATGTGATTTTATTATGAGCATATCTCGAGTGCACTATTCAGGAATATCATTAAAAATGTGTTTCCTTCTTCTTATGGTATTAAAATTTGTGAATTAACATGTTCATTAAAATTATTTTTACTGAGTCTACAAAAATCAACAATAAATTGAATTCAATTGGAATTATTGGAATTTTAAAGAAATATTTTTATTTAGTTGAAGGTGGTTGTAGGTGAGGCTTGAAGGCGCATTTTTTATTATTGTCAAGTATGTTCTTAAGCATCATCATTGTGCTGTTCATTAAAGATGATTCATGATGAAGATTTTTATTTATAGTGAATTAAAAGTACGAAATTAAGAGTTGTGCATTAAAAAATTTAGAGAGTTGGTAGCTAAAGAATTTATCGAATCATTAAGCTTATCTGCATGATTTGCTATCAAATTTTTATTCGAATTAATTTATTGGATTTTTAAAATGTTTGAAATGCGCTTTTTTAAGTTTTGCAGGCGTTTTTTGTTGAAATCTCAGAAAAGATTCTACAATTTCTACTTTTACTTGATTATTTTCTTGAATTCCATCCTTAAAAATAAATTCTACGAATTTTAATTCAAACAAATCAAAATCATAATTTTCTTACAAATTTTTTGCAATATTTAAATGATTCCTTGGATAATAAAAATCAATGGTAATTACGATAATGATTATGAGGCATAAAAGTCTTTATGTGAGAGCAGCTCATTGCTTAACAAATTTTTTAATGCATTTATTAAATCCAATAACAATATTTTGAAAGCAAAATGTCATTGAATGTTGTCGGGAAATCTGCAATTAAAATTGGATTGACAATTCTTTTTTTTGATTTTTTATTGATCTTAAATTGGAGAAATTTCCTTGATTAAATGATAATCTATGATAATTGAAAGCGAATTGATTAAATTCATAATCTTGTGGATGAGAAGCTGATTATCTTAATTTTTAATATTTTATTATATTTAATCCTATTTAAGTTCATGAAATCGTAATTATTTCAATTGTTTGCATAATTCTAGATTATTTTAATAATTTTAAATTCTGATTGGATTTTTTACCAAAAAATTTAAAAATTTTCAAAATTCAGTAACAAATATTTTCCAGACAAAATGACAAAACAACGCCAAAAACTGCGTTTATCTCTCTTATAAATCTTCACATCCACAAAACAAATCGTTGGAAAAAAAATTAGACAAAGCAAGTGAGTGGAAGTAAGGGAATATCAATTAGAATTAAAATTTATTTTTCACAGTCAATTTGCTTGCTGAGATTCATAAACAATATTTTCGAATAAATTGGGATTATTTGTTGACTAGGTTCATGTTTTATGCAGAGGATGAGGAGGTGGGTCTGAAATTTTGTGCCAGTTTAAAATAAAAAGGCGAATATTAATTTTTTAAAAATAAAGTTAGTTGCCTAAAAGAGTTACGTAACAGGTTAATGACTCCAAAAAAATTCGTTACACAGTTAAAGCTAATAACAGCAAACAGTCTGACAATAATCGAGATTAGAGGAGCGGAAAGGTGACTAACTTCTTAGTAAGTCTCTAATTTGCTATTAAATTAATTATTAATACGATATTTGAAATTGTTGCAGCGTTCGAGAGTAAATTACTTCATAAATTAGTCTATTTAGGCATGTGAAAATTATTTCAACTGAATTATCACTATGACTTTACGCAATGTCGTGTATAGCTGCAAATTGAAGCTCTTTAATTCAATGTTTCGTGCCATAAAAAATTATATCATAATGCATAATTGAATTATTCATCTAATGACAATAATTTTATTCCATCACAATCAACGATATATTTTTTTAGGCTCATTAAAGTCACAGACGTAAGCCAATTGTGATTGCAGCTCTTTTGTTAAAAAAGCATATCTTAAAGAAGACGAAAGACAATGTGATGAAAGTATTGAGAGAGGAAATGAAAAATCATAATTTTTTTAGTGAAAATAAAAATTGATTTATGCGGAAAGATTATACGGACGATGACCATTATAATCATCATTGTGGCTGCTGCTCCTGATGCTGTGGATTATAAAAAAAATTAATTTGTAACAATGTAATTCACCATTTTGACATAATTGGCTTTTTCAACTGCACACACACACTTCTCGTTTCATTCGTGTCATTTTTCGATTGTTAAACTTCAAAAAAAAAAATTATCGACAAGTACCCAATTTTCATTGTCGGAAAACAAAAAAAATTTATATGAATATGGAAAAAATATAAAAAACAGCATAAGCAATTGCTGCATACAATTATTTTCCCACACTTACAAACAGTTCGAGTGCGCTTTGCATAGTTATGATGTGGTTTATTTGGGGTGATAGGATGTTGGTGTTCTAGTTTAGTTTGTCTGAATGTCAGGAATGTTTATGCGAATTTTGTGATCATGTGGAATGTGCAATAAAATTGATTTAATAGATACTTATTGGAATTTTGTTAATCTTGATTAAACCTTTTTAATATAGTACTATAATTCATATAAATTGATTTCGAATTGATTCAAACTGGATTAAAATACACTTGCATAGTTCAATATTCTTTTTTTGGAATTTGATCAAGGGTCGTTCATAAAATTCGTAACGCTAAATTGACCAATTTTGGCACCCCCTCCCCTTGGTTGTAACAAAATGTTTATGAGATCTTGAGAAACTTTGTGTGGAGGTAACAAAATTTTAGTACCCTCTCCCCCATCCTTAAGCGTTACAAATATTAGATTAGCAAATGAGTAACTTAACTAAATAAAAATTTTTATAACTAGACTAAAAATTCAGAATATTTCGCTAAAAATTAAAAAAATATCTAAAACAACTCTATTTAATTGCTAAACTACATAATCCACCCAATCTTTATTTAACAATGCGCTAAAAGTGATTTCACCCCAAAAAAAATCATACATACCAGGATTAATTTATCGAAACATAAAAACTGCATCCATTGAGGCATTGCCGTTTTGGCTTTGTACAGGAAAAAATATCCTCGTTTCAAAAGTTTAACAGACAAACTTTTTTTTTATTTTGTATGTTGGTCGATGGAATGTCAGAACATTTTTTTTTGCTGTTGCAACAGAACATTCTATTTGAACTTCATCGCTGGAAAATTCCCTCTCACAAATTTAATTCTTTTTTGTTTCTGTGTCAATTTTTTCGCCATGTGAACTTCATGCACTTGTCGTAATTAAAGGCTTTTCTTTCAGCTCGAAAGAGAGAGAGAGAAACAAAAAATTTCGCACTTCCATTCAAAATTAATTTTTTTTTGTGAACTACAAAACAAGTTCACTTAAGCGCATTGTGTACGAATCGATGAATACAAAGCGAAAATTTTTCACAGTGGTAATGAAAAAACAAAAAAAAAATTAAAAAGAGAATAAAGTCAAGCAATTTGCCGCCATTGAAGCATTAATTGCCATTGTGAAGGTACACAGAGTATTTTATGGTGCACGCAATTGACGACTTAAAGATGGGTGTATGAAGCATAAAAAGAGCTTTTTTTTGCAGACATCAAATTTCAAAAAGTATTGTCAAGTTCAACGTATGCTTTACATAACATCTTTATTTCAATTTTTTTATGCTCGTGATACTTGCTACAATCGATGTCGTACGTATGTACGAAAAATTTGACATGAATGATGTTTACACACACGGTTGAATTAAATGGCATGTTCAGCTCATGATCAATTCACTTGCATGTCATTCATAAATCATATGAAATTTCTCTCATATTTTTTTCTACGATTGTAGTTTTTGTAGAGTAAGAAGTAGAAAAAGAATGGAATGAAATGAATGCTAATAGTAATACTTAATGATTTATGTAGAATGAATTTTTAGTTCTAGAGCATGATTTGTGAATGTTCAGGTATTAGATGCAGGGTTGGGTTTTAAAATTGTAGAACTTTAAAAAAATGCAATTTTCATAGTTTTTTATTTAAATTTACCTATGTAACCAAAATATATCTTATGTCTTATGTATTGTATTAACCTTACTTAGAAATCTGAATGGAATACATTAAGTCGATTTTGGTTACTAGAGTAAATGATATAAATATGTTCAAATCCCCCCAAAACGAACCCCAATTTATTTTTTTCACAATAAACCTCTATTTGAAATGTCCTCTATGCTTTTAAATAAATGTGTGATCTGTTCTTTAATAATAAATAAAATTTTATTCTAAGTCAAAAAATTCTTGATCAACTTAGTCCAAAAAAAAAAATCATCTCTGCTTCATCAACCCTCCTATAAAATCAAGAATGGACATCGAACCTTTATTGAACATGTATATATGATGATGTTGAATTTAGCATTGCTGTTCAAATTAATGAAACCAGTAATCATAGCATGAAGTAGAGTAAAACATGAAATATCTGTCATGCAATTTGTAATATACAAAAAAATTACATTTTATGAAACTTTTTTTTTCTTACACAAACTTAAATAAAAAGTAATTTTCCAATAAATCCATTGACCCTTAAATGTCCTAAAGGATATTGCGATACAAATTGAAAAATTCCTCTCCATTTGTTTGTTTATTGGGCACATTCAATATTCGAAAAAGTATTATTTATGTTCTATAGATTGCCTTTCATGCGTTCATGTACTCAACAATCATGTGATTGAAAAAAAAAAAGAAATAAAGTGAATAAAAATTGGAGCATTTTAAATACGCAATCGATCGAGAAAGGTTCACATAAAATATTTTTGTTTATTTTGTATCTCCATTATGAAACTTGTTTTGCAAATTGATTTTTATCTATGCGTTAGTTTTTATTTTTTAGAAATTTCAATTGCAACGACTGTACAGTGGCATTTGACATATTTTAAGGTAAATTTTCGATTCCATATACGAGGATGGAATTTTTTTCTCTTGATACTTAAATATTAATAAATTTTACATATTCACATAATAATGTTTGAATTTTTAATATCTTATTTACTTACTTACATACGCATGTCGACTTAAAATGAACTTTGCGAATTTATTCAATTTTCTTATTTTTTCACATCATCTCTTCTTATTGGATGTATTAAGAAGAATAGCGTGTCTGATTCATCGAATTTTTTGTGTGTTTGCTTAACTTTTTTTTTTGGGTGAAATTTCGATTAAAACATTTTTGAAGTTCTCGCGGTTGTTAACATGTAATCGAGTGCTAAATGAAAGCTATTATGTACATTTTGTTGCATGCTGTGTCAACTTTTGTGGAGTTGTTAGCGCTTTAATGCAGTTTTGTGGGTAAACTTGATGTAAGATGCTTAATGATTTTTTTGGTAATTTTTTTGGCGAATTTCTTATTTTTCAATTTAATTTGAAATTTGAAAATTGAATTAATAATTTTTTTTCTAGTTGAAGTCTTCAAATTTTCAAAAGATATTTAAAAAATTTTTTCAAATTCCTAAATCAAATTTCTTCCTGAAAAAAGAATTCAATTAGCTCATAAGCTCAACATTAGCATCATGAATGCATATACAAAAAGAAAAAAAAAATCCATAACAAAAAAACTATTCTCGCATCTATAAATGGTTCGAATTGCACGCCCTATCCATATTGATATATTTATATGACATGTACACAATGTTGTCATCTCGATTGTAAGGGCACACATATACAAATTTCACAAAGTAAATATTTTTTGTCATCAACAATTTTTTTTAAAGAAAGATTATTTTTTTTTGCTCTCCTTCCTTCTGTGTACAATATTGTATACTGCATTATATGAATCGCGAAATAAAATATTCCATAACTCGTTCACATAGTCGATTTCGTTTTCAATTTGTGCTGCTCTTGCCGTTGAGTTGTTGGGTTGTTATTAAAAAATTGCTTATTTCATTATATTCTTTTTCGCATTTCTCTTGCTCTTGCTTTCGCATATTTTATTATTTCTTCTGGCTGCTGCCGTCGATGCTCTGCTATTCATTCATTTTTCATTAATGAAAAGAAAAGTTATGGTGAATTGTATAGTAAATAAGAGCGCAAAGAAGAGAGTGAACAAAAATATTGCATAATATCATTTAATATGTATCAGCAATCTCTGATGATATTCATATGACATTACAATGACCAAATAATTATTTAATGATTGTTGGATTTTTTCACCATTAATGCGACATAATGCATAAAATTTTACCCCCATGACAATTGCATATTGATCACTCTTTTGTGTGTGCATTTTAATAAATATACAATATACATTTCATTATTATTATCAATAATCGAAATCGAAAAAAAAAATCGAGAACAGCCGAGTGAGGGTAGTTTATGTGTTTATGGTACGATTCGCGCTCTCCACAAGCCATACACAATTGAAATTGCAAATTTACATTCACGTGTATGCCATTTAAATAAATTAAACCTTTTTTTTTCAAATGATAATAAAAATAAATTCATAAATAATCGATGGTTTTGTGTTTCCACAATTTTCGATACCGTTTTTCGTTTTTTCATGCTCATTCATCATGAAATATTGAGAAGAACATATCATGCTTTTAGTGCGTATTGTTGGTTAATTAATGGGAAAATTTATTGGGTGAAAATGTGTTGGATGACCATGAATTTTGAAGCTTTTAATAAATTATGATTTGAAGTTATGAATATGACTATTTTTGTTAATTAGAATTTGAATTTTGTAAAAATATTTAAATTTGATTAAATCTTATTTGACAGTTAAGTTTTTAAAAATAAAAATTCCAGCAAAATTAATAAAAGCTCAACCCTGAAAAATTTATTTAAAATACTCAACTCAACAGCATTTATTAGCACCAATAAAATTATAATTCCATAGCATTACAGGTTGTGGAACTGGATTAAAATTTTAACAAAAAAATTACAATTTCAATGTGTTAATTAATTTCGCAAAATGAAGTAAAAATTTTTGAGCTTAACTGTAATTAAAAATGAAAATTTTATGAACCAAAAAATTTTTGGGACAAAAATTAAGTCGATGAAAATTCTTTCACAGCTCATCCATTTTAAAATAAAATTTCGCAGCCAAAAACACAAAATAAAAATTAAAATTAATTTATCATTTTAACATGATATCAAATTGGAAAACAATTTTCACTCGTACACACAAAACCGCAGGGGGAATAATTTAATTTTTTTTTATTTCAATTTGTTCCACTTGATGATGAGCAATCATAAAAAAAATGTTGTTGATAATAAAGCTCATAAATGTGCTTATCTAATTTGTCATAACCTCAAAGCACGGCAAAGAAAATTACTTTAGCAAACATAATTAATTGAGTATAATATGATTATGCTATAAATTATGTAAAAATAAAATTAAATCATGAGATTTTAAACAAAGAAAGTGAAAAAAATATATCGTAGCCTAAAATTTTGAGATTTTTTGTGGTTAATTAAGTTAAATTTGAAAGTTATGGTTTTGTTAGAACATTGAAACAGCGGCTTACTATTGATTTTTTTGACGTTTTGAAATTTAAAGATTTATATACTCAACATTATCAATAATTAGAATTACCAATCAACAAATTAATGCATTATTGAATCGTTACGATATGAATAATCAAAATTTTCTCCTCCAAAAATTCTAATTTCATTTTTAACGATCATATCGGATGTGTTTCGTTTTGAATAAATTCGATTTGAATAGAAAAATTTTAGATGAAAACAACTATTCAAATTGAGGACCCACTGTATTGATTATTAAATATTAAAATTCCAATTGAAAACATTTCTTAAAGTATCTCTAATTAGATTGAACGAAGAATTAAATCAATATTGGTTTAGAATTTTGGGAATATTTTACTATTATAAGTTGTTAAAAATATTTTTTTAAAACCTTCCATCGAAATAATAATATAAACTTTCTATAGCTTCAATTTTAACAAAATAAATAATTATATTATCACTGATTGATTTTAAACAGAAACATTTCATTTTTAATTTCAAACCTAAGGGTTTTCAACATATGAAAGGAAATGAGTCAGTCGAACGGAAGCATTTAATAATAAACAAAATATTAACTTCCTTTTTATAAAAAAAAAAAAAATGTAAAAGTTCTCAATTATTCTTTTCACCACCTTCAATTTCTGAAAAAAATGCTTTCATTCCATTATTTCAACTGCTAATGACTTCCGAACTTTAATTAAAAATTACTGTTCGCAAATTGAAATTTCATAAAACAGCATAAAACTTACAATCTTGCTTTCATCAAAAAAAAACACGACTTACGTAGAAAGCCAGGAACTTCTACGCTACTTTCTGATAGATTTTTTTAATGAAAAATTACAGTTTATGCAATCAGTTAAGCTATAATCTTAAATCTCCATATCAGGGTTGGAAATCGGCGGTCCAGTACATAGTTCTTGTCCTCGGCGGCCTCTTGGTTCAGGCGGCCGATGTCCAAGGCGGCCTCTTGGAAAAATAGGCCTATTTAGGAATTTCGGAGATGTTCCGTTCGACTTTTATGGAGTGTCGAACTCCACTTCGCTTCGCTTCGTTCCGTTCTATTTTATAGATTACAGGAGTGTCGAACTCCACTTCGCTTCGCTTCGTTCCGTTCGACTTTTATAGATTACAGGAATGTCGAACTCCACTTCGCTTTGCTTCGTTCCGTTCGACTTTTATAGATTACAGGAGTGTCGAACTCCACTTCGCTTCGCTTCGTTCCGTTCGACTATTATGGATTACAGGAGTGTCGAACTCCACTTCGCTTCGCTTCGTTCCGGTCGACTATTATAGATTACAGGAGTGTCGAACTCCACTTCGCTTTGCTTCGTTCCGTTCGACTTTTATAGATTACAGGAGTGTCGAACTCCACTTCGCTTCGCTTCGTTCCGTTCGACTATTATGGATTACAGGAATGTCGAACTCCACTTCGCTTCGTTCCGTTCGACTATTATAGATTACAGGAGTGTCGAACTCCACTTCGCTTCGATCGTTCCGTTCGACTGTTAAAGATTACAGGAATGTCGAACTCCACTTCGCTTCGCTTCGTTCCGTTCGACTTTTATAGATTACAGGAATGTCGAACTCCACTTCGCTTCGCTTCGTTTCGTTCGACTATTATGGATTACAGGAATGTCGAACTCCACTTCGCTTCGTTCCGTTCGACTATTATAGATTACAGGAGTGTCGAACTCCACATCGCTTCGCTTCGTTCCGTTCAACTTTTATAGATTACAGGAATGTCGAACTCCACTTCGCTTCGCTTCGTTTCGTTCGACTATTATGGATTACAGGAATGTCGAACTCCACTTCGCTTCGTTCCGTTCGACTATTATAGATTACAGGAGTGTCGAACTCCACTTCGCTTCGCTTCGTTCCGTTCGACTTTTATAGATTACAGGAATGTCGAACTCCACTTCGCTTCGCTTCGTTTCGTTCGACTATTATGGATTACAGGAATGTCGAACTCCACTTCGCTTCGTTCCGTTCGACTATTATAGATTACAGGAGTGTCGAACTCCACATCGCTTCGCTTCGTTCCGTTCAACTTTTATAGATTACAGGAATGTCGAACTCCACTTCGCTTCGCTTCGTTTCGTTCGACTATTATGGATTACAGGAATGTCGAACTCCACTTCGCTTCGTTCCGTTCGACTATTATAGATTACAGGAGTGTCGAACTCCACTTCGCTTCGCTTCGTTCCGTTCAACTTTTATAGATTACAGGAATGTCGAACTCCACTTCGCTTCGCTTCGTTCCGTTCGACTATTATGGATTACAGGAATGTCGAACTCCACTTCGCTTCGTTCCGTTCGACTTTTATAGATTACAGGAGTGTCGAACTCCACTTCGCTTCGCTTCGTTCCGTTCGACTTTTATAGATTACAGGAGTGTCGAACTCCACTTCGCTTCGTTCCGTTCGACTTTTATAGATTACAGGAATGTCGAACTCCACTTCGCTTTGCTTCGTTCCGTTCGACTTTTATAGATTACAGGAATGTCGAACTCCACTTCGCTTTGCTTCGTTCCGTTCGACTTTTATAGATTACAGGAGTGTCGAACTCCACTTCGCTTCGCTTCGTTCCGTTCGACTATTATGGATTACAGAAGTGTCGAACTCCACTTCGCTTCGCTTCCCTCGGATCTTGATATGATGTTGGTTCCATATTCAGGCATGTCCAAGGAACCTACATGCCAAATTTCAGTTTTCCTAGACCTAATCAAGCATCAAAATAAGTGTATTCTTTTTTATATAGAAACACGTGGTTTTCTTAGTAGCATGCCCCTCGGATCTTGGTATGATGTTGGTTCCATATTCAGGCATGTCCAAGGAATCTACATGCCAAATTTCAGCTTCCCTAGACCTAATCAAGCATCAAAATAAGTGTATTCTTTTTTATATAGAAACACGTGGTTTTCTTAGTAGCATGCCCCTCGGATCTTGGTATGATGTTGGTTCCATATTCAGACATGTCCAAGGAATCTACATGCCAAATTTCAGCATCCCTAAACCTAATCAAGCATCAAAATAAGTGTATTCTTTTTTATATAGAAACACGTGGTTTTCTTAGTAGCATGCCCCTCGGATCTTGGTATGATGTTGGTTCCATATTCAGGCATGTCCAAGGAATCTACATGCCAAATTTTAGCTTCCCTAGACCTAACCAAGCATCAAAATAAGTGTATTCTTTTTTATATAGAAACACGTGGTTTTCTTAGTAGCATGCCCCTCGGATCTTGGTATGATGTTGGTTCCATATTTAGGCATGTCTAAGGAACCTACATGCCAAATTTCAGCTTCCTTGGACCTAACCAACCATCAGAATTCAAAAACATGTGTTTTCAACTTCCTCTCAAATTTGTTTCCCCCCGGGGGGTCGCAGGGGGGGACCACCGGAAAAATGAGCTGCACCATTCGACGCGCAAATAAATTCCGACAATTTGATGACCACGTTATATGGGGTAAAAATGCTTTGTTTTCTCAAAAAATGCAAAAAACGTAAAAAAGGGGCAAAAGTAAAACCAATAACTTATACGCTTACGCGTAGAAGTTAATTTATGAGTTAAAAACATGAATTAAAATGTAAGGTAAATCAGCTGAGCAAAGAACTAAATTAAGAATACAGAAAAAATTGAAAAATAAACTGATGAAATGTTTTCTCTAAAGTTTTAGATCAATGCAAATTAAAACCTTTACTAATCATGATTCATCAACTAATTATCACAATCCACTCCCAATTACACACCTGACGAGAATAAAGTATGAAAAAATACACCAAATTAAAATTGTTCATAGATTCACGCTGACCATCGAGAAAGAAAAGAAAAATCCGAAAGAAAATGTTCATCGACGAAAGAAAAAAGAAAATAAAAAAGTCCGAGCTCACTTAATGCAGCGTCAGACGTAATAAATTGTTTTTGTTTACATTTTTTTTTTTCTTTATAAAAATAGTTCACGCTATTACTTTTGTTTTTTTTATGAACAACAGAAATGAAGAAAGCATGCTTGATAATGAAAATAATTCCAATGGTAATTTCATACTTTTTTTTCTCACTTTATTAAAAAGGTGCAATAATAATTGGCGCAATGGCAAAAAAAGAAATGGAAAGTGATTTTTTTATCGTCCGTGCACAACAGTATAAAAAAATTGTTAAAATAATTGCTGATGAATTGGAATAAAAGGAAGAATGGAAGGTCGAAACTTTTCAATAAAAAATTTAATTTTAATTGAGTTCTATAGAAATTGTTTAAGCTTTTCATGCCAGGATCAAAAATTTCATCAATTGTAGTGCCAATATTTTTAATTGACATTAAATTACAAGCTAATTAATTAAACACTTTTCCATTTTAATTTGTCTACAATTCATTGAGTTTTCTCATCAAATAAAATGAAAAATTTTCTTCGTAGACTCAACGACTGACTCATTCCACTGATGATGCTACATTTCTTTACTTCATTTAAAGAAAAATATTTACGTTATTCTGATCTCATGGAGAAGAGAAAATATTCATTAAGGCATTTTTTCAAGGAGAACTTTGTTTAATTTTTCGAGTACTTCCAGTTAATTTTTTATTTTTACTTCTTTTATCGTTTACAATTGATTACCGATTTGTTATGTAAATCTTTTGGACTGAATTAAATTGATTTTCAAGAGAAAGCTTTAATCAGTTTAAATTTTTACCTTGAACTTGACAAAATTTAAAGATGATTAAAGTTTTTTTTTTTTTTTGGAAATTTTCAACATATAATCCAAATGTTTTTTTACACAGTTCTTTCTAGAAATTAATTTTCTAAGCTCCTTTCAGCAATTGTTCTGTGCCTGTCCAAGTGAAAACTGATATGTTTATTGTCTCGAAAAAACTCAACAAAACACCTACACATTTAAAAGATCTTTTATCTTCATTTTTTCCATCCTACACATACAGAACATTTCTATTTTTTCATCTGAGCTAAGGAATCCTTTAAATCTAGTCTTGTGTTACTTTTTACGATTTTTAACAAAAATATATGGGAATAACTCGATAGTAGGAAGCTAATTAGTCATACCAGAATTCTTACCTATGTCTGGTTTCAAATATCTTAGATTTCATCTAGTCAGCCACCCAGCCAGCCGAACATAGAAATGTGCTAAAAATCAATTAAAGTGTCAATGATTTTTTTTTATTTTTTACAGGTACCTAGAACTCAAATTTTTTCCAAAAATCGATGAACTTTGATGTTTACTCAGATTTCATATCATAATTTTTAGATCTATAATTTTTCTGACTCCACGACTTGAAAGAATTTTTGATCACTGACCTGAAATATTTTTAAAACGTTTAATTTTAAAGGAAAATACAATTTTAATCAAGTCTACTCAAGTCTTTAATGCAAAATAAATCTTAAAGTAATTTACCAGATAAATGAACACAATTTAGAGACACATACTCACACTCTTCTTAAATATTTCAACAATAATTAATTTGTTAAATTATTATGTAAATCCATTGAGCTCTCATAATTCCTCACGATTTATCTCTTTCCACAAAAAAAACTTTCGTTAACCTTCAGATGATGTATAAAAGAAAGTTACAAGAAATTTATGACAATAATGACCTTGAATTTTAACGACTTTATCATTTGGGGTTTTTCACTCACTTGCTCTCATTTTCACTATATATATGAATTATGTAATGTGTTTACGCAGCATCATTGTAAATCCAATGGAATTGTTATACTTCCAAAAATGTCGTCTGTCGAACGGCACTTACATTGTAATTAAGGTTGAAAAATTCAGCTTGTCAAAATGTTTTTCAATTAATTGTTATTCGTTTAATTAATTTTGAATGGGATGTTATGTAAATTTTGTGGAATGTTTTACTTTGTTTTGATCCTTTTGAAAAGTTATTTTGCCTTGAAATTCTCTGAATATTTTATAATGTAAACTACACGGTTTTGTGAGCAAATGAGAAATTTGAATCAAAGGATTTTAGAAGTTTCCTTTGAAATTCAAACTTAACAAAAATAATTGTTCAAATGAATTCCTACAAAGAGAATTTTTCGGAGGATTTAAATTACATTTTGGGAAACCACTTTGTGTTAGGTTGAAATATAAATTATTTACGAATAACAGGAATGATTTTCAAATCGACTGAATAAACGACATTCAGGATGTTTTGTTTGCTTGGAGACTATGAATTTTAAATAATTCCATTGAAATTCTGTTTTAAATGGAATTTAAATTCAACAAAAAATAAATAAATAAAATGAAAAAAAAATCTTTTCAGAAATTGGTAAAATTTTTAAATATTTCGTAGTTACTCTGAAAAGGATTTTTGAAGTTTCTTTATATTTAGTTTTACTAATTTTCATTTCAAACCTTTTTCTATTTAAAAAAAAATCATGCATAGTCCCTCACCCACCAAAAGTATCTTCATTCAAAAATTTTTTTTTCACATTATAATTTCAATGTAAACAGTCTGATTGCTCACTCAAAATCATCTAAAAATACTTATGATGATTCAATTATTCAAATATATTTTTTTTTTCTCCCAGAAAAAGTAAAATTTTAATCTCTTTTGTAATATACACCAAAAACTTTGGTTTTACTGTTCTAAGTTCCAAAAGAAATCATACCGTTGCCAAAGATTTAAATTCTTCCAAACTCTTTATATTTTTCACGAGAAAAATCTTTCATGTCGGAAGAAAAAGATCAGCTGTAAAATATTTCTAAAGAATTACTCACAATAAAATATTAAAGATGTAAGACATGTTTATTTATTTGCTTCTGTTCAGCATGAGAAATACATCAAAAATTGAGGATCAAGGAAGTACGTGACATTGGTATTTATACAAGGCTGTAAAAAAGAATGCTGGAAGTTCAAACGACAGTTCAATTCCAAGGACAAATAAAATCTTCTTTTGTACTCATCCAACGTGATACTCAACATCAATAAATCTCTGTTTTCAATGTAACACCTGAGAAGCTTTCAAACATGAGAAAAATGTGTACATTGACTTTTGACGTAATAGAATTAATTTCCATATTGAGTGACATGTCTATGTGATAATTCGATTCCAATAGAAAAAAAAAGCCATCATCAACACTAATAGCATTATCATCGATTGGATTTTATGTGATGTGTCTCATGAAAAGTATCTATCTCCTAAATGTTTGTGGCATTAAACTGTCAAAATATTAAATCCTGTAAAAAATTCAATTTGGGAACAAAAAAAGGAAAAGAATTGAAAACGAGAAACAGAATTGATTCAATAAATGGATGCTTAGTAAATGAAAATGGTGACAAGTTTTTTTGTTGGCTGTTGATTCAATGGTTCATGACGAAGTTTTTGAAGCTTCTTCGTAAAAGTTAAGGAATTATCGGATACAATTTCTAGAAATTAGAATCAATACTCATTTAGATGCTTTAGCTTTTAAGGAACAGTTTGAGCTTATTATTCTTAATCAGACACTCATGTTTTCATGTTTTTGAGGTTTATTACCCAAGCTGATTTCGAAATCTTTCCAATTTTTGTAAGGAATTGAACCTGTGCTCTCTTGGAATCTCGTGTTTTACTAATTATTTCACCTTTTTGGGATGATGTTCCATTGCAGTTGACTGACTTTTTGTCAAAAATCCACCCTAATTTATTGTATTATTACATCTTAAAAATACCAGACAAAATGAAGTCAAACTCATCCCTTCCTTTTCAAACAATAAAATGCATTCTGAAAAGAAGTGAAAATACCAACAGCAAGTGCCAGTCATTACCTAGATTACGCTTCGAATTTCTAATGATTGTTCTCGTTTTTTTTATTTTCTATTTTTTTTTTTCATTTTCATGGGAAAAATCACCACAGGATAGAATATCATGAGGAATAAACGATTTTTCAGACAAACACAAATTCATGTTTGGAATAGAATTTAAAAAAATATTCACTTGTGAGATTCTTTTCAATGAAAATGTCCACACTTCATTTCTATATTTTTTTTTTTTTTGCCAAACCGAGACTCTTCTCTCCCATTTCCCATCTATCTCTCTCTCGCTTTTTCCTTCCACACACCAAAGCCGCAGATTTTTCATTTTCAGTTTTAATTGAAATTCGGAACAGCGGAGATTGTGCTGTGGGGGCAAAAAAAAAGAAATGCTGTGGATTTTTTCTGTCCTTTTTATTCAAATTATCGTCGTGCATTGTCTACAGGGACGAGTGTCGATACGATCTGATAATTTGGTAGATAGCAATCAAGTGAATTGTGGCCACAATTATCAAAGTAATTGTCTTATTGAAGCCACTTTTAGCAATTCATTATCAAATGAAACGATCGATGTTCTTGTTAATTGTACGAATGACAATGACGCTTTACCGAATAAGAAACAAAATCAATTTTCAAAAATTGAAAATATTGTATGGAATGGATGTTATGCTGTGAATAATGTGAAATATTTTGGCTTAAGGAAAATCTCAAATCGTAAAGATGTGAAAATGTTAAAAATAGAAAAGTTTACGGTAGATACAATTGAGATTGGGACGTTCGATGAGTTTACGCAATTGAGAATTTTATCATTCGAGTTCAATTTTATCGAATATTTATTATCGTCATGCTTCAGAGGACTGGAAAATTTGTTCATGTTACAAATGATTGAAAACAATTTGAAACGGATAAGTCCGGAGACATTGAGCGTTCTAACAAAATTAAATACCCTACAAATTGTCGATAGGACCTTATTTATTGGTAATCATCAATTTAGTCAGAATCAAATTGTCGAGAATGTCGCAATGGATATTTATTACATTGAAATGGATCTCATGGAGCATCTTTTCAATCACGTCCGAAATTTATCAATTTTATTATCATTCAATGACGATGATCAAGATGATGATAACGAATTAGTTGAATGTGATGTGAAAATGATTGGATATGAGAAGGAGTGGATGATTGAAATTTTTAGATTGAACAACATACGATGTCGATTTATTGCCGAGCATGTTGAGACACTTAAAGTTCTCGAGTTGAAAAAAATTGTCAATTTTCAAATTGAATTAAAAAATTTAACAAATCTCAAAAATCTTACAATTTCATTTTGCGAACTGAAAGAATTGACAACAAATTTATTCAATGGTGACTTTAATGAACTTGAATATTTAGATTTGAGTCATAATGAATTGTCAGCAATTAACATGTCAATTTTCCATTCATTCATTAAATTAAAACAAATAAATTTCAACAGCAATCACATCCATGTTCTTGACGAGCTGGACCATCCGAATATATTAAATATTCATATTCATGTCGATTATAATTCATTAGATTGCGAATGGCTTACAAGCATCACATCACATGATGTTTTCACAAATTTCATTTATGTTAGAAATTTCAAATTCATAAATGTAAATGGCCTACCATGTTCACTTCATCAGCAGCAATCAATGTCGAGGGTGGCATTATCACTTCTTTCAACACATTCGTCTGTTGGCAGCATAACGGAATTTCATGATGAAAATTTCAATGTTAAGCCTAAAATATTCGCATTCATTATATTCTGTACGTTCCTACTGGGTATTGCCATTACATTCATTCTCATCTACACGTACAATAGAATACAGTTGTTGAACCATCAGCCATTTTACCACATGTTGCGTGACTCCCTCATTCGACCGATTTCCAGTGCACGTGAAACACTCGCAAGTGATTTTAAAGGCATCATTTTCAGAAATTTACCACCGACAAATTATGAACATCCTATTTCAACTGATAAAATGGATGATACAGAGCTGTGCGAGATGAATGAAAATATTTATGAGGAAATACCACAAAAGCACGCATGATTTTTACTGACTGTTCCTTTGAGCTTTATTCAGTTCTTTTTTGGAGCCCACTAGCAGAAAATTACTTCATAAAGATATTCATTTCACGCAAATTGGAGCATCCTTAATCCTCTCACATATATTAACTTTTTTTTCGGTGGAGGTTCACGTCAATGTTTTTTTGACCTTTCTCAATCTTCATTTCAAAGTGTAGCATTACGATGGATGAAAAAATTTGCATACATCAAAAAAATTCTCAGTAATGAAAGTCAACGATATCCTCAACTTTGGGTTTGTGCTGTGTCAATCATGCCTGGAACATTCATCATGATTCTTTTTCTTTTTAATATGCTGAAATGAGGTCAGCTCATTTTGCAACCATAATTGAGAATTTTTGGTCTAATTTTGGCTGTGTAGACATGATAGATGAGTTTTGCTTTGATATTGCTTCAATATGTATAGTATTCCATCATCTTTGCTTTATTTGAAGGATAATTTTCAATTTTGAAAATTTTTATTGAACTAAGACATCAAATTAGTCAAAACTACAAAACTTTGCAAAAGTATCTTGAAATTAAACCCTGCAGTAACAGATACAAAGAGTCAAAAATGTTTCATTCGGTTCGATTTTAACCTGAACATGGATGCAATTTTGTAGTTTATCATATTTTAGCATAAAGCCTCATAAAGCATTTCCATAATATTAGAAAACTCTCCATTCAACAACCTGTGGACACGAGAATATTCCAAAAATTCAATTAAAATTCATAAAAACTAAAAAAATGTTAATATTGACAAGCAACAACTAAAACAAACAGTCTCCATCCTACAGAACTTAATTTTATGGATGACAGATATTTGTTATAAAATTTTTTTAGCTATAAATTAGAATCTAGATTGAAAATTGTTAGATGGATAGCATACGCTTGTCCCGAAGGTAATAACATTTTATCAAATAAAGTGTTGTCATTCTGTTGAATCGCTGGTACCACAGAAAAAAAATATGATTGAATTTGATTCATGTTGCTGTGTAGAAAAATACAGCATTCGATGATGTCCTGCAAATATTTGAGACATGTTCTGGTTGAACATTTTATACAGTCAATATTATGAATAGAGTAAACAACAAACTCATCTGAATATAGTCAAAATAGACGCTCAAAGAGTAATTAATGTCATTAGAAATGTCCACCTACAATGATGTCTCTAAGTGCCATATTATGTGTCATATAAATATACATTTCTGACGCTAACTTCCTGCCTTTATGATGTCCTTCCAAAATAACTCAAAATAAACAAATTACAGTATTTTTCCAACCATTTCATTAAAAATGTAATTCTATACCTAAATGTCAAGAATATGTTCTATTTTAAGCGTATACATGAATATAAACATCCTTATAATTTATTACAAATAAGTCCGCCTAAAAGATTCATTTTACATGTAATTAATGTTCAAATATCAATATTATGACTGACATATATAATAAAATGAATAAGAATCACAACACTTTGCTATAAATAAGCTCACATCAATTATTCATATCATCATTTCAAGCATTACATCATCGAAAAATTGGTGTGTAATGTATCCTTGTTAGAAATAATTTTTATTGTGGCTTGAGTAAAAAATTTAATAACATGTCATTATCACGACATAAATGTCTTTTGGGTAGCTTGGATAATTGGAAAACTAAGTTAACTTTATTTATTTTTTAGTTTGACAAAGCCAGGGGTTGTAGGCTGAAATTTAAATTTTCAAAAAAAATATCCAATTGACAAAATACTAGTTTGCAGTATACTTTAATTTCAAGAGATTAGAGTCATGGACCTCAATGCAAAAATTAAAAAAAAATGACAATAAAAATTATCTTTCCATTATAATTCATCCGAGCTGCCATTTTCCTTTGACTATCATCACTGTCAATTCACTGTAAACGGAATAATAAAATGTCAGGCAATAAATCACTGAAACGAGAGCCACATCAGCTAGTGACAGACTAAAAATAATTCATAATGCGTTGTGAATATATATAGGATATAAAAAAAATATTTTCCATTGGTTTTATTTTTATTTCACTGAATTTTTTTTTATCTTTTTTATAATAATAAAAAAAACATTGGAATATTCATATTAATTTACTACACAAACAATGATATTGATTTCAACAAGCAATAAAATATTTTTTTTTCTTTTTGATGTATAAACAATAGAGTAGAAAGTTCTGGCTTTCTCAAATTTCATGATCTATGCATTACAATTTTTTTCTGTTGTCAATTAATACTACTGATGTGGATATTATTGTTACTGTTATTAATAAAGTTTTATTTTTTTTTAAATGAAAATTTACATAATAGTCTATTATATTCCTTAACAACGAATCTTATTATGACTGTTTTTTGATTGTTAAATCATTTTCCTAAGTTGTGTGTCAATAAAGTACAAAATGTAGGTAATTGGATATTTATTCCATTTATCTTGATTTATTTACAGCTTTCTATTGCATATCCGAGCGACATTAAAGACTTTATATATATTTTTTGAGGCTGTCATTCACCTGAGTTATGTAAAATATTATTTGAATGACCATGCAAAATTTTCGGTTCCATTATTTTAACAAAATTATCACTTTTATGAATTTTAGATGTCGGAATTTTGACATTTAAGTTTGAAATATTGGTAGCGGCAAGTCATGCGCATGGGCTACTTAAAATGATCGGACTTTAATGCTTCTTGTTTATTTTTGTATCGAAAAGAGCTTGTATGGATAATCCGTTGAAGATTAATGAACATAAAAAATTTAAAATAGGATTTTTTGATAAATTTTTGTATGAATTTAAAGCTAGACATGTTTGATCATATGTAACCTATGACATAAACTTTCAAACTCTACGGAATGTGGAGTTTTAGTGTCGAGAAATTGGACATTAAATTAAGCTTCCAAATTAGGTTTTGAGCTGTTCATTTCAATGGGATAGTTGAGTGCTGTCACCTCAGCAAAGCTTGAAATTACTTAAATATTGTGCAATTTTCAAACAAAGTTAGAGGGTTCATTATACTACAAAAAAAATCTTTTCATGCAAGAGTTGACAGCAAATTAATAAAAATCAACATAACCCCACACAAAAATTAACCATCCCTACATCTTTACATTCAAATGACAACTTACAATTGACAACCAAGTTAGAAATGAATTGCATTTTCTATAATCAACCCAAACACATTTTTTTACCGTTCAATCGTCTGTGCTAATGACATCCTCGACAATCGTCTGTCACTCGGATAAATAATTACATTTGTAGGATTCATCTTCATTATTGGTTTAACTAAAACATTTATTTTTCTTTGTCTTTAATTACTTTAATAATGCTTTGATAATTTGATTGATTATATTTACAGGACACACAAGACGGATTAACATTAATTAATATCCCTTATTATGTATATAATATGTAATTTATGCGTACTTAATGTTTATTTTATGATAATACATTCCTTTTCTTAAGTACCTAATTAAAACTATTTATATATGTGTATTATTGACAACCGTTTATTGTGCACAAGATTGTAAGTCTGTGCGATTAATACCTTTTATATCCACTACAGCATGAATTATTGGTCCATATCGATCGACAATCAAAATGTTGGTTTTTTATTATTTTTATTCAATATAATATTTACACAGTTATGAAACTAATTAACTAAGTAATAAAATACTCATTTATATTAATTGACAAGTTTAGGGAGCATGATAAAAAAGTTCTTTGTGGATGTAGAAGGTAAAGAGATTTATCATTTGTCATTCGGAAATTGACTAATTCAAGACACATTAAGCACACGATTTTAATAATTTTACAATTAATTTTGTCTCATGAACTATTGTCGTTCTGAACGAGTTAGTGACATGAGACAATATGTTGTTTTACCCCCGAGCTGTTCATTAAATGATGACTCTGTCGACATTTTGGTTACTGAGTGTAATAAAGCATGTAATCATTGTGTAAACTACTATTGAGGCTGGAGGATAGAATAACAATTTTAAATTGATTCTTGGGGAATGTTTATTTGTTGAATTATCCTTGGAGGGGAATTTATTGATATTGGAAAATATCTATAAGGATGTAAAAATTATTTTAAATTTTAAAGACTTCTGAATTTGTAACTGATTTTCTTAATTTGGATTTTGAAAAATCGTTACATTTCAAAAATAATTTTTTACAAAATTTTCATATTTTATGTTTAAGCTCTTCAACACTCTTCTCAATTAATCACTAATTTTCCAAAATTTTATTGATTCCCACACAGCTCGGGCTCAAATTACATGCATTTTCTCATCATTCTTACATCCTCTGACATCAATGTTGATGTAAAAGAATGAGAAAACTTATTATGAGGAAAATTTTCACATGTATGATTCGTGAATAGAATAACAAGAAGAAATTTGATTTCGTCTTAACTTGGCATGATTCCGTAAGTCTAATGTCAGTATAGCAGGAAGAAAAAAAGAAAATTTTCTTTTTTTTGTATTGCAACTTCGATGTGTTAGACACAGCGCATCATATTACACATGTATGTATTTTTATGAATGCTTATACAATTCACATGTCTATGCGACATAATGTATATTGAAAAAAAGTAAGAAGTCAATGGTGGCAGAGGGGAAGGAGAATAGCAAATGTGAAAATTGATATGAAATATCAATTTGATGAGCAAAATGACTGTGGTAACATATATTTAATGTATTATTAAAAGGAAGTATTTATAACTCATATGCTCTGTGCTAGAGGAGAAAAAAGAACTTGATAATATGTGAATGATAGAGGAAGAGCTGGAACGTATCATTACTGTGCTATTTAATGACTGAACGGAAACATAAGGAGAAGAAAAATACAAGTCGCAATGGCACACACACTTTAAATTACTTTCTATTATGTTATATTTATACAACAATCAACTATTAGCGCTGTTAGGTAATAATGGATTAAAGTCGTCCACTTCTTGGGTGGCAATTTGAATTTTTTATTTTATATTTATAACTAAATATAACACAAGACGACTGCTCGTTTATGTCACAACCTAAATAATATTAATATTTTACTACAAAAATATGTATATATAAAGTACGTTTCTATGCAGCACGTTTATATATTTATATATTCTTAAACACTAGGAAAACTCTCTTGCACTGACCTATATAATTTCAATTTTTTTTTTTCATACTCTGACTCTCTACATAATTACTATGTACAAGGTATTTCCAAACAATTTTAATTAAAATGAAATTAAAAATTTACACACAGAGGAAGAAGGAAGAATAAGTTGATGGTAACATGCTCAGGGGTTGGGGTTGACTTGAAATGGAGGCTCCAAAAATAATTTTAATGGAATTTTTCTTTTGGGTATTTTAACGTTTGATGTTTAAGTTTTATGAGAGGTTGGGTTATAGACTAGGATGCAAAGCTAGAAATTTTTCAAAATTGAATCTCATTTTAAATCTCACTTTTAACTAGTTCCCCAAAGAATTTAAAGATCCTATATAATTTTAATTGACAAAATCAATAAAAAAATTATTAAAATTTAAAACCTTCAATCCACCTCTACAACCCCTGGACAATCATGTACTAAAAGTTCATTTCAACTAAGATAAAAAAAAATCCTCATTTTCATTTCCTCCTTTTAGCCCACAAAACATACATTCTACTTGGCAAACAGTTGAAGAAGAACAAACAAGCACACACACTTAACGGAGGAACGGTTGATGAAAAATTTCTGTTACCACATAATCTCAAGGATTACACTATATACAAGTATAATATCATGACGATTAAGTATAGTTAAGAAATTCTCCTCTGAACTAAACAATTGCAAAAATCTTATCGCGAATTAGTCAAAAAAAGGTTATCGCTTGCATCAAGTGTGCTCAATATTCCTCACAACGATTATTAAAGCTTTGGGTTTTTATGTGAGCATGCATAAGATGTGGTCGATAAAATTAGCACTGAGATAAAATTTAATATACAACAATATTTACCGAAAAAAGGAGGAGAAAAAGAGATAGAGAATGGAAGAAGAAGAAGACGAAAAAAATTAAGAGAATTGGAGATAAAGCTGATTGCACGCTTAACAATAAAACAATTGTTGTAAAGACTGTAATCTCATTTCTAAAGCTAGAGCCTTTAATTTAATTAATTAACAAAGAGTTCTTTATCATTCCATCTTCATCTCTTCTCTCTATCTCATTCACTCCTCATTTTTATCGGCGTCAAGAATGGAACTAACTATAAAAAAAAATAAAGTTCCTTTCAACTATTTTAATTTTTTGGATCCTTGTTATAGTCAACAAAAACTCTCACAACCTCGCCACTATATTTCCTCTGTGATGGCATGAAATAAAAATCTGGTGTGTCAGTGCCATTAGAACGTTCCATCGTTTGACGATGATAATTATTGCTTCCGTTGGGATTATGACTGCTACGATTGCGTCTATCTTGTGTGTAATAGCCAGCCATTTGACTATGTGGTTGTATCATTGTACGCGGTAACGAATAGGATCGATCAGCATATGATGTTGGAACCGGCTGCTGTTGATGATGACGGTCACCATTTTTATGGCTGTTGGATTTATTTGAATTTGATTAGCTCAGTTTTAGGAGTGAAAAATATAAATTTTAGGCAATTAATATACTTACCGTTGGTCACCACCATATCGGTTTCCATTACGACTAACATCATAATACTGTGATTTGTTTGGCGAATGAGACATTTGCAATGTAGTCTGTTGGCTTAAACCATTATGCATAGTTGCTGTTGATGAACGACTATTTGCTCCGTTACGAGATTTTCCATTATGCTTTTCATCATGATCGTTATGTGCATCAAATGCATAATTCGTATTTGATGAGTACTCCTTCCATCCTTGGTTTGGTATCAGCTGTTCATGGTTGAAAAGCGAGGAAGAATTGAAAAAAGGAAAGAAAATAAGAGAATTTATTAAAAATTTATCAATTCAATATTTTTTTTTTTTTGTTCATTCGCTCTTTTGTTTAATTTGCGAGCTTTTGTTTGTGGTTGAATGAAAAGCTCTTTGCAGTTTTTAAATAGAATTATATGTGGGGGAATATGAATTATATATCGAATTACGGGAGGATTGTAACGTGACATGGATCGATAATATATTAAATTTAATTCCTTTTATTGGTATTATAAATGTTATTTATATGTTTATATGTATGAATATTTTTTTATATATGAATGATGAATGAAGGATAAATGTTGATGAAAAAAGTAATTTTAATTGTTAATCAAAAAATTCAGTAATAATTACTTTTTTTTGAATTTGTTAAAAAATCAAGCACTTGGAAATGTTTATGTATAGACTTTTCTTAAAAAGTTCATTTCTATCATATAAATTTGATTTTATTATATATTTGATCATGAGATTTGATAAAATAAATAGGAGTAAATAAAATTGGATAATTTTAATTTTTTTTTTTTAAAAAATAAAAAGAAAAAAAAAACTAGAAAAAATCATTTTTTTTTTTAAAAGAAAAAAAAAATAAAAAAATTTTTTAAAAATCTTTTTTTTAAAAATATAACTAAATATTCTTAAAAAATAAAAATTTTTTTTTAAATAATTTGAAAACTTTTGTAAAAAAATAATTGAATTTACACAATTAAAATGTTTTACAACAATTTTAAAAAAGTGTAAATTCAATTTTTAATAATTAAATAAAGTTAAATAAAAATCAAAAAAACTCATAAATTTTATCAGAAAAAAAATAAACAAATTAAAATAAAACATTTCCAAGTGCAGTAGTCACTAGTAAAAAATAATAAAAAAATTTCCTCTTGTTAAATTATTTAATTAAACTTTTTTTACATCAAACATTTCATCCATCACCATGTTTTATATGCATTGTTGTATATACACAATTTTTTTTATAAATATATTTTTTTTAAATTCATTTTGATGACCTATAACCGCAATTGTGTGTGGCGAGATAAATAATTTCATTATTTTCTGGCTATTTATTACACCACAACAATCATCTCTTAATTTATATTCTGAACCTTTTATCCTTGTTTTTAAAAGCATAAAGTTTAACATAATTTTCGTACGGGTAATTTTTTTATTTTATTATTATTTTGGTGTTGATAAATTTTTCCCTCAACATGAATATTTATGAATTTCCGACATTAGTTCCTGTACATAACCCAATACTCATATTATTCAGTCCATAATGTAATTATAAATAAGAGAGGTATAATAAAATAATTTTAATTACCATTCAATTCATGTGTGAAATCATTCTTGACTTTTTTGTGTCATAAAAGTTTTTTTTACAATCGAAAATGGAAAATTTTGCTCGTGTTTGTTTATTCTCAATTTTTTAACCAATTGAGGATGACAAATTCAAATGTTTTTTTACGGAAATAAAAGTTGTATATGTGTGAATCTCAAATCGTAAATATATGACATGTGTGCAGCGTAAATTGTGAGCGTGACGAGAAAATGATGAAAATCGATTTCAGTTTTGTAATTTTGATTTGGTGCAATATTTTTCATTCTACATCCACAACAGAAGTTCTAAGCATTTTTATAAACTACTAATATCTAACTACAATAAATGTTTTATTAAAGTTAACTCCATTTTTTACTGACTCATTAATTCTTATTTATAAGCATAGATTGAAGAATTTGGAACAGGAATAATTTTTCAAAGGAAGGAATAATAATAAAGAATTAGCAATGAAATTTGAATTGTTTACATTTGCTGCTACCTGATCAATAACTTTTAATATTTTTAATTCGTTTTTTAATTTAAACAAAAATTTTAATTTTTTAAATTTTTATAAATTTCAGTATTTTAAATTTTTAAAATTTTAACTGCTTTAAAAAAAATTAAAATTTAATTTTTTAAAAATTTTAATTTTTTAAACTTTTAAAAGTTTTAATTTTTTAAACTTTTAAAAGTTTTAATTTTTTTAACTTTTAAAAATTTTAGTTTTTCAAACTTTTAAAAATTTTAATTTTTTAAACTTTTAAAAATTTTAAATTTATTAATTTTTTTTTTACTTTTAAAATTTTTTAATTTATTTTAAACTTTTAAAAATTTTAAATTTTTTAAACTTTTAAAAATTTTATTTTTTTAAACTATTAAAAATTTTAATTTTTCAAACTTTTAAAAATTTCAAATGTTTAAAAAAATTTCTCCAGATTTTGAAAAAAATTTAGTAAAAAACTAAAGTTAAAAAAAAAATAAAGTTTTCAAAATTTTGTTCTGAAACAAGTAAAACTTTGTAACACGTTTAAATTAAAGCAATTTCAACAATCCATTGCGAATATAAAGCTGCATAAATTTCCGCAAATTACACTATTAATAGCTTAATACAACTAAGTGGAAATCCTTCCTTTGATTCTCAAATAAAAAATAAAATGTGGAAAATATTTTCTATTTTTTTCATGAGTTATGTGAGAAAATAAAATCATAATTATGGTTTATGGGTAATAATATGTTCGTGGATTTGGTTGCCTATATACCATTCCTCTTGCATCGGCAGGTATCGAATATACAAGCTAGAAATAATATACAAGTATTTTTTGTTCATTTACAATATCTTACAAAAATAAAATTAATCGTAAATATAGTGTTTATATAAAATATATAATAAGTAAGTATAAGTATGATATGTATAAAGAAAATATACAGCATAGTACTAAGCTTATAAATACCGGAATCTACATTATCGACTTTTTATTAAAGAAAAATATTATTTTCTACTTTATCGACTGCAAAGCTCGAAATTTAGGTAAAAATAAATTTAAATCTGTATATTATTTATTATTTTTTAGTGTTATGTGCTTATATACTTATTTATGCGGGACTCACTTTATGGCGTTTCGACTTTTTACTAGCTTTCATAATGGTACATGTGGCTTGAATAATGGCAACAAGAACTAAAGCAGCAATACATCCGAGTACAGTGTATAATCGCACCTCTGAGAGCTTAAAGAATTCAGCAATTTTACTTGTTGTTGATTGTTCCGTGGATACGACTGCAAACGTAATAAGAAAAAACAAATATTTTTTTTCCAAAATAAATTAATGTCGTACATGACTTTAGTCAAAGAAAAAAACTTACTTGCAAGTGGCTCAAATTCTAAATAATTTGGATCTACACTCAACGATCCGACCTTTCCTGTTGCCAAACTCTCTCTAATTACTTTCTCAATGGATTGACCCTCATCTTTCTCGTCAACAATTTTATTATTGCTGGTATCAAGGGAACGACCCTTCTCATACATTGCCTTATCAAAAAGCACATTCATTTTTGCAATCACGTCATCGTTATTTCTAACATGAGCAAAAAAAAAAGAAAGGAAAGAAAAAAAATTATTTATTAAAAGATTGTTATCGTTTCCATTCTCAAACATACTTTTTAAATTGGATTTCATCTAATTTCGAATAGCCCGGTATGTTGCCCAATACGCCATCCAATGTACTTCTAATTGTACGAGATAAATCTTCGTATTCCTGAGAGCCTTTTTGTGGTGCCTCAAAGCCATCGGCAAGATTAATTAATTTCATGGATACGGCATATGCTAAACGATTTGGTGCTGGTGTTGTGGCTTCTGCATCATAAACATTCTGATCTAGGCCACATGTTTTTATACATATACGATTATCTGTCACAATTGGTATTTCTTCATGTTTACGAATTTTTTTATTAACTGAATTATAGGATCCTCCTTTTGTCAAAAACATCATGTAAAGGCAGTGTTCATCAGTGAATGAATGATCTTGTTTATCATTAGTTACTCGTTTTCTAACAAATTCAAGTGTTGTGACACCATCGAGGAAGCTTCCTGTCTCGTTATAAACATTCTGTTTGTCGTCTAATAATGGTGCAGAATATCCATTTATCCAAGTATCCATCACAAATGGACGTGCATTACGTGTATCATACCATCCAATAATTGCATCAGTTTGTGACTGAAAATAAATTAGATAAGTATGTATGTTAGTTGGATGGAAGGACTAAAAAATTTCATTCAAATTAAGGCAATTTTTCATGTTGACAACTTAATCATGATAATGAGTTTGTAGACCAGCGTTGTTGATTTGGAGGGTTTTGATAGATTTATGTGTAGGAATTGTGTTATCAAAATATTTCACTGATTTTACATGAACTGATATTTTCAGAGGGGATTTTTTTTAGTTATAAAATTGTAAGTGGCACATACATTTGTGTGAACAGTAAACTATCTCAATAAAGATCAATTTTAGATCCAAACTACGAGAATCATAACTTAAATCATCAATATCACTTATCTGACATATTCACTATCGCATCAACTCACCATTTGACGATCCTCACTAAATCCAACACCCGTATAAGTGTTGACATGTTTCGTTTCAATATGGAACTTGATTTCGTCACCCTTACCAGCTGTCTGCCAACTTATATAATATTCACAATCATGCTTCTCTTGTGAGCAATTTCTTGGCGTCTTCCAATGACCATGACATTCATTCTCTAATTCATGTGGTGACACATCCGATGATGCTGGTTTATCTTCATCAAAGAAATTGATTTGTGTGTAGCCACGTTGAAGTTTATGTCCATGATATTTAAGTTCATCTGGTTTATAAAATTCAACATTGCTTGCTTGTTCCTTCTCTATACCGGATGGTGGGAAATGGACGTATTTTTCTGGTTCCTATGAACGTAAAAAAATAATAAAAATTAATTTTTATCTCAAATTTATGTAAATTTCAAGCTTGCATGCTTACTTGTCCTTTTGCCCATATCACATGCATTAAATCGTCTGTAATACTATGATCAGTTGGCTCACTTGCATCAAGCTTTTTACGGAATACAATTGTCGTTATTCCATCTTTTTCAAAACCACCGGTGGCTTGTAACTCTGATTTCCCACCATAAAATGTATCCATGCGTGGTGTTGAACGATCTCTTGTATAATAATCCCATATGCGACTCATCTCACCGCGAGCTGTTCCAATGACAATGTCAGTACAATCCATTGCATTAAAATCATGCTTTGGTGTGTAGTCCTTTGGTCCAGTTTTTGCTATATGACAACATGAAAATGAAAATGAAAAGTCAGAAATATTTTTTAATTATAACTTTTTTACACATTTTTTGGATGCGACAGTTTGCAAAAACTATCAACACCCTCTAAATGGTTTGCATTATGTGAAGTTTAATGAATAAAACTACTACTAAATGTGTATGTATATCTGTGTATGTTATATCTAGTTTTCTGTGCAAATTACATTTCGTGTATTTTTGTGGAAGTGTGGGAAGGGAAAATGCAGATGAGATGATAGATGTGATAGATTAGGAAGGTTTCCAAACCATATGATATACTCACCCGAAAGAGGTTTTTCTGTTTTTGATTCTAATTTGCTTGCTGGTTCACTTTTGGGCTCTGATTTTGGTTCTGGTTTGGAAGATGGTTCACTCGCTGGTTCGGATTTTGGTTCAGCAGTACTTGAAGGTTCGGATTTGGGCTCTGGAGTGCTTGAAGGCTCTGATTTTGGTTCAGCAGTACTAATTGGTTCACTTGTTGGTTCAGACTGTGGTTCTGAAGTACTTGCGGGTTCAGATTGAGGCTCTGCCGTACTTGCTGGTTCGGATTGAGGTTCTGCCGTACTTGCTGGTTCAGATTGAGGCTCTGCTGTACTTGCGGGTTCAGATTGAGGTTCAGGTGTACTTGCCGGTTCACTTGAAGGTTCTGATTGTGGTTCAGCTGTAGAATCAGGTCCTAATGTCGTTTCCTCTTCAGATTTCTTATCTTCTAAATATATTTACATGGATATTAAATTTATTAGTCAGTGCAATACTTAAGTCTATTTGCATGTGTATGTATAATTGTCTATATTAGCATGTGCAAATAAGGAGGATCTTATTGCTGTGCTAATTATTTAAGAGGGGAAACAGGTGTGCAAGAAGAGAAATTTCTTGTCTATATAATATATTTAATATTGTGTATTTGTTATGTCTACTGCATGTTACAAGATTTATTGTGTGTAAGAAATAAATAAAAAAAAATAAAGGAAATTCTATTGGAAATTTAATTTTACCTTTTTCCGCTGCACGTCTTTTTCTTCCTGTACTAGAGCTCACGCGATATGATACGCTTGTTGATACTGTATATTCATCTTTAGATGCTGGAATTTTAGGAAGTTCAACTGATTTTTCGATAGCTTTTGTCGGAGCTGCGACACGTTTTGATTTTGATGATCCGAGTGCCAATGGTTCAGCTTTTTTGCTACTTTCTGGTTCTGATGCGGGTTCACTTGTGGGCTCTGATTTTGGTTCACCTGTTGGTTCCGAAGTTGGCTCTGGTTCAGATTTGGGTTCACTAGATGGTTCGGAACTAGGTTCTGGTTCAGATTTGGGTTCACTAGATGGTTCAGAACTTGGTTCGCTAGTTGGTTCAGAACTTGGCTCACTTGCTGGTTCTGATTTCGGCTCGGAAGAAGGTTCTGACGATAGTTCAGCTGCTGGATCACTTACAGCTGGGAATTTTCTACAATCAGCTGTCAATTTCTTTGGTCTCCATCCAAAACCAACCCATGATGTTCCATTGACTTGCAAAACCATTTCAATTTCCTTCTCTTCTTTCAATATCCTCCAATGAATTTTGTAATCTGGTGTGAGTTGTTTCGTTGTGTACAATGAATAATCAATATCTGTAGACTTGATTGCTGACTCTACGGATGGAAAATAAAATAAAAGAAATGTTGGAAAAGGTCACAAAAAAATAAATTTAAACTTCAATTATCTTACTTTTATTACATCCAGGACCAAACCATCCTAATTTACAATAGCATTGTTTACGTGGCAATGCAGTTCCGCCAACATCAATACATTTTCCTTGTATACCACATTCTTTATCCTCTGTACATTCATCCCAATATTGGCATCTCGGTCCGTAATAATTTTTATCGCATTTACACTTTGTGGCAAGATATTTTCCATGACCAGAGCACGTTTCACGATATTCTTTTCGTGGTTTTATATCAATATCAGCACATGACCAAAAACGATATGAATTTCCCCATTCATCTGCTTGTCGTAACAGCCTCAACGTACAATCATCACAGGTGAAATTCTCAGGAAGTCGAATTTCATGTGATTGTGCACTGGAATAAGAAATTCAATATTAAAGTCTGATTTATTGATATTAATTTTATTTTTTTTATATTTCATGCTTAACTCACGTTGCATCATTGCTAACAAATTCTGAGCCTTTAATTGATGGCGTCAAGTCTAATTTTGGTCGTTCTAAATGATCCAAAAGTTGAATTTTATAGCCTCCCTGTGGATGAACAAAAAAATAAATGAAACTAGTAATGAAGCGGATCACGCTTCATGTGCATATTCACACCGTTCCAAAACTCTCTATCGGGTCAGCAAAGCTTCGCTTTGCATAAGATTGAAGATTAAGTCTCGATCGGGTCAGCAAAGCTTCGCTTTGCATAAGATTGAAGATTAAGTCTCGATCGGGTCAGCAAAGCTTCGCTTTGCATAAGATTGAAGATTAAGTCTCGATCGGGTCAGCAAAGCTTCGCTTTGCATAAGATTGAAGATTAAGTCTCGATCGGGTCAGCAAAGCTTCGCTTTGCATAAGATTGATGATTAAGTCTCGATCGGGTCAGCAAAGCTTCGCTTTGCATAAGATTGAAGATTAAGTTTCCATCGGGTCAGCAAAGTTTCGCTTTGCATAAGATTGCAGTTTAAGACTCGATCGGGTCAGCAAAGCTTCGCTTTGCATAAGATTGAAGATTAAATCTCGATCGGGTCAGCAAAGCTTCGCTTTGCATAAGATTGACAATTAAGTTTCCTAAAAAAATCGAAAATTTTCATATTTGGACTTAATTTTGAAGCACTAATTGATGTTTTTGGATACGACAATGTATGGACGTCTTTTAGGTCTAATAATAAGCTACAATAATCAGAAGTTTTTAGACTTTTTAAATCCGAACTATAGGCACAGGAGGGCAAAATGTCCAAAAAATGCCGATTTTTTGAACTTTTTCGAGATTTTGACTGACCAAAATAGGTTTAAAAATATTTTTGGTATTTTTCCATAAAAGTTCTCGCATTAATTGATCAAAAACAGAAAAGTTTACAAAAATCCATCCACACAGTGAACCACACGAATTTTTCCAAAATTTAGGTTTGTGGGGGGTGTACTGGTGGCTAAAATTTTTTTTTTGCATTTTTTCTCAACAAAACTTTATTTTTTATTGATTCTGATCAAAAAAGTTCAATTCCCAATTTTTGTGAAATTTTTTAAATGTATTTTGCAATAATCGGCTAAAATATGCTTAAAAAACACACTATTTCGTTAGTTTCTCAGATCCATCTACATGGATCGGCACCAACGTGTGAGGTGCACATTTGAGTGATAATGCGCACATTTTGAGACATTTTTGACATAAAATGGTTTTTTCGTATTTGAGTTCTGCGAGGAACAAACTTGCTTGTAAGCATACACCACCACTATTTGGGGTCGTGTCCGGAGGCATCAAAACCTTTTTCAATGCGGTTTTTTGTGTTTTGTAGATAATTTTGAGGCCGAACTTTTCACACCGAACAGTTTATGAAAATTTTGAGTTTTGGCGCCAAAAAACTAAAAAAACGATTTTTCAAGTGTATCGAAATCAATATATTCACAACGTGAAACGGTGTGAATATGATTAGAGATGAGATAAGAATTTTTGAATGTCATTAATTATAGCCATAAAGGAATATAATTTTTTTTATGATCATAATGCCGATACTGCCATAAATGGCAAACAGATTTCTTATGATTCATTGTGGAAATATTTTCTTCCATGCTTTATTGATTTACTCTCGGATATGATGCGGATCATTCGAGGGAAAATTAATAACGGAAAGGAAGAAGATGGTACCGAGATGTATATGAGATTTTGGGGGTTTTGAGATGGATATATTTTAAAGCTTGAGTACGTGGAATTTTTTGAATTTTTAAGGAATCTAGCCTAAATTTTCTAATTAATTAAGATATTAACTATGCCTTCACATATTTATCTTTGAACCAATATAAATAAATTACATTAGCCCCACTATGCAAAAGTACATCATAAATCCTATCTATCCGAGGCTTACAAACGAACAAGATGAAGATAATGATGATGATGAAAAAGCATAGAAGTAAAAGTGAATGAAAATTTTTTGATGAACAGGCAAGAAGTGTTATTAAATCAATGGAATTTGACATTGTGCGCTTAATTTTTGCTTCTTATTGAATTTTCAATTTAATGACTAAACATTTTAACCTCGAAGCGAAGAAGATGACAACAACAATATTTTTTTCTTTATTCTCTCCTTACCGCTTGTTGTTGAAGCTGCCTTTTGTCTATTATTTTTTACGTTGTTGTCATCATTCCAGATAAATAATTGAAATAATATAAAGCGACTGAATAAATTCGTGAGTGCAAAAAAAGCAACAACAACAAAAGCAACAGAAATTCTCATAAATATTTCAAGAATAGATACTTAATTAAAATAAACGTGTGCCAAGTGCGGCAAATGAATGAAAGTATAAGGAAGAAAACGGTATGGGTTAAAAATGAAGCAATAACAAAAATAAGCAAGCAAGAAGAATTTAAAATGATAAAGTGGCATTTTATGCGATAAAACATTTTCATGGAGTCGAGTTGAGTCTCGCATTTTCGCTCTATTGCACTGTAGCATGTGAGTTTTCGAAATATTTCAATTTAAAATGCTATTGTTTTAAATGTATGTTGAACATCCACTCGTGTGCTCAAGATGGAGATTTATGTTCTTTTAATTCCGTCAGCTTTTTCAAAAAAAAAAATTGTTCTTACACAACCCAAATGAACGGGTATGTATGAATGTATGTAGACGTATGACTACCGCAACACACAACAAATTAAATAAAGTGCTATGGTTGTTGTGGAATCAACGTTGTGACATGAAAAGAATCTTCAGCTCCTTTTCAATTTTCACACACGTGAGATTTTCTAATAAAAACAATAATTAATTATCATTTGATCTAGTTTCAAATGTTTTTGCAGTCTTCACGGGGTCATGCATTGTTTGGTTGCCTGGAGCTCACGTTTTTGCAATTTGGACAGTTTGATTTAAGATTTGTGTTTTTTGTTTATTGAATGCAAAAGTAGGTTAATGAATCATTATTGTTTGGGGAGTTTTGAGGATGCTTGATGCTTTTGGGTTGAATTTTAAGAATGAAATAAACTAATTTTTGGATGCTTAGTAACAATCGCAGTTTAATGAATGATGAGTTTTAGAATAAGTTTGACAGATTGGAGATTTATGATTTTTTCTGGAAGGAATTGAATTTTGGACAAGATTAATTTTTTAACCATCATTAAAAACTTTAAATTTTTATGATGATAAATTTTAGTTATAGCTGTTATGAGCATTAAAAATTGAAAATATTAAAAAATCATACAAAAAGTTTAACTAACCACAAAAGTTAAAAATTTAAGATTTTCACGTTTTAAATTTGAGGACTCACTGGCTGGCCTTGATTAGAACAAACCAGATCAGCAAAAAATGAAACATCATGTCCATAAAATGCGTCAAAAGCCTCTCATCATCCCATCACGGTCATAACTTTTGCATTAGCTGTTCATTCCACACAGCACATTGAATGAAAGGAATCTCTAATTTAGCGCAAAAAAAATATTTCATTTCATCTCAACTGCGATTTGATGATGAGAACAGTGCAAACGAGGAAAAAACAATGACAGCAGAAAATGTAAAAAGTTGGTTGACTTTTTTTTATTGTCTTTCAGAGTTGATGATGATAAAAAAATTGAAACGTGAAAATAAAGAATTTTCATCATATGGAATGAGATGGAAAATTCTATAGAAAAGGATGGCATTTTTGTGGGTTAATTAATTTCTTACAATTGTGCGCACGGTTGTGACATTCATCGTTTTACAATTCATTGTCTCATCCTCCGTTCTTATTGTTGTCGACGACAACAACTGAAAATTGTGAGAATGAAAAATCATTTCTTTAGTTTTATGTGTTCATGTGTATGCTTCATCCGCTTTTCCCTTGAACTTCCAGTCATCAGTGGCACTACTGTGATAACCAAGGAACTTTTTCATTACAACAAATGACTTTGCCATTTTCTTTATCTCGAGATTCTCTTCTTCTTCTTCTTATTGCTTCCTTTCCATTCATTCATCACCTTCAATTCATCACAGTTATGTAATTGAAAGGAAATAATGGAAAAACAAAAGGAAAAAATGAATGCACATTGTTTTCATTTCAACAACGACGTCCTCTACATACATGTGTATAGTATAGTTTTTTGTTTACTGGCAGGAGCTCTTTATTCTTTCTCTTTTTCTCTCTTGACGGAGATAATAAAAAAGGAAATTTTTGAGTGGCACTCGTTGCATTGGCTTGCATCACCTACATTACTTCTATGCAGCAAAAATAACTTATTTTAATGAAAATTGAAAAAATTCTGTTGGCAAGCATTGGACGAGGAGAGAAAAGTCATGGATACGAAAAGTTTTATAGTTCCGAAACAAAGTTGTAATACTGAGTAATACCCAGTTTTACGGGTAAAGAGCTGATGTTTTTCATAAAAATAATGCATGAAATTGGTTTGTAAAGAATTTGTTGGTGTCGGATTTTGTTTGAAGATTGAATTTAGAAGCTTTTTATATTTTGTTGAAATGTATTTAGTGTTTATGGTTGTTGAGGGAAGAAGGATGAGAAATTCTGTGTTGGATGGCCTTGAACTTTTGTGTTTGTTTTGAGATTTATGGGATTTTGGTATAGTAAGCAAATATTAAGATTATGAAATGTAGAAAATTCATAAATAACATAAAATTTAAGGCAGATTTAAATCTTAATTTCTTGAACTTTCAACATTTTAAGGAAATTTTTTGAAATAATTTTGTTGCAGCAAATGTTTAAAATGAGTAAAGCTAGAAAATTTGAATCACTCTTAAATTCAAGTATATTGATATCTAAATTGCCTTTTAAAAAATCAAAAAATTACCAAAGCTTGAAAATAATTTTTCCTTCGTCAACTTTTTAAAGAAAAAAAATGAAAAACTTCTCATATTTTTTTACAAAGGAAAAAAAATTTTCCAGCTTCAGCATTATCATCGTTATCGAACAATAAGCGACATGATTTTCTTTACTTCTCCTGTCTTTTCATTTCGTTTTTTTTTTTCTATTCAACAAAAATCATTGCATTGTTTTCAACATTTTCAATTTTATTCTCTTTTCTTCTCTCTCACTCTGCATTATGAGAAATTTATATATACTGGGGATCCTCGATTTGAGTTGACTCGATTTGAGTTGTTTCGATTTGAGTAACTAAAGTGTTCCCATACAAAAATTCAAATTTTTTTTAACGGTCATTTTTCGTACGTTTCGATTTGAGTAGAATTTTTCCGGAACCAAACAATTACTCAAATCGAAGATCCCCAGTAAAGGAATTGAACATCTATATACATTATCACAGTAGAAATGACAAAAAAAAATGAAAAACGAAAAAGTAACTACAGCAAAAAAAAATGTGTCAAGAAGCCGAAGCGCTAAATTAAGAAATGTTATTTCAATTGCGAATTGCGATAATTGAGTGGAATTTAAGGAATGTGTCATAAAATTTTACGCTACTCCTGTTTCCAAAATGATAAGGAATGTTTTCTTATTTCCTTTAATTTTTTTTTTCTCAGGTGAGAACGAAGATTTTCATTTCTTGAAAGAAAAAAAATTAAAGAACGAGAAAATAAGAAAAATTGTGAAAGAAAAAGCTCGTAAAAGCGTCGTAGTAAAGGAAAGAAAATGAATACTTAATATTCATGTTATAATATTAAAACATTTTCACGGAAATTCCATCACATCAATTTGCTTTAATTATGCCTTATTTTTTTATTGCGTTTTAAAGCTGGTTTTCATCCTACTTCTTGTGTGCGTAACACACAATTTTTTTTTTAATTTTTTTTTCGCGCGCTCTCACAAAATTGAGTAATTGTGGAAATGCGATGTAGATACAGTCATATCCAGTGCCAGTGCTTCTCATGCTGAATGAAAAGCAGACATTTTACGGTTTAAGTACTTAATTTAACATGTCACAATCACTTCTTGATGTGTTTTAATTGCATGACTTTTTTTCTCTTTTTCTCGTCTCGTATCTAATGCAATTCGTATTAAGTCATAAATCCCGGGAAGTGAAATTATTTTGCTGTGAGATTTGATGTTGTTTTTTTTTGGAGGATGTATTAGACTTCATGGTGATAAATTTGTAAATATTGTTGGAATTATGTTTAATCTGGCTTATTTTGAATTTTTAAATGGAGTTCTTAAGAATTTTTGAGGATTTTAAAGTGATTTATTGAATTTTTAAACCAAGTTTTAAACCAACCTAGTAACCTAATATATTCGATTCATGTTCTTAAGAAGTATGTAATACATAAGGACTATTTTGATCACATGGCATTAAAGTCTTAAAATCTTGAATAATTTAAAGAAAATAAGTTTTAAAACGTTTTAAACTTAAAAATTCACCCCAAAATAAATTTTTGCATAGTTCATCCAACCATTTCATTCCCACCCATACCTCACTCCTAATAACTTAATTTTACCTCAATTACATGTGATTTATTTTTCTTTTTTTTCAATTTCCGTCTTAAAATAGCTTATTAATCAATTTTGATTGAATCTCATGCTCTTTCATATATGAAATAATATATGCTACATAAAAATGCATGTAAACCTTAATGGGATTAAATTTTTATTTTAATTACAACCGACAATTGCATTACAGTCATCAGCAGCTAGTAATCGAGAAATAAGCTCTTGATTGTCGTGTAAAAATAAATGAGATATGGGAGGAAAAAAAGTAACTAAAAATTGAGAGCACAATTAAATTTTTCATGTAATTAAATGAGTTTTGATGCAGGGTTGGTGATTTATTTGTTATGAATAAGTACATGAATTATTGAGTTCTTAACTAATTTATCAGAACTGAAAATTAGAATTTTTATCAGGGACCGGTTTCTTGACCTACCCATGGCTAATCCTCTCCTCTACCCTAACCCCTCCCCCCTAATTTTGACAATTTTTAATAAAAAATCAACTCTGCCTTTAAGTAGTTCAACACCCACTGCTCTTCAATGTCAATTTTTAAATTATATCACATTTTAATTACTTTCATTAAATTAAAGGAGATAATTTTTCATCTCTTAATTCACATGTAATTTAAAGCATCGACGAGTGCAGAATTCTTAATAAAGCGATTCGTTACAGTTCCCTTGTTACCTCCTGACCCTCCTCCTCAATAATGCATAATAATGCTCACAATAATGTGCATTTATTTAAAGTGTCATATGTGTGCATGCTTCATCAAGGCTGAATCATTTATTTTATGCAAATTGTCATAATTAACATTATGAATAATATCTGCATACAAATTATCCGTTTTTTTCAATTATTTATTCAATAAATTAAAAATTCTTAATTTTAAATTGCAGAAAAAATTATCATAAGCAGTCGCAACTTGAAATACAAAACCAAAGCAATAAAATAAAAAAGTTTCAAGCGTCAGCATTTAAATCCAATTGCTATAAAAATTTAATCAACTCAACTTAGTCTTCGCTCTATTTCAATTTGTGATTTTTATCTTTTTGACAATCATGAATTACAATTTATGAACATCTATATAAATGCTACTTGAAAAAGGAAAGAAATAAAAAAAGTTAAGTGTTTATGGAATGATGGGGTTGTGCAGGGGTTTAATATCTGATTTATTGGGGTAGAATTTTGTGGATTTAGATTGTTAAGGATTTTTCGAGTAGATTTATTGGCTGTTTCAGTGATTTTTGTCTGTATTTTGTGTTTTTTAGACTGTTGAATTACTTGAACCTAGTCTAGAATGACTTTCAAGAATTAAACTATAAATTTCTTCAAAAAACCAACTTTTGAATAATTTAAATTAAAATTCACCAAATAATAATAAAACTAATGAAATCTAAATCATCATCATAATTTCATCATCATCTCAATTTCTAAAATAATTTATAATACCAAAAATCATTTTAAATGTGCTCTTAAGCGTAAAATATGAACGCAATAAATTTGCATAATTCACTTTTGTTTTGCTCTAAAAATACCACCCAGTTTGTTGCTTTCATCTTCTTTAACATCACAAAAAAAGAAGAAAAAAAAAGATTTGTGCTGAATTCAATATTCAAAATCAAATGCCAAAAAGCCTAAGTTTAGTTGTTGCACAATCTACATCATCAAATTTTCATGATCATTTTTATCAAAATACTTGTCTAAAAACAAATTCTTTCTTTTTTGGAAGTACTTCCGAGGATTCTAAAGCTTTACTTTCCTACTTCAATTTTCTCATCTTATTTACAAGACTTTTTGCTCCATTAATGTAAAGGTAGCAACATCAATTCCCACGGTACTCAAAGAAGCTCATGTACATCATTTAACATACCAAACCCCTTTTGCAAGTAAAATGAGAATAGAAGAAGAAATTTTTCAAAAAAAAAAAACTTTTACTTACTCGATGAGGATAAGCAAGATGCCAAGTCACATTGAATGTAGATCCAGAGAGAAATGATGTTCTTAAAGTGCCTAAAATAAAGAAGACATAAAAAGTTATTACAATATTTCTTTCAGAAGAAAAGTTACGTATGTATATGATAAGGGTTTATGTGTCAGTAAGTATAAGTAAGATAGTTAATGTATAAATAGATGGATATAGACATGTAAGCAATGAAATAAACTTAAAGTTAAGAAAACAAAGCTTTTGTTGTTGATTTTTTTATGATTGCATCATCAAATTGAATGTGATTGAAATTAGAATATTTTGGGTTGGGTGTTGTTGGATTGTCGGTTGCCGTACCCTAGCTCATTAAAGGATTATTCATGTTATAATTGCTTAATTGATCGGAATATTCAGAAACTGTCAGTTTTAATTTATTTGTAGATTGGCGATGGCTTAATTTGACTTCATTATCAAGAGTTTAATTCCTTGAAATGTTGCTACGTAGTTCGATACCTCCGAGCTTTAGGGTAAAAAACACAAAACTCCCTTCCTGTATCCTTAAAATTGAACAACATCTTACATCCTTCTCGGTAGTCACTAAAAAAGTTTCCACAGCGAAATTCAAACCATAAAAAGCACAAAAAAAAATCAATTTTCCCATCAACAACTAACTTTTCTCATCAACGCTTTTCTTAGAAAAAAAAATAAGCCAACTAAGAAAATTTTTCCTATTAAACTACTTTTCGTTCTCATAAAAAAAGTTTCAGTTTATCTTTAAAAATTTTCATTCATTCATTCAGTTCTTCAAGCGTACCAGGATGTCGCGGTTATTTATTGAAAACTATCAATAAATTAATTTAGAAATAAAATAATAAAAAAAAATTTTATCGTCATTCAATAATTTCAACTGTAATTGTGTTTATTTCCACCTCTTTTTTCGCGTGCTGTTACGGTGAATATTTGATTTAAAAAAATTAAATTTGAAAAAAACGTGAAATTGGCAACAATTTCCTGCAAAATGGCAAAAGAGCTACGAACGATAAAAAAATGTATTTTTATTATATTTAAATCCTCAATTTCTCTAATTGACCCATTGGGTGTAGATGTGCAGATACAAATTGTCTCTTCCTCACCTATGGGCACAATCATCAGCAACAATATCTATTTTCATCGTCGTTGAGCATGCTTAAGATGATATTATTGTGTTAATAGAAAATTGCTGGAAAAATGTCAAGTCTTGACCCAAGGCAACAACATCACTTTCCATACACTCTATAAATTTTAAAATTATTTCATTCTCTCTCACCGAACCGCAACTAGCAAGCAATAAGAGATCTTGTGTCTCGAGTACTGTTGTCTTATGAAAGAAGCACATCGTGCGGTATATGATGAGCATATATACAAGCTTTATTCGATATTTCTCAATCAGATGTTTCTTATGGGAAAATAATATTCATATTCACACCAAATTTTCAATTTGGGTGAATATGTTGCTTTTGTATAAAACTGAAAACCACATTTTCTAACTTGCTGCTTCAGGATTACAATTTTATCCCATACTGTCTATGGTGGAAAGTCTGTGCCTGAAAATACCAATCTAACAGTGAAAACCGTATCTCATTTGGTGCTTACAGTCAAGAGAAATCGCAAAATTTCGTATTCTGTTATTTAGTTAGTTAGTTAGTTAGTTAGTTAGTTAGTTAATCGGAGCGATAACTCGACTCCAACTCAATATTAAGACTTCGGGTTTTTTGCGTCTGGTTGGAAACAGTCTATAGATTTGCTGTATAGTTTTTGGGGTCATGAGATGCTTCCAGTGAGGCACAGTGGACGAAAATGTGCCATTTTTGACCAAAATATGCAAAAATTTTTACATTTTCTTTAATATCTCAGACATAACTTAACCAAATGATTTCAAATTTTCGGTGTTAGATTAAGCATTATTTAAGGTATAATTCACACTATAATGACAAAAAAATTTTCATGCGCAGTGTAACAAAAAAGTTGAAAAACTGAAAAATTTTTCGTGTTTTGACACAAAATTGTCTCGTTCTCCTCAATATTAAGTCCAAATAGAATAATTCCAAAAACGTCTAGAGATATAGATGCACAGAAGGTATATGCAAAGTTTCAGCTCATAAAAATGAAACCTATGAGGACTAGGTCAATTTGAATTTTTGCCTAAATATACCCCCTTAATGCGCATATCATGAAATTTTTTTAGCATATTCAGTGTTCTAAGACCTAAAAACATCCAAATACATCAAAAAAACCCGAAACCATACTTTATCATATTCACACCAAATTTTCAATTTGGGTGAATATGTTGCTTTTGTATAAAACTGAAAACCACATTTTCTAACTTGCTGCTTCAGGATTACAATTTTATCCCATACTGTCTATGGTGGAAAGTCTGTGCCTGAAAATACCAATCTAACAGTGAAAACCGTATCTCATTTGGTGCTTACAGTCAAGAGAAATCGCAAAATTTCGTATTCTGTTATTTAGTTAGTTAGTTAGTTAGTTAGTTAGTTAGTTAGTTAATCGGAGCGATAACTCGACTCCAACTCAATATTAAGACTTCGGGTTTTTTGCGTCTGGTTGGAAACAGTCTATAGATTTGCTGTATAGTTTTTGGGGTCATGAGATGCTTCCAGTGAGGCACAGTGGACGAAAATGTGCCATTTTTGACCAAAATATGCAAAAATTTTTACATTTTCGACCAAAATATGCAAAAATTTTTACATTTTCTTTAATATCTCAGACATAACTTAACCAAATGATTTCAAATTTTCGGTGTTAGATTAAGCATTATTTAAGGTATAATTCACACTATAATGACAAAAAAATTTTCATGCGCAGTGTAACAAAAAAGTTGAAAAATCGAAAAATTTTTCGTGTTTTGACACAAAATTGTTTCGTTCTCCTCAATATTAAGTCCAAATAGAATAATTCCAAAAACGTCTAGAGATATAGATGCACAAAATGTATATGCAAAGTTTCAGCTCATAAAAATGAAACCAATGAGTACTAAGTCAATTTGAATTTTCGCCTAAATATACCCCCATAATGCGCATATTATGAAATTTTTTTAACATATACAGTGTTCTAGGACCTAAAAACATCCAAATACATCGAATTCTATCAAAAAAACCCGAAACCATACTTTATCATATTCACACCAAATTTTCAATTTGGGTGAATATATTGCTTTTGAATAAAACTGAAAACCACATTTTCTAACTTGCTGCTTCAGGATTACAATTTTATCCCATACTGTCTATGGTGGAAAGTCTGTGCCTGAAAATACCAATCTAGCAGTGAAAACCGCATCTCATTTGGTGCCTCCAGTCAAGAGAAATCGCAAAAAAACGCATTCTGTCATTTAGCAAGTTAGCAAGTTAGCAAGTTAGCAAGTTAGCAAGTTAGTTTCCGCGATAACTCAATTTTAACGAAACGTTAAGACTTCGGGTTTTTTGCATTTGATTAATATTGGCCCAAGGAAAACCGGTATAGTTTTTGGAGTCATGAGCTGCTTCCTGTGAGGCACAATGGACGAAAATGTGCCATTTTTGACCAAAATATGCAAAAAAATTTACATTTTCTTTAATATCTCAGACATAACTTAACCAAATGATTTGAAATTTTCGGTGTTAGATTAAGCATTATTTAAGGTATAATTCACACTATAATGACAAAAAAATTTTCATGCGCAGTGTAACAAAAAAGTTGAAAAATCGAAAAATTTTTCGTATTAACTAAAGTACGCAGGCTGTACTTTAGTTATAGTGCTAAATGCGCGCTGAACAGATGTAGGGTTTTAAAACGATTAAATATGATGTTATCTTACAGCCTAAGCAAGTGAAGGTGTGAAAATTTTCCCTAACCGTTCACAGACTTTCTGTTCAAAAGATAATGAGGAAATGAAAAGGAAAAATGTTCGAACGAAGCTCGAACATATATAGTTTGAACGCAGTTCAAACTTGGTTGAGCGAAGCTCACAAATTTTTACATCCTGAACGAAGCGAAGCAAGTGAAGTTGTGAAAATTTTCCCTAATTGTTCCCAGACTTTCGATTCATAAGATAATGAAAAAGTGAAAATGAAGAATATTTGCAAAGCTCTAATATAGATTTTATGTTTTTTACTAAAAGTGAATAGAAAGTTTCTTAAATATTTTAGGCAAATTTTTTTAATTAGGTAGATAAGTTTTTTTGCGATTATAAATAAATCAGTAGATAAAGTATAATTATTTTTTTTTCTCTAATTGAAATCGAAGGAAGTTCTACTAGTGGTGTGAATATATCCCATGAAGCGTGATCCGCTTCATTACTAGTTTTTTTCTTTCTTTTGCACTTTCACTTGGTCTTGAAATAAAAAACCAGATAGATATGCATTGCTTTAAGGCATGCTACAGCTACTCATTGAACATTGAACATGTGAATATGTAATATCGTCTGACAAGTAGTAACATCTACTATAAATAAGAAGAAGAAAAAGTGAGAATGAAAAGAAGATGAAATTTCTTCATGCCTGCTTGTTTTGCCTCAAAGCACATAATTCAAATTGTCTTTAATACTTCTTGATTATGTCATGATAGTTTTTTTTTCAATCTCTTCTTCTTGTTGCTTTCTATACCGATTTTGTTTCAATTCATGATCAATATTTCTCAATTTTTCTGTGTACATAGGATGGATGCAAGAATATTTTCAAGTGGAGGCACAAAAAATGCTTTAATGGAGAAAAAATTATTCTTGCTTATTTTCTCATACTTTCATGTGAATAAATTATTTTTTTGGAAGAATCAAAGTCTGTTTTAGCAAAACATGTAAAAATCAAATTTTTCATGTTACTAATCAAGTTACTAAATTTTATTCAAAATTATTATTTTTTTATTTTTATTTTTTTCCAAAGACAAAATCATGGATTAGCGAAGTATGGAGAGCTGCTAGGTCTTTCCTACAATGCTTCACCTTAGTACAGCTTACTACTTTTCATTTTTATTAAACGAATGATCTCAATTTCAATAGCAAGTTTTCAAAACTTTTGTACATCTTAAAGTCCACCAACCCATAAAAATTCTATCAAAATTAATTTTCAATAAAATAAATAAGGAAGCAGGAGGTGAAGCATAAGACGAGAAAAAAAGAATACCAGAACGTAAAGGAAGATACCATTTATTTATTTATTGTTGAAATGCAGACATTAAACATGTGTTTAAGATAGCATGAAAAATAATTCGCCAATATGGATAGTAAAGTAAGAGAGAAAATTGCTTATGAGAAAATTTATTATATCACAGCCAGTGGATGAGAGTAGAAACATGAGAAGGAAGAAGACGACTGGAAAAAAATTATTTTATTTTTTTTTTTCGTTATCAGCATTTAATATGGAAGAAGCATGCACAAACTTCTCCTCAACATGAGAAGAAAAAAAAATTCAAAGATGGCAAAAAATTTTCACTTTAAGCTTTATTGCCTTAATGAGTTTCAAATACGAAAATGATATAATTTACAATCATCTCGAATATATAGTTACCGAAAAAAAAGTAAAATAAGATATTTTCAATGTTTTTTTTTTCCTTCTCCCTTATATGTATGAGAAATTGAAAGTATGTTAGCTCGAGGGAAAGCAATTCATGTAGTAAATTGATAATGATAGCGAGCGACAATAAAATTTATCGAATTAATTCGTTTCCTTTTTCTTCTTTAGCATCTCAATCTATGGTAAATTTGGTTCCCATAGAAAAAGTTTGTGTAGCTTTAGGAGGGTTTTGGGATTTGTTTTTTATAATTTTGATGGCATGCACGGTTGTTGTTGAATTTGATTGCGAGTTTTTAAGGTTAATTTAGATTATGTTGCATGCATTTTTCGATGATTTGGGAGAAAATACTGGAATAAGTTGAAACAAATTGGTTGCAATTTCTAAAGTTTGTAACTTAAACTGACAAGTTAGAAGACAAGTTAAATTTGACTTTTAAAATTTAATTATTTTTCTTGAAAACACTCCTACATATCATAGTGACTTAAAGCCATTAAAGTATCTCTATCAATTAATTGGTCCATATCGTTAATGCTTCAAAAATTTCATCAAGCCAATCCAAAAATTTCTCCAAATCATGACAAAAAATCTACCCAAAAATCCACACAAAGGATTCCAAATAACACACATGTAGCTACAACATTAAAGCAGCCAAGAAGAAGAAAACTTTTTATTCCGCCATCTCAAGTGAGAAATTTATATCATCTCTAGTGGTAGAGGAAGCGATCAGAACAAAAAAAAAAATCAGAATCACTGTGTTAATTTCTATCATCGAAGCGATGAATTCTTCTTACCCTCCCTCGAAAAAAAAAATCGAGATTTATCGCTTTGCGTTGATTGCCAATAAATTTTATTGGTTTCTTGGAATGGAAATTGTTTTTTGTTGCTAAAATGGAGCCAAATTCTTCCATCAACATTGTCAGATATTCAAATGATAAAAATGGATAAAAATGGATGAGTGTTTTTGCTATGCAGAAAGCTTTGTATGACCTTCTCTATGATTTAGTTTGCAGTTTTTAATAAATTCTTTCACGAAATTTACATCATGGAAAAATATGCAATGTAAATGAGAATGAGTTCTCATTAAAATTCCTCTGTTATTTCCTATAAATATTTGCCTGATCTACATCTCACATGCCATGCATTTTTCGTTCGCAACTTCACGAATGTTTAATTTATAATAAAATGTATATGCACATAATTTTAAAGTTACAATGTTGCAAGATGATTTTTTTTTCTTCTTCTTTTTTTTGCATCCCATCTCGTGCATTCTTCCTCTGTGTCTTTTGTACAACGAATAAAAGGAGAAAGGCAACGACAGTATTAAAATCAAGAAATTCAAATTCACATTGAGCGTTGTGCTTAATGCAATATATAATGTACACAATTTAATGTTATGCTTAATGAATGAATAAAAAAAAACTGAAATAATGTTGAAGTTTGTTATGCTAATAATAAGGAATTTATGCATAGTTTTTGTATTCCTTGTTGATGATGAAAGAATTCAGCACCAGAAGTGAACTAAATTAATGCAAATTAGTTTCAACAAATGAAAATAAAAAGAATATTCCCGAGCGGTAAAAGAATTAAAAATTAGACTCGACCTTGAATTGACATGAAATTTTTGTTGTTTATGAACTTGAATTTATTTTAGTTTTGTGTGGTTGGAATAAGATGTAGGAACTAAAAGATCATCCTCAAGAGGAATTAAATGTTGACATTGTGGTTTTTGAGAATCTACAAAAAGTTGAACTTCAAGTGTATAAAAAGTTTGAATAACAACAAAAATTTGACTCCTAATCCATCAGAACTGCAAATTCAGTCACACAATAAAAATTCTATCTCGAGTTATTTACATAAATTATAATTTCGCTCGTGTTTGACCGCAATTCTTCATTTTTTTATTGCTCGATTCTTAATCGACTTAATTCACCTGCAGATGTTATTAATTTGTTTTGACGTGCATGATTTTTTGCGCAACGAGAACGAGATTCTATTGTATGTGGTAGCAACGAGTAATAAAATAAATAAATATGTTTGAATTAACTCCAGTCTAAATAAAATTGGTTTAATAATTCGTAATTATGTGGCAATTGAGAAAAAATTTTCATTTACACCATGTCTAAATGGAGCAAATAAACCGAAACTTGTTTTTTTTTGTGTCTAGTTATTAACGAATGAGAGACACAGAGAGAAAATATCTAAATTGGATCAATTTTCATGTCCTTCTTTTACATTTTTTTAACGACATTAAAAAAATCTCTACCATTAGTGTTCATTAAAAATTTTATTATGACTCTCATTCGCGTGGTACGAAACATTGAGCATACAACTATCGTGATGCTTACAGCTAATGTAGATTTAATTAATTCAATAAACGATAAATTTACTTATTTTTTTTTTTACTTTTTCATTCTTTCTCACTCGTTAAGGTCATTTAGAAGTGATGGCTCATAACTTTTATGTCATTTGATCTGATTAACTAAAAATTTTAGTTTTTTGATGACAAAAATGTTAAAAAATTCAAATTTTAATTTTTCAGAAACCCAAACTAATGAACGTCCCCAAAAATGCAGCCACAGACATCAATACTTAAATCTTGTGCTACTTGCAAGCCCAATTCATTTCTTAAGCTCAAACGAGACTCGACACTTATTATTAATGCTACAAAGTCGACAAGCGACAGTGTATGTACTGAAATTCTTTCGTATGTTACACACGTCAATTGCCATAAGTAAAATGATTTGCGTTCGACACTCAAAAGTGAGCGTGAAGCAGGTCTGCAAGTGTAAATGAGCATTAAAACCTTTAATTTTTTCTTCATCATTTACGACTTTAGCCACAAAGTGCTTAGACATATGTGGCAATGTAATGCCAGCTGACCCAGCCATAATCAAATGCTTAGTTGTGTTTTTTATGGGCAGTGAAAGAAAGTCACTTTTTACTTTATTTCTTCAAGTATGTTGCTGAATATGCAAAAATTTTATTTACTTTTTGTCAAATTTCACATTCAATGTCTTGAATACGTCAGCATTCATTATGAATACCATAAATCATAGCCACTTAACGCTTCATTCGTGAAATTAAATAAGGTGAGTAATAAATAAAAATAAATATCACGAAAAAAAAGAGAAAAAAAATGTTGCAAAGTTGATTGACATACAGTTGAATTTTGCCAGACATATATTGCAATCGATGACAGCAGAAGACATGATTAAGTTTTCAGTTAAATATTTCAATTATTTTTTTGTGTGTGTTTGTCTTTTGAATGTCAAAGGAATTTCGACCCTTGAGGAAAATATTTTCTTCAAATATTTTTGGATGACATTTCTATGGCTCATGTGACGGGTAAAACCGACATCATTCACATCAGTGAATAACAAGATTTCGTAGGAATTTTGCGGTAGTTTGTTTACTCTTAAGAGTGGCTTGTGTTGTTTTCTTTATGTTTTATTGACTTTATATTTATTTTTGGTGTCTATTTATACTTAATATTAGCTAATGGGAAATAGACAAGCTGCATTTGATTTAGAATGGCACGTTTCAAATTTATCTGTGGATAAAATCAATAATTTGCAATATTGAACAATTTTTAAAGGAACTAAATTAATTAAATTGATCGATACAAATTTTTAAGCTATGACTATGGTCAAAAAAATCTCACAAAATTTCCACCATGGAAAGCTCATTGGCATTTTTCTTTCTTAAATATCATTTACTATTCATCACACGTCCACATTACGAAATGCTCATTTGACAAAAGATCTTTTGACTTGATTATGAATTAGTTGATTACTGAGAAAGGGAAAGAAGCTTAATAGATGTTGGTCAATGCCAATGGATATCTGACACAACATACTAATCATGACGTTTTAAATCGAACATTTTTTTCATTTCTTTTCTTTTCGTTCATAGACTCTAAATGAAAGAATAATAACAATAAGCGACTATAATCACTGGACACATAGATGAATTGCAGTTCACTTTAATATCAAACATTGTAGTAATTGTTTGGTAATCGAAAGTAACACAAAAAGTTGTGAAATTGAGAGAGGAAAAAGTTGTTTTTTATTGAATCGTTTATGACACATATTTCTCGTTGATAATCACTATTTATATTGCTAATACTATGACGATTGTACACTGTATACATTTTTTATTGTCTTATATTTTTCCATTCCATTTTTTCCAACATTGAAATTTAAAAGCAACTAAAATGAGACTCAGTGGCGACAACTTAATATGAATCTCACTTTTTGGATCATTTTGATTGAAGGAATTGTGATGATGCACCAGAATATATTTTAATTTGTTGATTTTATAGGAGAATATTCATGGGATTTTAGGATGGGTATGCTTGGGGTCTTAGTCTAACTATCAAAATTGATATTTCTTTTTGAAAAAAATCCACTAGATAAAAATTTTCAAAATCTCATTCAAAATTTCTAGTAAAGTCTGGCAGTCGTCCACCCCTCCCACTTAGATCATCATTTCTTACATCCACGAATGTCTAATATGAGCTATAATAAAGATTTATCAAAAAAAAAAAAAATACTGCAAGACGAGACAGACAGCAATGAAAATTCAAATTAAATGTGTGCCATATGAACATTAAAGATGCATTTATTATAGATTTACAATATCATGGTGAAAATTATAACATGTATGTTTACGAACGAATAAACGATACTATACAAAAAAACACGACATCAACAAAACCATGAAGAGGATTTTGCATATAAAAGATGCATATTTGAATGTATTCAAGTCATAAAAATGAAAATGTCTCGAGGAAGAAAATTTCATGCAGTATGTGTGGGAAATTTAAGTAGCGCATTTAGTAAAGTCTCACATTTCAATCAATCTCTATTCAAATTTAGTTGTTGATTTTGTATTCAATTGATTATCTTGATGGATATCAAATACTGATTTTTATTGTTATGGAAATTATGTTTGAAGGAGTTTCTACTCAATTGACAAAAAAATGAAGCTTTTGTGTACAATTTGATCGTTAATCGTCATTAAGTTTTTATGACTTGTCATTCGTCGTCAATATCAAAATTGCTTAATTTTTTTAACATTCAAAGATTTCAATTTTTTTTGTGTATCAAATTGAAGTTTTCTCTTATTAACCTATGGACTTATTGATTTTCATGTCAGTTAATGTGATAATAATAAAAGTATTAAGCATCTGGTTATAAACTGTTAAAATTTTTAAAAGGGTTCATAGGTTGAGATATTGAGAAATTTTCAATTTTTATGACACCTATCAGTTGCTTAAGTTGTAAAATTTTAATACGATAATCGAAGTTAAGTGATTGGTGATCAGGCAACTTAATTTTTGATAAGCAATCAATATGCAATAATGAAAAACTATCATATATTATATGTTTAGTGGGTTTGAAGTGTAATCGAAGCTTTTATAATCAACAGTTTATTTTGGATTGATAGATGGCTGTAATTTTAAAAAATAATGAAAGGTTGATAGAGGTGCTTGATTTAAGTTTGATTAGATTGGTAGATTGAAAAGTTGGATTAATCGAAATTAGATAACTATATTTATAGCTAAGTGCTACTAGATTATTTTTGCTTATTATTCTGTGTCTTTTTTATAAAAAGAAAAATTAAATTTCTAATGCGACCAAATTGCGACAAAACTAAGTGGTCAACTTATTTAAATCAGATCTTAAGTCAATTTTTTTAACATAAATTTAAAATGCATCTACATAATCTCCATTTCTTAATCCATTTTAAACAATGGGCACCACCGTGTCTCCAAATTTTATTTTTCAACATAATCAGCTGGTGTCGTGTTTTCAAAAAAAACTGCCGTGACATCACCTTTATGCTGGCCATGTGCCATTTAGCATCAATAAATGAAAAAGCGCACCTGTAGTTTGTAACACTATGTATTTTAAGTATTATTTTTCGCAATCAATAGTTAATTTTACATGATTTCGTAACTGAAACCCATTTCAAAAGACCCTCAAGACTTGCTAAAAAAATAAATAAATAAATTTAAACAATTCAATTATAATCGGCATAAAAAGACTCATTCCTATTCTGTTAAATTAATTTTAACATCTAATCAATAAACACCATCTACTTTTGTAAATCTTTTCAATAAGTTTTAAAAATTTTGAAAGTTTAATTTATTTTATAATATATTATATTTTTTTGAATCATAGAGCGATCGCTTAAAATATGCAAACAAATAATCAGATATGCTTTCGAATTTTTATTTAGCTTTATATTTTTGCTCAATTCATCGAGCAATGGAACAAAAGACACAATAGAACTGGTTGTGCATTAAATTCTTAAGAAATTTACAATAAATCAACATGACAAAATGATAATGATATAAAATGGAATTTTCATGAGAAAATTTGCTATGTCTCAAAAGCACACTGTATTTACACATGCTAGAGATGAAAATATGAAGAGACAATATTTGAATTATGGGGTTTTGCATCACATTAAAGATCTCGTTTTTTTATTCTTTCAGCCTCACACTTTTACTGCAGCAATATTTTACTTTTCTTCACTGTTGTTAAATTAAGCTCAATTTTATTCCTTTATATTCTGTATTTTTAATGCTCATAAATCCGTGTACATATGAATTTTTATGCTGCAGAAGCTTTACTTTTTGGTGTGATGCAATGAAATAAAAAAAAAAAGGAATTCTGAATTGAAATGATGTTTGAATCTCACTTGTTTATGAAAAATGTACACAAATTCTACTTTAAAAAAATATGTATGAACATTTTTATGTGAATAGCAAACACATTACGGGGGATATGACAGCCATGCACAATTTCATTTTGTTAGTCAACTTTGTAGTTCTTTTCATGTAGAATAGCACACAAAAAAAAATATTTTATGAAATTTTCATATGAATGAGTAAAAGTATTCATTAAAGAGCTGCTTTTTTTGTGTGATAGTAAAAATCATGAAGTATAAAAAAAATTAAATTTTAGTTTCATAAAAACATAAAGAGAACGTCCGACATTTTCATGTTCCTTTCATTAAACCACACGAGACTATTGTGCTGCACAAAAAAAGAAGCTTGGAAATGGCAAATGTCGTAAAGTATATGCGATACTGTATACAGTATTGGTAGCAAGTAGCAGCAGAGGTTTTGATGGTTAACAGCAACATTAAATATCCATTTACAGTCCACCTGACCCTTTATTATGTGTTGTATCCTATTATTATGTATGGATGAAGCTAACGTTATAAATATTTACTAAAGTCCGGTATATTCATATTAGACAAGGTTCAATCGTATCAGATTAAACGATACTGCCAATTACACGTGATTTAATGAGCTAAACATCATTTAATGGACTTATAGATTCCCAAAAATATACGCATCGCGATCACTTATCGTATAGATTGTCTAAACATTCCTTTAATGACTTTCCTTGTAAATAATAATTAAATTTAGCCTTTCAGCTTGTTTTAAGCATTAATAAAAAATCTCTTCAACAGTCGCTAAATGAGAGGCACAAAAAACAAAATCTGTGCAAATTAACGGCAAGAATTTCATGCATGTTGTTTACCTTGCAGTGTTAAACGCCAGAAAATTTACATACATTTTATTTTCGGTGCCACCTTTTTTGGTGTGTGCGATACAGATTTTGTTATGTCATCGACTCACTTGCCAACTGACATTGTCGCTTGGTTTTTAAAAAAAAAATTAATGAAGAAGTATTTTTATTATGTGTTCGACTGTGATGGAGCTTAAAAAAAGAGTTTTAATTGGAATGTTGTAAATATTTTTATGTATTACTATAGAATGTTGATCATTTGGTTTAACGAGGTTGAGATTTGCATTCTGAATGCTTTTGATGCTTTTTGGATTTACAAAAATAATTTTAATTAATGACGAATTTTTTGAGTTTCATAATTTTAATAATGATGTATATTTTTTGTATTTTGGATGCAGATTTAAGTCGAATTCACAACCATACAAAAAGTTCAAAAAACTCTCTTACAAATCCCATAAAATCATCATCAGATTAACAGTTAATATTTTCCTAGAAAGAATTTCATGAATCATGCACATTCGTGAGCAATTATATAATTTTTCTTTCATTCCATTCTTATTATTCCATCATCCACTGAAATGATTACATGTTGCCTCGTTACAAACTGACAAACACCTTTTGATGTATATCAAAAGTTTAGGTTTCTTCTTCACACAACAAAAACGAAAAAGAAAGAAAAATCTTGCACGCCATAAAATTTTGTGTAATGTCCACGCACAAAACAAAAAGAGTTTAGATTATCATCAGCAACTAAGCTTGATTAATCGATTAAATTTATACATAATAATAATTATTGCATGCGATGAAATTGAACACATTAAAAAAAAGAAAGAGTTTTGAGAGTGAAAATTTCTTCATTAGAAAGTGTTGAAAAAAAAATATTTTTTCATTGTAAAATTTCAATAATTTTTTTTTAAATCCCATTGTATGGATCGCTGAGGGCTCATTATATGAACACACACACACACACACATAATATGAATTTATGAACGCTCAAATATATGCAAATTAACCTCATTAAACCTATTAAATGGCGTGGAGATCAAGGTGGATAGAAAGAGAAAGAATGCAAGAGAATGGGCAGAGAACAATAGACATTTTTATGTTGTGTATTTAATACTCATAACTTCCTCATACCAGACTATTTTGTTGGTTTTTAATTTCTGAGTTAAATGGAGTATTATTCATGGATGTGGAGTGTAAGACTAGTAGAAAATGCAGTGAATATTGGAAAAAATTGTTTAATTCTAAATGAGAAAAGCTTTTGATTCAAATGTGAAATTATTTCATGGTTTTAGAATTTTTAAAATAATTTTAATATTTTCTTAAAAAAATAACAAATTGAAAGACCCCCAAAAATCAGAATAATAAAAAATTATTATTTTTTTAATTCTTCAATTAATAATTTAAAAAAAAACACACAATAATTTAAAAATTCATAAATCATCATAAATTAAAAATTCCACAATTCAACTCCTCAACTCACCTGCAGTACCCTAAACACTCATATTTTTCCGCTCATTTAACCTCGAATTTAAACAAAATTTATGCTGTATGTTAATATGTAAAAAAAAATAACATCAGAAGCGTTCTTGAGGCGTTCACTAATGACAATGAAAATAATTTTATATTTCAGCATGTAAATATATCATTAGAAGTACGAAAAATTCTCATCTTTATAGCAACAAAAAGTACATTGATTACAATGATTGCTTAACTGTGGGAACATAAATTCTTAATTTTTTTTTCTCTTATTCAGAGTCGATTCCGTTGACATTCAAGTGATGGAAGTCTTATTTATGATCTCATTGAAACAATGGATGCCAAGTGAAATCTCATTATAGCTTACGTCGTTGTCTATTCACGGTAGTTTCATTCTTTATTATTAAACACGTTAGGTGAAGTTATACTATAATAATAAGAATAGGAAGGTGAGTGTAAACATATAAGCACTTTCAATTGCAATTCTGAATGTGAAAAATCTCATTTTTTACCGTCTTCTTAGTCGATGCTCTCAATTATTTTCTATGATGTTGAATTATTATGTTTTGTATGAAAATTAGTGAGTTGAAGTGGCTCGGTGGCGGAATGGTTTAGTACTTCGGTACCTAATTATTGCAATACGACCCAGCGATCATGGGTTCGAGACTCGACAGGGGAAATTTTTCAACTGTTGTTTTTTCGAACCATATGTACTGGAAATGAAGCTCACAGCCTTCCTTTGTAGGCTACAGACAGAAATGTCATCAAGGGAGTGGTTCTGATCCCACTATAAACTGTAGGTCTTTTGAGTGCTGTGATCTGGCGAATTCTCACTCGTTAAACAATATCAGCTAAGAGACGCTTAATAAACGCGAACCTTTGGATCAAACTATTGATCTGTAATAGGTAAAGTTTATTTTTTTTTTTTTTGTATGAAAATTAGAGGTTTTAATGTATCGGACTTGTTTAAGGTGAGAAAAATTTTTATTTCTATTAATTTGCTAGGGTTTTTCATGAAAAACAAAAATTCACGATCCCCCTAAATTTTTCATGCAAAAAATTAAATTTTCACCCATACCCCTCTCCCTCATAAACAGAAGCCACTGCCTCAAATTTTTTGCTCAATATAAAATGCTCATTTCATCTAAAAATAATTTTTTCTCGAGAACCATTACTCATCAATTAAGAACTTCTCGTAAAATAAAAATCATAAAAAAACATAAGAAGTGAATAATTAAAAATATATTTTTAGAAATGAGCAATTTTGCAAAATTAGAAGCTTTTTCACATCTAAATCAGCAAATAATAAGAAATTTTGTTCAAATATACTTGCTAATTTATTTTTTCTTCTAGTCACTGAGGTGTTAATTCTTTCAATTTAGCTAAATAATGAAGATTTTTTGTTTATTTTTAACGACGGATAATTTTATTGAAAGAATATTTTTTCATTGTTAAGGTAGGAATTGCTAATGACGTCTGTAAAATTTTTTTTTCTGTTCTTGATTATTAAAAATTAAAGTTATTGTATTGATGAGAGTAGACGCAGATTTAATTCTTTAAATCAGTGATGACCAACCTGTGTGCTGATTTTTTTCCAAAAAATAACACGAACCGTGCTCCACGTGCTGTTTGGGTCATAACTTACTCACAAGATGTGCCGCGACACAAAAAGGTTGCAACCACTTCGTTAAATGGTGAAAGAAATCAATTTTCATTTAGAATTTATTTTTGACGTCATTTATGATACATTTTTCTAAATCTCAGAATGAAAAAATCAAAATATTGGCTCGAATTTCCTTGTAACTTTTTATTGCCCTAAAAATACTAAAATACAGAAACTTAATCAAAAATAAATGCCCACCAAGCAATAAATCCACAAGACTTCTCACAAACTCAATTAAATTTTTCAATTTCGTAATATTATGTTTACATCTGTCATCTTAGAAACTCAAAACAAATCCAAACTGCCCGTATTACACACCAACAAAAAAAATTATAATACGTAACATGTAGTTACGCTTAGACGCGTCTTCATGCCCCACAGTCATATCAACAACATCCAAAAATTCATTATCTTTTTTGGAAAATCATGTAAAATTTATTTTCCCACGAAAATTTCTCGATTGGAATCACTAGTACAACAATAATAATGATGATATATATATTTTTTTGTAATGTAATGCAACATCTATTTTCCAAGTCGCTACACTTTAAATTATGAATATTACATAATATACTTTTTTTTAAACATCGTTTGACTTAGTCACAATAATAATAACAATATTTTTTCATATTAAATTCTTTCGATTCACATTCATGCTCTTTTTTGTAGTCACAGATGTATGCGATATATCTGCATATATGTAGGTGAATATTCATTTTAAAAACTATGCAGAATCATAATATAATTTTTATTAAAACCAAAAATATGTTCTCATAAAAAATTTAAGATTAAAATCATGTAAACACATTGACTTTAAGCTTTTTTGCTCTTTTTGTCTTTTCGTCTTCATGACAATGCAAAGGATTATTATGGAATATTATGACAGAGTAAAAAAAAGTGCATAACAATATTCATTAAATAGTAAATATGAAAAGCGATAAAAGAAAATTTTTACGATGCATGTAGTTCAAGGAAGATAAGTGAAACAACGACGGTTGAATGTTTCATTATGGAATAAAATTAGTATAATTCAAAGATGCTGAGGGATAACTTTAAGCGCATTTTATTAATTTTTGGAACAACTGTCAAAATAATTTTGAAATTTGGGAGTTTTTAAAACGGATTAATTAGTTTTGAACCGGTTCAATTTGGTAAGAACATTTAAATTAATTCAATGTCTTTGAATCTCAACTTGCATTTGATCCGGTTCAAATCGATTAAAGTTGGGTTAATCGGTTCAAAATCATCAAACTGATTAAAATTCACTCAAAGTTTTACACTTAATTCAATTAATCAATCATCCACAAAATAACCTTCCAAACTCATAGGGGCCGTTCACAAAGTACGTTACGCAAAAAAATGACTTTTTAGACCCCCCCTCCCCCCTCGTTACGCTTTTTGTATAAAAATTCTTTTGTTTAATTTAATCTGTTACCAAATCTTAGACCCCCCTCCCCCCTAAAAAGCGAACGTACTAAGTGAACGGCCCCATACTTATTACAACCATACTGTCACCCAAACTCCAAATAACAGCACAAACAGACAAAATTTTTCCAAGACTCATCACATTTCATTAAAAACTTCCGGTTAATAATATTCTGTACCTTCTCATTGTAACATTCTCGTTTCATAACCTACATCAAGTAACTATTACTTAACTCGGGTTCTGTGCTGCTGAAGCGAAACATACATACTCCATAATTGCTAGCTTTTATCGCCTCTCTCATGCATTACTTCCTCGCGTACCACACAGAATGAAATGTCTGATAATGAATTGTTTAAGGTTCATCGCATGTAAACAAGTTTCATGACAACAAGTAAAGTGGTAAAAAAAAGTTTTTTTTTCTCTCTCTACTTACTATCTCCTACTCACTCGCTTCCCTACTTCATGAAAATTAAATTCACTTAGTTGTAAAAAGAAAATTTCTTCTTCGTTTTTTTTCTTTAACCATAACAACAGATGCAGCAGGGAGGAAAAGTTTAATACAAGAAAAACCGACAAGTCGTTAAGGAAAATTTTCTTTTTAATTTCTTCTTTCCCATTTTTTTTTCATATCGTGTTCCTTAAAATACAAAGGAAATAAAATTTTCTATGATATTAATTTATGATTTTGGTTTTTGTGCTTTTTTTTGAGGGTTGGAATTACTGTAAATAGTTACCGTTATGCTTGTCTTTATTTGTTTGTGTCTTGCTGGGTAAAAGTACTTGAGATATATTAATAATAATGGGAAAATTTTCGATGGTTTTGTTTGTAAGAAAGTTAAGAAACAGATAAATTAACTTTGAAAATCATGTGACTGGAAAATATTAATGGGATAAAGTTGTGAGTCAATAAATTAGATTTGAAAAGTTTTAGAGATGTTTGAATTTTTTTGGTGAATTTTTTTTCATTTTATATGGATCATCATTAGGCCAATTGTAAAATATTTGTTAATATTTATCAAATTAATAATAATGACCTCAAGTTGCATGAAAACTAGTGATTTGTTAGACATTCAATATGTTTGAGGCTATGTGTTGATGATCAGATGTTTTAGACCAAAAATAGTCTAATTATTGAATCGAAATGCCTTAAAATATTCTTATGATAGCTTCATTACTTATTTTAGACACCAAAACACTTAAGAATGTAATTCATCCTCTTTAATCAAAACATCTCATTAAAAATCCTTAAATTAATTTTTTGTGTCATTAACATTCTCATAAACCACTTTATTCCACAGCAAAAATCTCGAATTTCAAACTTTAAAATCAAAAAGCTAAGAAAATTTAAACAAAACTTTCTTCAAAGTTATTTTATTGCTACAAAACCCTTATTATCAGTTCTATACAGCATCATTCAACAAAAATCCCGAGTAAACTTACGCCTTTCTCATCCATCAATACACCCAGTCATAAAGTTCAATTCAATTTTATTGTAAACCATTCCGGTTGTTTTAAGAAAGAAAATTAGAAAATATTACAATATTAAATTCTTACATTTCATTGATTTTAAACGTACAATAAAGTTATTTAAAGTATGCAAGTTCTTTTGCTTCTCAAATAAATCAAAGGAATTATCAACAATATTATTTCGAAAATGCTATTAGTCGAAAATAACGAAAATTATGACTTTATATGAAATTATAAATCGAAAAAAACCTTCTTATTAATCGAAAATAATAAAAAAATATGACTCTATATGAAATCATAAATCGATTTGAGTTAATTATTCTTCCATTAAATAAATTCGAAAAATTAAATGCAAAAATTGTTAGAGCAATTTCAGTCTTCAACATGCAATTTCCTGCATAAAAATTAAGAACTTTCAGATAAATTTCCTGTAAAGTATCACAAAAGCTATGTTTTTTTTTTAAATTCTATTCAATATTCCTTTCGGAGAAGAATTAAACAAATTAAACAGTTTAGAATATTCCGTTGGTGAAGAAAAAACTAGACAACATTGCATTTGTGTTTGATCGCGAATCAATCAAATCGTTTATAAATTTATCAGTACTGTTTACTGAAGCTTTCAACATATTATCTCTAAATTCTTTACGTTCTTCAAAATTTAATTTGAAATAATTATTGTTGTACATTTGAAATGCTGAAATATGTGCACATTTATCATTCACTTGAGATCTTAATAGATTCAAATCTTTTTCGTTTTTAACAATTCTCTTAATATTTTGATTGGATGATTTCTTAAAGTACACCGCGATTCCATGGTCTGTTACATAAGCACGATCGATCAATTTAAGGTCTTTCATATCATAGCATATTCTAAGAAGTTTCCAGATTCCAGGACTCCAAAAGTTCCTTGTGCTGTAACGAATTAAGTCAAAATTTTTATTCATAAATTGAGTCTTACCAAATTCATAAATATGACGCTTCATTTCATGAACTATCATTGAATCTGTGAAACTTATTCCCATTAACCACTCATTTTCATATGCATCACCAGTCTTAGCATAAATCTTTTTCATCGTAACATCCGTAATGACTATATTGGCTTCATCAAGCATTATATTCATTCTGCTGAATATTTTCTTTGCTTCATCCATTTGAATTGACTTAGATTCCCTTCTAAGGCTCTCAATTTCAGCAGGATCAGTAAAAACAATCCAAAGAACATTTCTTTCTTCCTTCCATTTGTGATTTAAATCAAATTTATCAGTATGATTTAAAGATTTCAGTTCCACTTTGTTAATTTCATCATTAATCTCACATTCCATTGTATTGACCTGACCACTAAAATCTCTAGAAACTTTCAAGTGCTGATCATTAAATTTCTTAATAACATCATAACACTTTTCATAATTTTCTGACATTTCAGACACGATTTTTCAAAAATAATATATGGATCTTCTTTACTATTAATCATATCTCGAATTCCATTAAGATTCATAATTGAGTTTTCAATTTGTTTCATTGATAACATTGAGTCATTCGAAGCTTTATCACAATCTATGTCTTTTGACTTTTCACTCAAAAATTAGACTTTGACATCGAACTTTTATCAAGGAATTTTGATCTTCTCATCAAATTGTCATAAGAATAAGCCATGACCTGCCAATTGAACTTCCAATTACCTTTATTTCAAGAATAAATGACTGAAAGACAACCCAGTGTATCAGTGAAACTTATTAAAATGACAATAATGAGGAATGCGTCTATCTGTTTGCGTTTGAATAATCGAATTTTATTCAATGAGCAAAGAACTATTATTATTTAAGATAAAAACAAAGCAATTTAGCTATTTATGAGCCGAGAAACAAAGTAAAGATTTTACGTCAGATCTGTGTGTGATAGTTATACTGATCTACGTATTTTTTATATTTTTTTTTTAATCAACTTCCCTGTCATATATTTATTTTTTATTTTTTTTATTCGTGTTTTTACTCTCACTATTCACATAAGTATCATATTCACTTATTTGGTTTTGCTATTTTTATTTTAATTGTAAAATCACTATCATTTAATCACTATTAAAATAATTTTTATTATTTATTTTTTATTTTGAACAAAATTCAATGTTTACAACTTGCTTAGAAGTATAAACTGCCACTAACAATTTGAATTAACTGAGAAAAAAAAATTATAGCAAATTATAGCAAAAGAATTTATTTTTGAATGTGTTAGTAAATTTTTGCAAATTAAACAAAATAATTATCACCAAAATCACTTATATAGCATGTTTAAACTCCTCAACTTCATTAAATCACTGCTGCGACTGCATTTATTCACTCGTTTGGCAACTCTGTACACACCAAAATCTCTTTAAACTCACCAAAAACTGATAATTAATTTCAAGAATTAAAAATCGTGTCTACACACACACAGATCTCCCGTTAATGTTTTAGACCAAAAATAGTCTAATTATTGAATCGAAATGCCTTAAAATATTCTTATGATAGCTTCATTACTTATTTTAGACACCAAAACACTTAAGAATGTAATTCATCCTCTTTAATCAAAACATCTCATTAAAAATCCTTAAATTAATTTTTCGTGTCATTAACATTCTCATAAACCACTTTATTCCACAGCAAAAATCTCGAATTTCAAACTTTAAAATCAAAAAGCTAAGAAAATTTAAACAAAACTTTCTTCAAAGTTATTTTATTGCTACAAAACCCTTATTATCAGTTCTATACAGCATCATTCAACAAAAATCCCGAGTAAACTTACGCCTTTCTCATCCATCAATACACCCAGTCATAAAGTGAAACTTTTTCTTTATTATTATGTAACTCATGAAAAACTTAAATAACTAAATATTCCCTCATCTCATCTCATAAGAGACATCAATTAAATTATCACATGCTCGATTAGAAAATCTTCACTCGAATGAGAAATCTTGAATGTCCATTAATTGTTTCTTGATTTATATACATTATTTTTAGTATGTGTCGATCATAAAAAAAACTTTTCTTTGTCATTCATCTCCTCCTTTTGTCTGCTCTTATTCTGTGTTCTAGTGGTAAGCCAGGAGTATAAAAAAAGTTTATCGTTTGATGAAAAATTACCACGAATGTCAAAGATATAAACTTTTATTACAAAATAATATCATCACATAAAATAATATTTTCTTTTTTTTACTTCCTACGATGTATATTTTGGCATGCATAAAGGGAATAAAATGAAAGGAAAAAAAGTTTTTATTTTGATAAATGACATTCGTGTTAGAAACTATCAATCTGTTTGAGAAATGATATGATATGGGATTTAGCTGGAATATTTATCACATAAAAAAAGCATGTGAAAGTACTTTGCACTCTGGCATTGAATCTGTAAGAGAATGAACAGTTTTGGATGTATAAAAGCTTAAATTTGTTAGTAATAGAGCTTTTGAGAGGTTTCTTCAAAATGCTCACAGGATTGTAATCAAACTTTTTGCATTAAAAATTATTGAATTTTTGATATAATATCACTTATAAAAGCCATATTTTAACATTTAAATCCACTTAGGCACATCTAATTCACTAAGTAACCAAAAAAAATGTTCATAAAAAAAATTCATCCTTGAAAAAGCCATGCAGCAACACTGACTCAAAAAACATTTAATAAGTCAACTACAATAGAATTAAATAACTTATCCATCAGAGAATAATGAAGCTACACAAAAATTACTTTCAGAATCCATTTGACGTAATTGAATTTTCAAAGACAAAGTACATACAAATCTCAATTTTTTGTGTTAAGCTTAATGAAATTTTAAGGGATATGAATACTCTCAAAAGCATTACAAACTGCATAAAGTGTAATGAAACTTTTTTCCTTTTTTTTCTCTCTCAACATCCCACAATGATGTTAACAGCATTTGTAACATCAATGGTAATAATCTTAATGCAAAAACAACTGTTGACATCTTCCGTATAACAAAAAGGTACACATTCGTATAACTTCCATTTACAATTCTCAAAATAGATGTGTGCATCTATGCACATAAGTACTATTATGCTAATATTAAAATAAAGAGGTAAATATGAATAAATGTTATCATCATGCACGTATTTGATCTATTAAAATAATTAAAATTTACTGAACTAAACGTAATATTCATTCATGTTAGTGATTCTCTTGTGTTGCATTCTCATTTTTACCTGTTGGGTAAATGCATTTATTTTATTGTTCATCCCGAACTGTGGCACAGTTACCCAGGGTGTGGAACTGATCAAATTGATCAAAAATGATCCAAAAAAAAATGATCAAAAATGATCAAAAAAGATCAAAAATGATTTAAAATGATTTAAAATGATCAAAAATGATCAAAAAAGATCAAAAATGATCAAAAATGATCAAAAATGATCAAAAAAGATCAAAAATGATCAAAAATGATCAAAAATGATCAAAAATGATCAAAAAATGATCAAAAGTGATCAAAAAGATCAAAAATGATCAAAAAAAAATGATCAAAAATGATCAAAAATCAATTTGATCAGTTCCACACCTTTGACAGTTTCTGTGCTTTGTGTGAGCATGACAGACGTAATTAAAATGGAATTGTTTTCTAAGAGTTACACAGTTGACGAGCTTTGTTGTAGATTTTATAGAAAAAATGCAAACATACTGGGAAATGAGTCAGGAACATCAAAGGATTGGATTTATAATTAAAAAGACTTTATTTATAGTCATGCTGAGAATTTCATTAAAGGGAGACTTTTTGATGATGTAGCTGAATGCTTTTGACACTACTGATTATTGACTGATAGAAGCTTCTAGATGCTGGTAATTTTAAGGTACCGAAGAAGTTTAGAAAAATTTATTTTGTTCTGGAATTTTCTTTGTGATAAAATTTTACGTGAATTTGATGAAAATCAAGATTGTGTCTCTTTTATAATGTCAAATTCAGAATTAGCATGTTAAAACATTAAAGGTACAAAATGAACTTAAAAGCTCAATGAAAACAGATTTTTTTTTGTAATCCAAATAATCAATTTCCTAGTAAATTTCCACACGTCTTTAACATTTATTCAATAAATTTTAATTCACTCTACTAAAAAATGCTCCAATAAACCAATAAACCTTCCACTGCATCCACAACATCAGCAATACATACCAAACAATAAGTTACATTCCAACTGTCACACAGTTAGACATGTGCCGTTCGGCTACGCTTTGAACATATCGAGAGAAACTGTTACTAAATTGTAGAAGCATAAATTCTTTGTTGTCCCTTTTAATTCATCTGAGAGGAAACATAATGAATAAATAAAAAAAATGTTGTAATGCTTTGCTGGAAGCAATTAAAAGAGCAAGCTGATTTTTCAATTAAAATTTTAATTGCATAAATAATTGTGGCTGTTTTCTATTTTTTTTTTTTCCTCATCTCTTATATTTTATTCACCGAAGCTAAATTCAATTAATAAACAGAATTCAATTTAGTTGGAAAAATCATGTTACATGTTCGCATTGAAAGGAAAAAAAAATCAAAGCAAAGGAAATAATTTATCAATATTTTATTACATTTGACGAATTGTAATTTCCTGTTTATTTTTATTATTTGCATCGATTACTAATCTTAAACATGCTGCATAAATAAATAACTTTTTTTTTTTCTCTCGTTTAAATTGTGGGAATTTTTATATGTGCGGCTATGATTGACACTCTCGTCAATTGACTCTCTCATTCTCTATTGTACACAACCATTATAATAAGAATAAGTAGAAGGAGAAAAATGATGAATCATTTTATAATAATGGCAATTGAGCAGCACCAACAACAACAACAAGTAGAAAAAAAAGTATCCAATCATCATCGGACAGAGTGAGAATCCATGTGAATTTTGTTCGACAAACTTTCATATTGTAGTCACTTATGTATTATTAATAGCAAAATAAAAAAGCATGTTTGAATGATTTGACAATCAAAAGCAATTCGAAAAGGAACAGCATTTGTGGTTAATGGGTTTGCATAAACATAAAAATTGCGAAATTAATGAAAAGAATTTCTATTCAGTCGACCATTCTGTGGATTGAGTAATTATTTAATTTATTATTTAATTTATTAGACGCTGTTGGACATGAAATTAATATTTTTTTTTTTTGGATTCAATTTGCTGCTTTTTATGGTTTTTGATTTCTTTTTTGTGATTTATGGGTGCTGATGACAAAGATTAGAAAAATTGATGAAATTTCCTAAAATCATTAGATTTCAATTTAGTCATTTTAACATTTAATCCAATTAATAATGAATGTAAATTCCACAACTTATCGTAAACCCCCAAAATTACTTTAAATTTTTTTTCCAAAATCACAATGTTGTCCGAAATCAAAGCAATCACAATGATTAAAGCTCTCATGTTACAGATACCTAATACCTGCAATCAGTTTAAGCACTTCCACAACCAACACTTGATACTTTTTTGAAAAAAAAAAAATCACGAAAATATTTATTTCAAAATAATTACTAGAATAACAAGCTCGGTCATCGCTTCGTTAAGTTAATAAATACCCACAGTGAATATAATTACCATCCTGGTTAAGAAAAATAAATTATTGCAATTTAAATGTAACAATTAAAAAAAGTTTCAGTTTAAGTGTTAATTATGAGAAAAAAAAGAGCCGAGTGATCTCATAATGTCAATAACTATAATAGCTGAGGCTTTCGAGGTGAACGTCAGCTTAATAAAAATGAATGAATGAAAAAAATTAATTCTCTTAATTTAATTATGCATAGGCAAGTTTAATGTGCCATTTGATTAATGAAATTATACACTTTAAAAGCAGTCAAGAGATCTCAAATTTTTTAATGAAGTGAAATAATTGAATTAGTAATAAATGGCCAATAATTGATTTTTGAATGCAAATTGAGATGAATTGGTGTAATGATCAAGGAAACTGTGGGACATCATGCGAGAACTATACAATGAAATAATAATGCTGAAGGTGAGAATTAAAGTGATTTTTAGTTAGCTCTCCGGTCCATAACTAATGTGAAAAATTTTCTATTCTGCAATAATTAATTATTCTAGACAAATATTATTAAAAATACATTATGAAATAATTTTAATGTTAAATTAATTAAGCCTTGATTCATAAAAACTTATTCTACACATTTAAAACTTTTAAACAAAATGTCACAATAATTAGAAATTTCTGTGATCTCAACTGTGTGGCTTAAAAAACAGCACGAAAATGAAATTATCACGAAAAGTTTTCAAAAAAAAACCTCAATAAATTTTCTTTCTATGCACAAATTGTGCTCATGTTGGAAAATTAAAATTTATTCAGAAATAATGTACACTCATGTCATATTCAATAGAGAATCCATTTGTGTACATAATTTTTGTTCTTTTTTTGGGAATTATATCTCATGTATGATTTTAAGATTTATGATGTTGGGAAATTTTGGTAGATTTATTGAGAAAAATTTAAATAAAATTTTTGAAATTTTGTATTTTAGCTTATTTTTGTAATTTTATTTATTGAATTAAAAAATCAAAATTTTTGTGATGTAAAAAATTTAAAATCATGAAAATTCCATAAAATAAAACTCTAAATTGTTTTTAAAAAATTTCTATTCAAATTCAAATTATCATTAAGAAGAAATTTTAAAAAATCTGACAAAATTCATCCAACTATGATCCCTAAATGAATCACAGACGCAAACTGAATATGATAGAAAAATTTGTTTTCATGTCATAAATTTTTCATACATCACATTTTTCGGGTCTCATTTTTTGATATATTGCAAGCAATAATCATAATATAGTGGAGATACATTTCTGTCTGTCATGTTATTATGGAAAGAAGGAAGAAAAAGAAAAATCTTTTCTCAAAAAGCATGAATAGATGAAAATTTTTGCAAAAAGCTTTACTTCTTTCTCAAAATGGAATTTATTCTCTTTCATATCATCATCGTCATGAAAGATGTATTTGATCAACAAGAATATAAAATTAAATATAAATGAAAATGCAATGATTTACGATTTAATTCATGATGAATAGATTTTTAGAGTTGAATGGACATGTGGATGCTTAATGGAAACTATGAATTAATTGAGGGGTTTTTGGTATATTTAAAGATTTTTATAGAAGATATCTGAGTGACATTAAGGAAGTCCATCAAGTATGTTTTACTAATTTATTCAATCTAAACCTAAGAAGCTAATAAATATCAAGCCATTTGAAGACATTCAAGAACAACCTTTTAAAATCATCCAAAAAACATTATTCGTACCATAAACTTTCCATACACAACAATCCGTCCTTGAGGCAAAGAAACAAAAAATTTCATTACCATAATTTAAGCCCCACTAATTATATGATTGCTTACTACTCATCAGCTTTATTTTGATTGTAAAAAGAGCATCAAAACAATTCTCAATAAAATTTTCTGGTTATATAAATGCCACTCAAAAAAAAGATGCTGTATTACGTCAATTTTAATTCTTGTTATTATTGCAACCTAACAAAGAAAGCAAGGTCATTCAAGAAAATAAAAACTTAATAAATTTTTCACTAATTCTCAAGACGAAACGGAAAACGACCAACCAAAAAAAAAGGCAAGAAGTTCAATATTGAGTCACTTGCTGTGCCTTTAGTGCATCCGTTTCAATTTTTTTCTACTCTAACGACTCTCACTCCATAAACTGTTTTGTATGTTTTAATCGTCAGTCATGTGATTAGAATTTATAATGGACATTAATTAAGTATAATAATTTTATGGTCGACAAGCGTTGCCGGCCGTGCATTTTATGAAAATAACGTTGCTTTTTTGTGTGTGTGTTGTTCGTTCGTTAACAGCATAGGCAAGAGGGATTAACGTTTCTTTTATGATTACATTTATTTATAAATAGAATGGATAAAGAATCGAGTTTCTGGCAACCAAAAAAAAAAAATTACTTACTTAATAAACATTAATGTTATTTCACGCTTAATAAATTCTTTTTTTTTCGCAGGACAATGTCATGTTTGATATTTTCGTAATCTTTTAATACGCTCATTATTATGCTTTAACGATGAGGTTCAAGGTTGACTTGATTGTTTTTATTATTTTTGTGCGTATCGTTTACAATGTTATTGACTTTAAGTCAAACTGTATGTATTGTTTTTTGACTTTGAGGTAGGATAGAAGGTGGAAACGAGAAATATTTAGTTTTAGCGGAATTTTTGTCTTCGCCAAAATGAGACACTGGTTGCTTTATTTAGACTGCCTTTGTAATTTGTTTTTATGGTGTGGAGTGTAAGGTGTCTGTATTGTCGTGGTTTTTAAGGAAGAATTCCAACTTGTTAAGTTTTTGTTGGCATATTATTTTGGTTAAAAATAATTCATTATAATTTTTGAACGATTAAAATTAAAATTAAATGGCTAATTAATAAATAATGCAAATGTGATTTTGCATAACTTCGGTTAATTGAATTTTAGATAATAAATCCAAAGCATAATAATTAACAAATCTTTTGAGTCAGAGTATTAAATCAAGAACCTTTCAATTTGCAAAATTCTTACAGGAAATAATCAATAAATGACAGCAGGATCTAATATTTATCTGCAATTTAGTTGAAATGTTCATAGTTTAAGTTTATTCAAGTTACAAATGATTTGAGCATTTCAGACTGCAATGAATCAAGCTGCATGCGAGGTTAAAGTTTGGTAAGATTCAAAAATATAAAATCTTTTAACAACTGAGTAGATTCTCAATGTGACTGCATGATGTAAGAAGATTGTTTAATTCTTGAAGTGATTGATAGTTCAGTTCAGTAAGTATGATTTCATCAAATAATGACTCAAAATCAACTAATACAAAACCTTCAGTGTCACTTAACATTAGCTGCCAAAAAAATTTGGACACTGGAATTTTTAAACATTTTAACAAATTTTTATTAAAAATTAATCATAAACTGAAAATTATACTACTGAAAAATGCACAGCATGTATCATAATTTATTCAATTCCATTCACTAAATTTTAAAACTATCAAAATCCTTAATCTTATTAATTAGCAAAGAACCATGTGAATATTTCATGAAATTGATCGCAAATATGATTATTCACCTGTCTAACTTAGTGATGATTGATCATGTGCTAATTTTATTAAGAAATCAAAATTGTATCCCTGATTGTGTCAAGAATTAAATGCGCTAAAGTCAATCAACTTAAAAAAAATTATTTCTTCTTGTTTGAAATTCATTAACTCTTTATTCCATTGTATTGCTAAATTCACGTCAAAGATGTCAAGCCTCAGTAACCACACAAACCGTGTTTGCAACCTACCACCTACTACTTCAACTGTCTATTGATTCATTGAACGAAACAAATAATTATAGTGCCTTATTTCAATGAAGAATTAACCTTGACAAAAAAAATGTATTTTTTAAAGTTTTCACTTGCATGGCAATCGATCAATTCCTGACAAAAATTTCTATGCATTGTTATTACAATTATTAATTCACCACATCGTGATTGATCATTTTTTTTCGGTAGTTGGCAATGAAAATATGAAAATTAATTAATTTTGAGGCACTTGGTGCTAAAATAATTAAGTCAAAATAAGTTTTTCCTCTCTACATTCAATTTTAAAAAATATATTATCCATTTGATGATGTAAATGGCATAATTGGCCAATTCTAATGAGAGAAAAAAAAATATTACAAATTCATAAAATTCGGTCATTGTGATTTCTTTCCGTGATTTTTCTGGTCACGTTATATTATTTCATCTAGACCATAAAATTACAATTTTTGAGTTCATATTTATTACCAACCTGACATGACCAAAATATAATTCATATATTTTTTTGTTTTACTCTATGTCGCTCAATTTCATATGCTTTGATGATTTTTCTCTATACCGTCTATATGATGGCAATCAATCAAATTTTATGTTGTGATATTAGGAAAAATATTTGTACATATCGGGCTACATTTCAAAAAATTTATTTATATTTTATGTATAAATCGCATGCATGACCCAAATATCGATTTGGAACGAAAATATTTAATCATGAGTAGCTCTTTTTTGGACAATTTTCAACAATTATTTTATTTTTGCATCTCGTGCTGATATTTTAGGATTTAATGAGCTTCGATTTTAATTACTGTCATTTAATAATGCATTTTGAAAATTTGTCATATCAGTCAATTTATTGGATTTTTATTGCCTCATTCAATATCGATTATGATAAAATTTTATTGATATAAAATCAATTGATGTATTTAATTTTATTTAGCAACATTTAAAGCTATTGTCTACGAATTTTTAGATGCATGAAATCAGCTTCAATGTGATCCATATCAATGACAAGCACACACTCTGTTTAAAATAAATCGAATCAAATCTTTTTCTTTTATTGCCTCTTTTATTGCATTATTTAAAGATCTAATAGGATTTTTTTTGTATTCAGTTTGAGTTGGCTGATTGTTTGAATGGATTTTTGAGTTTTGGTAGTTGAGTGGCTTATGTGTTTGACAAGACTTCCTTTTTATTAAGTACAATGAAAGGATTAAATTTAATTTGGTTTGATTTTGAATTTATTTGACTAAATTTAAGTTACTTTGAAAAATTTATAAAATTTGAAATTTTATTTAAATTTGAAATTTTATTAAAATTTGAAATTTTATTAAAATTTGAAATTTTATTAAAATTTGAAATTAAAATTTTAAAACCTTACTGAAATTAGTTAAAATTCTCAAAATTAATAAAAATTCCATAAAAAATTCAAAAAAACTTAAAATGCGCCTTATTCAACATTAATTTTCATAGACCTACAAATCAATACTCTTAAAATCCATTCCCTTTCATCTCTCGCTCAGCAACACGACAAAGTTTCAAAAATATTCAACAGTTTCCAAACGGAACAAGAAAAAATCTTTTTTTTTTTTATTTGAAAAATTTATTCCTAAAAGTATATGTGGTGTCTGGTGACGAGGACGATGATGGAAAGAGGAAAATAAAGAAAAAGTTTCAGTCGTTTTTCGATTGGCACGTGATGTGAGACTTAAATCAGGATACAATAGAATTTAATGCGGCAATTGCTTTTCTGCACAATTTCAGCAGTTGGGAAAAGTTTAGCTTTATACAAAGAAATAAAATATATAAAAATTCAATTTAAAATGAAATGAAATAGAAATAACCAATAAGTGCCGAATTGAAAAATCAATTTTCACACTTTAATAAAAGTTTATTTAATTTTATGTATATCTTTATGGATGTAAAATTTTTCGCAAAACCTAATTTGAACTTCGATACATTATTTAAGGTCACAATGTGATATTTAAAGCTTTCATTTACACCTAAAAGATTTTGAAAATTAAATTTGCATAAATTTCCTACTGACCAAGTTTGTTTCGTTGTCTTCGATTCTCTTGCACAACAGCAATAATAAAGTTTATTTATGACTCGACATTTGGATTTTACCAGTTAACAGTAGTTTAACATGAGGAGATAAAGTCTATCATTAAGGCACAAAAAATTCCAAATGCTTGAACTTTACGATATTGTTTTTGAGGTATTAAGAATTGAGGAAGGATGATGAAATAACTTAAGGTCAATTCCGACACATCTTGAATACTTTACATTGTTAACTACAAAAAAAAAAAAGCCACAGAAAATTTTTGAAAAGCAAAAGTTTTTTGTCGGTTTTTGTATTTTAATTTAATGATTCTATTTTTGGACACAAATTGAGATCAATAAACAGACACAACAGCTTATTTTGGAACCGCTCTTGGATATTCATTAATCTTCTTATTTACTTTTAAAACAAATTCAGATTGTTCTGCTCGTAAAAACCACCAACATTACTATAAATGTCATAATAACAAATGTAGAACAATTTTTCAATTTTTGTCACCGCTTTATTAAAAATGTTGTTGAATTTATATTTTTAAATAAATTAATCAGTTGACAGTCATCGTCTGGAATTAATTAATTCTTTTGGTTTTGTTTTGTAAATTTATTTAATTTTTGATGGCTTAATCAATATTTTTGTAGAGTTTGTTGCTTTTTTAGTTTGAAGACAGGCTTTAGAAAAATATTATTAAATTTTTATTATTAGAATTTAATCATTAAAGCACAGTTTTAAATTTATTGGGATAGTGTGTTAAACCTTCCGAAAATCATCAAAATTATACAATTTTTTTTAGGGGCCGTTCACTTAGTACGTTCGCTTTTTAGGGGGGAGGGGGTCTAAGATTTTGTAACAGATTAAACAAAACAAAAGAATTTTTATATGTATTCAAAAGTCTAGCAATTACCACAAATCACAGAAACTACCTCAATCTAAAAAAACTACATTTCCACAAAAAAATTTGCACTTTTTTCAGTTTCCATTTCTCACCTTCAGCTCGCGCTAAAAAAAAGACGCCGATATCTCAGCAAGCGAAAATTAATAAGCTAAAGCGTGCATAGAGGAAATACTTAAATAGAATATATTGTTGGTATGAAATATAATAAAAAAAAATCGAGCCAAACAACGGTGAAAAGTCATGGTAGCTGAAGGAAAATAAAAATAAATCTATTAAATGGATTTGGTAATCTCTATGGTAAAATATCTAATTAAGGGTCAATTTATCAGCACTAACTGCAGGCACATGAAAGGCGAATGAGCATAGAAAAAAAGAAAAGAATTGCTGAGTTAAAGCATTAAAATTCACAAGCAGTAGACACGTTTCCCTGTGAGCCATCACCATAACGTGTGTAAATAAATGTGTTCTTTCACACTTTCAGATAATTGATATCATAATAAAGAATGAGATAGATTGTGATTATAACTATAATTTTAGATTCTTATAATGAGGAACTAGTTTATTTTCTCTTCTACTTCTTCCATCTTTTTTTTAAACTAACATGCATTGTAATTTGAGATAAAACGTGTAGTGTCACATTTATATGAAATTAAGCAATTCAATTTCATTGTGAAATCGAGGTAAAATCAGTAATTTTCACTTGATCGAAATATTGGGTGGCTACTGTTGAATGTCTTTCGATTAAACCATGGCAACTGCTTGCTTTGAGACTTGTCAAAGGAAATAATTGGAAGAATCTTTTATTGGCTATGAGAATTTTTTTCTTGATTTTAATGAGCAAAAAGGTTTGATGCTAATTGAGTGTAAGCTGTAGGTTGGGGGTGTCTAATTTTTTGTTAGAACCCCAAGGCCTCCAAATTAATGAAAAAATACAAACTCAAACGTCAAAACAACATTAAGACCTCAAAATTTCGCAATTTGTCATTCAACCCTAAAATTATCAAATCTTCTTCATTTTTAATTGCCACCTTTAGACATGATAATAAGTCACTACACTACCTGTTGCCAAAACAATTCTTCTTTTAACTTAACGCACTTCATCAAATCTGCCTAACAGATTTTTTTCTTATTTTTTTGTTTCTTCTAAATTGCTTCAAGTTCCATATTTAAACACAAAAATAAGCTCCTCATTTTGCGTATTTTAAATCACTCTTCAAGAACATTTACTTTTTGCAATTTTCGATAATCTCAGACATCATTAAGTGTGATGAAATATTTAAGGCACGTGCATGGCAAGTAAATCTACTGAATATTTTATTATCATATTCACACCGTTTCACGTTGTGAATATATTGATTTCGATACACTTGAAAAATCGTTTTTTTAGTTTTTTGGCGCCAAAACTCAAAATTTTCATAAACAGTTCGGTGTGAAAAGTTCGGCCTCAAAATTATCTACAAAATACAAAAAACCGCAATGAAAAAGGTTTTGATGCCTCCGGACACGACCCCAAATAGTGGTGGTGTATGCTTACAAGCAAGTTTGTTCCTCGCAGAACTCAAATACGAAAAAACCATTTTATGTCAAAAATGTCTCAAAATGTGCGCATTATCACTCAAATGTGCACCTCACACGTTGGTGCCGATTTATGTAGATGGATCTGAGAAATTAACGAAATAGTGTGTTTTTTAAGCATATTTTAGCCGATTATTGCAAAATACCGTTAAAAAATTTCACACAAATTGTTAATTGAACTTTTATGATCAAAATCAATAAAAAATGAAGTTTTGTTGAGAAAAAATGCAAAAAAACTTTTTAAGCCACCAGTACACCTCCCACAAACCTAAATTTTGGAGAAATTCGTGTGGTTCACTGTGTGGATGGATTTTTGTAAACTTTTCTGTTTTTAATCAATTAATGCGAGAACTTTTATGGAAAAATACCAAAAATATTTTTAATCCAATTTTAGTTGGTCAAAAAGACGAAAAAGTTCAAAAACTCGGCATTTTTTGGACATTTCGGCCTCCTGTCCCTACAACTCAGAATTAAAAATTCTAAAAACTTGTGATTATTGTAGCTTATAATTAGACCTAAAAGTCGTACATACGTTGTCATGTCCAAAAACATCAATTAGTGCTTGAAAATTGAGTCCAAATGTAAAAATTCTCGATTTTTTTAGTAACCTTAATTTTCAATCTTATTTATGTTTACCCGATCGAGACTTAGTCTTCAATCTTATGCAAAGCGAAGCTTTGCTGACCCGATCGAGCCTTAATCTGCAATCTTATGCAAAGCGAAGCTTTGCTGACCCGATCGAGCCTTAATCTGCAATCTTATGCAAAGCGAAACTTTGCTGATCCGATCGAGCCTTAATCTGCAATCTTATGCAAAGCGAAGCTTTGCTGACCCGATCGAGCCTTAATCTGCAATCTTATGCAAAGCGAAGCTTTGCTGACCCGATCGAGCCTTAATCTGCAATCTTATGCAAAGCGAAGCTTTGCTGACCCGATCGAGCCTTAATCTGCAATCTTATGCAAAGCGAAGCTTTGCTGACCCGATCGAGCCTTAATCTGCAATCTTATGCAAAGCGAAGCTTTGCTGACCCGATCGAGCCTTAATCTGCAATCTTATGCAAAGCAAAGCTTTGCTGACCCGATCGAGCCTTAATCTGCAATCTTATGCAGAGCGAAGCTTTGCTGACCCGATCGAGCCTTAATCTGCAATCTTATGCAAAGCGAAGCTTTGCTGACCCGATAGAGCCTTAATCTGCAATCTTTTGCAAAGCGAAGCTTTGCTGATCCGATCGAGCCTTAATCTGCAATCTTATGCAAAGCGAAGCTTTGCTGACCCGATCGAGCCTTAATCTGCAATCTTATGCAAAGCGAAGCTTTGCTGACCCGATCGAGCCTTAATCTGCAATCTTATGCAAAGCGAAGCTTTGCTGACCCGATCGAGCCTTAATCTGCAATCTTATGCAAAGCAAAGCTTTGCTGACCCGATCGAGCCTTAATCTTCAATCTTATGCAAAGCGAAGCTTTGCTGATCCGATCGAGCCTTAATCTGCAATCTTATGCAAAGCGAAGCTTTGCTGATCCGATCGAGCCTTAATCTGCAATCTTATGCAAAGCGAAGCTTTGCTGACCCGATCGAGCCTTAATCTGCAATCTTATGCAAAGCGAAGCTTTGCTGACCCGATTGAGACTTAATTTTCTATCTTATGCAAAGCGAAGCTTTGCTGACCTGACATAGAGTTTTGGAACGGTGTGAATATGCACATGAAGCGTGATCCGCTTCATTACTAGTTTGCTTTATTTCTTCATCTTAAAAAAATAAACTTTGAATATTTTTGCATGAATGGATATACTTTTTTTTGAGTTGATCACATCTTATTTCGCTTGGGCATTTAGAGCATAAAACATCATCATTACAATTTTTCTGTGTAGTCATTGGAGAGAAGATACGAAAAAAAACAAGAAGTAACAAATTTATTTTGAATTCACGCCAGGACTGTGCTTTAATTTGGTTATTTATGTTTCTTTTTTTTTGTGGTAAGAAGCAGTGTACAGTAAATTTTTTTTTTGAACGTCTTAATTTCATGAAGTTGGCAGTGATGAGATGTTTTTTGGTAATTTTTAACAGACTTGGGTTAGTGTGATTGGTTTTAGACGCATTATTTTCTGATTTGGGTTGCAAAAATTTGAATTGATTAGAATTAAATATCCTGGTTCAATTAACCTAGCTAAAGTGCAAGTATTGACTAAGTTCTAAATTGCCGAAAATTACTCAAAATTAGCAGTTCTAGCTCAAAAAATTACAAAATTCAAGACAGACAATCTAAAACCAACAATGTATCCCAATTTCAAAATCACATCACCAAAATTTCTTTGAAAAACTCAGAATCCCCAGCAGCAATGTTCATGAAAGTGATGTACATCAATAATCCCTCCTCAATAATATTTCATGAACTTTTATTGATTCTGTTGTTTATATTACGAACAAAATGAGACTTTTTCTATCTTTTCTCATGTTCTAAATGTCCAATAAGACAAGTCATGGTCATGAGTTGTAGGCGAGTTGTTAGACTAAAAAGAAATGAAGGGGAAAAAAATTTCACAAAGATTCGAGATTTTTACTTTCATTATTCTTCCTCTCCTCGAGTAAAAAAAAGAAGCTTCCAAAAAGAATTATTTTGTTCTTCTCAGTTACAAGCTCATGACAGTTGGTAAAGAGATTTATCGGGAATTTCACAAAGAAGTGTAAGTGAGAAAAGAGATTTTAACAGCAGCATCGTAAAAAAAAAGATATCATAAATCATCATAAATCTGAAATATTCTAACAGCATGGCAAATCTATAAGGCGCAACACATATAAAATAGCTCAATGAACATCAACGGAAAAAAATGTAGAAGGAAAAAAAGAAGCTGACTTTAATGGTTTAATGGTAGCATGATTTTTGTGCTAAGATTTTTTAATTTTTGACATCCAATGCACACTAAAAATATGAATATGAACATGAATAAAGTGAAAATTTGATTTCATCTACGGTACATGCTTAAAGGCGCCACGGGTGAATATCTCATTCGATTATGGGAAATTTACCGAATTATGGCAATTTATTTGAGTAAGAAAAATCATTACTTTATGGAAAGAATAGACCAACAAAATGTATACATTAAGTCTTCTTTTTCTCGCCTTTCTATTGTGATTGCCAAAGTGTACAAGACAAGAGAAAAAGATTCAAAATCACTTTATGTGTCAGAACAATGCAAACGTTGAGTGACTATCTCATAATTTCAAACACTACAATTTTTAATGCGTCAGCAAGTCATTCAAAAAAGTGCTTTTACATAATAAGCATTATTTCTGTCATTACACTTATATTTATTTTGTCATCATAATAAAGAGAAAGATTTTTTTTAGTTTTCTATTTCGATCTGCTATGGATTGAAATGATGAGAAAATGAGCTTTATATTCCCAATTTTCTTTTCTTTACTTTACAAAGTTGCTATTTGGTTTGAATTAAGCGCAGCAAAAAAATTTCCTCATTTTTTTCATAGATCTTATCTTGATCATCTGTGGAGTATGGATGGAGAGCTATTTAGAGCATCAATGGACAGAGGTGATGTTGTGGTAAAATATTGAGAATCTCAATATAATTTCACAAATTAAGTGATGTCTCTTTACCTAGACACCTTCGAAAAATTTCATCAATTAGCTTTACAAGGTACTTCCTATCCAACATGGCATTAACCGTGAAAAGTCATCAGCACATGCTTCAAAACTACAAATCAAAAACATAATTTCAAAAATTCAAAAAAAAATATTTTTTTAGCAAAAATAACATAATCAATAGTCAGCATAACCTCAAATCCAATTTGAGTCGCAGATTCCAAATAATTTTGTTATTTTTCGCTATAACATACAACAGTTATATCCACAAGGCTAAAACCTCCTCGAAAATATGCGTGACTAATATTAAATTACGAATGATCAAAATTAGTTTTAACAAATTAATCATCTCCAGCACTGAACAGCAACTCTGTGAGTTCAGCTAAGGAAAAAATTTCACAAGAACTCATTTTGCATAAAAAATAATAAAATTTACCAACAACTAAGCAACTCCATCTTTTTTTGCTGTGCTCATATAAATATTTCTTCGTGCAAGAGCAATTTTCCATGAAAATAGTTCAATTCTTTTGAAAAAAAAAAACTATATTGAGTGCAGTTGGCTTTATTGATTTTTTTTCCAATACTTTGCCAAGATATCCATAATTACAGATGACTAGCATCGTGGCTAACTCTAAAACGATGGCAGTTAGATTATTGAAACGCAAAAGAGGAAAATGAAAATGAAAAAAATTGTTTTAAGCAATTTTAACTGTAAAGTCATCGATGTTTCCTCATTTCAATGTTGATGATGATTTTTCACCTCGAGGGTATATGAGAAGCACAACAGTATATTATTGAAAACAGAGAGCTTCACATATGAAATCTTCATCAACAATAACAAACTGCTACCACAAATTCAATTGAATTAAATTTAATGGTAAATAATTATTGAAAATCGGTAATTGTTTTTGGTCGCTTATGTGTCATTTTTAATTTTTTATGACGCATTTATTGAGGATTTTGGGATAGTGGGGTGCTGATTGTCTGTTTGGAGAAAGAGACGTTCAGAATTTTGAATTATTTTGGATAATAATAGTGAAGTTTATATGACTAAAAGGGCCACAAAATTACACAATTCTAATTTTAGAATTAAATAATTTTCAACATCTTTTTCTAAACTTTAATAAATCCCTCAAAAATGCACCTCAAATCACCAACTCAACTCAAATTTCCAACTCATTATTCATCCGAATGAGTTGTGTGCATTTTATGCAATCTGAATGAATGTATAGTTATTTTTTAATTATGCTATTGCACTAAATACACATCTATTTAATGTTTAAACTGCATGGCATGTCCATTATTGAAAATTCATGTTAACAATATTTCAATGCATGATAATCACTTGGTAATAGTAAAATTTATAACAAATATATATTGCCACACAGACACACATATATAGGTTGATTGGTGCAATCATCTATGGACACAGCATTGCTAGTCTAATCTCAAATGTATATAATTCACATATTATGTACATACACGGTACTCATTGATGAGTGAAGTAAAAATATATTCATAGATAAATTTATGACTGAATGCTGTCAGCATGGAATGCAATGTGAAATTATTACCCTAACAACATTATGTAGACACAACAACGATGCCAAAATTAACATGGTTCAGCTAATTTGATTTGATGTAATGGTTTCAACTAATTTCTGTCAAAGTCTAGTCAAAAATTATATACAATTTATATATTTATAGCATCCACAATAATTCACATGCAACACAGACAGGTAATAGCAACAAAAAAATTAAAAATTAGATTTAGATTAAGCAATAATATGAACATTATGCTGAGCTAAGCTGAATTCGATAGAGCTTGTGAAAGCAATGAATTGAACATAATTCGAATTTATTGTACTATTATTAATAATATAACTATCATGTTTTCACAATCAAATCTAAATATTTACTCAATGAATTGTTGTTGCTATTTCTTCTTCATGCTAGACATTGAAAGTTGACAAAGTCCATAAGCTGTTTACAAACACTTCGAAAAGAGGAAAAATAAAAGTTTTTTTTCTAACTTTGCTTTTCTTTCTTTCTGACTTTTTTTTTCACTTTTTTAGTGAAATGGGATATTTTGTTATTGTAAAATTTATTGGTTTGAAAGACAAATTGCGCATTTTTTTCTAGGAAGCAATTATTGTGTTTGATTTTGTGGATATTGGTTGGGATCATAATAAAAGTTGGAAATTTGAATTTACAAGAATTTGTCAGAGTATTTGAGGTTGCAATCATGCTTCATAAATACAACCAAAAAATCTCAAGAAACCTTTGGAAATTCTTCATTTCTAAACACAGACTTAATGCTCTAAAAATATCAAAACCCAACCCAAGAAAAGAATTAAACAAATACTTCTCAATACTTCTTATTTATTCAACAGAAGGAGAAGAATAAAAAAAAATTGAATGGCTATGACGATGACACAATCGTATTTAAACTTGTACCATCACGCGCGACTACATATTGAGACAGTTTTGGAATTCTTCCTTAACTTTTTTTGTATTCTTCTTTTCTGTGGGATTTTTTTTCTATATTTCAAAGTACAAATAAGGAAGAAGAAGCAATGAAAAGAAAAATCGCATTGATGAGAGACACGAGCGACAATGACAGCAAAAAATTGACAATTTTCACTCTTATTGCCCTCTAATTGGCGTTTAAGGAAGTGAAAAATTTTCCACTTTTATGTTATCTAATTTGAAGTAATTGAGAGACTTAATTAGTTGGTATGGATGTCAATATTATGGTAATTATTTGGTTTGAAGTGAAAATGTCAAGAAATCATCAATTAGTAAATAAAAATTTTTGAGAGTTTGAAATGTCTTAAAAACTCAGGCAAATTCAAAACTTTTTTTTTTTTAAAAATAAATTCCTATATCCGAAGTTTTATAAAAAAATTTCTGCTAAAAAATCCTCTCTCAAAAAATAATCTCCATCATAAAATATTCGCAAAAAATTATTTTTTTTTCATAGACCAACTTTTAAGCATTTCCTGTCACATCAAAGCTCTCTATTGTGTACACATAAAAAACTATTTTTAAATCTCACAAAACATGAGAATAAATCAATAAAAGATTTTCCCCTCATGCTGAATACAATTCACTATAATAGCCAAAGTTAGAAAATGTAATCACGAAAGACTGTTTTTATTATATCCGGAAAATAAAATTGAAAGCGGTTTTTTATCAACAAAACGCAAAACTTTTTTTCCTAGCTGTATGTGTGTGGCTTGCATGCATCAAAATAAAATAAAAAATTCGAATCTCTTTTGTTTATTCATTCAGTTTATAAAAATATTTTTTTTTCATTCACAATAAAAGAATTTATTTATGTTTAACTTTCTTAATGCCTTTTTGCCACAACGTTCATTAAAAAATTCCTTTTTGTGAAACAATAAGTTGCTCGCAAGCTCTATTAGTAAATAAGTTTACAAATTCATAAAATAAGAAATTTTTATTGGCGTGACAAAATTTAGCAGAATTATAAAAATATAAAAAATAATGATTGGTAAATTTCTTAATTTTTATTGCTGTTAAATATGTAACTTGAGATTTTTTAAAATTTGATTTCAAACTAAGTTTAGCCTTTTACGTTTCATTTATTCTTCTGTAATAAAATTTTCATCATCGAATTTTTATTAAGAATTCAAAAAAATTTATAATTTCAAAATTTTCACTAAAATTTAAAAAAAAAATCTTAAAAATTAATAATTTCAGAAAAATAATAAAATGCGCTATAAATCCATAAAAATTTCACAAAAATCCATCATCACTACTTCAATTCATCGAGTGTTATTTATTATAGAATAAATGCACGTTAGATGCTGAAAAAAATTTATCTATCCAGCAAATAATTACTTCATGCTCATTCACAAGTGTTTATTTTATCGATGACATAAGTAAGTACGTAAAAACTACTCGTATACGAAGCACATATTCACAATACATAAATATTTATCGTAGCTCAGGTTCATTAAGAATCTACTTGAGAATTCATGAGAGGATAACTTGTAGAATATTATTGACATACTTTGCCATGCCTTTTTGACTCACCAAGCTCAAATTGAAATAGCAGAAAAAAAGTAGTATTCTTGACTATATGTATATATATATCCTCCGACAAATCAAGTCACTTTGAAATGTTATAAAATAATCTTTAATGATCCCATTATCAACAACAATAGTTTTACACTCGATAGAGTCTATAATATCCGGCTTTTGCCTCATCTAGCACGGTACATGCTTTTTGTAGCCAAGTTTATGTTGTGTACGCTTCAAATGACTTGAAATTCTCGTGATTCTATTCAATCAATAATGCATTATTGCACAACATATTTGTGAGATTTTTTGTAATTAATTGTTGTGCATTACAGCTTATGTATTGAATTATCATTTCATAAATGTTAATCATAATTTTGAAGCTGATTAGGGTCATTTCTATTTCATAATTTAGAGCTAATCATCGAGGTATGTTTAGCTTAATGGATCTCATGATGGGATCATTAACTTGTGACTTTATTTTCTGTTTGTAAACAATCAATTTTTCGTCTTCTTCTCTACATTATCATTGGATATAATCGACTTTCATAGCGCAATAAAAATTCATCGAAAAACTTTTTAAAAGTTCATAAACATTCAATTTTAAATGTTTGTTTTCAATTTTTGAAGATTTTTTTTTTCTCTCTATCCAATTTTCATGGAAATTTTTTTGTGATTGAAATTCTCATGAGCATAAAAATTTTATTAATTCACAAATTGAGGACATAAAAGCAATAAATACTTGAACTTTATGATTTATTTTTTGGCAAATTGGTACTAAAGGAAATGTTAAGTATCGTTTCTAATTGTGAGTGACTTAATGCATTTAAATTGCATTCAATTTTCATCCAAAAAAAAATCAAATTGCTCCAAAAGTACTCAAATCTGCATGATAATATTAAAAGTTCATAAAAAAATATTTGCTAAATGCAATTTGACTTGGCATACATTTTATTAAACTAAACAGCCACAATGCTACTACTGCACATAAAAGTTCATTTAATATCCAAGACATGAATATAATAAAGTATTTTAAGGGCACACAGCATGCAGCAAATTAACTTTTGATGTTCTTTTGTGTTTTGGTCGCCTTAGACTTCATCTCTCATTCTTTTTATTAATTTTATTTAGAAATAATGGCATATGTGAATGAATTTGTGTCCCTTGGGGGGACATTGTTGCAGAAATTGAGTAATTTTGCATTTTCGATTTTAATTTGAAAGAATAGATTTAAATGAATTTTTTAAGGTACCGGTCATAGCTTTTTATCTAACATATACATCCATCAAATTCAATCTAGTCAAAGTCGTTGGAGGGGGGGTTCTAGTTTACACTAGATTTTATTGAATTTTTCGAGATCCGAACCAAGAAACGTCGAAAAAGAGCAAAAAAAAACAACTTTCAAAAAAAATTCTGGCTACGTCCTGACTCTAGTCAAAAATCACCAAAAAAAATCAGTCCTCATTTTCCGACAAGGAAATCACCCACATAAAACTTTTTATCTCCATTTTTTATATTCACACATTCTCATAGCAAAATTCTCAATTATTTCTTATAAAGTGCAAATTCAGATTCAGTGAATTGCGGTCAATAAATTTATTTTTTATTTCACTTGCTTGAATGACTGATTGTAAGGCTAAAGTCATGCGAGCTTTGCATTTGGTAAACGTCTCATTGGAATGCAGTGCATAAATATTTTCATCTCGTAGCCACGACACAACGTATACAACATAAAGTATTGAGTGCTCGCATGGAATTACAAGAAAGAAGGAGGAAAAAAGCATAAAATGAAAAATTGGAACTGAAATGCGTATAGTACATAGTTCCATTATGTAACAATTTATTTTCTTCTCTTTTTTTGCTAGTTTTATTTTTTTTTTCTTCTCTTCATTGCGTTCAGCTAAAGCTACTGCATGAATTATTACTCAATCACTGATGTGTATTTTTTTGAGTTAATGCCTTCGACATGACTGTTTTACTACTCACCAGTCCAAATTAATTACATACACATGTGAGTCTAAATGATATCGATGAAGTAATAGATGTTAATTAATATATGACTTTCCTAAACATTTTTACTCGATAATTGACTTAACAGGTGAGATTTCACTTTTCGCTGAATATTCAAAAAGAAATTTTTGTATTTTATACGAAGACCTTTTGGAGTCACCACGAAAATTCATTCATAGTCCATAACAATAGTGACTTTTATTTTTTTTTTTTATGTTTCGATTCAATCACGCTTCATATTAAGCAATTTGTTGTTGTATTTCATTAAATGATTTTTATTTGATTGACAAAATCGAAACGAATTGAAACCTGTTAGATGCCCATTGGCATTTAATTTTTTTTTAGCATTTCATGTGGCAATTAATTTCCATAAATTCTTTATCGAATGCTAGTCTGACAGAGTTGGGATTTCAATCATTTTGGTAAAGTTTTTGTGGTAATTTTTGTGAATTTCAAAAATAATTGAAAAAAAATTGAAGATTGAACTTGAAAAAAAATCTAAAATTAGACAAGTGGCAAAAAGAATCGAAACAAAATAAAAATCACAGCCACCACCACTTCTAATGAATTTCAAGAAACATTTTTCAATATTAACAAACTTTTAATTAATTCTTGCAATAAAAAAAAATTATAAATTATATGAATGTCGATGCTGTTAAGATAAGGTTACGTGATTTAGATCTTAATGATAAATTACTAATCATGGACAGTTGAGTTGAGTTGATTGAAATGAAATTGTCAAGGTTCTCAGCTGTTAGCTACTATATTGACCGAATGACTTGTTCAATTCTCGTGTCTGTAAGTTGATGACATGACAAAGTGTTATTTTATGTTCTAATATAGGGATATTGGGTGAAAATAAAAACTTCACAGTAATAGTGAGAATCTAGTTGAGAAATAATGAAGAGTCATCTGATATTAATTTAGAAAGTAAAGCTTCCAGAAAATTTGAAAGTTTTGAAGCTATAAATTCAGACAAAATCTCTATGATACTGTAAATGATAATGAAATTTTCTATGAAAGCTAAAACTAAAATTATAATCAACTTTTTCATATACAAATGTTCCTTAATCTCAAAGACAACAAATTTAAAGAGTTTGAAACCGACCGAGAGAGCCAGAGACATAGAAATGTGAAATGTATGTGTGTAATAAATGGAAAATCAAGTCACAATAAATTTCAAATATTTATACGCTTTTAAGCAAGTTGGACAGTTTGTGTTAGCTCTACGTGCCATGCATAGGAGAGCAGGTTATTCAAATTAGATAAATGAACATTTTAGATTATACGTATGATCATGCATACATACCTGAAATATATGTATATCAGTGTATGAATAATTTTTAGTTATAGATAGATAGGAAAAAATAATAATAGAGTTTGTGATGATGTGAACTTGAATCTAATCTTTAGATCCATAAATATAACTTTTTAACACAAATTTCACAAAAAAAAAGAGAAAAATTTTTGCTATTATTTTTAGTGATCAAACAAGATTTAATGATTTCAATTACAAAAGTTTTCATCTCAATTTTATGTCAAAAATTCCTATCCAAAGATTCCTATACAAGAGATTATTGAACGAGTCAGGTTTATAGAAAATTGAATGTATCAAGTTCAATCTATGATAATATACAGAAACCTGTAATATAGATAAACTGATAAGAAACCTTAGGAAAAGTTCTGCATTCTCTCTTGAGATTGCATGACGTACGTAATCATCCCAAAAATACCATTCATGTGCCTCACATAAAAGATAGATTATTCGATATCCTCAGCTTTTCATCATCATCATCATAGTATTTGGATATTCTATAAGAATTTGTATCTTTATTATTGTGTAAAGGAAACTCATGTTTTAGAAACTTTAATTAATGATCATTCACCTATCAAAATGAAATTCGATGATGTGATTTATAAATTTATACGTATTTGAGATTGAATTTTGAACAAGGCTGGGGCAATATGGGACTTTTTGGTTAAAAATTTTTCTAATATAAAATGCTCGTTTCTTAACGGAAAATATATAAGCTAAAAATTCAAAGAAATGGATATGAAATCCAAATTTTTATTAAATTATAAAATACGAGACTTTACAATTTATGAATGAAAATTTGAACCATTTTCCCAAATCTAATTTAATTATCAAAATGTACCACATATCAGCATCAAAAGCATTTATAATACTTCCAAACAAAGTCAAAAATAACCTCATAGTATTGAAGTATTCATCTCAATGTCCAAAATAATCTTCAGTAATCCAATAGTTTATTATCTTATCAATCCTTAAATAAATATTCATTTTAACATTTTACATCGTCCATAAAAAGCTTGACTGCACAAAAATAGACACAATACTTAATCGTATCATCTTACAAATTATGAAATGAGCGTCCAAATCTAACCATCTCAATATCAGAAACAAATCTGAGTCAACTCAACAATTTTCATGCTGTATAAATCTTAAATTTATTCTATAGACATCATCAGCATCTATATAGCGGGATTTTTTTTTTTTATCATATCTTACTCATCGTATTTTTATATAAAAAAAAAGTTTTGTCAACTCGAAAATAACACTTAATGAGAATAGTAAGCAGTTGTTTTGTGAATGTATACGTGTGTAAATGCTTATAAATTTGCATAAAATATTTTCAATTTTGCTTCTTCACTAATGGCTCTGAGATAATGAATAAGTTTTTGACTTAATGATGAAAAAGTGAAAGAAAAAAAGTATTTTTTTTTTGTGTTCGTGTCGTGTTGTCATTTTACTGTTTATAATTTCTCGTGACCTTGAATGTACTCTTTTTTTTTAAAGTTCATCTTGATTATGAGATGAGAAAAAAGACGTTTGGTAGATAAACATGTATAAATTGTAATCATTTTTCATGACTTAACTACTTGTCTTTTTTTTAAGAAACATTTCCTATTAAATAATTTGCTTTAATATTCATTTTGACTTGTTCATTAGATGGGGAAGTCGATGCGTGAGATTTTACTAATTATAGCGTTTAGCTTTGCGAGTCTTAAGCCGCTTAGCTTTTGCCATGTTTTCGATGCTAACATCTTCCTTATTATGGCTTAATTTACTATGAGATTTAAGATAAATTGAAAAGAATATTTTAAGTGAAAGAATTCAGCCATTTTATAAAATTGGATTAAATATTTAAATCTCAAAAATCCGTTAAACTTGAACTTTATAAATTAAATCAATATTTTATTTTTAAATTATAATTTACCCTTTAAAATTGCTCTTTACAGCAAACAAGTGAATTTATGCTACCTTTTATCTGATAAAATAATGATGCGATGACTGCTTTACAAGCGTATTCAGCACAACAATGCTCTTTAAAATTATTCATTGTTGACAAACGATTTTATCGTTATAACGACATAATTTATATCATGGAGAAGTACGGGATAAAATTCTACATGAAAAGAAGTTTTCAATTGATGATGGCGATTTATTTAAAAGACAAAAGCTTTATGTCTGTATATTTTCAATGACTTAGTATAATAAAAAGCACTCACCTTTAGGCATTCCACATGGTGCTGGTGTCCTCGAGTTATCGAGAAAATCCAAATCATATTTTCGTGCTGGTGGGAAGGTTAAAGCTACATGTCCATTTATTTTATATTGCATACAGCATAATGTCACCAGAAACAATAAAATTTGCACCCGGCTCGCCATTTCTCTATATCTATTATTTTATCCTTTTTCTATATAAATTGATTTTAATCGAATTCTCTTTTTTTGTTTTATATTTTTTTTAATCCTATCTGCTGATCGTTTTCAGATACAAAAAAATGTGCAATTAAATTTATTCAATTGAATTCATTTGATCGTCTTATATTACGTACAACATGAATATGAATGAATTGAAATTGAGATAGGAAATTGCACTTAATTTTCACTTCTCTTATTCACACAATATATATTTCACACTCTTTTTTTCAATATCAATAATATGAAAAAAAAAAAAATAGAAAATGAATTTATTGCTTTCGATTATATTTTATTATTAATTGGCTTTGTATCCATTATTCACAATTCTTCTCCTTTCATTTCGCTTTTTTTTTTCTTCTCACATATGCACATGTACATTTGAATTTCATTCATTCATTTATGTATATGGATTATTGTGGTATTTTAATTTCATTTTTTTTTTCATTTACGGAAATAACTTTATTGTGAGTATCGGTTCACAAATTAACACACTCGTTAAAATTAAAATGACACAAAGAAAATGCTGCGTTTAATTTTTTTTTTTCAACTCTGCATGCATAAAGCGAAAGTTGTTTTAACTAACTTGCGTTAATTGGATCACTTGTTCACTGATTTATTAATATCCTGACTTTAAGTCTGTTGTAATAAACCCTTTCATTAAAATCCAATTAAAGTTGATGTCATATGTGCAGGGAACAAAACGTTTTGTCTGTAAAGAAATTCAAAAAAAAAATATTCATTAATTACCGGTGCATGTCAAGTGTTATGCCCTAAAATTAACTGTTAAGTGCACCTTCATCAAGTGCGACTATTCAAGACTATAGAAATAGTTTTCGACAATAAGTTATACGTTGTAAATTATTTTCAAATATACATTGCGCGCGAAAAAAAATAAACTAACGTAAACACACAGATTGGTATTATTAAAGCTATGTGAAACGCCCATTATTCTCCGACAGAGACCTTTGTATTATTATGGCATTTTTTTTCTCTCTAAACTTCACACAAGAAATTTAAAGTTGTGCTTTTTTCCTTCTAAATTACAATGATTTTCGAGTTCAAGTTGAGTTTATTTCACATTTTTTTTTTTTTTTCATGAGTAAACAATGGTTTTGTTAGTTCGCGACGAACAAAAAGTAACAGACAAATTGTATGCCTGCGCAACTTTAATGCCTTTGTCTAACATTTCTTGCACTATTTGACACTATTTTGTCATTTTATTTGTTTTATCGGAATATTTGCTTAAAATTAACAAAACAAAATCTTAAAATTTAATTTTTTGCAAGGCGTGAATGCGGGTTTGGTCTTTTAAATGATGTTTATCTGAAGGTGATATGAAGTTTGAGCTTTAAATTGATGGGTTATTTGAATGTTGTGATGTCAGAAGAGACTGGCCGTAGAGTCAAGAATATATATTCATTTTTTTAAAATTCATAATCCCTAAGCTAATTTTTTCGCACATAATTCTCTAAATTCATTCTATTCTTTAAAAAAAATTCTACCCCAGATCCTCATGTCAAAAACTCATTCACGTCATATTAAGCTCAAAATTATACTAAATACTCATAAAAATTTCATCATGCTTTTAAATAATAAGAAAACCTCAAATCCTACTTTTTAAATATTAATACTCATTCTCCTTATAATAATAATAAAAAAATATTTTTAAAATTCTTGTATAATATTCTCGTGGCATCAGCAAGAAAAAAAAGTTACGTAAGAAGATTTTTATGAATATAAAATTTAGAAATTTTTTTTTTGCTTGCTAATAGCATCATTAACAGCGGCATCATCGGAAAGGAAATATCTGGATAGTGAGAGGAACATTCTTAATTATTGTATAATCGTTTACACGATTATGACGATAGAGATGAAGTATTTGAGTCAATGGTAAATGTGTACATTGATTATCTAACTTTTTACGCCCAACTTCAGAATGAAGAAGGTTTGGCGAAGATGAAAAAGTAGAATTCAATAAAATGATCTCCGTAAGAAGATTTCTATAAAAATAAATCGCGTTGGCTTTAAAAGCATTGAATGAAATCAAGGTCTTGTTTGCTACCTATACTGTATCGAGAGATTATTTATAAAGATAGATTGTTCTTTCAGATTACTTCAATGGCATCAAAAAAAAACGATTGCTTTATTTCTATAGAAATAATTACATTGCATGGTCATTATCCTATCCAATTGTTGTGTCTCTTTTGCCTTCGCTTATTACATCTTCATTTGTTGTAGTTTCTGCTTTTCTGGGTTCTTTAATGCAATTTTGTCTTACAAAATACATTTTGATTAATTTTTCATGAATTTAGCAAGATATCTCATTCTTTTCATGTCTGAAAGAATCTTGCTATTATTTTTAACTAAAATTAATTTGAAAGAATCGAGAATTTAGCAATTAAAGCCAAAATATTTGATAAAACTTTTTAACACGAGCCAAAAATTCAAAATGGCGGACATGAAAAATTCAAAATTTAAAAATCCGTTAAATCATTAAATGCGTTTGTAATTCTATCAAATCACAATATTTCTTATTCTTTATTTTCAATAATAATCCCAAGACCTCTTTTCATGGTTTGATTGATTGTGATGGCATTTTTCAAAAGCTTCTCTTCTGTAAAACATGGAAATAATTATTTCCTTTTTAAGAGCAAACGACATTGTGGATTTTCTCTTTACAAACAAAAACAAATCATTTGTGTAGATAAACGTCTACCCAGAATTAATAATAACAAGAAGCATCTTCTAGTTTTCCTTATCATTATCATTTTGTTGTATTCTTTATTTTTCTTCTCATTAGATGTTAAATGAGCATTATTTGCATACAAAATAAAAATGCACAATTATGTATTCAGTGCACATATCTTTTTGTTGTTTGTACATACACATTATACATTATTTAAAAAAAGAAAATTGTGGAAGCTCATTATGAATGAATTCTTAAACGAGAATATTTTTTAAAAAATTATAATTTTTCCCATTGCATAATGAGCAACTTTTTCATCTCCTCGAATCAAGAATAAGAAGAAAAATCTTAGTTTATTTTCTACTTCTTCGCCATGTTGAGATTAATGAGATAAATCTTATTCTTTTTGGAGGCTACAACTTTTTAATCATGTCTGTCTGCTGGTTTTTAAATAAATAATTTTTTTTTTCTTAACAAGAAAACTCTGCGAAAATGAGTTGAAAAACTTTGTTTTAATATTTTAATTACAAAACTATGTGAAGGATTTTTTCTTAGTATTAAAAATTATTATTATAATTTGTATTCTTATTGAGTTGTTCAACATCATCACATTGCATTCTTTACCATTATTATAATGAAGATTGTTTAAGAAATTTATAAGAAGAAGAAAAAGTTTTCTCTTTCAGAAAATCATGATAAATCTTTTCTCTACTATTCATTAGTTAAATTAAATTTTACCATGCATGAGTATCTGGAGATGCGTAGCTAAAAATTCAACTTTTTTTTTCTTCTTCTTTTACTTAATTATGTCCATATATAGATCAATTTAGACTTTAAAGTGCTTTCTTTTATCTCTCATTTGCCATCAATAAAATAAGTTAAGTGAACTTAACATATTCGGAGTGAATGAAGGAAATGGAGAAGAAATATCGTTTATGTAACATTCCTTAATTAACGATTAGATGATTTGAAGTGCGCCACATAAATCTGGAGGCTATAAATCTTTTGAAATAGCCGTAAAAAATTCCATCAATTACTTCTCGGTGTTTCTTACATACATGATGTTTTATAAATCATTATTATTAAATATTTATAAAAGTATGAAAATTATTGTAATTATTGCTTAGTGACGCATTTTATATGAATGATGTGAAAAATTGCTGGTTGAGTAATTAATTTAAAGATTTTTATAAATTTATATACTCAATTTTAAATTAAATTTTCAAAAGTAATCAAATATTAATTTTAAGTTATTCAAGATAAAGAATTCGAAAAGTAAGATTGTGAAAAATTTCAGTCATGTGATTTTCCAGTTGATGTCACACAGTTACAAAGACCCCATACAATTATAACTGTCATGCAATCCTACCTCATACTGATTCAAAACAAAGTCTATTAAGAAATGGACCAAAATATTTACATACACTCAACATTTGTCAATTTTCGTACATTTTAAAATAATAAAAATGAAATTACAAAAAACTCCATCATGAGCTAGCAAAAAAAATTCACGGTAAGTTGTATGCCTTTAAGAAAACATAAATCAACATTAATTAGAAAAGTTTCGCAAAAATAAAATTAAAATCATGAACAAAAGTCTTAAGCCGCGTGCCTAAAGACAAAATTCTTTCTCACTATGTTAATTATCCACAAAAATGCTCTACTTGTGTTATTCATTAATCATTCTTGTGTTTGCGACGAGGCAAATAATTTTTCTCTACATAAATTAAAAAATGTTGTCTAGTCACAACAATGAGAAAAAAAAAATAAAAAAAATAAAAATAATCCAAAAACATTAAAAAGCCGGTCTAATTGTTTAATTTTTATAAGCTCTATCATAATTAAATTTTTTTTTTTTTTTTACTCTCTGCACAAGTACGGGTGATGATGATGATGCAATATATTCATTTGTACGTGAGAATTTTCGTACTCGCATTTTTGCGAAAAAAAAGATTTATTGTGTTTAAAATAGTTTTGCCATTTCGCCCCAAATATGTCAGAAAATATTTCCCTTTAAAGACAAAAACAAAAAATAATTCTCATAAAATGTCTCTCCATATTTACCATAATGGCATTTGAAACAAACAAACAGTATTTTTTTTTTGTCTTCAATTTTGCTGCTTTTTGTCCTCACACAACACAAAAAAAATCGATAACATGATAGTTGTTCAATGTACAATCTAATTTTCTTCCTCAAACACATGACATGCATGTTTGAAATTTGTTGTGAAATCCTTTAACTCAATATTGTTCATAACAATATTGCACATTGAACATGATGTGACATCAACCTTACTTATTTTTCTTTTTCAACAACACAAAAAAAAGTTTAATGTTAAAATAAAAAGAAATTGAAATACACAAAATAAGTTTTTTTTTGCATCTGTTTGCAAAATTGACGATACATGTAAGAATGGAGATCGAAATTGGAAGGAAGAAAGTTTTGTCGAAAAAGAATGTCAAGTGATATTCAATAAAGTTCTTGAAAATATGATGCAAATAAGTGAAAGAAATTTGTGAGAATATTAATGAAAATAGATTTATTTTGTTGAGAGTTTTGATTGTTTAACCTGTTCCAAAATACTAGAACCCCTTTCGCTCTCTAAAAAGCAAACGTACTAAGTGAACGCACTCTCACCTAATTTTTTTCTTAATTTCAATTTTAAAACTAAATAGCAAAACGACCAACAACTATAATGCACATAAAATCATAAAACTAATCAAAATTATCAATTTAATCAATCTACAACCAAATATCTATCCTCTATCTACTATTCTAACCACATTCTATCCTTTTTGCTCTACAGATCGCTTTAACAGGACACGTGTAGAACGTTCCTCAAATATTTACTAGACGTGTTTCTATAAACGATTTCCTATTGTTGAATCATGTAGATAGTACAAAGAATGGGCAATATTGTGTATTTGTACATTTGCGTGTGTGTGTTGATGTTTAGTAAGAGCAAAATGAACAATTTTATTGACGATCCAATAAAACTCAAATATTGAAAATAAATTTTCTCTCTATCTCCCTATATCGATTTATGTAAAATGTTTTTATAAAATATTCATCGCTGGGAGTGCATAATGTACAAAAAACACATTTCATTTGAAAGCTTTTGAAATTTACAATTACTAAAAATATTTTACATCATAGGATATTCAAATATTTGCATAGCACAGAACATTCATACACTAACCACCATCATCTAATTTCAATTTTATAAATTCATCAATTTTTCATTTGAACAAATAAAATTGCATTTTCTAGTGCGTGAATAGCTAAATTTAGAAACGAAAAAGGGGGAGATAAAGAGCTTTTTTATATTTGAGAAAATTTTTCCATTAAAAGCTTTTACATGCACGACAGACAACATATCGTGTGCTATGTGACCAAAAATAAAACTTTTTTTGCATGTCCCATTACATTGTGTTCATACAACAATGAATAAATTTTCACGCTGCCTTTTTTGTGTCTCTCGTAACTATCTCGTGTGTGTATACAGAAATTTCGTACGTAAATATCAGGAATAAATCATTGAATATCCTTTGTCCTCACCAGGGTCCTCACTATAACCGAAATAAAAAAGTTCTTTTATTCGCATTTTATTACTTGCTCTCTTTTTTTCTGATGTCTGTTGCCAATGAGCAAGAGGAACAAAAAAAAAACAAAGTTTGCATGAGAATTGGCATGAAAAAAGACACACAAACGGATGTCTAAAGGGAAGTTTTTTTTCTTTTATTCTTTTTCGAATGTCCATAAGTTTTGTTAACAGTTTAGTGCAATTTTTGAGGCAATAGAAATTCAATTTTGGATTTGTTGATTTTTTGGTGAATTTTAGATGGTGTGGTGGATGAGTTTTGTACAAATTATAGATTTTAAGGTGCTTGCTATCATCTTAATCAATCTAATGTCACCAACTCTTAAGTTTTTAACTTTCAGAGATTAAAATTCACACGGATCTAAATTTGATCCAAAAAACAAAACGCGCTCTCAAGTTCACATCGAAATACTTGTATGTTCTCATTTGCAAGACATTTCACAAAAAAAAATATATAACTAAGTTTATCATGTCTACATGAACATATGTCTTGTCCATTCAGCTTATTCTTATCCATCTATTTTACTTGTTCAATGTCACAAAGTTAAAGAAAAATTTCTATATTTTATTTTATTTCACGAAAAAAAAATTACTAAAGCATTAAAAAAATTGTTGCTGCCACAAAAAAAAATTCATTTCTCATTTCAAATATTGACATTCGCTCGCTTCAAAAAAAAAGAAAGAGATCGCGTAAACCATTTTAAAAATTCATGACCTGAAGCAAAAGCAATTAGAGCACTTCCAAAAATGTAGTATGGACGATAAAAAAGGATCTGTTTACATAAAATCTGTATGTTTATGCAACTTAAAAGATCCCTTTCGAAAAAGCTCATCGCTTTTTCAACTCTTTATTTTTTTATTCTTGAAAATTCTTCTCTCGTTTTTTTTTGTATATTTTCTGTTCGTGCCCAGTGGAACTGTTTTCCTTCCTCTTAAATAAATAAGTCTTAACTTGGTTTGTTTGTCCGAATTAATTCACCCCTTTCATTTTTTTCATTGTTACAATTTTTTTGTTCCTTTTTTCGTCTTAAAGGTTGTGCTTAGAGCTGTGCAGGCGTAAGTTTTAACTGATGCTGAATACAGTGGCAATTTGAGACTTTTTAGTAAACTTTTGCGATGAAATTTTCAATTTTTTATTTCATTAGAATGTCAATATTTGCAGTGCTAACAGCTGAGTGATTTTTTATGGTAATGGACAGCATTTGTATGAAAAGTTTAGGTTGCAAAAATTAGCTGAAGTTTATTCAGTCATAGCAGGTGTTTTTATAATCTTCTATCAAAAATCTTGAATATCAAATCATTCCTTAACCTACTTTTGCACCTATTTCATTCCTCATAAATTTAAAAATCATGGAATTACCAAAAAAGACATAAAATTTCAAGAAAGTTGTCAGATTTTCTCCATTTAATTTATGCTTTAACCTCATTTTCATCTAAATATGTTTGAGCTTAAATATTCAGTCAACTATATCGATAACTAATTCGAGGAAGTAAAATGTCAAAATCTTCTTATTTTTGTATGTTTTTAAAATTAAATTTTCAATTTAAAACAAATTAATTTCACATGCTGAGTTTTTCAATGAATTTCATTCAACATTGAGAATGATGAAAAATTGTTTGCATAAATTTTTGTGTGTTATTAAAAAATAAATTATTCGCACAAGGAGAAAAATATTGCTTTATCATGATAATAAAAAAAATTACAAAAGTCCTCGTGTTTCATATCGAGGGACTTCAGCGCATTTTTGGGGCGGCGATCAGTAATCGAGCTACGAATTGAAAGTATATCAACTTTCAGGACAGACCTTGCAATATTCTACATAAAAAAAACGATAATTTTACAAAAATGTTACAACAACGATCAAAAACCCTTTAGTTTCAATTTCCTCACATTCATTGTGCATGAAAAGTGTGTTTTCATTATGCACAAACTAATAACTTGCAAAACTGAACAAAAAACTTTTCGTAAAAAATAACGGTCAAAAAATTTTCAAATGTCAACGGTCAAAAAATATTTGAAATTTCTATGACGTGAAGTTGCAGTCGTGTGTTGTTTACTTTCTTTGTGAAATCAAAAAATAATTAATTAAAGTGTTTAAACACAAATTTGGGACTTTTAAATACATTTGCCGCCAATAACTCGATGAAACGAAGATAATAAAACAAACCGGAGCTCTCTACGATGTCTAGATCAAAAGATAGTTTTTCAAAATTTGCTGCCGACCGAACAAAGTGTATGATTGAGCTTCCTTTTTGAAAACAAGTTTCCAAAAATGCGCTAAAAAATTGTAATAAAAATGCTTTGTTTGGTAAAAAGTATAAAAATCTTTTAATTGAAATTTTTTTTATCTTATGCAAATTCTCAGAAATCCTTCACAATTCACTTAAAATTCTCAACATTATGTATCAACTCCCCAACATCTTCAATGAACATGAAAAAAAAAAAAAACAAATAAAAAAGTCATGAGAAACTATGTGAAATATGATAAATAATAGAATAAATGTTCATTCATCTTCATCTCATCGCGATGATGACCTCTAATGTCATAAAGTCTGCTGTAAGCAAATGAATTGTCCGAAACTAATAAAAAGAATAAAAGAAGGAGGAGACGACGACGTTGAAGAAGAAATTTAATATTTCAAAATTCCAAAAGGCTGATGCAATTTTTTTTTCTCAATCAACGTTCGGTCGGAGCAAATTGCTGGTCGTGCATCGTGTGCCAAAACATATTTTTTTTTTCTTTTGTGAATGAAGACAATGAATCTTGCTGCAATCTTAAAAGATTATTTTTTTTATTAAAGTTCCCTTTATTCATCTCTTAATTTATGCATCTATATAGGATCGAGAAAAATCTACCTGCTTGATCTGAATGGTCTTTTATGCTTTTTTGTTAATATTTCATGCGGTCAAAAAGATTAAATTCCAGCATATACTGAGTAAATTATGATCATGCATTTTTATAAAAAGAAGAAGCGGAATGTAAGGTGGCTTCAGGCCATTCTTTTCAGCTGTGCATTTTTGCTGCTTTTCAAATGAAAATGTGAATTAATTCTTCTTCTTTTGAAGCTTGTTTTTATCATGCAAATGCAAATTTTTTGACTCATTAAGGTATTTTATCTGAATTAATGAGACTTGGATTTTTTTTTTTGTATAATTAAGTTCTTTTTTGTTGATCGTTTAAAGTAATTTAAAGCTCTCAGAATAAATTTTCAAAAAAAATCCGCCATTTTGTTTTGAAATTTTTTAATTTTATATGAAAATTTTGAGTTTTTACCTTTGGTTTTTTGCTAATAAGGTTCCTGCCACGAGTTCTAATCATAAATTAATGAAATTCCCAAGAAAATTACAATTATAAAATCAATTATTGACAAATTAATTTTTTAAGTGAGAAGCTCCGCCATTTTGTTTTTAATTTTTCTAGTTTTGTAATTTAAATCCAAATATTCAGTTATAACTGGAGTTTTTCAAAAAAGCGTCAATTATTCTTGTTTACCATCTATTCAAACTTCCTAACATACAATATTTTAATTAAATCCCATACACATGACATCAGCCTAGGAATGGCATGATTATAACAGCATACGTACATTCCACCAGTTATAATGTTAACTTTATGATAATTGTTGATGCACATATCATAATCATGTGTATGTTACAAAAGCAACATTAGCACTTGTTGTTGTTGTTGCAACACGGCAATGCAAAAATAATTAACCACATTCTATAATATCATTATTTACAATTGTATACAAGCCCACTCACTCATTTTGCCTTAACTGTGCTGTTGAAAAGACAGAGTTATTTATGCAAATCTTTTTGTGTTAAATTACTTCCACAACATTACGAATAAATATTTTTCTCTCTTCTTCTGTTTACTTCTCAAATCGAGACGGAATGTGGGTCGAATGATTGAATGAATTTATGGAAATATTTGAAAAAAAAAAAATTAACCAAAATTATTTTCTTCTTCTCGACTAAACGGCTATGGGACTTTTATTTCTCGGTCAAAGTTATGGAATTTTTTTTTTCTTCATTAAGTTTATTTATTATGACCAAAGAAGAGAAATTTAATTTTGATGCCGTATAGATTAAAAAATTATGAATATTTATAGAAACAAATCGATAAAATGATTAGAAAAAATAGGGCAATGGATGAAAGTGGATGGGGGTCTATGAACTCGTTGACGTCAACAATTTAATTTTAATATGTTGAAAAAAATTGTAAATTTTTTAGGATAGCTAGAGATGTTTGGAATACAATCAATCAGGAACGTAGCTAGGGAGTTTTTTCTTACCCTCTTTACTTCAATTTGCCCCAACCATCCCCCTCCTAAATTTTTCTATTCTGGCTACGTCCCTGCTATAATCATTCCATAAAGCAGGGGCGTAGCCAGGGGGGGTTAAAACCCCCAACCTCCACTCCACCCCTCCCCTCTTTTTGGAAAATTTCTTCAATTTGCTAGGGATTTTTGAGAAAAAAATGCCAAAACACCCCCTAAATTTTTGTTCCATACAAAAAAATTTCACAACCCCCCCCCCTCAAAAAATTTCTCTGGCTACGCCCCTGCCATAAAGTAACCCAAGAGCCATATTATATTTTTTTCTTGACCATACACTTTCCAATAACATGAACTCTTTATTTATTTTGTTATTTTTTCCACTCGTGTGCCTAAAAAAATCATAATAATATCGACTCAAAATATGAATAAAATTCATCAGATTGAATAAATTTTCCATTAAAAAAATTGATTATTATTTTCCATCACTAATCTAATATGATTTAGAAAATAACAACATAACCAAGATTCTCGAGAGGAAGCCACAAAGTTTATGGTTCGTTTTATATTCATTCATAATTGAAAAGCTTTTAATATGCACAGGTGAAATCATGACGACTTCTTCTTCTTCATTTAATTACACTGAACGCTTTTGTCACTTTCACATTATTATAATATGATGTTGATAATTAACGTATACACAAAAAATAAAATTGTGTATGTATATAAAGCAACAGCAAACAGTGCATGAAAGAAGAGGAAAATTCAATCAGTTTAATCGATGAGATTGAAGAAGCTCAAAATAAAAAAAAAATACAAAAGAAATCATCAATAGCCATGTGTGTATAAATGAGAAGCAAATATCGCATTGTAAGGCATACAAGAAGTGAAATTTCATTTTTATTATTATTCATTATTAAGTGATGATGTAAATATTTGAGGAAGAGACTATTCGTAGATGAGCATCATCAATAATTTATTACTTCTCGCGTCGATGATGTATCGAGTTATAAAAGAAGTAAAATTCGTGTACGAATAGCAGGTTATTGTTTCTTTATCATCTTTCATTAATTTCCCTTCTTATTTTTTATTATTATCATTATTATTCAGTCATTCACTCATCCATTTCATTTCATTCAGACAATTGGGATGAAAACGAGAAAATTTCTTCTTTTTAACTTTTTTTTTGTGAATGCATTCAAAAACAAATTTTCGTGATAATAAATGATGATGTCTCTAATACGCACTTATGTGTCATTTTTAGCTGAACATGTTCGAGTGATCCATCATGATTGTGATAATCGAGGCACTACTGAATGAAAATATTTGCCTAAGGCATGACTTTCAAAATTAATTTTTTTATGCAATGGATTTATTTTTTTTTATTTTCTGAGATTTTTTTAAATGGAATTTGAAACTCTTTTGAAGTTTAAGGTTGTTTGGATATTACGTCCATCATGTCAAGTCTAAAAAATTTTATAATTTTTTAAAAAAATTGCAAAACCATATTTAAAAGTTCTGACTAAAAAATTAAATTTTATATTTTTTTTAGCTTATACCATATCATATGGACATGTCCACTATTTTCAAAATCTTAATTTAATTGAGTTACTATCATGGTGGTCAAAGTCATACACAGAAAAAGAATACATTCCAAAAATAATGCTAATTTACAAACATCTGTAGTCTGTCCTCAATTTAAAATTTTATCATTTACATCCATCATTTTAATCCCAAAAATAGCACACACAAAAAATTAAAAGCTCAAATTAAATTAATCAAAATTCTTCAAAGGTATGTCATCAATTCTGTCCTCAATAAAAATAAATTTACTGCCAATTTTGATAAAAAATTCTCATAAAAGTCAAACGAAATGGCATAAAAAATTTCCGTTCAAGCTTGAAATTTAATATCTTACAGCTCATAAATTCAAACAAAAAAATATTTTTTAATGGATTATGTTATAAGCCATATGAGATATGATGGACGAATCGGCAAAATGTCATTTCAACTTTATTTTCTCATAATCAAGTGACTTGTTATTTTAATGACGAATGTTAACGATGAACGTGTCACTTTTAGTGCAAATTGATGATGTTAATATTTGAGTGATGGATGACAAGCTTTAGACAAATTTCGTATCTCGGTACTTTTCCATACACTCAGTTCTTTTTTTTTTTGTCCATTAAGTTCGCACAAAAATGATGATGATGATGTAAAAAAAATTTACTTTCCTTTACGCTCCACTCGAATGGAAATGAAGGAGAAATAATTTTAAAAAATAGTTGTGCGATGAAAAAGAAATTTCCCTTTTGTATGCACTTGCAGTTCAAAAAAAAATGCAATTTTGCATCACTCATGGTCCATAAACTTTCATATTTCTTTCTCATTCTCCTCATATATGTATATACGGCATTCATATTTTATTCACATTGTTAAAAAGGCAAGAAAAGATTACTCAATCGTTCAAATGGAAACTGCTTTTTTTTTGTACTTTCTCAATCAATTCTTTTTAGCTTTCAGCATTTGCACATGTATATCTATCTAACTTTATATCTTTTTACATTATACATATCTTCTTCTCTCTTATTTTTTGTAGATAATAGAGATGATGTGATGAGACCTACATTTATCTGTTGGATGTAACTATGTGTGGGATGACTGATTTCAAATATAGAGGAATGAAGGTTTGATGGCTAGTTTTTGACATGATGACCAAAAGCGCATGTTGTTTATGAGCTATTATTGAAGTTGTTTTGTTTGTTGCTAAGGTATTGTATGAGCGGGAATTTTTTCAGTTAAATCCTGTTTATTTGATTGAAAATTGAAACTTTTCTCATTTTCTAGGAATTTAATATTGGTTCTAGATGGATCCGACATGCATTAAGGGATTATTTTGATTTGTTCGAAAAAGTTCTTAAAAATTGGCATAAACACCAGATGACCACCAGAACACCAGCTAATTGATGTGTTTTTCAAAAGATTAAGACGCAAAATTTCATATTTGATAATTTTTTCTCTAAATTCAAGCTTTTTGACTACCAAAGAATCCCTCATCACACTCAAAAAATCCAAAAAAAAAAATATTCATCTGACAATTCAAACTCAAACTATTCCAAAAGCACCAAAATTTTCCAATTCATCAAGTCAACATCAAATCGTAAATTCCACAAATAGCAGCAACACTTTATGCACGAGTTACCACAATCATATTTCACAAAAGCTTGCTACAAAATTGTCAATGCAATGTTCATGAAAATGCTTCCATTAGTGACCACTTAGAATGCGAGCGAGTAGATGTAGATAAATTTTCATTTTTGATTGTAGATAATGATGTAAAAGAAAACATTTTTTCTGTGCTTTGTGATTGAGTCAAGATTGAGTAAGGAATTGAGTATTGTAACATTGTGTCTTAATTTAAGAGTTATTGGGGTGAGTATTGAATGTGAGAACTTAAGAATCAAGGAAATTTTTAGTAATGGATGAAAAATTACGAAAAATGCATCAAAGAATCTGTTTGAATAAAATTAAGAATCAAAAATTCACAAAATTCTACAAAATTCACAAAAATGATTCAATTTTGAAAATCAAAAACTGAACATCAAAAAATGAGTATCAATAGGATATGAGTTTTAAAAATCATATTTTCAATACCAAAATAATAATTCTTCTTTTTATTTATTGATTTAATGTTCGAAGTACATTTGATTATTTTTAACACCAACCTTATCGGTTTTAATTTAAATACAATTTGAATATTATTTTGTTTGTTGATTTTGATTGTAATTGAAAGTATTTGGATGAAAAATTTTTAAAAAAACATCCTAAAAATTTCAATACCAAATAAAGTAATATCCCCAGCATTTTTATTTGGTTCTGATCTAAAAAGTTCAATAATATTATCTAGTGTATGACCCCCAAAACCTCCTTCTGGCTACGCCTCTGATCCCAAGCACACATCATTTATGAACAGCCACTAATAAACTTTTGACTTTTTCTCACATCTCCATCATTAAGGAAAGGAACAAAAAAAAAAGTTTTTCAAATTCTTTTCTCTCTCAAAAAGATTCTTTCTTCAATTGACCTTCTCCGAAAGGGATCTCGAAGAAAAAATATAAAAAAAGGAAATTTCCATCCCCCATCTGATTTTATTTTGAACTAGATAACTTCTTTATCTTTGATAAGGTAAAAAAAGGAAATACTTGAAATATTTTACATTAGCAAATTTCTTTTCGGGTCAATTGCTTGAATTATTTAATATTTACATCCATTTATACAAGCCACAAAAATGCTTTTAATTTGTTTTTTACTGGAAAATTTATGACTATTGAAAGTCATATATGTTGAGTAGTTTAATTTAATTATGGAACATTTTCATCTTTAAATTGCTCACATTTAGTCGAAAATTGAAAATATTTAAAAAATTATTATTTGCCTGATGGAAATTAATTGACCATTAAATTTGACCTGAATTGTCTTGGAAATTAGTTTTTCTTTTCTTTTATTTTTTTCTGTGAAGGCAATTCTTTCCGCCAAATTTTCTTCTTTAAAAAATGACATCAAAAAAGATATTTTCGATACTTTTTTTTAGACAATTTCTTTTATGATACGATGAGGCCATTTAATGAATAAGAAGAGAAAGTTTTGCTTTTATGTTTTGGAAATTTATCTTGTCTTGTTTCATTTGTGATAAAATCAGAAGATACGATTACAGTCTCTTTGACTAATCACATGCCGCATACTCATTATGTTAAAGAGATTAAATATTTTTTTTTATTCATAAATATACGAAAACAAAAGATGACGTTGGTATATACAATCTAACAGGTTTCAAGACTAGCTTGTTAATCATTTGTAACTTATGCATGACAATCGTTATGAATAGAAGAAAAAAATAAATAAATTTCAATTTCTCACTAATAAACATGTGACCGTGAATTTTTGTGCTTAGTCGGTGCTTTTTTGATATCTCATTCATTTTTAATACAAATTTATACAATTGGAATTTTGATTTGAAAACTAAAGTGTTATTAGTTCTCTCTATATATCTCAATAAGTATGTGGATATCTCTCAATTAATTTCAGATATACTAATGCGTTGGTATTATAAATTACTCAAAGTGACTATACTTGAGAATGTTAATAAGGTCATGAATGTCTAATGGCACACTCGTGCAAATGTGAGAGAAAATTTTTAATAATTTTAAGCAGTGCTGGCTCATGAGATGAGATGTCGATGAGAGGTGAGTGAAGCTATTAAATAATAATTTTTTCAGAAAATGTTTCAATTTATTATTGAGAATTGTGATGAAATGAATTGTTAATTGAAATATGAGAAGATAAGCTGTGAAATGCGTTGCGATTGATGGTCATTTGATGCGGCTTTATCTTTTGGCTATGAGATTCATGAATTGATAAATTTCAGATTGATTTTGGGATTTTATGTCCAATTTCACAATTTTCTAAGATTGTAATATAAATGCGCATAAATGGAAGAATTTGTGAACTTACGAGTTTAAGATCCAACTTTATTCTTGATAATTTATGTCCGAAACACTTTTAAAACAACACAAACTACTTAACGCGACTTACTTTAAGAAAATATTTTTCAAAACTGAAGATTTTTTTTTTTCAAAATTTCAATGTTTACTATTTTAAGCAAAAAACTTGTAATTTCTTTCAAAATTGATTAAAAATGATGAAATGCTGATTTAAACTGTCACATGCTGTCTACAACAAGAAAAATGCTTTCTCAGACATCTCAGTAATCTTAAAAATATTGCAGATACTTTTACCTAGCCTCAAAAAAATGCAAAAAATTAAATTTTGATGACTTTCCACTCAAATTCAACCACTATAATCCACTCACAACTCTCTACATCTATATTATTCTTTAATAAAGACCTAAATCTGATACGAAATGAATAACGACACCAAAATTGGTAAGACAAGCGAAAAGGCATAGGCACAGACTTCAATTAATAAACCATAAAAAATTTTAGCAATTCCATTTCATAGTTATTTGGATTCACATAATTTTCAAGCCTTTACTTATAATAATACCAGAAGAAAGCCATTAAGTCTAACACCCAGTTAACTAGTAGAAATTAGAACAAGTTATGTGAATAATTGCACATTGGTTAGAAATTTAAGAGAGTGACATAATAGGAAAAGAGAAATGAGTTGCGTTGGCTTTAAAAAAAGAAATAATTAAACAACAAATCAACAAGTAAGCAACGTTAATGAACGGTTAAAAGCCGTTGCGAAAATTAATATTTCGTAAATCATTGAATCATCCTTTTGACTTCTTCTTCACCTTCATGATGTTCTTCTTACATGATTAAGTATTTCTTACAATAATTTTTAAGGTACATCGATGAAAATATATCATGAACTACATATACATACCATCCAACTACACGGCATAGCAATTAAAACTGACATTGTAATGTGATCTCTCTCTTGTGGTTATGTACTTATGTATGTATGTAAGATATTTTTGTTTTGATAAAAAAAAATAAAATAAAAATAATTTCAGTTGTACGAGTAGTCGTACCACAACACGCAAATGATGATCGAATTAAATAAGAATAAATGTTAAGTTAGACACACAAAAAAATATATAATATAATATAATCGACAGACCACATTGTTGTTCCTCTTTTCTCTTTGTTTTCTTTATACCACATCATGTAAATCTAATGATTTGCTTCTTACTTCTTCCTTTTTGCTCATTTATGTACATTTGTTGGTTCCATAGACAACAAAAAGTGAAGAAAAAGGGAAATTGGTATGGAAGTGGTCAGGATGGGAAGATTAGAATGCGCATTTTTGTGATTAGAAGTTGATGGATTAAACAGCAGATTTTTGGGTAAAAGACGCTCAAAAGTTTTAGGATTTGAACTCAAATTCTTCTCAAATATAATATAGGCTCAAATCAATCGATTGAACATCTAGACACTCAAAGTGCTTGCATCTTCTCCCTTTATCATCAGCATAAAACATGTAACCAAAACAAAGAAGTAAGAAAAAGTTAGTCAGTAATACGATAAAAGCCATTTGTTCAACCTCATAATAAAGTAATTTTCATGGAAAAATTTTTAATGAAAAAGTCTGATTGTGTGTTCTTTACGTGTTCGCAGAAAAAGAAGGAGAAAAAAAAGTCTCATGATAAGCACATCAATCACTTCAGCTTACTCTCGTTTTTCTTTGCCCTCTGCTGTGTCTGTTCTGTTTTTCACACTTTAATGTACTACAAATAAAAGGTGAAAAAGGATAAAAAAGGAGTAGAAAGAAAAAAGACAAAGATGGAAGAAGAAATGTACGCAAATCTGCGGCTTATTTCACATACACAAAGTTTTTTTTTTTTTCTTGAAGAATCAAGAAAAAGAAAAGCATGAGCATTATAAATTGTTATCAAGATTAATATGTTCTAAAGGCTCCCCTCAGGTGTTGCTCTCTCTCTTAGTATGTACTTATTTTATTCTTTTCTTTCCCTTTTTCGTCTCACCGACGCTGTCTCTATAACAATTTCTGACATGTTTCAAACACAACAAAAGTTAAAGAAGAAAATTTTTTTCTTCGATTTATTCGAATGTAAGTAAATATATGCAATAAGCGACTTTTAGGATTATCATTTGTAATTTATCATGCTCGATGTATTCGATTTGAGCATTTTTGGAGGAAATATTTTCTGGCATTGAGCCGAGCATTAACTTCAAGCAATTTAATATCTTTGTGAATCAACAAAAACATTTTTTGAGAGTTATTTTTATTTTTTTGTGTGAAAGAATGATGAGCCAAAAATTTTTCAGCGCATTTTTTTCTTTTGAAGATTTTAAAGGTTTTGTGTGGATCGCTTTTATTGAATGCTGGATGATTGAATATGCACCATATTTTTGTTAACAGATAATAAAGTTAGTCACGATTTCTCGTTGATTAGTGAAAAGATGAAAATTTAGATAATTTGTTGGTTATTTATGGAATCTAATGCTTTGTTTTCTTTTTAATGCCTTATTAGTTCAATTAACCTTAAAATTATAGCTTTTTGTCAAATTTACAACTATATTGTGCTTTTAGAATAGTTTTGATTATATATTCCGATTTATGCTATTCCTTTAAACAATTTACGTTAAATAAACTCTAAAAAATCTTAACAATCATTGAATTATTATCAAAAATATTTTCTAAAGCAGGTAAGTCAGCCATTTTGATTTTGAAACTAAACTGGTTTTAAATTTGAATTTTTAATATCCGTTATTTTTTATGTTCTTTTTTCAAACAAATTTAAGAATTTTGATTCAATTTATACTCGTAAATCTTCGCAACTTTATAACTTATTTCCTTACATTGAAACCATTTTATCAGCCCAGAACATCTAACATCCATAAAAATCGAGGATGTTCTCAGTGTCACACTTCACATTGACATCAATAGTTGTTGACGAAAAAAGAATCATAAATATGACAACGACCATCCACCATATCAGTTTCTTTCCATCACAAAAAAAAAAGAAAAATCTTAAAAAATTCCTCTAAAAATCGCGATAAGTAAATAAATGTTGACACAAATACTTTTGCCAGCCCATTTGGCAATAAAAAACGGTAAAGACATGAATTTCATACGAATATGAAAATTTGCCAAAAATAAGAAAGAAAGAAGATAAATAAAAAAATATAAAAAAGAATATTTTCGTGTGGAATGCTCAGGTGGTAAATAAAGAGATGTTAATAAACGCAATCTTTACAATAATATAGAAGGCATTAAAGATCTGTAAGGTGGATTATTTTTTCAATCGTGTCACACGCACACTTTTACCTTCAACTTTATTACAGGTTTTCTTTTCATTTAGGCATTTCATTGCGACATATTTATAGCCTATAAAGTATTGCGAGTAAAAAAAATACATCATAAATCTTATTATTTTTGTATCTTTCCAAGTGAAACATCATTTACGAAAAAAATACACAACTTTTTTAAACAAACCAGTTTCTTCGTGCGACATCTAAACACAAAATAGTCAAATACGTGTACATATTAAGAAATCTGCTAAAATTCTTGTCTCATTTTTGGTGATGTTTATTTTTAAGCGCTCGAACAGGATTTTCGCGAAGGTCATTCTTTTTATTTTTACTTCTTTCCTTTCTATTTTCAAATTCTTAAAGTTCTCTTCTGTCATTTCTTATCTCAATTTCCATAACAATAAAATGGGATATTTTATTTTATTTTGTGACAACAGTAAAAGAATTTTATTTGACGAAATATAAAAATGAGCTTTTATCGAGGATTTATAGCTTCAAAAAAAGGGGGGAAATGTTAAAGGTTAAAATTGAGTTGTTTTGCGAGATTCTAAAATAAAGATCTATTGTGTTGGATTTTATAGGAGAGAAGGAGAGATTTTCGAGATGAAAACATGTTTTAGTGTCAAAGTTGATTTAACCCATGTAACCAAATGGAATATCAATGTATTCCATTAGAACCTTCCATGTATAATACCTATGTATTATACATGTATCGTCCTAAGGAACATATTGTCGCATGACAATGGAACAAAATAGGGAAGATCGCGTTTTCCATCGATGTAATACATCAATGTAATACTTATGTACTACTGATGTAATACTTTGATGGAATACTTATGGAACATAAAAAATGAAAAAAAAAATCACATGTTCTTTTGTTCTATTTCTATTGTATTTTTTACGTAATTTATTATTAATGTATTAGTGTTTATATATTTAACAAACACTAATACTTAATAAAATATTCAAAAGCAACTTAATTTTACTAAGTTGCACACTGATGAAATCAAAAGACTTCATCACACATATTAAAAACATAATTAAATGTTTAAAGTCTCATACAAATTTAAATTCCAGATGTAAAAGTAATTTCTGCATACTCTTGTGAAGTATATAATCAAGATTTTTTGAGACTTGAACTTATTCGCGTTGAAGTATTTCCTTCAATGGAAAATTTTTGGTACTTTCATGTAAAACAATTTTTTGTATGAAAAATTTGACAGTACATTGAATCTTCCATTGAAGGAAAAGGAAAACGAATGGAACATTTTGGTTACATGGGAAAGGCTGATTATCTGGCATTTTACTGATGTTTGACAATTTTTGGTTGGCATTTACAGTTGAGAATGATTTTGTGGGGTGATTTGAAGGGTTTTGAACTTTTGGATCAGTTAGAAATGATTATTGATGTTGAATATATTGCATCACTTTAAATTAATTCTTAAACTCTCTCATTCACCTCATCTTACAAGAATTTCACAAAAAATTTACTATAGCCACGTGCAGAGTACATTTAACTAGCCATCTGGTTTTAAAAAATGCGACACGATGACCACATCACACCGCAGGAGCTTCAAACAACCAGCATGACATCAACGTGCTATCCAACAACATTATGCAATCCCAAACATTTATATTTAGTAGAACCTTCACTAATTTATTCAAGATACCATCAATTTCCGTGAAATTAAGTTCGAACCATTAAAAATCATCTTCATTAAAATTATATTTTTCAGATCAATCATCAATGAGAAAAAAAGTTGTGGATCATTGTTAGGTAAAAGTTAGCAATGACATAAAAAGTATTCAAAAATTACCCATCACAACTATTTCGTTACACTACCCATCAATGTCCACAAAAGAAGTGAAAACACTTCTCTTTCTTTCCCTTTCATGCACTGTCAGATAACCAATATGAAATGATTTTTTTTTATTTTTTCGACATTCCAACAACTTTACAATTACAGCTTATTGAAAATTATATAATTGTGCAATTATTTGCTTTCTACATGATTTTCTGCACTGTGTCTTCTGTGTGCAGCGTAGTCACAATTTTTCCCATAACCATTATCCCGCATTATTCAAAAATATAAATATAAAATACAGTCGATACTTATATGTGCCTATTTATCGTCATTAGCTTTAAATTCTCTTTTATTTTAGGCATATATTTTTGTGATTTTATGAATGAATAAAATAATATTCAATTTGCAGTACAAGTAATTTCACTGCATCAGCAAAAAAAAGTATAAAATCACAGGTCAAATAAAAATCTCCTCATAATGTGCAGCATTATTTTAGCAAATTAATGAAATTCGATAATTTAATCGTATATCCATTAAAAATAATTGAATTAGAAATTTATTTTCAATCTATATGGCATAAAATGGGTAAACAGTCCGCAATTTTCAACTTTCATCATGCATAGATACGTACAAATTATAATACAGAGTGTACACTCGATTTGTGTGTACATGAAGGGGCAAAAATGTATATGATTTATTTAATATATTCGCATGAATTAGTAATTCATAAATGACTCTCTCTTGTATTCCACAATAACCAATTTATATACACACATTACTGACTGACAATGAAGTGCATCAAAATAGAGAAAATAAAATAATGAAAACTAAATCGGACGATTTTGTACACAACAAATTGAGATTCAATTTAAAGATAGATGTGTAGAAACATGATGATTGGATTTATGCTTGTTCCTTGAGGTGAGTTTTTGCTGAATTTAGATGGATTTGATTGCTAGTTTATAAATATAATTTTTCGTTAGTCATAGACTTTTATTAAACAGTATTAGCACCTAACGTTTAAGAATATACTTCAAAAATTCTGTAATAAAAAATTAAATTACCTTACAACTCTCCCACCTACAACTTCACTATATCCTGTTTCAAATGCAATCAATAAAATTCAATCTAAATCTCACAAAGGAATCTGACAAAATCCCCCTAAAAACCATTTTTCAAACAAAAATTACGATTTCTGCAGAAATTTTCTACATTTATTAACAACAAATTGGCATCTGCATGTGCTTGATTGAGTTGCCTCACTGTTGTCTTATAACGTGAACATCAATTGCATAATAAACTATTAATTATTATTCATTCTCATATATGAGATATTCAATACGAGAAGAATAATTCAAGTAGCAATGAGATTGCCGTCAAAAAAGTAAAGAGAAGGCAAGAAAAGACGAGAAGAAGATGTTTTTTTTTCTGAGCCGCAATCACAGCTGTCCACTTCTTATTATTTCATCGCCTCATAAAAAAAAACAATTGGTTTTTGTGCTGAATAAATTTTATACAGTTTGGACATTGGTTATAAAGCAAGGGAATAGAAATTTAGGGGGGTTTGCTTAAGAGATTTGAAATTTTTAATTTTTTTTTGGAATGAGACTTAGATTTTGACTGGTTTAGGGATAAAATTTTAGAATGCCTTAATGTTAAAATTATGGCATTAGAAAAAAGGTTTCATGATTGGAAAAAGTTTAAATTGATTGAAACTTTCTAGAATTTTATTAACTTTGATCGAAGTGATCCATTTTACAAACATGCAACCCCCTGAAACCTTTTAAAAAGTCTCTAAAATTCCCAACCCCTGCTCAATATTTATTTTTATTTTGAACATACTTCAAACTTTAAATATCAAACACTTCCTAAGCCAATTCTATATGCTAATTCATATTAAGCCGATGACTCACAATCATCACATTTTGCAATTTTAACTCATATTCTAGATTTGATTTACTCTGCCCTTGGATTTCATAGCAATGAATGTAATACAAGAATGTTTTTGAAGCTCATGTCATCACGTACATGTCTTCTTTCCTTCTTGCCTTACTGTTAATTTTATGTCGTACTGATTTAATGAAAGAGTACTGAATTCTTACATTCATGAGTCACTTAACAGAGTCTAATTTTCTGAGAAATTTTTATTTCTTTTTTTTTTTTTTGAAGCTCTTCAATTAAACATGAGTTAGAATAATTGTGGAGATTATTAGTCGCTTTTTCATAGTAATCGTATTCAATGAATCGAAAATGGAAAAAAATGAATAAGAAAAAAAAAAGAAATCATCGATGTCACAACAGTTTCGATTTCATGATATAATTTTCTCAGCTTGAAAGCTTAAGCATTATCTTTTTATTTTTTCATAAAATAAAGAGCTTTACTCTGTGGATTTGGAGCCAGAAGGAGAAAGAAATCTTTTTAATTTTTTTACAAAAAAAAACCATTCAATGACAATGAAATGTAATAACTGTAATACAATAATAATCGACAACATTGTCGCAATTCACTTTCAATGATCAATTTAATTTTCAAAGGGAGATGAAATTATGCTTCCTTTCGAGAGCATATTCAATTTTGATCTATTGTTCAGTCGACTATGTAAAGACACTAAAATTCAATAAAATAATTGCATGTAGTCTTTAATTTTATTGTGATACATTTTAGTGTTGGGCACTCTTTTGATGATTTTTTGGATAAATAATATCAGAGAACTACTAAATATTTAAAAAGTAGTTCTCTTAATTAAGGTAATTTCATCCATCAGATTTCAATTTTGTTACCCCTAAAATTAAATCTATTGACGTCCCTAAGTTCAATTCCTACCAAAGATTAAATTTCAATTCCATACATAAGTTCAATTCCTATAAAAATCCGATCATTAATTAGTTACACAATCTTCAATCATCCAACAACCTCTCAAATCTGCTTTAATAACAAAGACAATTCAATCCAACCTGTTCAAATAAGCTTCTATGCCTTACATACCAACCATCCATCCACATGCCACACATTATTACATACATATTAGAAGAAAACTAGAGTACGAACTCAAAATATAATTTTTATTATTTCGTAATAAATAATCACGTTCCAGTGTATTGCACAATCGACAATATTACATTTTGCGAAAAAAAAAAAACTAGAGAAGCATAGGGAATGTTTAAGCATGGCATGAAGAAACAAACATTTGGCGGATTTATGAGATAACATTACGCATGCAAAACAACCGTTAGTTGATGACGAAAGTTCAATAATGTGATAGATGGCTTCATCAATCACGCTTCGTAGGCAATAGAAATCACTTTTTATCTGATAGTAGATAGGCAAATTGAATTTTAAAGCTGTTTAATCATTTACAACATGGAGTGAAAAATTGCTTCCGTTTCAGTGTCGCGATGCTTCCTGTAAAATGATAAAGTAAGTACTTTGGCATACGACTTTGTATAGTAATGAGAAGAAAAAAATAAGTTGCTTGATGATGCAAATATAAAAAATTTGTCATTCATGCCGTCACAAGTTTTTTGCTTCTTTCTCTTCATGTCTTCCTTTTCCAGTTTTAAAAATTTATGTTTTCTTTTTTTGCGTAGCGAAGAGTGTGAGAGGTTAGGTAAGGTTTGGGAAATTGACGCATTTTTAAAATTTTGCAAAAGTTTTTAGGAATTGAACTTTAAATTTATTTGAATTGAACTAAATTGTACTGAATTGAACTGAATTTAACTGAATTGAACTGAATTGAACTGAATTTAACTGAATTGAACTGAATTGAACTGAATTGAACTAAATTGAACTGAATTGAACTGAATTGAACTGAATTGAACTGAATTGAACTGAATTGAACTGAATTGAACTGAATTGAACTGAATTGAACTGAATTGAACTGAATTGAACTGAATTGAACTGAATTGAACTGAATTGAACTGAATTGAACTGAATTGAACTGAATTGAACTGAATTGAACTGAATTGAACTGAATTGAACTGAATTGAACTGAATTGAACTGAATTGAACTGAATTGAACTGAATTGAACTGAATTGAACTGAATTGAACTGAATTGAACTGAATTGAACTAAATTGAACTGAATTGAATTGAATTGAGCTGAATTGAACTGAATATATCGAATAAAAAAGTTTGTGCGTAATAAAGCAAAAACAGCAATAATTTCACGCATATACAGCAACTACGCCTCAAATATCAGCTAAATATGTAATCAACTCAAAGTAATCTTTATCAGAAGGCGACAACAGACATGAGAAGGTAGTTTTCTTATGAAATGTAATTTTTTTTTTCTCCTTTTAAATTCGCATAAAAATGTATGTTTATATTAAGGCGGTCTTTCTAAAGCAACTTTCTCCGCTTGCTGCCACTTGATTCATGAATCCTTCAATGCGTCAATTGAGCGGCAATTTATTTATTATTTTTTCTCGAGAATGTAATTTAAATGAAATGATGATGGAAACAAAATATATGAAATTATTCGCATATAACATTTATACTGTTGGATGAGGCTATCAAAAAGCAATTGAGAAAAATAATCATTCATTAGTCGAGATGGATGCCATGGGGATATTTGAAAAATAATTTATCACAATTTATAAAATCTTTAAAGTATTGCATAATGATGATTATTACTTCATTCAATAAACACACATCACAATGTACAAGTTGAAGATGTGACTTACTTTGCATACTCATCGTTCAACGTTATGTCGGTGATAATTTACATTTAACAAGTATGTGGAAATTTCATAATCTTTTTTCACGCCTTTTATGTTCAATAGTTCACATAATAATATAATTTGTACACAGGCATGTAAAATAATAAATAAAATTAAAATTGCACCAGAAATAAAATACTTCTGTGTCGGACATGTGCTACTCATGTTGGTTAAATAATTAATTAAGCAATCAATATTAAATAATGAAAAATTGCATTCAATTTGAGATTAACAATTGTGTTGAATTAATTGCATTTTGGACAAATAAAAATCACTCATTACTGTACACCATAGTTAAGAGTCAATAATCATGCCTTATACATGTGTCATTTTACTATAGTCAGTGGTTTTTTTTATCCACACACACACAAAAATCCTTTAAATTATTGATCGCTTTTAATTATTACGGTCGGTTGCAGACACAAAAAAAAATTCCTACCAATGTCAAAAATTTTCTGCTTCGAATGCTCAATATTATAGGCAATAAATTATTATTATTATGATTATTTGTACCTTGCAAATGAAAATTGCCGAGTGAGAAAATGTAGGAAAAAATATTTAAAAAAAAAATATTTCACAGATCTGCACCTGCATTATTCATTGAAAAAAAATTCAATAATCATTAAAATATGAAGTAAAATTATTGAAATGATGCTAAATGAGATCAATATTGATTAAAACTGACATTGTATAGTAGTTTATATGAAAATTGACCTAGTAAGGAGTGTAATTGTTATTGTGAGAGTTTGGGGTATCTATATGACTGATTTTGACTTGATAGTACCAAGTTTTGCAAATAACCTAGCATATGGAATTAAAATAGTAGCAAAAAGTAAAACTGCATCTAGAAACCCAGTTCAGACATTCAATGCTCCCATTTTAAGCCTCAATAATCTATCAAAATTAATTCAAACTAATCATTATCCTCAGAAGCTCTTGACAGTCCAGACTAGTCGTCTAGAATGTTTTTCATAAATCGAACAAAAATTATCCTCAAGGGTACTGCAAAATATGTCCAATTAATTTTCATTTAAAGCAGGTGTCTTGCTGTATTTAATTTTTTTATGATGAAATTTCCAGAAGTCATTCAATTTCCAAAGGTCATCAAGAATTTAATTCTACTCTCTTTCAACAACATAAATGGACATCAATTGTGATTGTTTATTAAAGCTTGTGTTTAGCTTGCAACTTTTTGCTGTTGTTGCCATTATTTCTTAAAAACTTTACTGTATGTATTGAAACAACAACCTTGATTTAATTTTCATGATTTGCATTTTTTTCACGTCGTTGTCAATAGGTGAGAGGGAGAAACACTTTATGCTGCTCTAGTCTGTTATTTTTTTCTCTTTTTTAATTTTTTTTTTTCGTGAACAGGTCGGCTAAATAAGAGCATTCCACAAATATTTTTTGCCGAGCTATTGAGCAAAAAATAAAAAATAAAAATGAAAAATATGAGAAAGAATAAATTAAGAAATATAACTGCATCTCAGTCAAATCTCGTTGGGTTTCAAGGTTAGACTGTGGTATGTAGACTCATTTACTGAGTAATTTATGAAAATAATATGTTTAGATCTTCATCATTGTTTACTTTTACCGACAATCATTAATTTTTTGATGAAAACATTTTTGAAGAATGTTTGAAAAAACCCAAAAAGTTAATGAACGTCCAAATGGATTTATTTATTTAATCATTAACAATCTTACTAAAAGAAATAATTTTTTTTAATTGATAAAAATCTGAATGCAAATTTATATAAAATCATATAGAATTTTTGTCAATTATATGTTAAGAGTTACAGTGTATTGTATATTCAAGACAAGTCAAATCTAGTAGGTTCAAATCCTATCCTAAAATAATACAAATTTTGTGCTTTGGAGATGAAAGATTGTTAATTTTACGAATTTTTTGTAATTTTTTTGCCATTAAACATTAGAAATAAGAAAAAAATGTCCACAAATTCGCCCCATCTACTCCAAAAATAAATAAATTCAATCCGCAATAAAAATTTTTTTATTTTCCATAAAACAATAACGAATGACTTCAGAGTACAGTGTAATTGTAGTAACAATAGCGGTGATCGTACAATCTGTCTTTCTATATTCAGTGTTGAGTCACTAAGATGTAGAATACAATTCATATGGATATACTTTTAGAAGCATGAATTTAATTGCTATATATGTGATGATGTGATGTCTAACTAACACAAAACAGAAATTGAATTGGAAGCACAGAGAAAGAGAGAATTACAAAAAAAAAAGTTTTTAATTTCATTTAAATCCCGATTCGCTTTTTGCATTTTAAAAAATTCAATTATCTCATCGAGTAGCTCATTCTATTCTCAGCTTTTGCTTAGAGATTTTTTATTCGCATTTTTTTTCATGTGAATATTGTGCATTTATGATGGAAGTGGAAAACAACATTTATTGTATGTGTACGTTGAAGTAGTTTGCGATGATAAAACCGCAAAATGTTAGAAAACAATTGAAATAAATTAGAATTAAAAAATTCTCCCGTGGAGAATCGACTCGATTGACTATGAATTACTTTAATCAATTCTTTTGGACTTGTTCGTAAATTTGGTCATTCCAAAAATTTAGTTTTTTGGCTTTTTTCAGCATTTTAACTAAGTTTGTCATCGGAAAGAAATTTGAATGATTAAGGATGGACATCACAGTCAATAGACCCCATTTCAGTTATGTTTTATTTCCATTCATCTATTAAAGGTTACTGACATGAGTCCATCTTGATTTAAAGAATGTTTCGTGCATGATACTCGATGGTAAACTTTCAATTTTCTTTTTATATTTTGTTTCTTTTTAAAATGATGATGCTCCAATTTTTTTTTTCTATTTCTTTATACAAAATTTCATTACATATAATGGATGAATCCATAACTGTTTCTTTATGGCACGTATTATACACGTTAAAGGTTGCAAACTTCAATGGAATAAAAAAAAATGTATAAATAAGATTTAATTTGCTATTAAATTATCTCGATTTACACAAAAATAAAGTCTTACTTCTACGTTAAATACGTTATTGATGATAATCTCATTTTCAACTTCCGTTTATATCTCTTTTTTTTCGGAATCATCATTCATCGTAAGTCTTTATGTTGCTTTTGGAAGAATATTGAAGTATTTAAAGAAAATCTTCTTTTGGGTATTATAATGATCAACAATGGCTCTTGAAGGAATTTTGGATGAATTTTTAGAGTAGTTAGCAAAACGTGAATTTTTGGTACATTTTTTTTTTTTTTTTGATCTTTATGATTTTGTAGTTTCGGTACTTTAGTATTGCGAATTGCGTCTCAATTTATAAACAAATGTTTGAATATGAAAATTAAGTTAAAATTGCTATAGAGTATTAAGTTCGAATCTTAGATTTGTATATATCAGTATATTTATATAAGTTCGGTTTTTACTACTTTCATTTTTTTACAATTTATTTTTTTCCTTATTTATAATAATTTTTAAATTTTAAAATACCTAGACAATAGGTACTACTTATTTAAAAAATAAATTTTACAATTTATGAGTAATATTTAAAATGCTGCTAAGTAACTAAATATTAATATTAGGTTTTAGCTAAATTCATAATAGTTTGATCTAATAATATGGAATAAGTTCATACGACAAAAGGTTCAAATCCCTACTAGTTAAAATATTTAAATTGATTAATAGGTTCATCGTTAACATTTTTTGATTTTTTTTTTCAAATTTCAATTCGAAAAAATATTTTTTTTTATTCGAACATATTTGTTTGAAATTTAATTTGCGAAAATCAATCATAAAAACTCAACAATTTGCAAAATTTAACTCTAAGGTAACCAAAAGAAGCAAGATCACAAAATAAGATAAATAATAACACACATGAGTTCATCAAACATGCGATATTGCAATTTTGTATAGCTGCAAATTTAATTCATTCCGTTCCCCGAAATTATTAATCCTTGAATTGTCAAAGAATATCTGTTTCATTACTCATCTGCGCGCAAATATAACATTTTTTTGGCATTTCATAATACCAACAACAATATTTCGTGTTGGTGGATTTAATGTATTCACATATGGATCTCAACTCGTTTCGTCGGTTTTTCATCACAATTCACAATTTTTAGCCATTCACATTTTTTTTTTGTATTTTTTATTTTTGTATAACTTGATCGAATAAATAAAATGAAAGCGATTTTTTTTCTTCTCACCTTTCGAATTTTTTTGTTCTCTGGACGTTGGCAAAAAAAGTTACAAATCTTAATAATCCATTTGAATTTGTGTTTTATTTTGTATTCACATTTGCACTATATTTCGATTAGGTATTTTTCGACAATTTTATAGGAATCAAATATTTTTTGATCTGCAATTTTTTTATTTCTTTTTTTTTCTAATTCATATTTTTGCATTAAACAAGAAATTCACGTTGAAATTCCACTTTCTTGCTGTATATTTATGGAAAATAAAAACACAATTAGACACAGACAAAAAATAAAAAAAAAATATTCGTTTCGAAGTTAACACGGCAAGTTACTCTTAACGACTGAGAGAGTCAATACGATCGTCTTAAACTCGTTTGTTGCTTTTCTTGTGTGTCTGTTTCGCTCACCAATAAAACATTCTTTAACTCTCTTGAGCGTTGATCACGCGCGAAATGCTTGTAAACAAAACGAGGAATTTACAGTCAGTAATAAGAAGACCTGAACGCATGACTAGAAGATGAGATCAAAAAATAAATAATAATAAAAAAGTGTTAATCTGTTTTTTGATAATCGTACAAAATATTTATTGAGTAATTTACAATATTTAAAGGCTTTAATGAATTTACAAAATTTTCCAATATGTGGGACAAATGTGGATGGCTTTTTGTGCGTACATTTTTGAGATATTTGAATCAACATTTTTGATTGTCATGCTTGCTAATGCCATAAGTTCTGCTGCTTCTTCGGATGACAATACTTCCTTATTCATTATTCTTAGGATTAATGAGCTTTCAGCCATTCTACATGCAGCCTTCATTAACTGAATGTCATTTGATGCTGTTTCGAGGAGGACATTTGCAAGAAGTTTACGTAAGAATGGTCTGTCAGGAAATTCATGGATTCTTGATGAGATGTATGCAATGGCTGTATCCTTGGATTCCTAGATTAGAGATGATAAAATTGAAAATTTAGAATGAAATTTAACGACTTTTAAAAATTCAAAATTTATCGGTTTTTTTAAAAATTCAAATTTTAACGACTTTTTTTAAAAAAATTCAAAATTTAACGAATTTTAAAAAATCAAATTTTAACGACTTTTTAGCATTCAGAGTTTAAAATTTAACATTTTTTTTTTTTTTAAAAAAAACCAGAAATATTTTTTTAAAAAAAAATTATGTTAATTTGAATTACTTGAAGCAAAACTTACATATTTAATATAAAATTGTGCGATCATAAAGGAAACATGATGTCCATACTTCAAATCCTTCTCATGATTCTTCAATTCTTTCATCACCAATTCTCCAAGTTGTTTATCTTTATGCAATAAACTAATTGCACATAAAGATAAAAGTCCTTCTACCGGTGTCGGCGAAAGTCCAATGCTATATGCAAATATGAGAAACAAGAATAAGAAGAATTAAAATTTATGTTGAAAATTATATGCGATATAAATTTACCATTGGAATAAAACCATTTTTGCATCTTCAGCTCCTTGAAAGGCGTAAATCATTGCAGCCATTGCAATTAATACTTGAGCTTTCTCTTCGTCATTTGTTGCTAACCACTCGATTGCTTTCTGATACGTTTCGTAACAATCTTGATATTGGCCATCTAATTGATTATTTATAGTTATTAGTTAAAGTCATTGATATTCAATAATAAAAATAATAATAATTTGTGTATTAGAGGAAATGAGTGGCTATTGACAGAAACATTTAACAAATAATTAATTGATAGAAAATGTTTCGAAAAATAGTTGTTAAAAATTTAACGAAAACCAAAAATTTTAAAAATTTAACTGGTAACCAAATTTTGAAAATTTAACGGATTGAATATTTAACTTTTAAGATTAAATTTTAAGAGAATAACTCAAAACAGTTTCAACAAGATTCAAATAATGCTTACCTTTATAAAATGCTAATGCAAGTCCAACTGTCGATAAAAATGTTGCTTCCTTCACGTCACTAAATGCCTTTGCTGCCTTACTATTCTCATTTACTTTCAAGTAACAAAATCCCAAATCTGTGAGGCAATTATCCTTAAGTGTAACATCCTCAGTCAATTTTACAGCCTTTTCATAAGCATGAATTGATTCACTGTACAATTTCTGACACTTACTAAGATATCCAATAAAACACCAAGCTTCAAATGTGGCTTCCGATTCATTCAAGCAATGCCATTTGATATTATCAAGTGCCATTGGAATTGCATGCATTTTGTCTATTGCATACTCATATTTCGGGTTGCTTGCATAGTCAGGCTTATTTAAGACACTACAAACGAAATTTGAGTATCCGATTGCCGACTCATGATGATATCCAAGTTGAGTACAATGCCTATATAAATCCATAGCCTCATCATTCTCTCCAATTAATTCTGCAATCCAAGCTTGTCCGATCCATGCATTTAAGAACGATGTGTCAGATTGCTGTGCTCTACTAAATGCCTTATTTGCAAGTTTAATTTCATTATTCATCATGTAAAAAACAGCTAAATTTGACCAACTTGTGAATGTCTTTTTGTCAAGATTTACAGCCTTAATAAAGCAATGTTGTGCCAGTGCTGGATCATTGATCTCTTTTGTAGCTGAAATTATTCCTAAGAGATTCCAATTTTGCCATTTTGTTGGTGCCAATTTGACTAAATGTTTAGCTCCATCGTAAGCTAATTTAAGATACTCAGCCTTAGTATTTTCATTTCCAGTTCTCATTGCACGTCGATAATAATTTGCAATCAAATCAAACCACACAAAATCATTATTTGCGCTTAATTTCAGGCATCGACTATAGCATTTTGATGCTAAATCATAAAGTTCATCACCTGACAACTTTTTTGGTGAATCTTCACAAACAATTGCTGCTGGCACGTCCAAATAATTGTAAATTTCCGGAAAATTTCCAACAAAATCAAAAACGTTTCCTAAACTACGCCATAAGCAAATAAAATTCTGTTCCTGTCGTATAGCACGTTCCAAAAATGAAAGTGAACTTTGACAATGATCGCGTGCTCTTCCTGTTCGGTGATTTTCATGAAGATAATAAGCACGACCAATATGACTCTCTGCGATGCCTTTCAATGCTGGCAAATAGTCGGGAATGATTGACAGCAGTTCTTCATAGTCAACAATCGATTCTTGATATTGTTGTAGAATGTATTTGACTTTTGCAATTTGTAGCTTTGCATAATAGTTTAATGGATTAAGTTCGACACTTTTCTCGAATACATTCAATGCTGAATTGTACGATCCTCGAGCCATATAAGCGTCAGCCAATGCTTCCCAACATTCAGTATTTTCCTTGTCATATTTCAATGAATTTCTAAATGCCGTAATTGCATTATCGTAGCTCTGTTGTGCAAGATGATGTAGACCGAGTTGAAAAAATGCAGCTTTTTGATATGCACCATCCACACATTTCACAGAGTTTTCTAAAATTTGCAAATTTTGATCCCAATCTTTATTTTTGCGATAAATTGCTGAAAGTATGGCAATTGCCTTCTCATTCTGTGGATTTAGGTTGAGGCACTTTTCAAAACATTTTTTACTTCTTGCCTCGTCATTATTCGTCATGTAAATTTTTCCCAGCCAGTAAAAGCACTCGGAATTATTTGCGTCTAATTTTGTTGCTTTTAAAATGCTAATTAGTGATTCATCAAATTTCTTTTGGTGAAACAAAAGTTTACCGACTTCCAAGAAGGCTTCGTGGGTTTCATTTTCTCGCAAAATTTCAATTGCATTTTCAATTTCACCTTTCGAATAAAGAAGAAGAGCTTTAATAAGGTTCACGTTCTCACTTTGATATTGTAAATTTTCCATGAGCTTTTCAGCCTCACACAAATTTCCTAAATAAATGTTGCCCTTTATAATTAACTCCATGGACTTTATGTTCGTTGGATTGATGTTTTTGCAAATTTCTATACCTTTAATGACCTTAATTTGCTCTTGTTGTTCTATTAACATTTCAGCTAATGTAATATCGACACATTTTAATTGTTTGTAGACCAATTCAGCTAATAAATATGCACGGAATCTTTGATGAATTGTTGCAAGTTTTTTCAGACATAATGGCCAGTTTGGTTGAATTTCATTGACTTTAAGTAAAGTATCTCTAGATCCAGCTAAGTCACCAATTGCATATTTGACTAATGCACCTGCAGTGAGTCCCAAAACAGAATTTGGATTAAGTACGATTAATCTTTCGACGTAGATTCCGAAATTTGATTTTAGATTCTCACTAATCTTGAAGTCCTTGTTATTTTCATTGTCAATATAAACTTTGCATATCCATTCAAGAGGAATTACATTTGAAGGATAAATTGTCGTCATTTCTTCAGCAGCTTTGATTAAATCACTCAATCTATTCTTACTATGAAGGATCTTGAAGTAGTATTGATAGATATCGACATGATATAAATGATTCTTATCCTGAATTCCAACTTCTAGGCATTCCAAAAATTCATCTTTATGCTTCTCAAATGCCTCATCACGGTTCTTCATAAACACATTCAATAAACTTTTTAGTGCTGCATATTTCCGTTCCACATCATCGACTTTAATCTCATTACAGAATATTTTTGTGAGCAAAGCATAATCTGTGATCTGATCTTGTAAAACTAAAGATGTCAATTTTGAATAGTAATCATTATACTTGTCAGGCATTAACTTTAACAATTCCTCGTATATTTCAGGTAATTCCTTCACTGTAACACAATTAGCCAATCCTTGATATGCCAACAACTTACAATCATCAGACAATTCAATAGCTTTTCTCAAACATTTTGCAGCCTCATTTTTGTCACTGTCTTGATATGAAGCTCCCATAAGTATATAAGCCATGCCATTCTTCTTGTCATGAATTAATGCTTCCTAAATAAATTGCAACAAATATTACAAAATGCCGATAAAATTACATATTTATCAATTTACCTTGCACTTCTTGATTGCCACTGCAAATTCTTTACTTTTTATAGCTTCTCGAGCTTCTTTTAACAAATTCTTGACTTCCTTACTACTCATTTTGCAAATTTATTATGACTGAATAAATTTTTGCGAACTTGGTATTTATTGGTAATTTTTAAAATTTCAGATGTAAACAAAAGGTCGGTAAACTTTTAACGGTTAAAAAAATTTCAAATTTCCCGGAAAGATTTGTTTTGCAATTTTATCAATGAATACGTCGTAAATTAAAGTGCAAATTAAACAGAAATGAATGAAATTTCATGCTTTATAATCCATAAAAACCATTATTTGGTGTTATTAAAAAAATTTATTTAAGGCGCAATAACATGTCGGTAATAAAGGTGTCTTCACAATTTTTTTTGGAGAAAAATAAAAATTTTTGATAAATTGCAAAACCTAAGATTTTTCATAATTGACTGAGAAATTCTACAACTTAATCATTCTTAATCCATTTGCAGGATAAATGGATAATTAAATAAGCCAAGAGTCTGATTAAAAATGGATCGAATAGTCTAAAATACGTCGACCCATTTTTTTGCGTTGGCAAAAATTTCTTTTGTTTAAAAGGAAAAAATTTCGAAGAATTTTAGTTTAGTCATAAAAACTTAAATCTTAACAAAAATGGATAACGGCACAAGAAATTCAATGGGTGAAACTGTCTACAGCTCAGACGATGCATCAGCTGTAATGTCTGAAAAGGTAAAATTTTGAGATTCATAGAAAAATCGATAGATTACGAAGAAGAGGGAGGAGTATGCAGTCAGTGAATGAATAAATAGAGAAAATAGAAAAAATGTGTATAGTAACATCGCAAATTTTTAATTGAATAATGCTATTGAAATTATCGTCTTATTTCTTCAAAATCAGATGATATCAAATTACAACAACGATTTTTACAAAAGCCAAAAAGACGATTTTTATCCACATATGCTATGTCCTCGCCCATATAAATTAATGTCGTCGTCGTGATTCATACAATTTTTTTAAACGCTTACTTGAATGTATTTTAGGTACAGTCACTTGCTGGTAGCATTTATCAAGAATTTGAGAAGATGATTTCACGCTATGATGAGGATGTTGTGAAAACTTTAATGCCTCTGCTTGTCAACGTCCTTGAATGTCTTGATGGAGCTTATCAGCAAATACAAGAGCAAGAGGTTGAATTGGAGCTGTTACGTGAAGATAATGAACAACTTGTTACTCAATATGAGCGCGAGAAAGGTGGTCGAAAGCAAGCAGAACAAAAATTATTGGATACTGAGGATTTAGCAGAAGCAGAGAACAAAGAACTTGCTTCACGTCTCGAATCTTTAGAATCGATTGTTCGAATGTTAGAATTAAAGCATAAAAATAGTTTAGAGCATGCATCAAGATTAGAAGAAAGGGAAGGTGAATTAAAAAAGGAGTACAATAAGCTACACGACAGATATACAGAATTATTTAAGACACACGTAGATTATATGGAACGTACGAAATTAATTATGGGTAATTCAACTCATTCATTACATCAAAGTTCTGCATCAGAAAGAATTGACATGAATCGGTCAATGAGACTGAATCCAATCAATCGCTCTTCGGGACCTATTTCATTTGGCTTTGCATCGCTTGAAAACTCTGTTGCTATGCTTGACACTGAAACAATATGTAGTGGTCCAAGTTCAGCAAGTGGATCAGGTCCCCCATCACTACAAAATGAAATCGAAACGATGGAAAAATCATCGGAAACTGAAAAACTTCAACAACATAATCAAGCAACATCACCTCCAAGTGAAGTTACTAGTCCTACTATACCACAAATTGTTACCGGTCGAAGTACCACAAAAAGTGAGAAACGTTCAGCAAATACATTGTATCAAGAACTGTCATTCCAAGACGATACACTTGAAAGTGAGGAAAATGAAATAACTGGAATGGTTCATCCTGGTGAATATGCTAGTTCAGGTATGATTTTTTATTCAACTATTTTACTTTACTAAATGTGAAATGGGGTTGTGATGAAATATTTTTAAAATTCCAAAAGAAACTGTTTCAAATCGGTTTAAAAAATTTTGTCACCACCCCAAAATATTTAAACATCTAATACTATTATTCTTTCATAAACTAACTATTTAAATCTCATAAACAAAACAAATTTCCGCATGCTATAAACATAAAAATGCCGATATCCATCATTACAGTTAACGATAACTTCTTTGGTGAGTGTTTTGTTTTTACTAATAGCATTACCTATGATATATTCATATGACTATTTTGTTACTTCATGAAATTACATCATACGCGTAAAAATAAAAATTCACGATTCTTTTCTTCTTTATGTTCTTATCTGTCTGGTCAAAATAGGAATGGGAAAAGAAGTGGAAAATCTAATTATGGAGAATAACGAGTTATTAGCTACAAAGTAAGTACTTAGCTCAAACACATAATGGAATAATAATTACGAATATTAATTTTTCTAGGAATGCACTTAACATCGTAAAAGACGATTTGATAGTCAAAGTAGATGAATTGACTGGCGAGTTAGAAATTCTTCGTGAAGAATTAAATGCAGTCATTCAATCGCGTAATAAGCTTAAAGCCAAAGTTGGTGAGTTGGAAGATGATTTGAGGAAAGCAAAGGATCAGATTAAACAACAAACGTCTGAACAAGAAGACGATGGAGATGTTCCAATGGCACAGCGAAAACGATTTACTCGTGTAGAAATGGCACGAGTTCTCATGGAACGTAATCAATATAAAGAAAGATTTATGGAACTACAAGATGCTGTTCGTTGGACAGAAATGATGCGAGCAACAAAAGTTGATCAACTTGACAAAAAATCAAAGCAAAGTATTTGGAAGTTTTTTAGCAACCTCTTTAGTACTAATGACCGACCGCAAAGAGAGCCCCCTCCTATGTTTAGAAATTCTCCACAACCATCATCAGGAGAGGGGCGAGGATCACAATTTCAAGCAATTGGAGCAGCACCGTCAGCCAGCAATTCTCTTGTATTAGCAAGTACTGAAAGTCATGGTTCAAATGATGGAACGTCTGAGAGAGCAATGGCAAGACGACGTGAACAATATCGTCAAGTTCGTGCTCATGTTCAAAAAGAAGATGGACGTTTACAAGCATATGGATGGAGTTTACCTGGAAGTACAGCAAAACCTGGATCAGCGTCATCAGGTGGAAAACCAAATAATAATGTTCCAGTTCCAGTGCCTGTATATTGTAGGCCATTAGCTGAAGCAAGTCCACATATGAAAGTTTGGTGTGCTAGTGGAGTTAATTTAAATGGAGGATATACTCGTGATGGTGGATGCGTTGTTGGAGCTAGTGTTTTTTATTCTAGACAAACGACTGCTGTAATTACTGATGTAACAACACCGACAAACGAATCTGCACCTAGTGAATTAGAAAGCCTTGATAAACAAATGAAATTAGCTATGGATCAGGTCAATGAAGATCAACAACTTAGTAGTTTTGTATGGATTTGTACGAGCACACATTCAGCGAGTACTGTCACTGTTATTGATGCCAAAAATCCTGCAGACGTTCTCGATTCATTTCCAATATGTCAGACACATTTGTTATGTATATGCACAGTAATGGGTGCTTTAGAAATGGATTATCATATGCTCGAAAATAGTGAAGTCACAAAGTCTGGTGAGATGCTGGAAAAGCCAGGTGATGCAGGAGATGCTGATGAGATTGGTAAAGTTGAATATATTCGAGTTCCACCGCAACAAGAGACTAAAGTTGAAGAAAATCATGAAGCTGAGATAGAAAAGGCAAGTGAAGCATCTCCAGATGAGGATGATGATGAAGATACGAATAATCAAGATGATATGAACCCCACTTCTGTTGGACCAACAATGTGGATGGGTGCTCAAAATGGAATGGTTTATGTCCATTCATCAGTTGGTCGATGGCGAGTTTGTCTTCATGCTGTTCAACTTCCAGATGCTGTTCTCTCAATTGTTCACGTTTGTGGACGAGTAGTCATTGCATTAGCTAATGGAAAAGTTGCAGTATTCAGAAGACAAATGAATGGTGAATGGGACGTTGGTGCTTATCATCTTATCACATTAGGCTCACCAAAACAGTCTGTTAGATGTCTCACAATTGTAGGAGATAAAGTTTGGGCTGCACATCGAAATCGTATTCACGTCATTGATCCAATCACCTTGAACATAACTCATACGCTTGAAGCACATCCACGAAAAGAAAGTCAAGTTCGACAAATGGCTGCGACTGGTCTTGGTGTGTGGGTGTCAATTCGACTTGATTCAACACTCAGACTTTATCATTCACAAACCTATGAGCATTTACAAGATGTTGATATCGAACCATATGTTAGCAAAATGCTAGGAACGGGTAAATTAGGCTTCTCCTTTGTGCGCATAACTGCTCTTCACGTCTCATGTGGAAGATTATGGATTGGTACGGGAAATGGAGTCATCATTTCTGTCATCCTAAATGGTGATGGAAACGGTAAGATATGTAAGGAGCTTTCAATCTTTTTTGCTGTAGAATTAGAACTTTAATTTTTTTTAAAAAAATTCACATTATGAAAATCCCGTTATAAATTTTAATTTAAGATTAAGCTTGTAAATGCATGAGTTATCAAATTTAAAGCGTTATCATCCAATTTAATCTAATAAAATTTCTTTTTAGCTTCAAGTATTCCAAAATGCTGCATGGCACATTCTCAGCTTAGTTTTCATGGTCACCGAGATGCTGTTAAATTCTTCGTATCAGTACCAATGAATCCACTTGTAACGACAAACGATTTTCCATCATTACTGAATAAACATCATCAAGATATGCTAGTCATGTCAGGCGGTGAAGGCTATATTGACTTCCGTTTAGGTGAGTTCAAAATTTTTTAACTTTCTCATTTTTTTTTTTTTTGTCAATTCTTTTCGAGCGTAGAAAAATCAGAGAAAAAGTTTTTTGATGGCTTTGTACTTTTTAGAAAATTTAATTTTCATTTCATTATCTTTTTTTTTTGTCATAAAATTCAAACTTTTTAATTTCTTTTGTTTTATTCTTTTTTCTTTTTGATTTTTTTATTCCTCCACCGAACATCAAAAATGCGCCAAAATAAATCTCAATAAAAAAAACTACTAAAACCGCACCATTCATGATTTTTTAAATGTTGCTTGCGCTAAAAAATAACAAAACAAAAAATCTATCCTTAAAATTAATTAGAAGATGATGGCTCAGCGTCAGATACAACCTCGCACATACTTATCTGGCAAATAGTAACATCATCGAGTCAGTAAAATTATAATAATAATAATACTTAGTCTGAGGGTGCAAAGGTGTGCATGGTCAGATAGCCTACGCAATGTGCGTGTTGGTGATGGGAAGGTTTTTAATACAAACAATTATACAAATTTATGCCAAAGCACCTTTTCTACTACTTTATTCCTAATTTAAAAAAAAACTTTTCTGCACTTCCAAAAATTTAAAAAAGTTTTGTTAAGTTTTAAATTAAAATTAAAAATCTGGCGCACTGGAAAAATAAGTTTTTCTTTAAGGTAAAAATTTCACATTTTTCTTTGTAGTTTTTTGACATTTTCTTATAATTTGCGATAATTTCTAGCATTTAGTGTTTATTAATTCTGCTTTTGTACCTTCAATCTTTAAAAGATGGGGTGAATATTGAAGTTTTATTGACTGAAAATCAATATAAAATTTAAAAAGGAGTATGAAACTAATCAAAAGTTTTGATTAGTTTCGTACCCCTTTTAAAATTTTTAAATTTCAAGATTCACTTTCAACTTGGTTGCTTGGTTTGCACAACAACATTTAATTACTCACAATCTTTTATTTTACTAAACTTCCATCCTTCTTTACACGGAAGTATATTTTTAAATTATATTATTTTTATTTTGCATGCATTTGTTTTTTGTTTCTAATAAGAAAATTTAAAAATTATCACAATTGTCTAACATTATCACATCTTTCAATTATTTTATGTATCCACAAAAAAACAAATAAAATGCCAATAGGAGATGGAGACATGGAGAACAGTATCGTCTTACAACCGAATCAGACGATTGAGAATCGTGGAGATAAGAGCTACTTAATAGTATGGCAAGTTTAGGATACAGCAAATGAAAATTGTTCAGCTGTGATGTAAAATTTCTACTAATACATTTTTTTTTTTTTCAACAAGACAAAGCAAAGATTAATGTTTAAGGATAAAGACAAAATGATGAAATTCTTTCTGACTCGTGAATCTTTTGATTGATTTTTTTCTGGCATTGCTATGAATATATTTATTGACATTTAAACTCAATCTTAGTCTAATGGTCACTGAATTGATTAACAGAAAGGGCACATTTTTTTGCTGCAAGTCAAGCTTATTTAGGATTTTCAAATTATTTTTTTTTTTGAAATTTTGTTTTAAATTTTTGAATTTATAACGGTTTTTTAAATTTCAAATTTTTGAACTAGTCTGGTTCAAAATTTGAACTGAAAAATTTTAGTTTTTGAGTTTCCATCCTTTTGTATTTCAAACTTTGAATCATTTTAATTCAAATTTCTGAACATTTAAACTCAAATTTTGAACTACAAAAAGTTTAATTTTCGAACTTTAAAAGGTTCAAATTTTGTACTACAAAAGGTTCAAATTTTGAACTACAAAAGTTTCAAATTTTGAACTACAAAAAGTTCAATATTTGGAAGTAAATGGTTCAAAATTTGAACTTAACTTTGTTTATTTGAACTTTGTAAAAAAATTTGAAGTTCCAAACTTACTTTCTCTACTAGCTTTTTAGAACAGCCCTGTAGCAAAAAAAAATGTGAAAGACAGTAAAAAATGAACACTATCAAATTGCAATTTGCATAAAAAATGCCTTTCAGTGCACCATAATTAACTGATAATGCTCAGAAAAATTATTGATGGCTCGCAAGACTTCCCTATCCCATCATCATCATTTAAATGTTTATTCTGTGAAAAAAAAGGAAAAAGAAAACTTCTTGATAATTAAAATAGTGACATTGCATTATATTTAAACACACTACTGATGTGTTACTGATATTAAAAATAGCTTAAATAGGAAGACACATCGAATGTCAAGGTTGGAATTTTCGGTCTGCAAAAATAGTATTCATACATAATGTGCAATTTACAATAATAATGGGCGATTCCATGAGTGAAGGGAACTGAGATAATTGAGTTGTAATTCCTACTCTACTTGTCGAAAAAAATAATTTTAAAAAAATTTGATTTTTCAAATAAATGATGTTTCTTGATAATCTTCATTGCTTCGTAACTACTATATTAGCTCATCTAAGCATCATGAAGCTTTATTATTCATGATTTAACATCAATAAACAAATAAAATCTTATAGAATTAACGGTTTTTTGAAAATTTGAATTTCTAAAATTTGGAATTTTTTTAAAAAATGTTAACATATTGACGCTTATTTTTAAATTTTTAACTTAACTAATGCATTATAGCTTATAAAAATAACTTCATAAGATGTGGTTTTTTATTTCTTACGTGTTTAAAATGTTTATTAACTGTCTAACTCTGTATTTATTGAAAAAAACTAAAAATAAGTTTTCAAATTTTTCGTAATGTTAACATATTGACGCTACAAAAACTTAAAAAATTCTTTTTAGACGCATTTAAAGGACTTAAAAAGAACACATAAAGAAAGATAATTTAATTAAACATAAACTGAATCAATCAGATGCAGTTTAATTATTCGAATTAGAGAAATATTAATTATTTTTCAATTTTTAATGCGCTTTTTCACTCATGGAATCACCCAATATAAAAAAAAATAGAAAATCATGCTTATGAAATTGTAGATGAACGATCGGAAAGTAATCTTGACATGATGTGACTTCGTAATACCTATAAACATAAAATTATAATGTATTCCTTTATTCTCTCTCGTTTATTAAGGACAAAATTGATGAATTTAGTAAGTTTGATTAAGTTTTCATTTAGATTCTATTTTGGTGGCTAATTTTGAGGGAGTTTGAGTAGATTTGTGAATTTTAGTCTAATTTTTGAACTATATTCCTATATTGACTAGGTTAGGTCCCTAAAATCCATTAAATCACTTAAATCTAATCAAATCTAGTCACCAAACCATTTTATATCAGTTTATGTGTTTAATCAATGGTGCCAATTATGATTTTCTTATGTTCTTATCCTCATTTAATTCTAACAATGTAGCCATCTCATTATTCCCCATCTTTAATTGACTTATTACTTGTTATAATTTTTTTTAATCTTTTTTCCTGTTGTTGAGTTAATTTGTTTGTAACAAAAAAAATTATTTATTGGATAATTTTCCTGTGTAGAGAAAAAAATATTATAAATTATAATATAATTAGTTTGATAAGTTGAAATGATAATTTTTAATAAAATAAAAATAATATTTCGTAATATTTAAAGAGACAAACATGCAACCATAATTTGACCTTTTCAATGACCTTCAACCATTTTCATTACAGAGTTTATTGCCGAATGTAAAAAATTTCTGGGGAATGATAAAAAGATTCTCGTGATAATTCCAGCTAAAATCTGCATTATCATCTTCAGTTAAGACACATTTTAGCACTAAAAAGTGCCATCTAACAGGAAAATTTTGAAATAATCCAATTAGAATCTCTTTAATTTCTCATTAAATTGCAATTTTCTTATCATAATCCTATTAAAATTCAATTAAGATTTTTGTAAAGCTTAAGTGGTGAAAGCTGAATTTCAGAAAATGCAGACTTAAAATTGGGTGTATAACGGTTGAAAAATATTCAAAACTAGAATGAAAGTTTGAATTTTGAATTTTTTGTAGGTTTTTAAGCGCATTTTCCACGTAGTTTTGAGGAATCTTAATTTTAATTTTATGTTGATTTAAGCTTAGAATTCATTGAAATTATAGCAAAAGAATAAAATCTTAAACGTTTTATATAAATTTAAAATTTAACGGATTTTTGAAATTTGAATTTTGTTTGCAAAAAAATTAATCAATCCTTAGTCAATCATGCATAAAAATTAGAGTAATTTAGAGCTAATTAAGCACTTAAATCATGATTAACATGTTCGAAACATTCAAAAATCATTAAAAACTTTAATAAACCCAGGAAAAATCACCCAAAAACCTGAAAAATCCCAAAAAGTCTAAAAATTTTCAAAGATATTCCACAAGAAAAAATGTAAACAAAAAAATTTTAAGGTTACCTAATTAAAATGATCCAAAAATTTAATTAAAGACATCCAGTCAAAGTGAAATTCGCAGCTGATAGCAAACGTGGAACATGCGCTGTAAGTTAAAATCAATGAAAAAGAAAATTTAAACGCTTGCCATACCCTCAGTTTGACATTGTTTTTCTGCGTGTGAGTCAAATCTGCGAAAATTCCACAATCTTCACTCAAAAAACAAAATTTTAATATTTAATCAACCGATTTTGATAGAGAAGGAACCAAGGAATCAGTTAAGGCATCATGTTATCATCAATTGTAAGGAATATTGGACGTGCTCAACGTAATTTCTCAACAGCACCACAATTAGCAGCCGCAAAGAAATTATTTGTTCGAGATGCAATTAATGCTGCTATTGATGAAGAAATGGAACGTGATGAGCGTGTATTTATCTTGGGTGAGGAAGTTGCACATTATGATGGTGCTTATAAGGTATGTTTAATAAGATCCAGTGACAATTTTCATTCATCAAATCATTTCATGTTATGCAATCATTTTATATTAAATTTAAACATCACAATGATCTTCACTTAATATTAAAGTTGTTACAATCGGAAAAAATGAAAAATGAAAAAAAAAATTACAGACACGAATATATTATATGTGATAAAAATATACTCTAATTTGGTGTATAAATTTATTTATAGGTGACGAGAGGATTGTGGAAAAAGTATGGTGAAAAGCGTGTTATTGACACTCCAATTGCTGAAATGGGATTTACAGGAATGGCAGTTGGTGCTGCATTTGCTGGTCTTCGTCCAATTTGTGAATTCATGACAATGAACTTTGCTATGCAGTCAATCGATCAGATTATTAATTCAGCAGCCAAAACATTCTATATGTCAGCTGGTATGGTTAATGTACCAATTGTATTCCGTGGTCCAAATGGTGCCGCTGCCGGTGTTGCTGCTCAACATTCTCAATGTTATGGTGCATGGTATTCACATTGTCCTGGCATGAAAGTTGTCGTACCATACGACAGTGAAGATGCAAAAGGTAAACAAGTCAAGGTCATTTTAATGTCATACATCCAGTTATATCCAAAATTTTTCTTTCTTTTTTTCTTCGTACTTAATATGTGTATATATATAGGCTTATTAAAGGCAGCCATTCGTGATCCAGATCCAGTTGTTTGTTTGGAAAATGAAATTCTTTATGGCGTTGCATTTCCAGTAAGTGATGAAGTACTTGATAAGGATTTCGTTTTGCCAATTGGAAAAGCTAGAATTATGAGACCCGGTAAACACGTCACACTCGTTGCACATTCATATGCAGTTAAAACAGCCTTGGATGCGGCTGATGAACTTTCATCAAAGGGAATTGAGGCTGAAGTCATCAATTTACGATCATTAAGACCTCTCGATACAGAGACTATTTTCAAATCAGTACAAAAGACTAATCATTTAGTCACCGTTGAACAAGGCTGGCCACAATGCGGTGAGTTGGAAGTTCCTTAATTTTTTTCATGCATTTTTCAAGCAGTGACCGTTAAATTTTTGAAAATTTGTTTTGACAGTTATTTTTCAAATATTGAAATTCAAATAATTTTTGACAGTTATTTTTCAAATATTGAAATTCAAATAATTTTTGACAGTTATTTTTTGAAAGTTCATTTTGACGGTTGAAATTTTGAAAAATTTAATTTTGATGATGAAATTTGAAATCCTTTGACGGTTATTTTTCAAATATTTTTCGACCGGTAAAATTCAAATATTTTTTGACAGTTATTTTTTCTAAAATTTAATTTTTCATATAAATGCTCAGCTTTCAAAGATTTCTCGTTCCTACCCAGTAAAAATGCATAAACATTTAATTTTCTTTGCATACATTTACTTAATTACTGTTATCTCTTCTATTTGTGCTTTCACAACATGCATAAAACAGGTATCGGATCTGAAATTTGTGGACGTATTATGGAGCATGAGACTTTCTATCACCTTGACGCTCCAGTTTGGAGAGTAACTGGCGCTGATATTCCAATGCCATACACAAAATCACTTGAAGCAGCCGCATTACCACAACCACATGACGTTGTTCATGCAGTCAACAAAGTCCTTGGTGTTAAATAAGCTAATATATCTCATGGATTTAAGTAATCAATTCACAAAATGAAAAAAAAGAAAATTATTGTTTAATCCTTCAATACCGATATTATAATTATTATCACCAATTTTTAATGTGTTTATTTCAAGCATATATAAAAAAAGTAATCAAATCAAATTCTTTTTATCCGATCCGATTCTGCATTACATACGAAATAATATTATTAATAATAAAAAGAGTGTGAGAATGAATTTTAATATTTTAAATTAAGCTCCACACGCTATCTAGAATTTGAAGAAAAGAAAAAAATATATATTCGGAAATTGAAAGATTACCTCATATTGAAGAAAAAAAAAAGATCTTAATTTATATAATTTTATGTCACACTACCATCCGAATTCATGAGTTTATTGTTTTTGTTTATGATTTTTTGAGAAAATCTTTCTTTTTTTTTGTTCCACAAATTTAGCAGTAATGTTATTATTATGCTTTTATATCATATTTCACTGAAAAAATAAATTAAATTAAATTAAATTAATTATGTTATATTTTAATGATTGTTCAGGCAAAATAAAATATAGCTTAAATCAGGCTGTTTAGTAAATTTTTCTATTCATATTTTGGGTGGCTGGACATACTAATTAATAACCAAAAACAAAAGATAGTTTCAGCAGTTCTCAGACCATACAGCTACCTCGAATGTTGAAACTATTTCCGTGTGTTCATAAAAAAAATACTTTTTTACTAACATTTTATAACTTAATCTTCCGAATATAGAATTAAGAATCTTTAAATCATGTCACAACATTTTCCAATATATTTTCAAATTCTAGATTGCTTTCAATCAATTTTTTAATGAGGTGCAATACAAAGAAAGTCATGCAATCGATCTGATCGTTTGAATTGTAATTTGAGAGAGAAAATTATTAGAATCTTCATTGGTATCGTTTTCAAGGCTTTATATTGAGTAGCAGATTTATTTTGAGCGCATTTTCATTGAATTTGAAAAAATTTTAATCCAATTAAATTGGTAATTAGTTTAAATTTAAGTAGGATCATATTTATTAGTCGTTAATTGGTGAATTGGTCTCTAGTCGTTTGAAAAAGTATTTTATTTATTGAATTTGTAACTGAATTCCAAAAAAAGGTTGAAAAAATTTGAATTTTATTCAGAAAAGTTGTTGAAAGATGCAAAATTTAAAAATTGGTGCAAAAAAGAAGCAAAAATATTTAAATATAGAAGAAACCGTTAGAGGGCAATTCTACAGATAAAAATTTGCAAAATTTTTTCTTATAATCAATTTTTCTCTTTAATCAGCGACCTAGACAGTTTCAAGCTGTATGTGACTTGTGTAAAACAATAAAATATATCTATTTTCTAATGATATTTCCATCTGAATGTATTTATTAATAAAATATTTTAATTTTTATGTGCGTCGCTCAGTCTTTTTTTGTGGAATTTTTCACTGTTGACACTGTTCAAATGCAATTTTCTGATGATTGATGCATTGTTGACAGTTCTAACTTTAACTAATCGATTAAAAAATATAAAACTTATCAATTTTTATAGTTACACTTACGTATTATTCAGTAGTTTTAGCAAAATTAATATTTTTCTTCAAAACAAGAAAAAAGACTGAGCGACGCAAAGCGCATATTCGTTAAACTAAAGGATTCAAATTTTGAAAATTCGTTAAATTTTAAACAAATTTTTGAAATTTAACAAGAAATCGTCAATTTTTTAATTGAATTTTAGACATTTAGATCTCGTACATGCCATATGAATGAGGAAATAGAATAAATTATGAAGAAATGTTTAAAAAAATTAAGAATATTTTTTATTGTTTACAAAAACAAGTAGAGATTTACTTGTAAAGCGTTTTTGAAAATTCAACCAATCTGTAGAATTGCCCTAGAATTGAGTTTCATTGATTTCGCGTCAATTCAGAAAAGATGCAAAAGGTTTCGCTTCAAATTATTTTTAAAATTTAGAAAAATCGTTAAAAGATGCGAAAATTTAAAAGGTGATGCAGAAAGGAAGATAAATTATATAAATCTTAAAAAAGTTAAAACTAGTTTTCATTGATTTCGCGTCAATTGAGAAAAGATGAAAAAAGTTTCGCATCAATCTATTGTTTAAGTTTGAAAATTTCGTTAAAATTTAAATCTCAAATAGTCGTTAAAAATTAATAAATTTTGAATCAGTGAAAATGCGCTTAGTCCTCCTCCATAGAACAAATACCTTGATTGCTAACTTCAATCAAATAATGATCAAGGTCACCTTAAATTCTGCAATATAAAGCCTCATCTCTTGAATCAAAATATCTTAGTTCCTAGAATTAGTTTGATCTTTTTACGTAAACAAATAAATTAAAAGTATTCCCTTTTGGACTTCAAAATATTGGTGTACGGAAATATAAAAAGTTCAAAAAAAAAAAAGTTCAAAATTATAAAAAAAAAGTCATTATATGCAAAAAAAGGTAATTGAATAAAGAACTATGAAAAAAACGAGGCATTTATTCTCTCCAAAAAAAGATACATACAGTCTGAATCTTATTCATTTAATCAACTACAGCGGCTGGTAAATAAGCTTAAGTGAAATGTTTGAAAAAAGTAGAAGAAGATGAATAAAAAAAAACAACAAAATAAGTATGAAAATGTCTTTCAATCCAAGCCTGTATATTTTATTCACTTATTTACATTCTGATCATCATGTGAACAGTGTGTGGCAGAGAAGACGTTGACTCGTGGCAACTTGTTTACCCAAAAAGAAAAGAGTGCCGTATGTAGAGGGCATATTCATTTGTGAAAAAAAAATATTTATCTTATTATTACACACTGTCGTAACTCTATTAACTGCAACCATCATGCGGGCGTTCGCTTCGACCTATTTTAGTTGCTCTGGGAAATATTACAGATTCTCTTTTTTTTTTGTATCAACTCTCGACTCGATGCTCAAACTTCGTATTTATAACCTCAAAAAGCTAACTTCGTTACCGGCTTTATTATCGTGATGTTTTTGTTTGTACATGCTATATAGCTATACAGATATGATCAAAATTTATATTTTCTAATTTTTTTTGTGTGTGCCGAGAAAGTAACAACACGTGCTGGCGTGAAAAGCGTGAAAACAAAAATATTTTCGAGATGTTTTTCTTTCAATTTTTCATTCATGATCAGTTTTTCTTTTAGTGATTTATTAAGCACGCTCAAGGAATTGTGTAATGATCGCCACACTCTGAACTGTAATAGAATCTTTGACATTGAATTTTGCGTGATCAGCATTCGATGTTGTTAGATTTATGTTTTTGTTTGGGTTTTATAGGACACAATAAAGGTTTATTAAGCAAGAAAAGTTATAATTCAGAACATTCTCAAGGAAGTGGTTTGATTTTTCGGTTTACTTCTACCATAGTACACCGGATCTTCGATTTGAGCAGTTGTTTTTTTCCAAAATTTTTCTATTCAATTCAAATTGAGTCTGTTCAAATCGAGGACCCAATGTAGAGGCAACAACCGAAAAAATATCATAGACACACACTTATGATGTCCTATTTTCAGAGAGGCAGGGGGTCTGAGGCTGTGTGACAGTTTTAAACAGTAGATTCCTAGAGAATTTGAAATCTTGGTTCCTCGATGATAAAATTTCAAGGTTTATTCAAGGTTCCAAAAAATGCTCAAAAATATTGACATGCTCCTTTTGCACCAGATACCATTGATTTCAACAAAAATAGATCCATAATAAAATTTAGAAATGTTAACACATTATTCAACGATTAATTCACATGAATTCATAGTTCATCAGACTTTTCAAGCCTTCAAATATAAGAATTTTTTTGTAAAAAAAGCAAAAATTACAAAAAACAAAACAGTTCATAGTTTAAGACCCCTTTTCTTCCTGAAATCGACACACCATTCATAAAGTTACATATGTGAAGCAAAACTTGCAATCCTCCACAATATAATGCTCATTTTCAATTCCAATACTCCCAACAGAACTGAACAATCTTCCTTTTCATAGAATTAAAAGCCGATGATCGCATTAAGTAGGTTGAAAATGCAATTAATTATCTATAGAACTGACATAATCTCATTACAATGACTTCGACTATTTAATGAGATTTGTGAGAACTACAGAAATCTCAATCATGGTTTACATCACAGTATGATCGAGAGAGAGAAGCTACCCACTGGGGAAATATGCTCATAAAAAGAGAAAAAAACAACTGATGCAGTCCATAAAGGCTAAAAATATTACGAAAATTATATCAATTTAAAAATAAAATTCTTGTTTATCATGTCTTTTAACTCGTGTAACTTTTTTTTTCCTTCACATTTTCTTATTTTGTTGTGTGTCAATGGAAAATTTTAATATCATTTAAAGAAACTCGGCCGTTGGTGATAAAATCTGAAATAATATTTTTCTCATTTTTCTTTTTCTTCTCATTTCATCTCATCTCATCTTCAAAGGTCGTTGTCATGTGTAAAAATTAGCAATGTTTATCTTCGTTGTTGTTCTATACACGCATGAGATTTTTCGGAAGGAAGAGATACACTCGTGCTTTGAATTTTATTCTTTCGTAAATATTGTTGATGAGTTATGGGGATTTGTTGGTGGAATTTTATGCAATTTTTGAACCTTAAGTTGATAATTTTTTTTTGTGGAAGAGGATTAGAAACAGTTTAGAGATGTTGATTGGAAAAGGTCTTAAGTTGGATTAGAGAAGTTTTAGAAAAAAAACTATTTTAGCATCTTTTTAGGGGTTAATGTTCTTTCGAAAGTAAAATTGAAGGTTATGTATGATGGAATTGTGAAAAATTAAAATTTCTAACCTAAGAATTTTGAAAGCTTTCGAACTCTTTACTGTAACTTTTAAAAATTCATCCAATTTTCCCTCAAAATCCTCCTCAAACTGAATCCTATGACAACACAAGCAAAATTTCCATACATAACCTACAAAATATTTAAAAAATAAAAAAATCACAAAATGTAGGCAGCCACACCTACACCAAAAAATATATTCAAAATATTATCATCAATATGAAATCCATAAGATAATAAAACGTGCACAAAAAATTTATAATTTCATTACAGGATGTTAATTGAACTTTATAACGGTAGAATCCTCTGCAAAATTCAATTATTAAAAATTTATTCAATTTAGAGAATTCAATTTTTATTCGATTCAATTTTTGCGACGTAAAAAAACGTTTTTCCAATTACAATTTCATAAAAGGACATTAAATCCGATAATTTTTCAATTACAAAAATATTTTCATAAAAAAATTATTAAACCTATAAAAGTCTACAAAAAAAGTTGTGTAATGATAATTCAGTGAAAGCAATTATCGGTTGGTGGGATCAATCAATCATTAATCCTCTTATAGAAACTTTGTTTATTTTCTGAACGAGAGATTATGGTTGATATTGACAGAATTAGTAATTGATAGTTATGTTTGGTATTATTAATGATGCGACATTGTCGGTAACAGGGTTATGAATTTGTTGGCACCAGATATTAATACTCAAGAGAAATATCTTAAAAACAGGATTAATTTATTGGATGTGAAGTGTACTTTAATGAATATATTGTGGTGTGATTAAGGGGTTTGTGAGGTTTTAATTTCTTGTGCCATGATTAAGAAGCAAAATATTCAAACTTTTAATATTTTGAGGTTCATAACCTAAAAATTGAAATCTTGAAATGCAGATATTATCTAAATATTCTCAAAATTTCAATGATCAAGATCTTTAACTATTCTCATTTAAAAATTAAATTAAAATTTAGAAACTTACTTTTAAAAAAGTTATTTTGTTCCAAAATTTTTCAATTCAAATCGAGACGTATGAAAAATTTCCGTTAAATTTAAGATTTTGAATTTTTATATGGGAAAATTTTGACTATTCAAATCGAATCTTGGGTCAAATCTATTCAAATCGTATTTTCAATCATCACGAATTGCCTTACAGGATGAATAAAAATCTTTTTAACTTCAACAGATTCACTGTGAAAGTTGTTTATAATTCTATTATTTACTTTAAAACATTTTACAACATTTTGAATTCATTTACACATAAATTGAATGCACTGATGATGAACTTTGCATACTCAAAGGTTTCTTAATCACTGACTTTAAAAAGAATTAAAACACTACGCAAACAACTTTTAACTAAATTTGAACACATTTAAATGCATACAAAGTAATCAGCTTTGAAGTTTTCAATTGACGCTTGCAAATTATAATAAAAGTTGTTCATAAACTACATCCAATTGTTAGATTAAATGGTTACTAAGGTTTTGTGGCAGTTTTATTTAAATGAACCGATTAGGTTGGTGTTAAAATTAATCAAATGTACTTCGAACATTAAATCAATTAATTAAAAAAGAAAAATTATTATTATTTAAATGAACTTTCTTGCATTAGGATTTTAAAACAGAGAAGAAAAATATTTTTTAAATTTCAAAATTTTGAGTACAGAGGGTGGCTCGATTTGAATTATTTCGATTTGAATCACCAAAATTTTCCCATACAAAAATTCAAATTTTCATTTCTAACTGTTTTTTTAACAATCTTTTTTTCAAACTTTTCGATTTGAATAGAAAATTTTGGAACAAAACGACTGTTCAAATCGAGGACCACCCTCGTATTTTAAAGGAAATTATACCCAAAATTGTAACTAAGTGATGAAATTTAATTTCAACTTAATAATCCACAAATTAATTAGTTATCAAGAAAGATAACCACATGGAAATTGAATCCTTTTTGATCTTTTGAAACGTTATTCACAATGATGCTGTTGTTTCCATAGTATGTGATAGCTCATATGTGGTTCATTGTAATTGTTGAAAATCAAATTTCATAATTTTAATAATCAACATAGCAATTAGCAACATTCATCTATAGCAGTGTAAATTCAAATGCACAAAATGATTTCATAGAAATTTAATTTCATGAAGGACCATTCGTTTAGTACATTACGTAAAAAAATTACTTTTGAGACCCCCTCTTATTACAGTTTTTAAACCTCTTATTACAGTTTTTCAAACCCCCCTCTCCCCTAAAAAAATGCGAACGTATTAAATGAATGACCCCTAATATAATATTAATAGGAAATTCGTTCATTTATTAAATGTAATGCTGTGTGTGCAACCGCTTCTTAATTAAAATGATATTTTGAATTTTCGATAATTCAATTCAGCTTATTTGTAAAGATTTCTTAGAACTTCAATGCTGATAGTTATAATAGGAAAAATATAAAATATTAATTTGAAGTTAGACATGTGGAGCTCAAACTTTAAATTTAATAAAAAAATTTTTGATTTTTTAAAGAATAATTCACAAAAAATTTGAATGATCATTAAATAATACTAGAACAAATAGGTATTTTCTTAACAATTTTTAAAAGTTTAATTAGTTTTGTGAAGTGATTAAAATTTGACTTAAAAAAATTCTTTAATGAATCTAGAAATGATTAAAAAAATTTAATCTCTCATTTTTTTTATCCTTTTGCTTTGCTACTCATAAACAAACTTGAAAAGTAAGCAAAAATTCAAAACTAATAAACACAAAATTAAGTATTAAAAGCATTCATAAAACCACATTAAACACTTTTTAATGAATAGCTGCAAAGTATTTATGCTTGAAAAGAAATTACTTTCAATTCAAAACTACGTGTAATTAAAAATGATAGCATTAATTTAATGAGTAACTAAGAGTTGTAAAATATCTTTTTTCATAAAGCATACACACACACACACTCACTCATTTCACTGAATTTTACTTTTATGTCACACGAGACGGAATGATTTAATTCACTTATTTGTAATATCATTCTGTGAAAAAAGCTGCATATGGAATTTTATGTCATAAAATGAAGTTCTGTGTATACCTAGTTAATGTCAAATGGAAATAAAATCTGCTTCTGGTTTTTATTTTGTGAATCAAAAGTGACTTTTTCTGTAGAAATTTTACATCAAATAAATTGAATTGCTGAATGGAAGCTGGATATATACCTAAATGACCAAAAAAATTAACCATCATGATGTAGGGTTTCTGGGTCAGTGTTTATTTTAGAGATGATTTTGGAGGTTAGACCAGTCATAAAAGACGATTTTCTAATGGTCAATTTTCAAGTAAATTTTATGCTAAAATTTTCTCAATGGGTCACTTTTGACTTCTACTGAAAATTTGGATTTTTGACTCTTATTCCATTTTGTCGTTATATGAAAATGTCACACATTCCCTAGTTGCTGTTTCCTTTAAAACTTAAAAACTATTTAAAAATGGCCTCTAGTTAGTTCCCTAAAAAAAAAAATCAAATTTCAAAAAAATATTGATCCCTTAAAATAATTATTTTTGTGTCCTACAAAATTTTTCCATCCATGCCAAAACGAAAAGTAATTAAACTAATGGAATTTAATATGCATGAATATATGTATCTTTTATGGGACAAGAACTAAACACAATTGCCATATTGTTCAACATTCGGCTGTTGTTAAGATATAATGCTTCCTTTGGAGTCATCAGTAAATTTTATCATATTCAGTTGACCGTACACGAAACATACAAAACATCCAACAAAATTTTCAATTCATTCATTTTGCAGACTATTGCAGTTGAATTTTACTTGTTTTTGAGATTAGCATATGGCCAAATGCGTTTCGATGTTACCATAGAGAAAATTTCCGATACATGCTGATTATTTGTTAAGCACCAAAGTCATTTGTGTGAGATAGACACAAATATATCTTTTCCATTTACCTAATATTCACTATGCATATGTATCTACAGGGGTTCCTCGATTTAAAAAGATTTAATTTGAATTGTTTAGATTTGAATCAATATATATATATGAGGTCATATAAGAAAATGACCGTTAAATTTTGAAAAATTTACTAACACCATCAAAACTTTCTATACCGGAAACAATGGAAGATTTTGATAGTGTTAGTTTTGTTTGGGGCGATTTTGGGGCGGACTCTGTTCATATGACCTCATATATATATATATATATATATATATATTGATTTGAATAACCAAAATTTTTCCATAAAAAATTCAAATTTTCATTTTTAACGGTCATTTTTCAAACGCTTCGATTTGAATAGAAGAATTTGGGAGCGAAACAACTGTTCAAATCGAGGACTTCCTGTATAATTTTAACATGAATACACATTGTTATCAAGTTCTGAGGCTTTTGTGGGCGATAATAAATCGGAATTTCCTTTATTATTGTTGATACATTCGATGATAGAAAATTTATTCTTCATATTTAATTGAAAATTGATGTGTTGGGTCATCTAATACTAATTATACCTTGAATTTTGTGGGATTTTGTTATGAAATTTATTGGATTAATTAACAGAATCTTGTTTGAGTTATGGAAGTGACTGGATGTAAGGATTTAGTTTTCTCATTTAGATGTAAATTTTGAAGCGTTTTGTAAAAGTGATTATTGATTTTGAACCACTTATACAAGACATCTGCATTAATTTTTTTTTTTCAAAATTGAATACGTTCTTATTCAGCAATTTAATAGAATTTAAAAACAAGTGTTTATCAAAATTTTGAAAAAAATCTTTAAATTCATCTCAACTTAATAACATTCTCAAATAATATTGATAAGCAGCATGCAATAGAAAGTAACTTGCAATACTATTATAACTCAATTCAATCAGCGCATCTTGAAAAAAAAAGCTTCATGTTTCATCATCTTCATCATTCTCCTGTTTTTGCCACATTGAGATCAAAACCCACACTTTGTGTTCAATAACATTGAAAAAAAAAGGAACTAAATCGAACATGTTTTGATCACACAAAATGAATGACAACATGCATTACGTCATGTGAAGATGTCACCATATAAATTGCAGTATCATGTTTGTTACAGATTGAATTTTTCGCTTCTTCTCCTCGTCCTCATTCACAGTTGCTCGTTCTCTGACTTATTCACAATTTTTATTATTATTTTTTTTTGTCGTGTGATATTAGAAAAAGATGAAGTCGAGACTTTTCTTGTACCGAACAGAAGTGAGAGGAAACAAGTGAGAGATGATAAATTGGTAATAAAAAAACATTGTCAATGAGGTAGCGATGCTGCAGATGTGAAAATTTTTCATTTTTATAAAAAAAGTAAAGAATGAAAAGTATAGGTAGGAGGTGGAAAGATATATGACATTTATGGTATAAGCATGAAGAATTTGATTGCATTTTTATGGATTACAATTCTCAATCAGTTATATGAGTTTCTAATACATTTTTGATGCTCTTTTCGAATCAATCAAAATTTTCATTTACGTAATTCACATTTGATGGAGTATTGAGGTGTAATCCTGATAATTAGGTCTGAATGGAATTTTAATGATATTCAATTAGGTTTGATTATTAAATTTTCTTGGAAATTGCATCTGATTTTAATTAAATCAAATTTTTTTCACACTTCTTATCTATTTTCTCATTATTGAAGAATGTATCTAGTAATAGTTCTAGTAAAATAACTAATTAACCAGATTTATTGCAATTTAGGTGCTTCAAGTCAAATGGATTGCATTATGAAACTGAAAACTTTAATTAAAATTCTAACGAGGACATTATCAAGATTTTTTTTTTTAAATTAAAAAAGCTTGCCATGAAATTTGAAAACTTAAAATAAAAATTGAAATTTTGTTTCATTTATCACGATTTTAACCATAAATCTATGTCTTAAACAAGGATCGATTTAAAAAGTTCTTAATTAAAATTTTAGGTCCAAAAATAACAATTTTTATAGACTTTTGGCTAGTTCTAAATAGTGAGTAAATAAACAACTAAAACCTTATCAAACCAACCAGTTTCACTTTATTTTAAGCCATTTTTTAACCACAAACCAGAAACATAACTTACAAATGTCAATCCAAAACAACTTCATACAGATATGAATTTCATATCTTGAGAATTTTTTTGTAATAAATTACCTTCGCCTTTTTAAAAATTGCACAACATTCTCACACCATGTGGCTCTCATATAATAATTTTCTTTCCACTTCCTTCAATGCAGACATCATCATAGAAAGAACTGGTGCTGGTATTCCTTTTGCAAATGGAATTAAATTTCTGCACATTTCACACCATAACCCATTTTTCTTCATAAGGCTCGCTCTCATTCTTTCTTTTGCTCAACAGGATATCGCGTTGGTAAGTATATTATTATATGGCGGTTCCTTCAAGAAAATTCAATTTGTTTAATGCTGCTTTGCTTTTTTTTCCCAGCGAAAAAAAAAAAACTTCCATCTTCCTTCTTCCATGAGATTGAGCGAGAAATATGGTTAAAGTTGAAATTTCATCATCATCAAAATCATCACCGTAATGGCTGAATATTGTGTGCTTCATATAATATACTCAATGGAAAGTGTGAACATTACCATAAATTACCCATGCAAATGTAAGAAAATTAAGTGAATATGAAAACTGTTACAGATACTTTTGCGGTGCCTCAGGTACTTTCACACACTCACACACATATACATCCATACAGAGGGAAAAATGTGGTAAGTATAATGTACTTTAATTATTAATTTTTTAACTAACCACACTACGAATATTGTTGTACATGCGGATTTGCTATGAGCACGTTTTTAATGAAAATTGTGTCAGATTAAATTCGTAATGACTCGAGAGTATTATTTTAGTTAAGTGTCAGGTACGTCTCTTGAGGTGAGTTTGTTTTTTTATTTTCTCATAGATTGCTTGTGCTTTTGTCTGATTTACACTTGAGATTAATTTTAAAACGATTTAGGTATGTAGATTGTGCTGTGATTATGAAATTTGTATTTTTCTGAATCAAGTCGAGGTTCACATCAAAGCTTCACATTTCAATCTAAAAAAATATTGAAATTTCATTAATTTAAAAATTTATTATTTCAAAAAATATTCCACATAAGCCATAAAATCATAAATATTTCATCCCATAAAGATAAAAAAATACACAGCACATCCACAAAACCAGCCTTAAATTATTCAAAAAAAATCTTCATTTCATTTTTTACCAATTTTTATGACCATTTTTCCTAGATTAAATTGAAGCACCTGTTCAACCACCACTCAAATTGAACCTCATCCTCTCAATCCTCATCATCACAGAGCCCGCATCCCCATGTAAAATTCTTGTTTATTGATTAAGGTTGTCCATGAAAATTATCTCATTACTTTCACATTTTTATTTAACCATTTAACAATTTTCATTTTATTCCATTTTTAAAGACTGTAAAATCCTTTAAGCTTTTTAATATAACAGGAAAAAGTTTACAGAGAGTTAAGCAATGACTTGGCAATAGCATCATTTACACTTACAACATCAGTAAGGTTTTAATTTGGACTATAAAATCTTAAATTTAGATCTTGTTTTTAAAAATACATTTATAGAATGGAATAGTTGGGATTGTTCAGTTGTTGTGGGACAGAAATGAAGATTTTGTCATGTAATAAGGTTTAAGCTCGGAATTTGATTGTTTTCTTCAATTTTTAGAGTTTTGGAGACAAAATTTTTGAGACTCGTTTTATTTATTTTTTTTTTTCAATTTTTCAAGAAAAATTTTAAAGGAAATTGATTCGCAAATTTTTTAAATAACAAATTTGTCTGGAGTGGGTTTCTAGTGTATACCCTAAAAGTACTCTCTTTTTAAAAAGGGGGTATGGGGTATACTTAAGAAACCCGCACCAAAAATCTTAATTTTTCTTGAAAATTTTCAAAATTTTATTTTTACCTACCAAAAATAACCCTAACCCCCTTCAAAACCTTCCTATTTATTACTAAGTATACTAAACACACTATAAGTAAACGACCAATTTCTTTTTAAGGTGTATATATGCAATAAAATAACATTACTGCAAGCTTTTCACCAGCACGAATCCATGAAAATTTCAAAAGAAAAAAAAGAAAAGCTCTCGAGTGCTGTTACACTTATTGCTTATTGTGTAAATTGCAATACACTGCTTACTAAGTGAAAATTTTTCTTCCACTAGATATGAAAAGAACAAGAATAAAGAAAAAATTAATTTAAGTTTATCATTTATTTACACAATAGAAAAAAAAAATCCTTAAGTGAGGTATTTGCTAATGGAACTGAACCTTTTTTCTGCACTCTCCGGTTGCAATTTTCTCTCTCGTTTAGACTTTAGTTTTGTGTGTAAAATGTTGTGTGAAAAAATATTTATTTATTTGCCGAGAGCAAATAGCACAACAAATGCATTTCTCAATCAACGCTACTACAACATTTGGTAGAATTGTAGTAGCCCCTTTATGCGGCTTTATGGTTTCCAACATGGAACTGAATGAGTAAAATAAAATAAAATAAAAAACTTTTATATATTGTTGGTAGAACTAAGAAAGGAAAGTTTTCATTCACATGAGCACATGAAAAAATCAGAAATTATTTTTCATAAAATAATTTTTTAGTTCAGGGCAATTAGCAAGTGGGTGCCAGGTAACCAGATAAATGCATTTTTACCAACATTGAGATGGTGAAGAGAAAGTTTAACGTAAATATAAATATTCATTTAACTATATGCACTAGCTATGCTCGATTCTATGTTGCAAGCAAAAAAAAAATGTAAAAGTTTCTCTACCATAAAGATGAGGGAAAGTACAGGGGATATGAAAATGGCAACAGCAGGAAATCATGGAATGAACTGAGAGAAATTTGAATTTATGTATCTTGAATATATATAAAAAAAATTGTAACTACACTCAATTAACCCGTAAATTGTAAAAATTGGTAAATTCTCTTAAGTAAATTGCTTTATGCTTGTTATTATCCCGAGTGACACATTTTAATTAAAGTTTCTTTCTCTTTTTTTTGTGTGTACTGATGTTGATGGTGAATTTATTGCTTTTGGCGATCAAGTTGATAAATTTATTTATTGAGAGTTTGTTCATTTATTTCGTTCGGAGAGATTTTTGTGTAAACTTTTTAATTTGTAATTAAGTTAGATATTTTATCTGTAAATTGAGTTTTGCTGACAACTACTTGTCTACTTGAAAGCTACGAGAGGACAGTAATTTTTTTTTGTTAATCTTGGTCCCCCTCTAGATTGACATTTCGGATTATCTACATGATAGATAATCCCAAGATGAAGATTATCTTTCTTAGTGAAATAGGATTATCCAAATCCATCAAATTTTAATATGAAATATTTAACTTTCAAAATGTTTTAAAATTTTCGAAAAAGTGCATAATCCAAGATTATCCAATCCATAGATTATCCGAAATTTTCGGATAAGATAATTCACCTTAGTGAAACAGGCCGAATATGTTTTGTAAATGGTACATCCTAGCATCTCTGAACAAATACGTTACGTGCGAAATTTGAATTTGTTCTAAAATAAATCGCATTAGTACGGCTTATTTTAGTACAAGTCGTCCGTTAAATTTTTAAGAAACAAATTAAGATTTATATACTTTCTATTTGTTATAATTAGTTTAAATTTTTTTATATCAAATTTCATGGCTGAAATTATGGAAAAATCATTATTATAATAAATAAAAACTCAGGAAAAACACTTATTTTTGCAAATTTTTTTCAAAAATTGAGGGCCTTTTAACTAAAAAATTAACGGACAAAACCGCTGTTCAGAGATGCTAGGGTACATCAAAGTTTAGTAAATTGAAACATGCCTTTTTTAGCTTTCCAAATTTTATAAAAGTATGTAGGGACCATTAACTAGTAACGTCTATCAAAAACATGAATTTTTAGATCCCCTTCACCATTCTGTCATAAATATCTTCATTTAAAAAAATCTATTGTTTAAAATTTTTGCACAGCCCCAGATACCCCTACCCCCCTAAAATTCGAACGTAATTAGTAAACGACCCCGTATCATAAAATAAAAAAAGAATCCAAAAAAGTAATTCGAGGATTAAATTCCCAAAACCCTTGTAAAATCGTTTCTAGTAACCAGCAAAAAATAATTTCGTTGTTAACAGACAGAATTAGCATTCCCCGAGATAAAACATTCGAAATTCATTGAAATTCAATATTTTTAACCATCCTTGACACTTTTGTTTGAAATATCAAAATTCAATTTAAAAGCATTAATGCGGTAATGTCTGTGGTATGTAAATAATATCATTAAACTTTGCCATATTTAATACTTTGAACTTTGAAATGAATTTTTAAAGGAAATCGCCTACAAAACGTTTACAATCAAAATATCAATTTCAAAATATGAGGATAAAGACATTTGATTTGTTGTGAAAGCATTTCCATAATAAATATTATTCGTGATCCATGAAATGTTTCAAAAGGATTTGATTTACATTAGAAGGTTGAAGTTGAGCTTGAATTTTGAATTGATAGCACATCAATCAGAATTTGATTTTATTTTGTTTGTTTTTGTGGGTTTCTAAGAAAAATTTTTAAGATATTTTTGGAATTGATCTATGACAACCAATTCTTTCATTTTGAGCATCACTTAATATTTTAAGTTCTTGATAAATAATTTGTGAATATTTTTAGATACAATTTTGAAATATAATCATTTGAATTAAATTTAAAACTTAATAAAAATTCAATAATTAGAACTATGAACTTCCATTAATAATTTAAAGATTAATTTTTCTTCAAAACCTCGAAAATTTTTATTTAATGATCTTTTGCCTTAAAGCTTTCATAATCACACAATATCCTTTGATCTAAAAATAGAAAACTCAAATTACAATTTAATGCTCATTACACAAAAGGTTCTTATGTCTAGACATCAAACTACAAAGTACAGAAGCACAAAATACACAAAAAATTCTTTCAAGACACAAAGAACACCTTCTAATTACTGAAACGGAAATTAATTAAAGAAAATTTCTTTCAACATAAATTCAATCTAGAATGAAAAACAAAGAATTCGCTGCAGTTTTTTTTTTTTTTGTATAAAATTCAGTTTTCAGTCGAGCACACAAATGCAATAAGCAATAAGCTTTGTTTTCCTCTACTGTAAAGGATTTTTATTTTAAAAAAGAACTTGAACAATGAAAAATTTTCTTCCTTCATGTGATGAAAAAGAGATTTAACGCTAAAGTTAATCACTATTTAAAAAAAGAGAGGAGAGGTTAGGTTGTGGATGGGATCAATGTTGAGGTTGTAGAGCGCATTTTAAATTTTTTTGGATTAATCAGATTTTTTTTTAATTTTCTAAAAATGGTAAAAATTCACTGAAATTCATTTAAAAATTACTTTAAACTTCAATTTTTAAATAAAATATTTCACTTCAGGGGGGTTCAAAATGCCTAAAGTATTAAAATTTATTAAAATATTGACACTCAATAGTGGCGTAGCCAGGGGAGGGAGGGAAATCCCATGTAACCAAATAGAAGATCGACGTATTCCCTAAGAATCTTCCATGGATGATACGTATGTATAATACATGTATCGTCCTAAGGAAGATATTGTCGCATAGCAATGGAACAAAATATGGAAGATCGAGTTTTCCATTGATGTATTATAAATTTTTCCATACAAAATTTTGCTGAATGCTCTTGTGAAGTATATGAGAAAATCAAATTTAGAACAAAATTTCTAATTTTTCTTGAGATTCGAACTTATGCGTTCCTTCAGTTATCCTTGAATGTAATATTTTTGTTACTTATATGTATCAAAATTTTGTATGGAAATAATGGATAGTACATTCGGTTTTCCATTGATGTCAAAGGAAAATGAATGGAACATTTTGGTTTCATGGGATGGGTGAATTTTCACTCCTCTCACTGGCAAATTTCGTTTTTTGCTAGGTTTTTTCGCGAAAAAACGAAAAATATCTCCCCTGCCCCTTCTTTTAATCTTTCATACAAGAATTTTAATTTTCACCCCCTCAAAATTCCTGGCTACGCCACTGACACTCAAAATTAATTTTTTTGGCATCTTATCTTGAAAAAAAAAGTCATTCAATAAGCAGTCAAACTGCATACAAAAGTTGATTAACAATTTCTAAATGATGCATTGAAAAATGAAAGAAAATAGAAAAGAAGAGTATAAAATATGTGTAATTTCAAAGAAAAACAGCAAAGAGTGATGAAAAAAAAAAGAAAATTGTAAAAAGAAAGCGCAGAAAGAGAAAAGTTTCTCAAAAAAATATAAAAGAATGCGAAACGGAAAGAGATGAAAAGTTTTTCATTGTAATAAAATATTAACTTTAATGAAAAAAGTTTTTTTTTCTAGTCGCTCTCATAACAGCACAATGAATGAAGGAATTGTGGAACATACCAAGCAGCCAACAAGTCACTTTCATCTGTTCCACGAAAAAATTTTTCCATTATTGATGTTGCAAAATTTATTCATTAAGGTTTTAAAAAGACATTTCATTTCACGTGCCAATTAAAGATGCCTTGCCTCACAGCTCATTAGATGGTAATCATTTATTTTTTAAATTCAAATTGCTGCCTTTAACGAAATTTTTCATCAAGAGTTCACTGGCTGCTAGCTGCTATGGTAATAATCTTAATACCTGATGGATTAGACACGAAATATGTCAAATTGGTAACAAGAAGATTTTTCTTTCTGTGGGTAACAAAACCGCTCTCAAAAATTAGATGCTCGATAAGGTGAGTTTGGTGTGTTGGCGTATTTTCCGATAAATGCTTCAAACTACTGAATGTTGGGGTTTTCTTTTTGTTTGGGATTTAAATTAAAGAGGATTAAAGTTGGAGATATCAAAAAAGTTTTTCTTTTAATTTTTGTTATTATGTTGGGGATTTCTTGGAAGCTGGATAATGAGAATTTTATTCAACAATTTTTTGTTGACATTGTGGCTTGTTATATGTGCTTAGTTCTTAATTTTGGGGATATTTAAATTTTTATATACGAATTGGAATTTGATAATTTCGAAAATTTAGTTCATCAATAAAATCTTTGTCACTTTTGAAAGCGAATTCTTCAACTTGATTGATTCTCATGAAATAATCGAAAATTTACCAGAGAAGAAGATTTTTATTGTTGCTACATTTTTCTGATTAAAGTAATTCACAAATTTTTGAAACCCCATTTTTTCTTGGAAATCTCAAAAGCTTTTATACTTTTTTGAATAAAAATTTAAATTTATTTCAACTTTTAAAAGCTACAAAACTAAATACATAAACAATAAAACCCTCCATAAAAACCTTGATTTAAATGCCACCGCATTAAAGCCACAAAAAAGCACGAAATTTCCCTCAAACCAGCTGTTATGCCATGTAATTAAACCAACCAAAATAAAAATCAAGATTGAATAAAAATTCCGAGAATCCAACAAATAGCAGACATCTGTGTATGTCTGCTTCATGCTAAACGTCATGACAACCTCTTACCAATGTAATTTATGAATAAACAAAAATATAATTCAAGTGAGGTGGGAAAAATTTTTTCCTTATTTCCTTAAACTTTATTTTGATACACCCAAGTTGTTTTATGTACTTCTTGTGCTTAGCTTAAAGAAACGGAAGAAGTTAATGATCCTTGATTTTTTTTTCTTCTCGTGCGTTTCAACTTTTTAAAAGTAAGAAAAAAGGCAACAACAAAAAAGGCAAAGAAAAAATTCTCATTTTAATTTTCACTTTCGTGCAATAAAAGTTAGAATTTTATAATTAATTTTTTTCTTTTTTACACCCACCACCCCTCACTTTTCTTTATGAAAAATTTCCATCCCCTCCAAACTTTTTTTTCACTTCTATTTACTTCTTAATTTTTTTTTCTTCTTTTTTTCTCAGCCAATGTGCGAAATATAATGAGGAAACTTTTATTTCTCGAAAGACTTTCATTTTTTTTATCCATTCAGCTCTTATTTCATCTGTGTTATAATCTTTGTAGGAGGAAAAAAAGGCATGAAGATGAGAAAAAGATTAGAAAAAAGTAAAGAAAAAAAAATAAAATCTGATCTGTTATGAAGAGAAATAAAGAAGAAAAAGAGAAAAAAAAATGTATTTAATTATGAAATGTTCATAATGCTTAGAGTTAGAGTTTGTTTTATGCCTAGCAAATGCTGAATAAAGCGAGAATTAATTGAGTATTCTAGCGTACGTAAAATTAATATAATAACTTTAGCATATCCATTTACATTTTATGATACCCCAAAAAAAAAAAGAGTCTTTCTTCCTTTTCATACGCGTATGGATCTAAAGTACTTTTAAGCCAATTTTATTTCATTTTTTTGTTGTTGCCTTTTTTACATCCTCTTCTTTCTCTCATATATTTTTCATTTACAATTGAATTGTTTATAATTTTTATTAAGCCTTCAAATTTTATTTAACCATTCCTACCTTTTTTTTGGATATGTTCATTGATAAGGCGCGCGCCTCATTTTCGTAGGGATCCTCATACTGATGTGGTAGTAACATAAAAAAATCATTTATATGCATGAGGTAACGTACACATGTTTTTTTATGTTACGTGCCTGGTATTTTTAATCTCATCGTTTAAGTTCTTCTCATTTTCCCTTCTGCTTTCAGCTCTCATCCACACTGTAAGTTCAGTGTTTTTATTATGCTTTATGTAGATCCCCTTTATTCCTTCTTTCTTTTACTCGTTCGGTTGTTGTTGTTGTTTTATGCACCATCATCATAATCATCATCATATATTCATCCCCTTGCACATACAGATAGATATGTATGAATTGTATACATATGTACATAACTGATATAGCAAACAATCTATTGTTTTTGTTTACTAAAATGAGCACTATAACTGTTAGCAAATTGTTTTGCATTTATGGGGAAAGTAGTGGGAATTGATCTTATTGGATTGAGGGGTTTTAAGCGCAATTTCTTAGGGTTTATATATTTTTGAGTGGGGAATTGACAGCTCTTTAAGGGCTTGTCATTTTGGTTGTAAGGATATATCAGATATTTTTTGTGTGACGTCTAGTTAGGTTTCTTTTTGTGTTGTTCAGGAGTAGAGTTAGACTTTTTTGGTAGGAGATTTTAGTTTTATTTGCAAAAAACCCTCGAAAATTAAAGCAACTCAAACTCGTTTTCCATAATTGTTGAGATTTAACCCGAAAGGCACAAGTTGGATAATCGAGATGAAATCCGCCATCAAACCGGAAAGGGGTCAGCACCACTCCAGCTTAAATTTTATGCCAGCTTGGTGTTGGCCTCACTCCGGCTTGGTGCAAGCTTTTATTTCGATAATCTGATCTGTGCTCTTTGGGTGAACTCTTGAAACTCCCTCCTAGCTTTGTCTCTAATGTTAACCATGTATTGACATAAAATTAAAGAAAATGGCAAAAAAAATTTAATTTTCTCAAAATACTAAATCACAAAATCAGACAACATGCCAACACTGATAAAAAAAATTTAAAAACTTTTTTAAATTTGTATGGAAAATTTTAAAAATTATTTTTAAATTGTACGCTTAATAACAATTTTTAAAATTTTAAAAATATTTTTAAAAAATTTAAATTTTTTTTGACCGTTAAAAATTTTTTAAAAAAATTCAAAAAAATTGCTCGGAGTGGGAATCGAACCCTTGGCCTTAGGAATGGTAGCCAAGCGCTTTACCACTGAGCTACCGAGCCATGTGACTCGTACTGGCAATATGTTTACATATACAGAAATATTTTTAAAAACCAGTTTTTAAATTTTAAAAATAATTTTTAAAAACAAAATTTTAAAATTTTTAATAATATTTTTTAAAATTTTTTTTTATGAGTGAACAATCTGCAACCCCCTAAAACCCCACTACCTCGTAAAAACTGCATCAAAAAGTAGTGGAGCATCTAACCGATATCGTATATTTGGACTAAAAAAAGACATCCGTATAAACGAGAAATTTCATTTTTATTAAAGTTAATGTCTTCATTCAACAGATTATCATTCCTTTCTCATTCTATGTCACTTTCATATCTCGTCTATGTCGTGATAGTGTTTGCTTGTTTGTTTGTTTTGAGGAAGAACAAAAAAAAATCTCTTTTCATTTTTGCTGCTGTATTTTTTGTTGCTCGTTTAGCAAAACTATTGTTCTAATCAGAAGAAAAAGGAGGAGAAGGAAAGACAAAAGCAATAAGAAGAGGAAAAAGGATACCTTGATGGAATAAATAGGACATAAGCATATATAACTTTCCTTTCTTCATCAAGAATGGGGATCTGGAAAATGGAAATTTTATCTTCAATAAACCATCATCATCATATCTATGTGCCCATTTTACCCTTTCCTTCTTCTTTTTTTTTTTGCTTCAGCATTTATACTCTTGTTCTCTCACCCATCCATTTATGACAACGATGATGTTACCGTTACTGTTATGTTCTATCCTCATTACATGGTAAGTAAGCACACGCTTGAAACGTGAAGGCAGTCGAATGACGTGAAGAAACCTGCATTGAATGAACAGAGAAAAAAAAATTGTTGTAACATTTTTCGTCAGCTATAATTAGGACATTTTTCGATGTTACTCTATACCTTTTTAACATTGTAATGCTCATGACAGAAAGTAAAGTTTTACGCTTCGCGAATCATGCTTACGCATTTTAAATGTGCGAGAATATTTTTTTTTTTTCATTTTTTCAATAAAATTATTTCTCTTATGCTCGTGAATGAAATTTTAATTTTTCCTTCCTGCTTACATTTCCTCTCTCGTTCATAGTGCTTAAATAAAAATATATATTTTTTTTGGAGGATATTTTTCTGTAAATTGGGGATCAATTTCTTGTCAGTTTTTCTTTATTATAGTGATTATTTGCAGTTGAGCTGAGATTATAGAGGGTTTATGTTGGATGTGATTTGAAAATTGATGATTGATAAGCTTATAAGTTGCGGGGATCATTCAAAAGGACTCTTATTCCATAGTTTCATACAATTTGAAATTAAAAATTAATCAATGCCTTGGCAGCATTACCTGCAAAAACCTCATATTAAACCCTAATTTTCATAAAAAATTTTTGGAAAAGCTTTTTAAACTTTCCCTTAAAAAATCATCCATACTTATTCCACGTGGCTTCAATGTTGACTCCAAACTAAATACAGTGATAATCGTAATACTTACAGCAATGTTTAAAAATAAGTTGAAGAAAATTTTCGCCATTGTTTTGAAGTTCTCAACTAAGTAGCAGTATCAAGACCGTAAAGCCTTAAAGGTATAACAATTTTCAACCCCTTAATATTCAACTTTAAATTATTTTTTTAAAAACGAGCATTGAATTAAATGATTCGTGAATTAATTTGCTTAAAAAAAGAATAATTTAGAGTTTAATATGAGAAAGAATCTTTGTGTCCTCACCCGAACAAACAGTGATGGCAGTCACTTGAGTGATGACCAAAGTGATGGCGATCACTTAGGTACTCACTGATTACCATCACAGTGAGTATAGCAATGATGGTAATCACTTTGGTCATCACTACTATACTCACTAAAACTTAAAAAAAATTTAATTTTCAAAAATTATTATTTTTTTGTAAATGCAATCATAATGATAATCATGACTATCATCAGTGAATGCCTTCAATGATGACAAACAGTAATGGCAGTTATAATGATAATCACAACTATAATCAGTGATTACCATCAATGAGTTACTATACTGATGGTAGTTATGAAGGTAATCATGAGTATAATCAGTGATCGCCATCAGTGAGTTCCAAGAAACTTTAAATTTGATGGTAATTATAAAGGTAATCATGAGTATATTCAGTGATCGCCATCAGTGAGTTCCAAGAAACTTTAAATTAGATGGTAATCATGAAGGTAATCATGAGTATATTCAGTGATTGCCATCAGTGAGTTCCAAGATTAATTACAATCATGAAGGTAATCATGAGTATATTCAGTGATTGCCATCAGTGAGTTCCAAGATTAATTACAATCATGAAGATAATCATGAGTACAATCAGTGATGGCCATCAGTGATTGTAATCGCGAGGCGTAAAGTAGCGTACTCACTCAAATGTATGTGAGTGACCATAGCATCACAAAATTGAGTGATGGCAGTCATGATTACCTTCTTTGTAGGTTCGGGTCAGTCATCTAAAAAGAGTCAAGCAATGAAAAATTATGAAAAATTTACAGCATCTGCTACTTATGCACATTCGCTTCTTCAATTTTCATACATATATAGTCATTAGTATCCATATAGAAACAATGGAGAATAAGTCAAATTTTATACTTCTCCCTATCTTGTACAAGACTTGCTTTTATGGTTATGTTCGCTCGTTAGCACGTTAGACGAGATATTTGAGGTTGAAAATTGAAAAATTGAATTCAATTTTACTCCTCATACTTTAATATTTGTTGATATTTTCATATTACTATTTTATTAAAGTGTAAAGACTCATCTGTATTCAATTAAGTGGAGCATAAAGAAGATATTCATACCTTCGTGCTAATCTTTAATGGTACTGTTATTAGTTGCAGTTTGACATTTATGTCATTGACTTTCCAATTGAGAAAATAAGATTGTCCTGGTTAGATTATTAATTGAATATTATCAAGCAGTATTTTAATAGAAATGAAATTTTTATCGATATGCAAAAGGGTTGATGACTTGACTCAAGCATGATGTGCAAAAGCTTACAGGAATGCATTTACAAAAAACAATCAGAAGCTTTTAAGAAATGAAATTTTAAATAAAAAATCATATCAAACATTTTCCATTATACAGGAATTAATTATACAGGGGGTCCTTAATTTTAACAGATTCGATTCGAATAGTTGAAATTTTTCCTTACAAAATTTCAAATTTGAATTTAACGGAATTTCATATTTTTGAATAAGATTTTTCTGGAATAAAACAATTGTTCAAATCCAGGACTCACTGTACCAAAATAAAAAAAAATATTAAAACAAATAATAAACATTTTTCCATCCATTTCAATCTCTATTAAAAGTTCAATTCCACACATACGCTTGACGCTTAAACACAATAGTCAATAGTCAGGAAAGTTTGATTTTCAACATAAAACACACGCATTCTGCATACAAAATAAATTTTTTCACAGCCCCAAACTATTTCCTCTGCATGAACATTCATACTTTTTCTCCATCCATCAACGAGCAGTCAGGAGCATATCAATCTCTTTGTTACATTATTTTTTTTTGCTGGTTGTCGAGCTTAAAGCACAAAAAACTTTTTTTTACCATACCAAGGAGAATCGCTTGTCAGCTTCTATTGTAAATTATGCAGTAGTGCAACTTCCATTTTTTTGTGAATAGTTTAAAAGAAGAGAACAAAAAAAAGTTCCATAACCGACTGCAGTGATGTCATCTAAACATTTATGTCGGAAAATTTGTATACTCAATCAAAGTCATTATCCTAGAATTTTTTTATACATAATAAAGTTTCAAATATTTTTTTTTTGGTGTGTGTCACTATCTAGCAATAAATGGACAAAAGATCGAGTCAACTACTTGCTGGGTATCAGAGCTCGAAGTCGAGTCGAGTTGACTCGAGTCGACTCGACTTTTCCCAAGTCGACTCGAGTCGACTCGGCTGATTTTGATTTTTACGAAGTCGACTCAAGTTGAGCCGAGTCGACTCGAATTTCACCAAGTCGACTCCGAGTCGACTTGAAGTCTACTCGAGTTGCAAAAAATATTTTATTAAACTTATTCCTTTTTGATTTCTGATTCCGCTTGTGAAGTATAACATTTCATACAAAAATATTAAAAATTTTACTTTTTTACTAATTTTAATTATTTTTTGATAAAATATGAAGCTTTTCGATAAAATATGAAATTTTTTGAATATTTTTCCATTTTTACAATTTAAATGATGATTTTTTCATAGTTGAGAAATAGAAATTTCCAAAATTTTCATAAAATTTTTGAATTGTTAATATAGTTTTTGCAAAATTTGGATCATAAACAAACTTCACTTTAATTTCATTTAAAACTATCAAACTCTATTAAATTTGATTCAAATAAATAGATTATGCAAAAACTATATTAACAATTTAAAAGTTTTATGAAAATTTCGGAAATTTCTATTTTTCAACTATGAAAAAATCATCATTTAAATTGTAAAAATGGAATAATATTCAAAAAATTTCATTATTTATCAAAAAATAATTAAAATTAGTAAAAAAGTTGAATTTTTAACATTTTTGTATGAAATGTTATACTTCACAAGCGGAATCAGAAATCAAAAAGGTATAATTTTAATAAATTATTTTTTGCAACTCGAGTAGACTTCGAGTCGACTCGGAGTCGACTTGGTGAAATTCGAGTCGACTCGGCTCAACTCGAGTCGACTTCGTAAAAATAAAAATCAGCCGAGTCAACTCGAGTCGACTCGGTTTTGAGTTGACTCGGAGTCGACTTCGCCTCATCGACTTCGAGCTCTGCTGGGTATGATACTGATGCTGTTAGTGTAATATACGTTGTCTTTTATAAATATTTCATGTGACAAAAATAAAACTTTTTCACACTATACAATTTTTTTTGTATGCGCGCAGTCTACAGTTCCACTCTATGTGCCCTATATACATCACTGAGAATTATGAAATCACAAGCCATAAAAGTTTGTTTGAAATAATAAAAAAAAAATGTTTCATGCAAAAAAAAAGTTAGAAGTGAGTGAGATGACAGTTGCACAACAACAATAGCTGGTACAGCACTAGTAAAGTGAAAAAAAAGTTGAGAGAAATTCTTTGATATTTTCATGTCATTGTTGGGGGAGGACGACGACGATGAAGGAATAATTATATGTGAAAAATGAACATGTCACACAATATAATAGTAAATAGCTGCAGATAGCTGTAGACGGATAAAGTTTGTATCTTCTTCGTCTTTTTTTTCATCCACTTGAATGCTCGCTTTTTATCTCTAAACGGATGTGAATAAAATTATGTCATAATCACACCGTGGATTACTTGGAAAACATGCACAAATTTTAACTGCTTTTATTGTCTCGTTTTTATTGCAAATTAAATTTTATTACTTTGCAGTTGTTTGTTGTGATGTGATGTGTTTATGATGATTTTAGGAACATTAAACAAATAATTTTAAAGTTTGATCAGTTCTGTTTTGTTTGATATTTAGTAGGTGAGATATAAAGTGACATGGCAAGGAGGTAAATGAGTGTAAATTAGAGCAAATAATCTATTGGATGTTTATGATCAAATATTTATGTTGAGTTTATTTAATGGTGATGGCGAGATTTCGAAGATTTGTAGAGTTTAGAATTAATTTTGTCGGTTGAAAGCTGTTAATTTGTTTGTTGTGTATTTAAATTTTATATATTAAGGAAGATAATGCAAATTTAGTGTTGAAGATTCAAAGTTGTTGGTTCCTATTTTAACTAAATAAATTAGAAATAATAGGTAAAAATAATTCTCAAAAGCTTACGAATGGGTCAAAAAAAAAAGATTTTTAAATAAATCAAAAAATATTATATAAATAAATTCTAAAATTTGTTGATTGGGCACTAAAAGTCCCCCTTAAACTGCTTTCATAGCTTCATCAAAACAAAATCATAAAAATTTGAATATTTTCATCTCAATCTGTCATAAACATCTTTTATTAAAGTAAATTAAAGTTAAACCCCTTTACTCAACCTCCACTAAAGTAACTTACATTAAATATATCAAAATTTAATAAATCAAAATAAATCATTAAAAATTATAATGAAAGCTAACTAATCAAATAATTCATAAATTTTCGAAGCAAGGAGTAAATGAATATTTCCATGATTAAAATATGATTTATTAATGAATTATTCACACAGTTGTTAATGATGATAATGAAGATATTGAAAGTGAATTTCATGGAAATTATTCATTATCATCTTCTTTCTTTTAATTAGCACTGATTAGTACCTGATTTTGGCATTAATCATGCCAGTTTGCAGAAATTATTAGTTTAGTTATTGATGTAAAGATTTATCTATCAAATGATACAACAACAGATTAAAGCTATAAATTTTGTAACATAAAAGTTGTACAAATTTTTGATCCTCAAGTCAAAAGTTATGTGTGACTTACAACCCAACATTGAATAAAAAAAGCTCATATCAGCAACACATCTAAAACACGACAACTTCTCTTCTCAACTCAACGTAAAGGAAGAAAGAACTTTTTTACTCTCCTTTTTGTGCTGTGTGTACACAATCAATATCATTCTTGCTACAACACATATTTCTCTGTCATTTATTGATCACATTTAATGTGAGATTTGTGTATCGATTGATATCCTGACACATTGTATGGCACATAACGTGTTTACTTAATCCTATCCCAATATTTTGAGATAGAAAAAAAAAATTTGTGGCACCTGATTGCTTCCAACCTTTTCGTATTAAAATATAAATCAAAATCACAAAATCAATAAACAGACATGCGAATTTTACGCATTATAATTGCACATTGAATATGTTTTTGTGGTTGATTTTTTTTTATTTATTTTGATGTTTTTCTTGTTAGGATTTGTGGATTAACAATGTTGTGTGATGTTCTAATTAGAGATTATGATACAGAAAATGTGAATTTGTTGATTTTTTAATTGATTAAATTTTTATTGAAAATGCTTCAAAATTTAAATTGAAATTATTTTTTGAAAATTTTCAAAATGTTTTAATGCAAATTGAAGCTCTAGAATTATTTCTAAAATCATTTACATCAATCTCAACATAAAAGCACAACAAACAGCAAACAACAAAAATTCTAAAACCTTAAGCTGTTTTTAAAAGCTGCAATGTCCATAACAGGTTAAATGTATTGACTTTATAAATAAAAATATTGCTTCTATATGGATTTTTGAGATAATATGAGTAAATGTTTGCTGAATTAAAAAGAAACATATGTGAAAACAAAGTCAAATGTATTTGAAAAGAGAAGCTAATTGAACGTAAACAACTTTGGAATCTTTCTATAAAATATTTAAAAATATAAAATTTTAAAGATGAAAGATTGTTGGATTGACTGTAAAGACTGCTTTTGTGATATATTATTGTATATGATCACGGTAAGAAGTTAAAACACATAAAATTTAATTGATTGTTGATCTTTGAAATAATTAACATTTGTAGTTTGCTGGGACAATAGTGCTACTGATTACAGCATATATTTTATTAGAAGGATTTCATCCACTTATCATTGCTGGAATATACATTATTATAATCATTATTGGTGAGTTTTACAATTACATTTGATATTTAACAAACCTTAATTAAATACTAAAAATTTTAATTTTTAGCAAGCACAATATTTTTATTCATTTCCGATTGTAGAGACTCACCAGACAGTAATGTTTAGTGTTTAAATTAACTTTGTAAAAATTCAGTTTTTCGAATGTAAATAAACTTTTATATTTTAATCTATGAACAAATTTTTCAATTACTAAAAGGTCATAAAGTTCAAACTAGAATTTGATGGACTTGACTTTTGTTAATTGATTAAAATGACAGTGAAATCCAAATATTATTTGCATTTACTGATGAAAACTATTTGTTAAAAATATTATCACTATACTGAAAGTATGCTAATAGACGTTGCCATGGTCAAGGAGAATTTTTTGCACACCTACAAATTTTTAAAAATCTATCAAAAATTCACAGAAATACGTTCTTTTTTTTAAAAAAAAATCGTTCGTTTGCACATTGATTAGCTTTACATAATTGAAAAGAATAACATTCCGTCGTTTTTTGAAAACCGGTTTTCATTGAAGTCTGATTTCTCATTCGAAAAGATGATCTTTATTTTTAACACTTAAAATTTATTGATTTATTAAAATTTTAATCAACATTTGTTATAGAAAATTAATTTTTTTAAATATGTTACAGAAAATGATGTAACAAAGTTATTGAAATTAAGTTTTAAAGAGTTTAAGAATAAAAAAGCAACACATAAGAATAAAATGTAAAAATGTATTTTGACTTCTAAAATGGTGTAAATAAAAATCTTGTTTAGATTTTATGTAGATATGTGTGATACATAGATGTGATACAGATTAGTTAGAATGAGATGTTGAAACATAGAACAAAATTCTTTAAAATTTTAAGACAAACATTTAATTTCATTTGTGGGGTAAGTGTTGAAATTTATAAAGAAAATTCAAAATTTAAAATTTTTCAAATTTTTTTTTAAATATTTTTAGATATCTGGAATTTGGCTTCTCATTATTGGCGGGAAAATTTTAATATTTGAAGATGAAGATGATTTAAATGAGTATATTGTCCTCTATGCATTATTCATCACGGCTGCTGGATTTGTTCTTCTTGTAGCATCAATAATAAGTATGAAAAATAGTTTTATAAAAAATTAACTGGAAGTTAAAAATTCTAAAAATAAATTAATACTCTTAAAAATAATTTTCAGATCTCCCAATCAGTTTCATGAAAGAACATCATCACATTTGAAGCCATTTATAGAACAATCTTCATGTCAATAGAAAAGCCTCTTCTTTGAAGAGTCCATAAAGAAATAAATGTCAAAGATCAGACTAATGTTAATGTTATCACGTGCGCGGTTATTCTTGTTCGCATGGTATTTTCAATTTTCTACCGAAAAGCATCATATTTCATCGAAATACATTTAGTAGCTTACGGCAGTAAGACTGAATAAGAAGTCTGTATTTTATGAATAAAAAAAAGAGATTTACTTCATAAGGTACATTTAAAAAAAATAATTTTTTTTTTTATTTTTGTTAGCAGTTAAAAAAATATTTTCCGTTGATCTTTATTTTGAATTTTAAATCGTACACAATTTTCAACCAAGTTCCCATCCCCTTTATTCAAATTAAATAAAAACAATCTCACAAGTTTATTTTTTTCGTTAACAAACAAAAGAGCTGAATTTGCGCAGCTAAAGGCTCATAAATTAAAATTTATAAATTATACTAATGTGTGTGCATTTTTAATTAATTTAGATATTATAAAGAATGGATGAACGCTGTGTGAAATTAACTCATTGTGTGGCCAATACCATTTGCTTTATATTTGGTGTAAGTAAACATTCGTATAATAATATTTTTTTATCTATAAGTGTTTATATGTTTATCTGATTTATTGACTCAAATTCTAGTGATAAAAATTTTATAACCTTTAAAATAGTCAATATGATCCAATAGAATAGAAAATCTAAAAAAATCGAAGAATCAAGTCCAATTTATTGCGAAATAAACAGTGAATAAAAAAATAACAACATAAAAACTATTGAAAACCAGTTTTGAGTCACTCGACGTAAAAAACAAAGATGTTATCAACTTTAAAATTCAAGTCAACGCATATGTTTCAGACTGATGACACATATGTACAATGTAAATAAAATAAAAAAATCTCTGAGTAATAGTTTAAATGGTAGTGAATGAAACTTAAGATGTTTATGGGAATTTTTTGCTTGCCGGTGTTTTTGTTGCCTCATTAAAGTTTTTGGATTTTTTTTGCTGTGTGTTGAATTTTTTTTTTCTTTATGCCAAAAATAACATGGAATACTAAGAAGAAAACGATTTAATTGTTTTAAAAATACACTGAAAGAATGCTCAGTAAATTTACTAGATCATTACTTGGTAATTACTAATTATATGCTCATGGAATAGGATGGAATACTGTGCAGTAGTTTAAGTGTGTTTTTTTTTATTTTTGTTGCGAAAGTTCATGGAATTTTAGGTAGCATTGCAAATAAATATAAATTGTAGTCAGCACTTTACTCAAGTTTCTTTAGAGTCATATTAACACTGCAAAAAAGAAAAAAAAAATATTATAAAAGGCGGCAAATTTATTTTAAAGTGTTATGTTTATTTTTAAATTGAACTAAATATGCATAATAAACTTTCAGCTAAATTAAAAAAAAAACGAATTTTAATAAAAAAACTAGTAATGAAGCGGATCACGCTTCATGGGTATATTCACACCACCAGTGGAATTTCTTTTTGTAAAAATTTGTCAGCTTCGCTCAACCAAGTTTGAATTCCGTTTGAGCTTCGCTCACATAAATCGTTTGATCCATAATGAACAATAGTTTTGACGACAAGTCATTCAAAACACAAGAAATTGGCTATGTCTATTGACTGAAACTGACCAAAAAAATTTTTATTTCATTTCTGGACGTTTCAGGACATTTTAGAGAGGGGGTCAAATCCTTGTGACCAAGCTCTTCCGCTACATCCAACATGTTTAATAAGGTTCTACACATTCATATTATTCATGCTGTACACATTGGAAATAGGATTTCGAAAGATTTCATGCTAAATTTTTGCTTAATTCATGCAGAAATTTTTATGAGAATCAGCAAATAAATTGGTTTTGAGAAAAAACTCAAGAGCAAACTTAGTAATCATTGTACTCATTGAAAAATAAAAACTCGGATTTTTTTTTAATTTTTTATAAAATTCGGTCTCTGTTTAAAACCCTACATCAGTTCAATGCATTTAATAATATTTTATAAATTTTGTAAAATTTGCTAATTTTCTAAAGGTTTATTCAAATTCAAAGAAAACAACGATTTATTCAAATTTAAATAATATAATCCAATATCAATCATGTTTTCAAAAGAAATGTAAAAGCTGAAATATCTCAAAAGCTAAAGAATATTTTTATTAATAAGAGGTTATATTGCTTAGCTTTTAACCTTAATATATAATACAAAAATTAGAAACTCTAATATACCATAGTTTCAAAGTTATTGGTGTTTTTCTTATTTATTCTGTAATTTTTTCGTGGATAAACCAGTTGAGTCAAACCCATTATCGTTATAGATGCGTTTTTTTGCGATTTCTCTTGACTGGAGGCACCAAATGAGATGCGGTTTTCACTGTTAGATTGGTATTTTCAGGCACAGACTTTCCACTATAGACAGTATGAGATAAAATTGTAATCCTGAAGCAGCAAGTTAGAAAATGTGGTTTTCAGTTTTATACAAAAGCAATATATTCACCCAAATTGAAAATTTGGTGTGAATATGATAAAGTAGGGTTTCGGGTTTTTTTGATGTATTTGGATGTTTTTAGGTCCTAGAACACTGAATATGCTAAAAAAATTTCATGATATGCGCATTAAGGGGGTATATTTAGGCAAAAATTCAAATTAACCTAGTACTCATTGGTTTCATTATTATGAGCTGAAACTTTGCATATACATTTTTCACATCTATATCTCTAGACGTTTTTGGAATTATTCCATTTGGACTTAATATTGAGGAGAACGAGACAATTTTGTGTCAAAAAACGAAAATTTTTTCAGTTTTTCAAATTTTTTGTTACACTGCGCATGAAAATTTTTTTGTCATTATAGTGTGAATTATACCTTAAATAATGCTTAATCTAACACCGAAAATTTCAAATCATTTGGTTAAGTTATGTCTGAGATATTAAAGAAAATGTAAAATTTTTTGCATATTTCGATAAAAAAAATGGCACATTTTCGTCCATTGTGCGGCACAGGAAGCAGCTCATGACTCCAAAAACTATACCGGTTTTCCTTGGGCCAATATTAATCAAATGCAAAAAACCCGAAGTCTTAACGTTTCGTTAAAAATGAGTTATCGCAGAATCTAACTAACTAACTAACTAACTAACTAACTAACTAACTAAATGACAGAATGCGTTTTTTTGCGATTTCTCTTGACTGGAGGCACCAAATGAGATGCGGTTTTCACTGTTAGATTGGTATTTTCAGGCACAGACTTTCCACCATAGACAGTATGAGATAAAATTGTAATCCTGAAGCAGCAAGTTAGAAAATGTGGTTTTCAGTTTTATACAAAAGCAATATATTCACCCAAATTGAAAATTTGGTGTGAATATGAAAAATGTTAAAAGTCAAATTTTAACATATTGTTCAATATAAAAAGAATTAAAAATAATCCAAAATGACTTGAAATGCTAAATATTTAAATCAACTTTTATGATTTTTAAAATTAAAATTTGATATAATTATATACTTATAATATCAAGCCTTAGACACTCATCAGAAAATTGTAAAATTTTACTTTTTTTCAATTTTCTTATTATTATTATTATTATTATTTATTTTTTCTTAGTTAAAAAATTGTGAAAATTGTACAATTTTCTTGCGAGTGTTTGAGCTTTGCACTTAATTTAATTTTTAACATAAATTTGAACAAATTTTAATAAACCCAGTAAATTTATTTTCAAATTAAAAGCCAAGACTTAAATAAACATTACTGACTTTTAAAATAAAACTCAAGTTTTTAAAGAACTTAATCCGTAATTTACTATCTTATAAATTTCAATGGCCTTATTTTCTCTTATCTCCTTACAGATTGTTGGTATGGTTTTAATATTAGTTGGAGGAATCTCATTAAAAGAAACTGGACAAGAGGATGAGAAAATATTATTGATTATGATTGGAGCAATTATTTTAGTAGTTTCAATGATAGGTAATAGAATGTGAGGATTTTTGTCTTATTTTAACTATTTTATACTAAAATAATTTGGTTTTCAACCCACCAAAAATTTTCATCCTTAAAAATTATTCAAAATATATTAAAATCTAATATTTTCCACTTTCAGGTTGTAATTCTTCAAGATGCAACTGTGAGGATGTTTTTGGCCTGTGTTATGAATAATAAAAAATAAAATTAGACATTCCTAATATTTAGAGAATAAACTTTCGTTAAGAATAAAATTCAACTAAAATGTGCTCACTTTAAAAAAAATTATAATTTAAGTAACGACCAAAAGGACCTAATGGACTCAAACTGCGAACAAAAGATGAATAAATATAATTCTCAACAATATTAATAAGACGACATCTCAGGACTTTTTTTTGATGGGATCAATGGGACATCATTATCATCAACATTTTGTGAATATTTATAGGACACAAAAGGAATATTAACTGTAAAGTCGACACGTGTACAGGCATTCTGACCTTGTATACATTAAGTCACATAACTGAGAATAACATAAATGAAAATTAAACATGAATGCTACCCAAAAAATAATGCTAAGCAACAATGTTACTGAGTAAATAAATTTTATTTCTTTAAGCATCGTGATGATAATGATTAATTTACATTTGATTCTCACCATCGTCATTGTCTTTCACAAAGCTCATTTAGTGGAAATTTATGCAAATTATCTATAGCCGTAAAGCTGGAAAAAAAGTTAAGGAAGTATCATCATCATCGATGAATAGTGATATACATAACAATAGTCGTCGTAGAGAAAGTTTCGAGAGACACATAAAACATTGGAAGAGATGACAATGAGGAAATAACAACAATGGATATTTATTCTCGTATTAAAAAGCAAAATAAAGATTTTCATTGTCTTAAAAAATTTTTTTAAGCATTCTAAGGATGTAATTTGTATAAAAGCTCAAATAAAATAAAATTAATTTTCTACTTTTCTACAAGATATAAAAAAAAATAATTCTGGTATTGTAATATCAATTTTCCGAGACATTAAATACAAAACCGACACACAATTCTCATAGTAACATCCGTAGAATCGTAAAAGAAGTAATTTTTATATCACTTTGAAATACGATTATTGGCAGAAGGGGATATGGATGGGGGAGAGTTTAAATCCTCATTGAGGGGGAGCAACTTTGAAATTGAAATTAATTTTGAGTGCGTTTATTTTATGACATAAAATGTGTTTGTCTCCATTTTGACCTATTTGTGAGATTAAATGAAGTTGCAGGCTGATGATTTTAATGATCTGCATTGTATGGGATTTGAATGTAAATTTATAGCTTAACGAGTAATGTCTGATTTTGAGATTTAGGTCATTTTTGACAGATAGAGTCATAAAAACAGTAAAGTGCTTAATTATATTCATCAAAAATTTTTAATTGGTAGTTTGGAGTCAGTTAAAATCGTGGAAATAATGGGAATAAATCAAAAGTTGGGTTCAGGATTGTTTTAAATTTTTTATTGTTTTTTTTTTTTGCAATAATTTTTTATTTTAAATCCTATTGTCAGTTAATATTTTCACGTCATTTTTGAAAAATTTTAATGCTTTGTAAAAACTCGAGAATGATGGAAAAAAATTCCATCGACCATAAATATTGCAAAAATTTGAAGAAATTGATTTTTTTGTCGTTGGAAAATAGTTCAAAGTTCTTATATTTAGAGTCTCTATTAGACTACAGGGGGTCCTCGATTTGAACAGATTCGATTTGAATTGTTGTTTCGGTTTTGAATAATCAAAAACTCTCGTGCAAAAATTCAAATTTTCATATTTAACGGTCATTTTTCATACGTTTTAAATTGAATAAATTCGAATTGAACAGAAAAGTTTCGGAAAAAATAACTGTTCAAATCGAGGGCCCCCTGCACATCAAAATATCAATCCTGGATGCAGGCAAAAAAAAAATTAATGGAAAATTATTAAAAATTTCCATAATGTTGTTTTCCCTTCGTAAAAACTAAATGCGCTTCTAAATCCCCAAAAAACCATCTCACAATAATCTTCTCATCTTCCCATTCTTGCCATTAGTTACTAAAACCAAAAGTGATGGGAAAAGTTTTAGAGGAAGTTTGGTGTAAATTTTACAATATAAGCTGCTTACAATAATACAACTTTTATTACCAGACGAAAAAAAAAACAGGACAAATGTTCTCGCTAATAGATTGCAAAAAATATAATTTTACTTCCATCGTCTAACATTAAAATTAAGTTACGATTAACAGAGTTATTATCCTAACATTCATGAATCACGAGCATAAAACATCATTTTAAGGTGCGATGTTCAATTACCTAAGTGATTTTTAGATTATATTTTTTTCCTACTTTCCCTCCCTCTTTTTTATTTTTATGGATTTTTTTTTCTTTCGCCATTTTTACGATCATGATGAAGGTTTTTGCCTTAATTCAATTTAAATAAAAAAATCACCTTCTTATTTTTTGTTCTTCTCGCTTCTGTTCTGACTGATTTTATTTACACCTCAACGCAATAGCAATGAAATTATGCAAAAGTTTAAAGCAGCGAAAAGTTTTTTTTTGCTTCTTCTTTGCATATTTTTTACTATTCTGCCTCAGGTATTAAATTAATTTGTGAATATTATACGAACTATACATTATGCTGTGCAACTATTCATCAACAAGATGAAATGAAAAGTTTTTTGTTAAACTGAATTTTCTTTTGCTTCTTCTTACTCGTGTTTTTTAGCGCATTTTCCTCTTGGGAAAAGGACGCTATTATCCGCACTTTGTCCGTCCGTCCGTCCGTCTGTCCGTCCGTCTGTCTGTCTGTCATCGCATCTCCTCCTCAGGGTTAAGCTTTTTTGATGCGGTTTTTGGCTTAAAATGTGTGTAGTATGTCTGGCTAGAGCTGGCGAAAAAATCAGCACGAATGGTCACTTCCTCTGCTGGAACCAGCGTAAAAAGTACCAAAATGCCATTTCTTTGTATGTGTTAGTGTGGTCGAATGCACTAAAATGTTGACTTTTCAAAACCTTAGCTGTCCTCGGTTCGAATCCCACCGATGACAAAAATTTTTTTTTTTTGCTTTTTTTGATACTTTTTTGATTTCTAATGACATATATTATTAAATCATGTCATAAATTTCCATTTTCACAATTTTCCCGAGTTTTTCCGACGATTTTTGTTAAAATTTTCAATATTTTCATACAATTTTCATAGATAATTACTTTTTTTGTATTTTTTTGATATTTTAGTTGTTTAGTTTTCTATTTTCCTAGATTTTCATAATTTTTCCGAAAAGTTTTGCATATATTATAAAAACTTACATTTATAAAAGAAATCTCATCAATATAAATAATCAAAATGTCAAATTATAATTTTAATAAAAAGAGCATCAGTGGCGTAAGTGTTAGAGTGCGCGGCTCCTACCATGTGAGTCATGGGTTCAAACCTAGTCCGCGATCAAATACTTTTTTGCTTTTTTTTAATTCTATGTTGTATAATATTTTTCTTCCATTTTTTTCTGTCAATTTTAAATTTTTGGGTAAATAAAGAATGGTTATAGTTAAATATTTGGCTTTGTACTTTTGGGGTTTTAATTCTTTTTGTATTTACTGATCGCGGAAAATGCGCTTTCGTCGGTCACGAGTGACCACCGTTATACTTGTTTTTTTTTTTATTCATAAAGAAATCAACACTTGAGGGTAATAAAAATTCAAATTAAAAAGTTTTTTTTTGCAGAGTTGATGATAAGGTTTTGGAGTTTGAATAAATTAAATTCGTGTGGTGTAATTACTCATTTTTCATTCAGGAATAAATAATTCTGAGAAAATGTATGAGAATGTGGGAGAAATTATGCTGGTAATTTAAGGCAGGTACTTGGAAATTATTAACATAACATTATGTTTGAAAAATTTTAAGAGGATTTCTAATTTTAATACTTTCACCTCATATGGAATATTTTAAAATGTTTTATGGTAATTAAAAAAACATTTAATTCGTAAAATAGTAATTTTAGATAATTGAATTTTAGATTTAATTAAAAATTCTAATTTACATTATTAAGGCTTAAAATTTTCATTCTAAAAATCATTATCGTTTAAATTTTGCAAATTACTAACGGTTAAAAACCTTTTTGATAATTTAAAAAACTAAGCATTCAACGCTGTATTGAACATTGACGCTTTTGTAAGAGCACTAAATAAATTTCAGAGGAAATTTTTCTTGCATTAAAAATTGTTGAAGTCATATTGATAATAAAAGGAAGTCATAAAAAAATTTCATACAATTTTGTAAAAGAAAATGTTCATCAAAAAATATCAGAATGCAACAAATTTATAATTTATGAGACAATTTGAGGAAATTTCAAGCAAATTAAAGAAAAATCATCAGATTTTTTTTTTTATTTTAAATTGACATGAAGATAAGAACCTTGCAAAAAATAAGTCAACTGATTTTTTTCATATGCTTATTTCACAATTATTTCATTTGCAACTGCCAGCTTTTTATCATCATTATGTTTATATTTAAAAAATGCTAGTAGAAAAGTTTTGAAAACAAAACTAATAAAGAAAAAAAAGTTCTGCATATTTTTTCTTCTCAAACATAAAAAAGTTCATTGAAATTTTTCCTCTGCAGCAAAGAATATTTTTTTTTTCAATAAAGTTTTTCAAAAAGAACTAGAATTCATTTCAGTGCGGCTGTTTGAAATAACTTATGAGCGCAGTTTTTTGCTTCGAAGAATATTGGCATTTATGAAAAATAATAAAGTGTTCATATCAAAGTCAAAGTGAGGATATGAAAATTTTTAAGTTTTATAGTGATATAAATATTTATTTAGAAATTCTTTCATTTTTTTGCTCTTATTAAATTTTTTCATAATAATTCTTTTGAATGAAATTACTAAAAAAAAGTTTTCACATTCAGGGTTTCTTTTTTATAATAATGCAAAAACAGTCAATCATGTACATAAACAGCTCCTAACCTAGATTTTGAAAAAGTCAACAAATTTTAAAAAGAAATACATTCTCAAATGAAAATGTTCAAATAATTGATTGAGCGAAAAATTTGAGAAAAATTGAATATCTGCTTTAAATTGAAGAATTAAATGAAAATGCAATCAGATTTGAAACAATTAAATCATGATTCTAAACTTTTTTAACTTTTCTAAATTTTGAGCTAATTTTCAACTTTTAATTCTTAAATACCAAAATTAAATTCCTCCATTATTCCAGCAAAACAATCCACAACGATTTGCATGAAATTACCATTTTAATTAAAGTTTATTGGTTATTAAATACAATCATTATAACAGACAATATTACGTTCAATCATTTACATTTGAGTCTCGGTCTCAAATATTTTCCTATTTGCTCCGTTTTGAAAAGCTTCCTTTAATTAATAATTGCTCATTTACGTTCAACTCATCTGAATGGGAAGGAAAATCAGTTATTTTGTGAGTCACTTGCGCTGAATAATATATTTCAATCTGTTTGTTTCTCCTTTTCAGCTTTTTTCTACCATCAATTTATTAAATGGGAACAAAATAGTATGAAATTGTGTGATTTTTGGGTGGGATGGATGTTAAAGCGTCTTTTTGGGATGGATTAAAAAATGTGTAAATTTTGCAAATTTTTGATGTTAAAAATCTGTTGGATACTTAATTTTAATTAATTTTTAATTTTGTTTTTGAACTTTTTTAAAGATTTAAAAAATAAAATTCTAAAATTGTCATTTATAATTTTTTCGAAACTCCTCAATCTCTTAACTTTTGAACTTCATATTTTAATAATTTTAGATCCTTCATTTTTCTATCACAAAACATTCTAACACTCAAATACAAAACCCCCCCACAAAAAAATCATCACCCATGTCAAAGTGACAAAATTAATTGTCCTCATCCAGATCGTATCCCTTAAAAAATTGCTTTTTTTTAAAAAAAAAATATTTAACATCGAAGAGAATGGAAGAAAGGAGGCAATGAATGAAAATAACTGAAAGGAATAAAATTTATACGCACTCAATGACATTTAAAAAAAATTAAAACCGCAGAAAAAGAGCTGTGAACATAAAGCGGAAAAACCCTAACCCGAACCAAAAAATGGCCTCATTTATCATCAATCCAATTAATTTGCGTTCGTTATTTACTGCGGTGGAAATATTTATATATTAATATTTTATTTGCATTATTATTATTATTATTATTTTTATCATTCCATCTTTCATTTCCGCTCCTTTTAGTATGTGCAATGGTTCCTCTCGATTAATTTTTGTCGGAGTTTGACTATTAAGCGCAGTTCATAGTTCATTCAAGTACCGTTTTTTTAATTGCTGAGTAGAATTTTCCTGCCTTTCTTCATCTCATTTCTCATATCTCTTTGCACGAATGTGATAAGAATGAGCAAAAAAAAAAACAAATTCTGAAATATGAAATTAATAATTTCATTTATTTTCGACACGAACAACAGCGGAATAAGAAGAAGTTATAGAAATAGAAAGGATAGAGTCGATGTAATAAGCATAAGATGAGAAAGGGCACCTCAAGGCAAGTGAGCTGAAAAAAAAGCTTTCTTTTCTTTCCTTCTGCCTTTTTTGCTTCTCATCGTAAGTAGAAATGCCAACAACAAAAGCCGCCCCTTCTTCATCTTTCAAAAAAAAAATCTTCTTAATCATGATGAAATTTTTATATTTTTCTTCTGTGCCTTGTTTTCGTTTACCTTTTCATTCTTGACTCATAATTACTATAGTAAGGCACTGTGCTGATAGATATCTTTGATAATTTTTCTCTCTTTCTTTGAATTATGTAAATTTTGTGTGCTTTATTTTTTGACGCTAGATTTGATATACTTTTTTTCTTGGTTCTGTTTGGCTTCAAAGTCTTAGCATTTTATTTTTAACTCTTTCATCTTATTTTCGTGGAAACTTTTGAATGTTTAAGAATTTTCTTGACAAGCGTCTTCTTTTGTGCTTGGCACATCAAAAAATAAAAGGGTTAGTCGTTTCTAATATTATTTAGGTTTTTAAAGTGACAAGTCATTGAGGAAAAAATAGTTAAAGTCAACAAATTACTAGTTCTGCTGATAAATATTATAAATATTTAAATAGAAAAATTTTTGATGAAAATTTATTGAATTTCCACATTTTTTCAGTATTTAGATTATTTTTACTTCTTTTTAGAATTTTGTAAAATTTTTTACAAACAAAAAAAAAACTTAAAATCGAATTTTTTTGAATAGATATCCAAAATTTAAATTTCGTGACGATAAATGATAAATACCAAAGGGGTCGTTCATAAATGACGTTCAAGGGGGGGGGGGGGTTGAGGTCGAGAACAATAGAATTCTAAGAAATTCTATAATTCTTTTTTTAAAAAATGACCGTTAATTTCGGACGTCCTTTATAAACGACCCCAAATCAAAAATTCTAAAAAAAATTCTTAATAAACTCACGAAATCAATAATTTAATTATTTTGGACTTTCATATATTTTTCAGTGAATTGTTACATCGTACATGATCCACTTTTCAATTTTCAGAATTGCAAAATAATTCTTAACTCTTATTAATTAACATTTATTTTCGAAATTTTTCCATCGGCAATATTCAAAATGTAAAAATATTGCAACATAAAATTTCGAAAATCATTTTGATCTGTGCTAAATGATCCGCAAGCTTTTTTTCTCATAAAAATACCACATCTGTTAAGCACATGATAAACAAATGTGGGAAAAATTTAGATTTGCAATCATGCAATCATTTCCACACATGAAGAATGTCTAAAGCAATTTTGTAAACATTTTTTTTTTATTCTTCAATTTCATTCTCCCATATCAAGCTCATCGTAACGTTTCAATTCCACGACGGCATGAAAAAAATATGTATAAATTATTCCACTCTTATGTTATATGTTGTATTATAGTATTTTATTTTGTGTTGTGTTCATATGTAGAAAAAGAACAAACATGCATAAATATAAATGCACATTAATCATCATATAGCCATAAATACATAACGTATACCACTCATATAATAAATAAATATGAATAAAGCATCCAATGGAAACTTTGTGCGGTGCAATTCACAAGAGATGCATTTTTTATAATTTTCAACGTAAAATTTATATTTAAAAAGCATCATGCGATGCATGAATTTTTATTTTAGTCGTTTTTTTACAACTTACTATAACAATAGCGATGAATACATTTTCATGTAAAAAGCGGAAGTTATTGTGCATACCATGACTGTTTATAGTTGAAAGAATATAGAAGAAAAGCTTTAAAGCTTTTTTTTCTTTTTATTATTTCACTATCTCAATAAGAGCTACTTTCCTGCTTCGCTGCTGAACACACACACACATACACGTATATAGTTACAAAATTTAGATTTTGAAATTCACGAGAAAAAAATTTCATCCTGCTGCTTGCAATCCTTTTTGCAATAAATTTCTTTCTATAGTTTCCTTTTAGCGGGAAGTTTTTTTTTGTATCATTTTTATGGACTTTATAAGTGCTTGTTCTGGGTTTTAGAATTTAAGTAGGTAGTAAAACGAAATCATTATCAGATGTTGTTCAATTTGAAAAAGTTTCAATGCAAAGTTTATCCAAAAATATTTAATATATTCTTTTTTCTAAAGCTAAATTTTTCTTTAGATAGATTCAAGTATGTATTTAAGTCATGCTTTAGCCATTCATTTTCATTTTTAAAAAATTAAGAAAATCTTGAGAAAATCTCGAAAGTTTCATAATTTTTACAAAAAATTCTTCCATGCATCTTCAAAGATCCTAAATATCTCATTAGTAAGTTTCAAAGTAAGTTCAAATGCGCTTAAAATAATGACATTAAATTATCACAAAGAAAACTTAACAATTCCTGTTCAATTAGTTCAAATATCACGAACGAAAAACCTTTTTTTAATACAATCGTTTGAGAATTAAGCAAGTTATTAAAAAGTTTTACTTTTTATCTCACACAATCTTCCTTATGTGCTTTATTTTCAGATGCATGGCAAAGTAAAATTATCAAATGGAATACGAAGAAGGATTTGTTGGCTTACAAAATGGAAATGAAAAAAATTATTTTGCAAACTTTTTCTCTCAATTTTCTTTATCGTTCTTGTGCTGTACAGATTGCAATTTCCGCATATGAGTTTATATGAAGTGGAAAGAAGCATAAAGTCTTTTTGCTAATTTTACATTCATACTTCTTTTTTTGTTCCAGATATGAGAATGTATTTATCTACATTGTTACAGCATGTGTAGTACTAAAATTAGGAGATAATATGGACGTGTATTATGATGAAATTTAGCAAGATGACGTAGTAATGGACATCATCATCATTATTATGAGAGTCTGTAGTAAGAAGCGTTATCTTTAATGCTGCAGTTATTGTGTAGACTGTAATTATGTCTACTTGAATGAGTAATGTTGTGTGAAATTTCTAATAATCATACAGCTATTATTATTCATCCTTTTATCTCAAAATTGTTATATATTTGATGACAAATCGTTTAAATTGAATGAGTGTGGATTATTTTGTGTGGATTTAGTAGTTTTTAAAATTTTGATTGAATCAGTCGTAAAAAATTAAATTATTAAATAAAAATAAAACACATATTTTTGATAAATCTAATTCAAAGTTTTGAATCAAAAAAATGGCAAAGCATGCCTACGAAAACCTCAACATTCAAGAATTTATGGAATCAAGGTCAAGATCTCCAAGAAATATTGATCAAAATACAAAACCTGACGATGTTCAAGTATCAAGAAATTTACTAAGTCCAGTTCCAACATCAGAATCCCTTTATGAAAATCTAACAGATTTTAAAAGATCAAGGTCAAGATCACCAAGAATACCAAATCCAAATGGAAAGTTTAAAGACTTTCCAGAATTAATAAAAACAAAAATCTTAAACACAATTGTCGTTTTTCAAGGCATTGAAATATCCTTAAATGAAATTACCAAACAAGATTTATTTATCCTTAATCTGCTGACGCCTAAGGACATTCAAATACTTTTATCTGAAGACAAGAAGCTCAAAATTGGTGAAATTTGCAGAATGACATCAAAATTCAAATTTATGGAAAGAAAGTTCATTGAAGCTAAGAATGATGATGATTTGGAGAAAGTAAAAACATTTTTGCAAATTCAAGCAGAAATAGACTCAAAGAAAAGATTTATTCTTGCCGATGCTGCTGGCACTGGAAGGACAATAATTTTTGAGAATATTGTTAAACAATTGAAAATTATTTATCCAACATATTGGGTGGGGTACATCAAGTTGAGAAAGCACAGTGAAATTATGCAAGAATATTTTAAGCTAGGACGAGATTTGACAATTGATGAGGTTCGAAACTTATTGGTTGATGTTTTAGGCTTAAAATCAGAACTTGAAATTGAAATATTCACAAAATTATTATTCACTAGAAAAGTCATTCTGTTTTTCGATGAAATTGACGAAGTTGATGCAAAATTCACACAATTTACTGTCCGAATTATCTACGTCCTTAAAATGTCAACAGAAAATCAATTGTGGATTTCATGTCGTCCAATTTATGGCAAACGACTTGGTGAAATTTTAGATGCTTCCGTTTACAAACTCGTCCCCTTTACATGGGAGGAAAAGAAAGTTTTCATCAATGAAGTTCTCAATAAAATGAGAATTGTGAACGATAAAGTTCAAGCAAAAGTTATTGAAGATTTTGAAAAAATTCTCCGCAATTCTGAGAATCGAGATGATTGCTGTAAAATTTTTGATAATTTATTTCTATTTGAATCAGTCATAGAGCTGTATGTTGATGATAAAGTATATGTTTGGTCTGAATCATTTACACTGTATGGATCATTCGAGAAATTCATCATTCGACAAATTAAAAAAGTCAATGAAATTTCAAAAGTACAAAATGACGATTCCAGTGAAAAATTGTCATTGACAAATGTTCATCAAGTATTTGCACTTAAATTACTCGTCGGTGACTTTTATGACATAATGTTCAAGATTGATCTTAAAGAACTTTCTATATTTAAGTTGTGGGAAGCTGAAAAGTATAAATGGACATTTGAGAAAATTCATCGTTATGGACTATTGACTATTGACCTCGATGATCCAAAAGGCAAAATAAATTCAATGGATTTTGTACGTCGAACTTATGGTGAATTCTTCATAGCTGAATATATTTTAACATTCATGTACCGTCCCAACCCAAACATCATCTATGATGACGAAGACTGTGAAAAAGTTTTAAAAATTTTCAAATTAGTTTTATCAGAAGTTCAAGACTTTGAAATGACTCGATGTTTTATCATGAGCTTCATATCCGATAATCTAAATTCTCGAAAATTGCCACTCAAAAATGTGATGAGAACGGAAATATTGAAAAATATTTTTAAAATTCATAATGAAATACTCAACTTTGTGTACAGCAACGGACCATTGATTGTGCTTGAAAATTGGTCAATTTTTCTCAAAAATGAGCCAGATCTTTTGAAGCTTTTGTGGCATGTGGGTAAGAAGCAAAATTGCCTCGTAAAACTTCTCTTCAAGGACGATAGAAAACGTAGATTAGATTTTAAAGAGCTTTTGGATGTTATAAGTAAAATTTGGGGACCTAATTGGCATTTAATCTTTAATAAAAGTCGAATTCCTTTAGAAAAAGATGACAAACTTTTTAACATTGAAGCAACTGAAAGTCCAAATTGTAAAGGATTTAATCGAAATTTATTTAAATTTCTTGAAGTTGCTGATAAGAATTTCGAAAAGGAACAAAAAGAATTAGTTTATAAGGAATATGTCTCATCCTTTAAAGTCGTTCCAATGGTTAAAGAAGAAATTTTCAAGATAATTTTAGAGAAAGGATATTTATTCTTCGATAATACGGAAGGTCTTGCTGAAATAATTATAAAATTCTTAAAAAATTCAAAGGATTTAAATGTGCTGAGATGTGCTGGAGAGAATGTTGAAGCAATGCTTAACAAGGAGACAAAGACAATAAGAAGAATTTTATTTGGAACATTCCATTACAATTTTCATCCATTGGTTGCATCATTAAAATCTAAAAATCTCGCGACATTCAGAATTTATAAGAGCTTATACTCGAAGTATAAAATTGTATGGAAAGAGATTCAGGATATTCTCCTTGACACCAAAGATGTAATTCCGGAAATTCTTGAGAACATGACTGATGAGTTGTATTCAGAGTTTGAAGCATTTATGAGTAAAATTTTTCAACAAGATGAAAAAAGACTCGAAGATGTCTTCCTTAACTATTCTAATGACAGAAAATCATTTAGATATGAAAGCAAAAAACATTTTATGAACTTTATATACTTTTTGTTTGTAGGTGATGCATCGAAGATTGAGAAAGCTTTGGGAAGTTTCTTTAAGAGGAAAAGTGAAGGTGACTTTAATGAAAGCTTGCCATCTAGGGATAAGTTCTTCGATACATTGTAAATGAGTATTCAGTATTAAATATTTATATGGAGGTGATTTTGAAGACTTTAGATAAGGTGATCATGTGCTGAATTTTTGATAAGACAATCATGTTTTTAAATCGATTTATTGTGATTTTTGCTTTAATAATAATATTTTTATCAAAAAAATCCACTATATGAAATGCTTTGTACTATTTATGTTCAAAAAATATTAGAGCTAATTATTAATGCCAACATGAATTTTTGTAAATTTTCTGATGAATTTTAATAAAGTGAAATTAAAATGAATTTTAATAAAGAAATCTAAAGTTTTTCGAAAAGATTAACTTCCAGAAAGATTAAAATATTACCATGGTATACAATAAGATTAAAAATTATTCCAGGATAGATCATCCTCATCTTAACCATGAGAAGATGAAATTTTACTTAAGTTGAAACAGGAGCGTAGATAGAAATTTTTTTTAGGGGGAGTTCAAAATTTTTTTAATTTTTTTTGCATGGAAGAAAATGTTTTTGGGGGGTCTAAATGCTTTTTTCCTCAAAAACCCTAACGCAAAATGAAGAAATTTTTCCTAGAAGGTGGAAGGTTGGGGGGTCTCGACCCCCTTGGACCTTCCTCTGACTACGCCCTTGATTTGAAATCATTTCAGCTCCCTGAAAATATTGTCATGGATTACAATGTTATATATGAAATGCACACAAAACTACTCAGCAAATTTATGCAGAAATTAAAAGACTCGTCACATAAATCTTGAAAAAAGATATCCTTTTTAATGCTATCATTTGTGAATTAAGCAAGTTATTAAAAAGTTTTATTTTTTTAGTCTCACACAATCTTCCTTATGTGCTTTATTTTCAGATGCATGGCAAAGTAAAATTATCAAATGAAATACGAAGAAGGATTTTTTGGCTTACAAAATGGAAATGAAAAAAATTATTTTGCAAACTTTTTCTCTCAATTTTCTTTATCGTTTTTGTGCTGTACAGATTGCAATATCCGCATATGAGTTTATACAAAGTTTTCTTTTTGCATTTGCTACGGATGATTTTTTTTTTTTTTCAAAACGAAAGGGATGGGATGAAAAATTTTTTTGGAATGAATAAAGGAAAAAATCTTTTTTTTTGTGTTGCACGTTCAACACTTAAATAATATTTTATAGCTTCATTTTATGATACTTCTATTGTACAAATTTTCTTTCATCCCTAAAATTACCCCGAGCTTTCACTTGACTATCTTGTTTTCTCATTCACACCCTAATCCATTATCTAGCACATAACGTATATGTTGTTATACATCCACACACGCAGCACTTTTCAACATTTTCGTTATTCACATTTTGATTAATTGTTTCTTCATGTTTGTTTAGAGATTTTTTTTTTGTTGCTCTAGCTTTTTTCTTGTTGTGTGCTGCAGCCCTCTTCTCTGATGCTTGCTTTGTTCTTTTCAACAGACACAAAAAAAAATTTATCTCAACTTTTTTTTATTTCATTCATTTTTCCGTTTCGTATCATGTCTCTTTCTTCTTATTTGATAATAGCTATTGTCATGAATCATAGTGACTTTTGAACTTACTAAATGGTCAACACATTTAACACAAATAATATATATCATTGGATAAATCTAAATTCTATAATTTTTGGGTTAGATAAGCAAAAATAAAAGAAAAAGAACTTTTTTTTTACTGTCGCATGAGATTTTTGGAGTGATGAATGATGGTGTTAGGTCATGGCTTCGACAGAATTTCTGCAGAAATTCTGCAGAATTTTTTTCAGAATTTCTGCAGAAATTCTGCAGAATTTTTTCAGAATTTCTGCAGAAATTCTGCAGAACTTTTTTCTAGCAGAAATTCTGCAGAATTTTTTCAGAATTTCTGCAGAAATTCTGCAGAACTTTTTCAGAATTTCTGCAGAAATTCTGCAGAACTTTTTTCTAGCAGAAATTCTGCAGAATTTTTTCAGAACTTCTGCAGAAATTCTGCAGAACTTTTTCAGAATTTCTGCAGAACTTTTTTCTTGCAGAATTTCTGCAGAACTTTTTCAGAACGATTGTGGTGCATAGGACCGAAAGAATTTTCTGCAGAAAAATCTCCAGAATTTCGCAGAATTCTGCAGAATTTTCTTAATTCTTCCTTTATTCGAATATTTTTTCTAAGAATTCTAGATATTTTTCCTTTTACAAAAAATTGAAGAATACTTGCAGATTTTTAAATATTTAATATATTTACTGATATTTTTCCTTTTACAAAGAGATTGGAAAAGCAATATCAGTTTAAAAAAATTTTCACATGTTTACTAATATTTTTCCTTTTACAAAAAGTGTGGTAAAACTATTTTAAGTCGAAGAAATTTCAAATTGAAAAATTTTCTGATATTGAAATGTTTTTTAAATATTTTACAGATATTTTTCCTTAAAAAATATTACCTAACAAAAGGTTAGAAAAAATTTAATAGAAATTTCGGCAAAAAATTGAGAGAAAATTCTGCCAAATTCTGCAGAATATTCTGCGGAATTTTCTGCAAAATTCTACGGAATTATTCTGCGAAATTCTGGAGATTTTTCTGAAAAGTTCTGCAAGAAAAAAGTTCTGCAGAAATTCTGAAAAAGTTCTGCAGAATTTCTGCAGAAATTCTGAAAAAGTTCTGCAGAATTTCTGCAGAAATTCTGAAAAAGTTCTGCAGAAATTCTGCAAGAAAAAAGTTCTGCAGAAATTCTGCAGAATTTCTACAGAAATTCTGAAAAAGTTCTGCAGAATTTCTGCAGAAGTTCTGAAAAAATTCTGCAGAATTTCTGCAGAAATTCTGTCGAAGCCATGACGTATAACCATGAATGATGTGAGCGCATTTTATCGTTAACTAATTGATGCGACTGGATTGAGGGTGTTTTGATAGAAAGGTTAAAGATTTCTCTGTGGGAAATTCATGTTTTTTTTTGGGATGATTGATTAAATATTTTGTTGTACTAAAGTTCAAAATGTTAGATGAAAAATTTATTGAAATGTTGTGTTTTGAGAGCTTGATCGATAAGATGTAAAATATGTTGATGGTGTCTGTTTAATCTTTCTGTTTAATCTTATTTTTGCTTTTTGTTATGATATGATAATAAAGCCATAAAAAAATCATCAAAGGTTTTATAATGTTAGTAAAAATTTCAGTTCAATTCAAAATTTAAGAAGACAAGTTTTACTAAATTAAAGCTTTAGTAGTGTATCCAGGGGGTGAATAGGAGAATTTTTAACTCCCCCCACTAGCAAATTTTTTTAATTTAGGGTTTTTCGTGAAAAAACAAAAAATTCAATCCGCCCCTACCCCCCAAAATTTTTTATACAAAGAAAAAATTAAATTTTCAATCTCCCTCAAAATATCTGGCTACACTACTGCTAAGCTTATTAATTATGTTAAAATAAAATCAGAAATTTTGGAAATTTTATGCATTCAAAACAACCATTAATGAAGCCATAAATAAATTAAAATCCATTCTTTAATTCATTGTAAAACTTTTTTAAATGATCATCAGGGGCCGGTTTCTTGACCTACCCAGGGCTACCCCACCTGCTCTACCCTATCCTACCTAGGTCAACCTAGGTCAGGGGCAACCTAGGGTAGCTAGGGTGCTAGGGTGGGGTAGCCCTGGGTAGGTCAAGAAACCGGCCCCAGAGTTTATCAAATTAACAGAAAAAAAAGCCAATTCCACATAAACTTACAAAAGCATTCACAAATTAATTAAAACTCTGATTCTGACAACATAAAAAAGGCACTGATGATGTTTTGAGCTCTTCCTAGAAATTTACAATAGCATGAGTACAAACATGTTGAATCTTACTTCTGAGAAGATCTTTTGATGCACATTTTCAACTCAATTACAAATGATACAACTCACTAGGTTTTCACAAAATCTCTACAAAAGAATTTTCAATGATTGATTTTGCAATAAAAAGTACGCAAAACAAAACATTACAAATTGAAAATGCAAAAAAATCCTCTCAAATATTTCATAAAGTATTAATCTGGTTTCAATGGATGCCTCCACTCGTGCATTGATATCAATAATATTATTTTGAAGTACGTTACGTTATTTATAGATATGGCAAAAAAAAACTCTTCTATGTCATAGATTACAAATTCACAAGAAAAAAAATCTCTTTCCTCTTCAATTGCGATTCAATAATTTTCAAAAAAATGAAGAAGGAACTTGAGAAGTTGAAAAAAACAGCTTTCACGTTTCACTCACATGATAAAAATAAATGAACAGATAAAGTGAATTATACAGCACATGTTCATGAGAAATTTTCCCACATGAGTTAAGTTTTATTTTTTTCATTTTTTGTGTGGCGTCATCAGTTTTTGTGCTTGAAGTGTAGTTATGAAATATTGGAGATTAAAAAAAATTGAAGGACATTAAATTTATGATATAATTAAATCAAGATTTTGAATTTCATTGAGTCTGTCAATACGTTGATGTGAGAATTTATTCATATAGTTGATGTGAGAATTTATTCATCAGTCCCAGTTACGGGAGATATGGAATTTAAATTTGATTTAATTAAGGATTGGTATTTGCAACAATTGAAAGATATCTTGTCAGTCATGCATACCAGAAAGCTTTCATACATTAAAATAATGCAAGGCTTTCTATGAAAACAAAAAAAAAGAAAGAAAGAAAAATACTCAAATGAATAAAAGGAAAAATGAAAAATGACTGACTGTAAAGTGAAATTTATTCAAGCATCACAAGAGAATTGGAGATTGTGCTGCAAAAATGTTCATCATGGAATTTTTTTCGAGCTGGTGTTTGAAATTGGAGCTTATTTCATTACAACGTCTATTTTGCATTGTTTGATGCTTTAGAATGAAGAAAATTTTCAGGAATTTTAATAAATGAACAATTAGAATATTTTGCTGAGATTTCATAGTTTTTGAAATGCTTGAGTTTTTAGTGCGGTATTTTTTGAATAATTGTTTTATTTTTATGGTTGCAGAAATTTCTGAATAAATTATGGTATTAGGCACTTAATTTTTTTTTTTTTTTTTGAATTTAATCTTATTAAATTTGATTTTTAACACAAGTATGTTCTTAAATTTTAATGTGAAAACAGTTTTTAGGGCATTATCCAATGCCATTCTAATGCAATATGCAAGATAGTATTTTTGTTCCTTGTATAAAAAATCATAATGGGTCATTCACTTATGATGTCCGAGTTTTAGAGGTGGGAGGGGGTCTGAGGCTGTGTGACAGTTTTAAATAATAGAATTTTTTGTATGAAGATTTTTCGACAGAGGAAGGGAGGGGTCGAAAAATTCGAATTTTTGATGGATTTCATAAGTTAACAGCCCCTAAAGAAAAATGCAGCAAATTTTAAAATTTTTATCGAAATTTTTAAACTGTTATTTGAAATAAAGTAAAATATATTATTTTTTAAACTTTTGGAATGAAAAAGAAAATATTATTTTTTAATTTGAAAATACTTTTTTAAAAAATTTGAAATTTTTTTCTAAAATTTTACTAAAATAAAAAAATATTGTTCAAAAAAACTTTTCAATATTTAGCAAAATTTTCACTTGAATAAACTTCAATAAATTCCCAAAAAGTCGCTTCCTCACTAACTATTATTTAATAATTTTTAAAAAAATTCACAAATCATTCAATTTTATCAAAACAAATGCGTTATCAATCACCAATCACATAAAAAACTCTTTCCACTAACATTACTCATTTATTTTTCTTATATTTTCAAAATGCTGATTGAAAAGTTTTTTTTCTTCCTTCTCTCTTTTTGCTCGTTCACTTCACTCAACTGAAGTGAAAAAGTCAATATTTTTCGTCTCAAATCAAAATTAGATGATGAAACTTTTTTTTTGTATTCATTCTTTCAATCATTCCACAATATTTTTCATCTGTGGGCGTGCACAATTAAATTAGATATCTGTTAGATATTTTGCAGTATAAAAGGAAGAAGAAAATTGAATGAATTTTCAGAACAGTAGAACGAAAAGCTTGCTTGAGAGAAAAAAGGAGAGAATGTGTCGAGTTGATGTATAACTTTCATTATGTTGAGATCTCAACAGCGTCTTGCTGATTGATGCTATAACATTTCAAAATTAGCTTTTCATCTTGATCCTTATTTCATTTTTAATCTTCCCTCCTCTTCACACTCTTCCATTCTGTATGCCTCTTTTTTTCGTGTATTATATTATATTATATACAAGTAAGAGTAAAAAAAAAATGTTTACTTCGTTGATTATAACAAATTTACATTGAATCCTTTTTCAACTCCTTCCACATTTTCCGTGTTTGCCGTGCTGTATATACAAATAAATTTATTTAGTAATTTTTTTCTTTCCTTCCTTTTCTTTTTTTTCTTCTACTCGAAATTTTCTCTCCTTTTTTTCATATAAATATATATTTAATTAAAGCATCTCATCACCTAAAAGTGAAAATGATTGATGTGAAAAAATTCTGATTCTATGAGCGGATAGGCTTCTTTTTAATACTTTGGCTTTTTGTCATGGATATAAATTATCACATCAAAAAAAAGAATAATTTTTTGTCAATGTCGTGAATTAAAAAATTTTTTTTGACATTTTTTGAACCAGCAAACCCTTCGTTCACACACAAAAAAAGAGTTGGAGATGAATGGAATTTTTTGATGATTGTCTAGGAATAATTCATTATTTATAGAAGCCTTTGAGATCAGCTCGATTCATTCTTAGAATTTAATGAGTATTTATATCCGAAAATAAATGTTTTGAATGAATATGTTGAGCTGGAGATGGATGGTGTGAAGGTTAAGTTTGAAGATTATAAATGGGGGGTGAGAGGGTTGTTTTATGGAATGTTTGGTGGTGAATGTTGCATTGTTGAATGCTGAATGTTTTTTTATTTACTATAATTTTGAATTTTTATCTGTTGGATATGCCTTTTGTTGCTTAAACTTTCAGAAATTGACGGTTATTGATGAATAATAAATATTTTAATTTTCTTGCGTTATTTAACCTTCAAAAGGCAATATTTTAAAAAATAATTGCCAGCCACTTAGCCTTAAAAAGTTCTTGAATTCTGTTGACAACCAAAACCCAAACATCACATCCAATCAATCACTTGAACACATCAAAATATTTTTATTGCATGTTAAGTAAAAAAAAAAACATTTTGCCACACAGCTGTGACAATATTTACACAATGCATCTTCTTCTTAAAATCCATCATTATTTATTTGTGACTGTCGTATGACTGTAAGAAAATTGGCAATCGATGGTACTTAAAGCTTCTTAATTTTCACTTGAAGTTCACGTGTATCTAAGCAATTAAAATTACCTAAATACCTAATTTCTTCTATTTCCATCCATAAACATTTTCAAGACAAATTTCATGAAAATTTAAGTTTCCCAAAGTTTATTTTTCTTTTTGCCAGCCATTGGCCAATATTTTTTCTTTTTTGTGGTTTGTCTACCTAAAAGTTCAGCAACAACGAACAATTTTTCATGACATTGAGAAGAAAATTGAAATCTTCTTTAACGTAAAAGCTGCCATCAAGGTCACTTACTTTTTATGTACACAAAATAAAGAAAAACATTAAATTTGAATGAGCTGAAACCTCAAAAATACCCACAAGCGTCCAAATTATGTTTCACATTTTTTTTGTTGCAAACATAAATTATGACGCAAAATAAAATTTTTGTTGACATTTTATTCACATTTCCAATTACACAAAAAAATACATTTTTTTTTGCTATAGTCTAAATATTTTGAAAAGTAAATGTCATTTTAAAAATACTCACCAGACATTGCTCAGAGGGATGAATTTTCATAGGAATGCTGCTTGTTTGTGCGTCATTGTTTAATGTTTTGTTGCTGTATTAAGCTATAATTTTGATCAATGGTTTGTTTTCGTCTGAAGATAAGTATTATTTAGGGAAGAAAATGTTGAACTAAAGGGCAATTAAATTTCGTACTTTTTAAGGAAAAAAAATTAAAATTGAAGATTTTTAGAGAAAATTTATTAAAATTCTGAGCAATAAAAATATACAGCTTATCGAATAAGCTGCTTAATTTCAAAGTGTATTGAAGTAAAAATATATTTTATATTCTATTAAAAATCAAAATTACCGAAGTCAAAATTTTATGAGGTGGGTCTTCTCAAAAATTCAATTGTAAGTCCACATATGAAATTATTGAAAAACATTTTTTTTTTCAAATTCCTACGTAAAAATCATTTTTCGAAAATCACAAAGAAAAATTTCACCAGAATTCATCTGATCATAACCATGATTCATCCTAAAATCTGACATTTACAAATTCTCAAAAAAAATATATATATTTCAAATTCATGTGAATAAGTATTTCAACCTTTAGTCGAATCGGAAATTCATCTACTTTTATTTCTTAGAACATACAAAAATCTAGTCAATACTAAGAAGATTATTAGATAAAACAATAGTCTACCTACAAGCTTCACATGAGGCTATCAAAAGAAAAAAAATATCCTTAAAAAAGATTTTCAACCTACACCCATTGGGCTTTCAGAAAAAATAATAAAAATTAATACCTAAATAAAGTTAGAATAATCACGATCGGAGGAAGAAAAATTTCGCAAATCAATACAAACGCTTAATTGATTATTCTACTTGTTATCTCTTAATAAAAACAACTAAAAGCAGTGGATTGATCACTTTTTGGGTAGTTGGTAAATTTGGTACGGCTACTTTACATTTTACATTATTTTTGTAAATTTTATTAGTTTTGTGATTTTTTCTTGAAGTATAAAATTGTGTTAAAACGATTAGTTTTTAATTTTTACAAAATTCAAAAAAAATTACACTTTTTTTACTCTAAATTTTATATATATTATCTGGCAAACTCATCATTTAGAAAATTCATTTTTTTTTTTAATTTTAAACATTTTCAAAACTTAGTTTTCATTTTTAAGAAATTTCCACAGAAAAGCTAACAATTTAGTGCCTCAAATAGAAAAAATCTAGCATAAAAGTGCATTCTCCTTGTTCCAGAATTAATCACCAAAGAAATAACCTGATAAAAATTCTCATCGTTTCTTCAACTTTCGATAAAACTTTCGCCAACATGTTTCATAAAAATATGAACTTCTTTATTATTTTTGCTTCATTAATAACTCATTAATACCAAATCTTATAATGTTAAAAGCTTTAATAAAAGCAGGAACTTCATTTAATGATTCTGAGAATCTTATTGAAAAACTTTTAGTCAAATATTAGGCCTCGTACTAGGCATTAACTGTATAACTTGACGACGTAAATTGAGAGGAAAACTTTTTAATTCACAAACTAAAAATTCTGAGAAGTCTAAAATTTCCTAATTTTTCATCTCAAAATTCATCAAACAAAAAAATTCATTTTCACCCATTTAAGCTTTCAACAGTTAAATTTTCCAAGAAAAAAAAAGTTTTTAACATAAGTAAAGATAATTATGTAAATTAGTTATCAAATTAATAAATGTCGTTTAATTTCCATTTTTCAGATGTATTCTTCAAATGAATGGCAGCAAAGAAAAGTTACAATTAATATCATACTTTTAATTTACTTTTTCTTATGTATTTAATAACAATAAGCTGAGAAAGTTTCATTTTAACTTTCTTTTTTTTCTTTTCATTTCTTTTTGGTAAGTTGTTTGAAGATGTTACTGCTTGTTATTTTGTCTGAAAGGTATCAACTTGAATTTATCAAAATAATGTGATTCTTTAATTAAATTTGACATAAAACTTTGATGTAAGCTTAAATAAGTAATTTAATTTATAAACCAACAACTAAACGCACTAAATCACCAAACCTAATCCAAAAATTATCATTCTAACTTCATCTTTGTCAAACAACACTCAAAAAAAGTAAATTAATTTAATCAAAATGTTTCAATTTCCATTCTTTCTCTCTTTTGTGTCATTAAAATCCGAAAAAAAACTTTTTTTGCACACAAAAAAAAGTTCTAATTTATGCCAAATTTATTCCGTGTTGAACAATTTTCGCCTCGATTTCTTCATAACCAAAGTAAATGCGCTACTCGAACATATTCAATGCTAATTTTACTTCTTCTTCCTTTTTATTTTTCCATTCTATGTCTATCCCCCATGACTGACTATGTATACCTAACGCGTTAGAAAAATCATAATGAAAAAAATTTTTTTTTTGTTCTTTGTATAACTGGTACCTAGCAAGTCTTATGATTTTATTAAATTTCTTTAATCTTCGCCATTTTAAATTTTATCTTCTTTCTTCTCATTCTATACCGTGACGAGGAAGAAAAGTGTATTGAGAATAAGAAGAAGTCACCTTGAGACGTTCTGGAATGAATGGTAAGATTATTAAAGTCACGGAAAAAGAGGAGCGTCGTCGTCATCGTTGTTGAGTAAGAAAAAAAAATGTAATAAAAATTCAAATAAAAAAAATCGTACGCTTGATATTATACTTTGGTGTGTATGACAAGGGAAAAAGACAGACAAGAGAGAAAGAAAAAAAAAAGTTATAAAAGTCAAATCTCTGCGGCTCTGTCATCCACTTCTTTTCGCATTGTTTAAAATGTATATGCTATATACTTTTCAGCACAAAAAAAAAATAAATAATGGAATAAGAAAAAAAAATCGTAGAAAAAGTGCGTATGTGCTGTTTCCTTACTAAAGTGCTGCTTTTGCAGACAAGTGGGAGTCTTTCGTTTTGGAATAAAATTAAGAAACTTTTACATTTATGGCAAAATATTCTCTTTTTTTCTTATGTGTATCTTGTCTCTTCCTCGTCCCTTCAAACAAACGACGAATACATAATATCAAAATATCTCCGATGACAACAAAATCCTATTTATGCTATTGAAGTGAAATTGGAATGTTTGCGGATGAGTAAGAAGAGATGAAGGACAGAAACATCTTTTTTTTGGTATGCTATGCCTTCTCTTCATCTTTCGATAAAGCACAATAAATTGAATTTCTACAACAAATCAATGAAAATGCTTTTATTTTGATCTTGATATCAAACAATGTTGAACATGTTAGTTTACTTGTATTATAATTGAAGGATTTTGTCTGATAAGCCAATAAAAGTCTTTGTGCAAATATAATATTGTATAAGGATGCAAAGTTTCAATTCCAAATTGGAATATTTTTCTGGTTAAATATTTTACATGATATTTATGTTTGTATGACTATTACAATGCTGTAATAAAGGGTTTACATTGCTTTCAATTAGTAATATTTTGTTTTATTCAATTTTAAAACATATTTTGTTGTTTGAAAATTTTGTAGAGAAGCTCTACATTGTCTAGACAGAGTATGGTATGAGACTTAATACTGATACTGAAAAAAAAATTGAATATTTTAATTTTTTTCAATTAAAAGCATAAAATAAAGCTTTCATTTACGAATTAAAAATTAACATTAAATTTCTAATTAATTTTAAGTTCTTTAAAATTTAAAAAATGAAAAAAATTTGTTAAAAAATTATTGTCTCTAAAATTTCATTAAATTTTGACTCCAACCTCAAAATCCCACATTCAGAGTATCGTATGAGATAACTTAGAAGCAATAACCATAAATACAGATCAAATCTATGATTTTAACAATAAATGCTGCTTAATAGATAACAGAATCGTTAAATGATGACCTAATTATTTTGCATATTTATTCTTTCAATTCAGCAATAAAACGTGGCGCATTTGCATCAAATCAATTCTAAATGAATGACCAATTTCAATATTTTCTCAATTAATTATTGAGCTGATTAAAAATGTATTTTTCAATTCGATGAAGCACTGGGTACTTATTTATCATTAACACAAAATAATATGCAAATTAAAAATGAATATAATATAAAAGCATTATTCCATTAATAATATTTTTTAAAACAGTTGATAGAATCTGTGAAGTACCTGGTTGTGCCTTAGCAACTAAGTGCTCAGCCAATTCCCTTCTCGATCAGATATCGAGTCTAGTCTTTATTCATGAATTTTTTAATACCTCGAATAGCAATGAAAAATATTAATAAATTATAAAGCTCTTTTTTTGTTATAGCTATAGCCAGGGTTGGGGATTTCAAATCGATTTTAATTAAAATCACAAGATTTTATTTTGATTTTTGATTTAAATCTCAATGGTAAAATGATTTTAAAATGATTTTTGATTTAAATCATTTTGTATGAATGATTTTAAAATGATTTTTGATTTAAATCATTTGTATGAATGATTTTTTTTGTGATTTTAAATCATTCTTTGTAAAATTTTTGCCAGAAAATTTTGGATTTAAGCATGAAATTCTTTGAAATATCACTTCTGATGTATGCAGCAAGCATCAATGGAATGTATAGAACCTTATTTGGCATGTAGGAAGTAGCGGAACTGCTTAGTTCCGGAGATCTGACCCCCTCTCTAAAAACTCATGAAACGTTCAGAAATGAAATAAAAATTTTTTTGGTCAGTTCCAGCCAGTTGGACGTACCCAGTTCGTTTTGTTTTGACAGGTCTTAACATTTATATTCTTCCAAATTTAAAATGAATACTGCAGCAGTGTTCTAATTGCTCTTTAAAATTGGTCTAAAACAGGCTATATCCTATGTCCAAATGACTGGAACTGATAAAATAAAAAATTGTTTAATTTCTGGACGTTTCATAACATTTTAGAGAGTTGTTGAGATTTCAGGAACCAAACACTTCCACTACTTCCAACATGTCTATTAAGGTTCTGTATAAGGTGCTACGCATTCGTTTAGCCGATTTGGGTTTTTGCAATTTTTCGAGTCTTAAACACTTTCTTTCGAAAAGTTGTTTTTATATGTTTATAACTATTAACTAACGTAATATAATTAGCTATAAAAATTTTCCTTTCCATGCGTGGTTAATTAAATTTTCCAAAATTTTCTTAAATTACAACAACAACAAGTCGCATTCGTTTAGCCGAGATTGGAAAATTTTATAATTTTGATCAAACTATATGATTTAACTAATGTTTTTGAATTGATACATGTAATATAAGATAAAATGTAATTAACTCTTGCTTAATATCTTTACTAACACTCACGGTTAATTCAAAATTCGATTTTCAAAAATGGCGGCCCAAATTAAAGATCTTTTTAAAATTTTTCTCTTTAAACTCCGTTTCTGTTTTGATTTTTTTACTGAATCTTACTGCATTTTACATAAACTTTCAAGTAATATATAATTTATTAGTGTTTACATAGATTGAAGGCAAAAAATTTGCAAATAATAATTGTTCATGGTCAAAATTTGAAAAAAAAATTTGACATTTTCATTAAAATTTTGTTAAATATCAACATTAATCAATTGAAATTGACAAATCCATTAAGCATTTTAATCAATTCATACAAAACAATAATTTATTTCAAGATTTAATGATGGAATTTGACGAAATTTACAAAAACTTTTCCTCCTGAGCTAAAATTTTTGTATGAAAAACAATTTTTGAGAAAAGTATTTGATTTTTTAGTTGTTTTTGATAAAAACAGATGCAGTTTGACTTATTTTTAATAGTTTTAATTGTACACAACACAAATAATCAGTTGTCTAACTTTAAACTTATTATATCAACTTTATGATTTCTTCATACAAAAATTTTAGCTCAGGAGGAAAAGTTTTTGTAAATTTCGTCAAATTCCATCATTAAATCTTGAAATAAATTATTGTTTTGTATGAATTGATTAAAATGCTTAATGGATTTGTCAATTTCAATTGATTAATGTTGATATTTAACAAAATTTTAATGAAAATGTCAAATTTTTTTTTCAAATTTTGACCATGAACAATTATTATTTGCAAATTTTTTGCCTTCAATCTATGTAAACACTAATAAATTATATATTACTTGAAAGTTTATGTAAAATGCAGTAAGATTCAGTAAAAAAATCAAAACAGAAACGGAGTTTAAAGAGAAAAATTTTAAAAAGATCTTTAATTTGGGCCGCCATTTTTGAAAATCGAATTTTGAATTAACCGTGAGTGTTAGTAAAGATATTAAGCAAGAGTTAATTACATTTTAACTTATATTATATGTTTCAATTCAAAAACATTAGCTAAATCATATGGTTTGATCAAAATTATAAAATTTTCCAATCTCGGCTAAACGAATGCGACTTGTTGTTGTTGTAATTTAAGAAAATTTTGGAAAATTTAATTAACCACGCATGGAAAGGAAAATTTTTATAGCTAATTATATTACGTTAGTTAATAGTTATAAACATATAAAAACAACTTTTCGAAAGAAAGTGTTAAGACACGAAAAATTGCAAAAACCCAAATCGGCTAAACGAATGCGTAGCACCTTATAACAATCATGCTTTCTGTCTACACATTATTCATTTTATTTAAGTATAAAGGCTTAAAATTGTTCCTTTCGGAAAATTATTTGATTTTCATGAAGAAATTTATTGCGTTGCGGCTGAATGCAATTGGACATAGCCTGTTCTTTAAGTTTTGCTGGAAAAGTTTTCAGTGTATTCTTTTTCAAAAAGGAAATTGAAACTTTTTAATCTTTTACTTGTTACTTCTGTATATTACAGAACTGGTTACGTCCAACTGGCTGGAAGTGACCAAAAAATTTTTATTTCATTTCTGAACGTTTCATGAGTTTTTAGAGAGGGGGTCAGATCTCCGGAACTAAGCAGTTCCGCTACTTCCTACATGCCAAATAAGGTTCTATACATTCCATTGATGCTTGCTGCATACATCAGAAGTGATATTTCAAAGAACTTCATGCTTAAATCCAAAATTTTCTGGCAAAAATTTTACATAGAATGATTTAAAATCACAAAAAAATCATTCATACAAAATGATTTAAATCAAAAATCATTCATACAAAATGATTTAGGGTAAAAAATATTGAAATTTGTACAATATTGAAATTTGTATGAACAAAATCACAAAAAAATTTTTGTACAATTTTCGAACATGAAAAAATTGGCTAAGAAGACATTTTGGTCCACATATTAAGGTCTTATGACTTTGCTCGGAGATTGAAGTTTACAATTAACTAAACTTTTGCTCGTACAAATCACTGCTTATACGAAAAAAATCCACTTCATTCCAAATATTGAAATTTGTATACAACAAATATTGAAATTTGTACAAAATTTCAACAGTAGGCGGTGAAGAATTTCAATTGTTTTTGTGTAAACAAATTAATTAAATTAAATTTAAAGGACTAATAAGCAGCTCAAGATGATGCAGAACCTTCTCAAACAAAAGTTCTGCAAAAAATTTAATTTTTTCCAAGTTTTGGATGCAAAAATCGAGAGAATGTGGTATACAAATTTCAATATTTGTTTGTACAAATTTCAATATTTTTTGTACAAATTTCAATATTTAAATGTCAAGACGTTTTTTAGTGCTTTATGCTGCAAAAATAGCTGTTTTCAAGATTGATTAATAAAATATGGAAACCAAATAAAGTCCTAGGAAAAATTTGGGAAATCAACATTGCTTCCAATGAAAGTTACAGACCATTGAAAAAAATTTGTTCGTTTTGTACAAATTTCAATATTTTTTACCCTAAATCAAAAATCATTTTAAAATCATTCATACAAAATGATTTAAATCAAAAATCATTTTAAAATCATTTTACCATTGAGATTTAAATCAAAAATCAAAATAAAAATCATTTCAAAATGATTTTTGATTCGATTTCGATTTTAAAATCCCAACCCTGGCTATAGCTTTTAAAATGAAAAGAATCATCATGAATTCTTGAAAACATTATAAATTCAATTCAATAAGAAAGCAGAATAGCATCAGCATGTCCATTCTTCTTCCTTTTCCAATAGACTTTTATTGCATCGAAACATTAATAAATCTGGCAAAGAAATGGTTCTCATGTGAATGTAAATTTCCAAACCGATTGTTAATACTTTAATATTTCATTCGGTTTGTGAATGGATGTACAACAACGTATGTAAGCGATACAATGTTTGAGAAAAAAAAATATTTTTCAGCTCTGTTTAACTATAACAGTTAAAATGTATGGTCCCATAACAATAGCTCTAACACAAGTACGTCTTTTTAGATAGCATGATTTTCTTGGGAGTTATGATTATTGGTTGTTGGGTGGCTGGTGGAGCATTAGAAGTGTGTTTAGATGTAGTTTGAAGCTTTAATATAATGATGAAGCTAAAACATTTGAATTATTAGCTTTCTGAAGTCTTTTATACTATTTTGAGATACTTTTAACTCCAAAAATAAATTTTCGATACCTTTCAAAAAATGCGCTGCAACCAATCAACCTAATGCTTTCCTTACTTGTCTATTTGTGTGTTTATATGGTTCAAGGGTGTCGTTGGTTGATAGCAACGATGGCAATGACAAAAAATAAAAAAATTCAAATAAAATTTCACCATCATCAACCAAAAACATCTAACTATCGTAAATCCTGAAAAAGCACTAAATTTTACAAACTCTCACTCTCTCCCCTCCATTTTGAACCCTTATCATCTCATGTGCGTCGCATAGTTAAGATCAAAAATTATTGCACGTTCACATAAAAATGTTTTATCCACTCCTCACTGATAATATTACCGTTATTGCTTGTTATTTCTACCTTTTTACTGCTGCTCTTTGTGACACTACTGTGGAGAAATAATCATATAACTTGATACAATCCCTTTAGTTTTGGGAATATATTTCTGTGACAATTAACATTGTCACAAAATACAGTTTCAAAAAAAAAAATGATTATTTTCAACTCACAGCATGTGAGTGGCATTTAATTTTTCCTTTTTAAAAAAATAGGTCCTTTATGGAAATTTTGAGAGATTTTGAGGGAGATTAAGGAATGTTTTGAAATTTAATCCTTTGAATTGACACGTGTACTAAAAGTTTATAATGATTATCGATTTATTCATTAGCAGGCAACTGTTGTGTTTTGTTGGGATTTAAAACTCATCCTTCCTCCCATTAAACCTTAAAATTTTATCGGCCTCGCCGAAAAAAAATTCTTCGTCAGGAACGCTCTGTTTTTATCAATTTACTCTAATTTTTTATTAGAAAACATATTGTTTCACTATTTTATATTGTGTATTTTTTTGATGCGAACATTTTGATACCTAATTTATGTAAATACGATGATTAATTTCGTTGAAAAATCAATTTTAATGAGCGTTCCTGACGAAGAATTTTGAGGAAAAAATAATTTTTAATTTCAAAACTGTCAATATCTCGGCTCTTGTTGCAGAAATATTTAAAGTTTTCATGTCAAAATGTGTGTTAGCACCTGCTTAACAAATCCTAATATTAAAAATAATATATGAAACTGTTAAAGCATGAAAAATTGCAAATTTATGTTTGAAAATCTGTAACGGTCGCCATAAATTTGAATTTTTCAGTTGACAAAAATTTGGAAAAACTCTTGATTTAAGCAATAATTCATGCATATAAATACATGAAATTAAAAATTAATCTTAATTCTTTAAGGTTTATTACGAAGATCATCAATATCATGTTGATTTAAGGCGTATTTCATTAAACGAAAATTTTAGTAAAATTTGAATTTCAAAAAACCGTTACACTGAATTCCTCAATTTTTCGGCGAGGCCGTTATAAAACAATTCCGCTACATTACTGTTTAAATTTTAAATGAAATTTCCATGATGAAATAATTTTTTTAAGAAAACAAGTATTTTAAATTTTAGAAAAAAATCATCAAAACAATTCGATTAAATTCCCCTTACATCACTTAATGCTAGCTGCAAAATACACCATACAAAGCAGTTGTACGAGTAAAAATGCAAAGTCTAAACCGAGTTAAAAACTGTCACTTACCATGAATTATAGGTGCTCATAATTTAAAAAGACTTTTAAGAAAGAAGTATAAAATATATACAAAAAAATTTTCTCAAATTATTGCGGGTACGGCACCCAGCCTCAAATGAATTTTAAAGAGCAATTTTACCGCAAATGAATCGCATCGTGCAGACGTTCTAAATTAATTTCTTGGGTTTCTTTTCTGTGTGTGTGTTTTTGCTGTGAGAAAAAATAAAGAAAAATTCTTCTAAATTTCGCTGTTCATTCTTTTTCTGCTTTTTTGTGGTCTAAGAAGAACGATGGAATATAAAGAGGGGGAGAAAAAGCAGTGAAGTGAATGCGAAAATAATTTAATTATTTATTCAAATTCTTATTTTTTCTTTAGTTCCGTCTTCCTCTTCTGTTATCTGTGAGAGATAAAAAAAATAAATTCGAGTTGGATTTTAGCACCATCCATAATTGAGAATTGCTGAAGTTTTAGAAGGGAAAGTATTGAACGCATTTTTATGTTTTGAAATCATCAGGAGATGTTTGGAGGAAAATCATCTGTTGAGCTTCAAAAAAAATCAATAATTTTGTTGAAATATATAAAAAGTTTTTTTTTTGTTCAATGGAATAAAGTTAAGCTTTATGGATGCATGATATTGAATTCTTGGGAAAAAAGTTGTGAGTTTTACAACTTTGAACAGAATTTTCAGATTACAATTAATGAATATTTTAAATATTACGGTAGTTCTCATGGGGATTAATAATTTATATATTATTCTATAAGCTGATTTTCTGAAATTAAAACTTGAAAGTTAACAATTTTTTTTAAAAAAAATTGCTACTAAAAAGAGGAAAATTTTGTCTGCATAATGCTAAGTACATATTGTAAAATTCTACGAAGTATCATGCAATTGATTTGTTTAAGTAAAAATTGAGTAACTAGAAATTTGGTTTGAAAAGAAAGTTTGAGATTTTATGTTTCATATAAAATTTTCATGAAAAAAGAGATATTATAAAAAATTACAAAAGTCCTCGTGTTTCATATCGAGGGACTTCAGCGCATTTTTGGCGCAGCGATTAGCAATCGAGCTACGAATTGAAAGTATATCAACTTTCAGGACAGACCTTGCAATATTCTACATAAAAAAAACGATAATTTTACAAAAATGTTACAACAACGATCAAAAACCCTTTAGTTTCAATTTCCTCACATTTATTGTGCATGAAAAGTGTGTTTTCATTATGCACAAACTAATAACTTGCAAAACTGAACAAAAAACTTTTCGTAAAAAATAACGGTCAAAAAATTTTCAAATGTCAACGGTCAAAAAATATTTGAAATTTCTATGACGTGAAGTTGCAGTCGTGTGTTGTTTACTTTCTTTGTGAAATCAAAAAATAATTAATTAAAGTGTTTAAACACAAATTTAGGACTTTTAAATACATTTGCCGCCAATAACTCGATGAAACGAAGCTAATTAAACAAACCGGAGCTCTCTACGATGTCTAGATCAAAAGATAGTTTTTCAAAATTTGCTGCCGACCGAACAAAGTGTATGATTGAGCTTCCTTTTTGAAAACAAGTTTCCAAAAATGCGCTAAAAATTCAAAATATTGAAAATCATAGTTCAATAACCCTTAAAAATTCAAAAATATACTTCCATCCACGAATTCAAACCCCAATGACAACATTACATCTGATAAATCGCCACCAGACAAACAAACCAAACCAAAGCCAAAAACTCAATACTCAAACTTTTTTCCCATCCACATAACATACAAAAACAGGAATGTTAGCGTCTGAGTTAGTGGCTGAAGCACATACAAAAAAAGCACGAGAAAAAGAATTGAAAATACAAGAAAAACTATAATATGCACATGTACAAAACAAATATTCTTATATTTCAGCTTGTGAGATATATGCTCCATACACCAGAGTAGTGTAGATGGAGATGAGCGGATGAGCACAAAAAAAGATTATTCGGTATGCAATTAATATCATTTACGCTCTGATAACTTAAAATAAAAGAGGAGAAAAAAACCTTTTAAGCGTTTTAAGCCTTTTTAGAAAAGAAATAAATTTCCGGGAGAATTTCAATAGAAATTAAAAATAAAATAAAATAAAAAAAAATCCCACACTTTTCAAGCCAAAAAGCTTTTCCAATAAAATGGATAGCACGATAGAGAAAAAAAAAATTTTGAAAGAATCATTTTGAAGACTCACTCAATGAGACCATTTCCTGTATAGAATATTGCTTCTCTTCCTACTTCTGTTTTTTGTTCAATCTTCAAAAAAAATGGAAATGAAAGGAATAAAAAAAAATCTTTCCAAAGTGATGAAGAAAGAAAAACGAAAAAAAATCTCAAATCAATCGAAACATAAGAAAAAAAAAGTTTCATTCTATAACAGTTATCATTTGTGACTGTTTTTATTAAATTTGTCATTGCTCGACAATTGAGGAAGAAAATTGAATGAGTCGATGAAGAATACAAATGGTGAAAAGAAGAAGTCACAGTTCAATTTATTTGTGAATGGTTTAGGCGTTGTTTTTTTTCTCTCTTTTTTGTCACATAAGCGATTTGTTGTCAGGTCGTGATTCGAAAAAAATGAAAATGAAAAAAATAAATTTCAAGGACAGCAGTGAGATTTCGAAGATGATGGTGATAAATTATTTAGAGTATATTATGCTGTGCGTGCAAAATTTTAATTAAAATTTGATAGTTCACTTGAGATTATTGCGGGGAGATGTTATAATTATTTTTAATACTTGTTTTGATTCTTAAGTATGGCATAGAAGCAATGTTGTACCAAAATTATTTTTTTGGGGTTCAAAATTTATTTTTGACTTTTATGCTCTCAATTTTGTATTTTCTTAATGATCTAGTCAAAACTGGGGGTTCAGTAATTTTTTTTTTTTTAATTTTTAATGTCATTTCTGGACAAAACACTTGCAAATTTTTTAATTTTGCCAATTTTTTAACAATAAGAGTCAAATTGATCGAAATGAGACTTTAGACTATGTAAAAGCAAATTTTAAGAACTTACAAAAAAAACTTGAAATTTTTATTCTAAATTATAAATTTCTTAAACCTCACACCCCCTCTAACCCACCACTCCCCAAGAAAAAAAAACTATCTACCTTATCACAAGAAGGCGCGACAGTTAACTCAATTGAATGCTATTCAATTTTACGATCAATCCCATTGTTACTATAAACTGTGACACCTTGACCTCTCTATAGAGACTCTGGTACATAAAATTATATTGTTGTGAGCAGTTGTGAGTATAATTCGAAAATTATTATTATTGTTTTATGTTTACTGGCATGCTGAACTGATTATCTTGTGTATGTACTTTATAATGTTCTTTTTGTGCCTATAAAACAGAATATTTACTATCAAGGTTTTATTGTCAAATTGATGTTTAATCCCGAGAAGGACATTAATCGAATGTGCTTCTATAATTCGTTATTGAGCTGAAAATCTAGGAAAAATTGGTTAAATCAATAAAAAATGGGATTGATATTCGGTGAGGACTTAAAGTAGTCATTCTGATTCTGGATCATAATTATAGTTGATTTTAAATCTCTAAATAAGATTTTAGTAAGTTCAAGAACAGATCATATAAGTTTAATGCTACAGAAATATAGTTTCTTAATTCCATAACCAATTCATCATGATAAAAACGTACAAAATCCAAAAATAAACCAATCATAACTCTAATGACTGATATAGCCTTTAACACCTAACCTCCATACACTCACACAGTCAGCCGTCCAAAGTGGAATAATAAACCTTATTCCCTCGAGAACAAAAAAAAAGCTCATCAAAAAAAGGTGAAAAAGAATGAAAATGAAAATACCTGAGTATGATGGGAACGCGATAGATTCTAGATCTGTATATAAAAACAAATTTAGCAGAAGTGAGTTTAGATTGAATTTCATCGATCGGTATTGAAAGATAAACTTTTCTCTCGTGTGTATATGCTGCGCCATATAATAATATTGAAGGATGTAGAAATATATGGCAACAGTAGCGGTGTGCAGGAAAAAAAACAACAGAGAGAAAAAAATTAAATCTATGTCATTGGTGGATATTAAGGAGAAGAAGAGGAAAATAATGAACAAAAAAATATAAAAATAAAGAAAATGTTCATAAAAGAGCTATAGAATTGATATCAGGGTTAAGCGATAAAAATAAAATTATTTTTTACTGCATTTGGCATCATTTAATGGATATTGTGAATGAAGGAAAGAAGCAAAAAAAAAGATTTTATTTTGTTTTTGCCTAGGCTCATGTCAAAAAAGAATATTAAACCTATTAAAAAGAATGTTGAAAAAAAAAGGATGGAAATTATGAGTTCATGTCCATTATTTCACTGAATTCATTCCTTTTAATGATCAGATATTCTAATTACAACGTCATCATCATCGTATCTATCTACACATCTGCTTAGCAATGTCCTCTAATAATAATGAATAATTTAACTGTATTATTTTTTAGCACAATTTCATGAAGGAATGTGAGTGTATTTTCATGCATTTTATTCCTTTCTTTATGTTTGGATTGGGTGATGAGGTCATGATTTTTTTTTTGTTATTAATAAAATTATGATGACCATGCTTGTTGTAATGGGAAAATAATATTTAATCCTCAATGCTGCGTTGACTATTTTTTGATAGGTTTATTTTTTTAGCGTTGATTTGGAAATGTTTGGATGGAATAAGAGGCAGTTTGAGCTTGAAATTTATTGCCAGGCAGAGTTCATCCTGTTCTCAGATTAAAATACCTTGTAATGAGGTTATGTGGTACTTATTAAGATATTCAACTTTTAAATTAAACGAAGTTAAATTTCATTCATTTTCAACCAAAAACTTCAACTCATAAAAACCAAAAAGTACCATAAAGTACATTAAAATCGAAAAACACTCAAAAAACCCATTTCCCCACAAGTATTCTCACTCATCGCACCATCGAATGCTCAATACTCAAAAATAAAAATCGTTCAATTCGCCTCATTGATTTTCATTCGTAAAAAGTCAACAACTGTCATTAAAACTGTAATTAAGTAAAATTAAACAAAAATCTCTCTTCATTTGTTGGAATCATTTTAAAAACAATGATTTTCATACTTGAGATTGAAATGAATAAATGTGTGTGCCTTAAAAAAATTCATTAACATTATAATCTTAAAATTACGAACGAATGAGATGAGAATAAATGAAAAAAAAATTTAAAGATTAAATTGTAAAATGAGGATAGCGGGGAGATAAAAACTTTTTTAATGGAGATTTAAATATAAACATATTTTTTTGTTTTTTTGTTGAGTGGGGTCTATCATAAAGAAATTACATTTTCCTTTTATATGGTAATGGGAGACCGTTAAAAATCAATTAAACACAAAAGTATCATCATACGCACACAATGGTAACTGATAACTGTAGCTATCTTGCTGTTATCTTGACAATGGTAAAGACAGAAGAATTTTAAGGTTAATTTATCGTATGACAATTATTAAAATGAAATTGATTTGAATGTGCCGAGCTGTAAGTGAAATTATTTTGATTTTTACTGGCTTGATTTATTTTGAGCACTTTTGTATATTTAGATTTTTTGAAATTTGCTGTTTCAAAATTTAAATTTACAGCAAAAGCTAGAACATTTCTAAAAAAAACCCCACATATTTTTAGATATTGAACTAATTTACACAATTTTGAAGACCCAACTAGTCAGAAGCTAGAAACCTACTTCCATAACAAGTTAACCATCAATTTACCCCCATATTCCATCCATATACCGCTCGGTCACCTCACAAACCTTGTCATACAAACTCCACATATTTACATGAACCTCACCATGTGACACTCAAAAAGCGTAAAAATTTTAAGTTGTGCGTTTTTTTCTACAATATTTGATAAATTCTATTTATATGTTAATGTTCACATCTTACTCATTTCTTTGACTCTATCATCTTACACATACTTACCCACCCATGAGTTTCTACTTTCTTCATTTTTTGCCATTATGAGAAAAATAAGAAAGCCAAGAGGGAGAAAATGAAAATCCATTTCACATAATATTTGACATACATACATATATTTCACTTCAAATGGGATTTATGAGATCAAAATTGTACATGCAATAATATCACAAAGTCTCATCTTACCAGTTCTTAATGCATAATAGACTTCATATATGGTGATATCCCCTCAACCAGTGTGTTGATTATGATTATTATAATAATAATGTTGATGATGATGATGATGATGATGATGATGTATTATAATACTTTTTCTCATTTTTTTCTGATAACATGCTGGTATAATATTTAATAAGCATAAGATATTTGCTTACAATGTGAAATAATCATCAGGTCAACATGTTGGCAACGGAGTAAATATTCGTATGATGATATTACAGTTGACTTTGAGATTACAATGATTGGTGCGCATTTGAATGGAAATTTTTGAATCATAGTTGGCATTTTTTTTCATAATGTTCATTTGAAATTTCAATGTGTCACATAAAATAGTTGTTAACCCCTTTTGCTTGTGAATATTCAGTTTGTTTATAAAATTTCAAAGTTTTAACATCGTTAAGCATTTTAAAAAGCATAAGAGTGAATTTTAAAAAGATTTCTAAAAGAAACTTCCTTAAATTGTAAGTAAATTTGATTAATTTCATAAATTTCAATTGGTTTCATGACTAAGTGTCTAATTAAACCAAAAGCTACAAAAAATTATCAACTAATTCGTATAAATATGTAGTTAAGTCCGCAAAATGTTATTTATTTGGTAATTATCTGATTTCTCAGAAATAATTCATCCAACTGTAACTTTGGTGATATTTTTTGCTTTAGTAAAATAATTAGAAGTCGAGGGATTGACGTCAAACTCTTTTAATTTCATATATTAAGGTCATAACCTAAACATTTTTTTTGTCAAACTTGAAATAGAGAAGAACTTTTTTCAAATTTACTTATTACACAAAACTAATTCAGTAATTCAGTCCAAAAATATTTAGGTATTGAGCTTTCATCTTACCTCAAAATTACATATTTAAAGACCACCTCAATACCTTCCACCAACATAACCCAGTCAGTCACTAAAACCGCAAAAATCGTATCAACAGTTAATTCCCCTTAAAAACTACGGCAAATAACACAGAAGCAGCTTTTTCCTTCCATCATCTTTGCGATGCGTATTAAAAAGATATTGCAGACCACTTTTATTAATTAAACAATCTCATTTTATAGCATCGTACACAAAAAAAAGCTTCGTCACACGACTAGAACTAGCTTTTATGCTGTGCTGTCATCAATATGTTGTTGAAGGGATTATATGTTGACATTAGAAGGTCTGCAACATATAGTAAAAGAGAGGAGATGCTATAAGCTTTATCGTTTTAATTAGAATTGAGTCTGCCTAACAACTGCATGTGGTAAGTAGGACGATATTATATGATGACAGCCATGAGAGAAAATAAAAATTTTACTAACCAATATTATTGTCTTGTATAGTCTCATAGTCCTATATATGGCCTGATATTCAATGCAATACCATATAACAAAGGGACTAAAATCAATATCCGCTTCTGTGTTGTGCCACTGTCAAAAGTCTCTCATGCTGAAAATTTATATTTTCTCTACTTCCTCATTATTGAATTTTTCTCCTTTTATTTTAAATCTATCTATATCTATAGCTCTTTATATTGTGTATTCTATAGTTTTTGCATCAACTCTATCTCTTGCTTTATATTTGAATTTTCAACTATTCAATAAAAAGCTGAGTCAAAAGGAAAATTTTATTATTATTCACAAAATTGGAAGTAGTAGAAGAAGAATGAGAAAGGTAAATTCGAGAGAAAGGAAATAGTTGAATGTCATCGTGACAATGAATGAATGCTGTACTTAAGCGCATTTTTTACTTCTTATTGTAAATAAGATGAATTTATCAAGCATCTAGTTTGTACTGCTCACTGAATTGATGTTGAAAGTTTAATAGGGAAAAAAATCTTTTTTCTTCCATTATTGCTGTTGTTATGCTTTAGTGTGAAAGAGGATTTTCTTGTGGGAAATTTAAAACTTTAGAGACTATGGTGTAGCTACAGTAATATGCAGTTATTAAATGCATGAGCTTTCTATTATGATGATGATGAACTTCTTCGAACACTATGTATGGCAATTTAATTAAGTTACTATCTAAGTTTTCTTTTTGTGATGTATGATAAGCTGGATGGGGTAAATGAATGACATACATGAGTGTAATCAAATGGAGACATGTGGGTAGTGAGGATGAAAAGACAAGAAGGACAATAATTAATTTTCGAAAATATTTAACATTTTTAATATTGAATGGTTTTTGTGTTGATGACAGTCTGATATGTAGGGGGTAGGCAATATAAGAAAAATTTTAATACACAAAAAAATGGTGCAATATGCACTCATGAACTGCTCTTAAGTTTCTAATTAGGATTATTGATGACAAAATTATTACAAAAATTGACAAAAAATTAGACCGAAATGAAAAAAATGAAGCTTAGACACATGACAACTGACAACCTAATTCTGTGTCAATGTTCTTAAAAAAATATACTTTACCTCCCAAAGTGACCATCAAAACAGCATACTATACATCTCAATACAATTCCAATTTAGACAAATTAAACAAAAGCACTGAAAAAATAAATTTTTTGTCATTTGAACGAGAAAAAGGAGAGGAAATGAAAGGCAAATTTTCTATTTGCAATTGTCAATATTTAAATTTTTGTCATCCCTTTCCAGTCTCTTATTGCATTTTCGAATTAACTTCTGCATTTTTGTTTGCATAATATTTTTATCTTCAATTTTCTTTAAATATTCATTCAATTTTCAATTCCTAAGCAACTCGAAAAGGAAAAAGAAATTCCTTCCTGAAACTTTAAAGAATTTTTTTTGTGTGCTGATTTTCTTTCATAAACAAAACTTGAGAATTTTTTTTTCTTATAAAAAATCGATTTTCTTATGTTATTTTGATTGTAGAAAATAAATTGTAAAAGTACTCGAAAAGAATTTCTTATTGGAGAGCGAGAGCTTCCTCCTTCCTTCTTCTTTTATATATCTGCTGATACAAAAGCGAAAATGAGATTTTTTAAAAAAAATTTATGAACAGTTCATGGAATACAGGATGAAGAAGAAAAAAAGAAATGTAAAGTTATCAGCTCATGAGTGCATGACTTTAGCGCATATTCTATATGAGTAAATTGAGTCGGAAAATCAAACAGTTCAGGGATGTTTGATATTGGATTTTTTTAATATATGTACATAGTCAAATCGATTATTCAAATTGATTTTTATAGCTATAGGATATTGTTATATAGGAAGTAGAGTTTAATAAAGAAGTGTGATTAATTCTAAAGCTCATAAATTTATGTGAGATTAAGTTTGAAGTTAAAATGCTTTTGAATTTGAAAAAATTTAAACTTTTGATGAGCGCCCTAAAATATGCCAGGGAGGTGTTTTTGGGTTCTTGACCCCCCCCCCCTTCCCCATTTTTTTGGAAAATTCCTTTAATTTGCTAAGGTTTTTAGAAATAAAATCTCAAGTTCCCTTCCCCCAGAAATTTTTCTTTCCATACAAAAAAAATAAAAAATAAATAAAAAATAACCCCTCCCCCACTCCCTCGAAAAATTCCTGGCTACGACCCTAAAATAAGGAAAGGGGTCCTTAAAAATTCAAATTTAATATACATACATCCATAAGACAAAAAGCCACAACACATCACCTCTACATCCCAAAAAATTCAACTTCACAATAAAGTAAAATATCAACGAAAAAAAGATAAAACGAAGATTCAAAATTCATCAGAAGGACTTGACTTTAATTTCCTGCATCCTCAGAATTCAAATCGTGTTTTGAAATTGAAAACTGTAATGTTCCCACGAGAACGCAACAAGAAAAGAAATTTTTTTATTTTATTTTCTCTCCCATAATGAAAATTTATTTTTATTTAAGGCGGAAGAAAAAGTTTTTTTAGAATAAAAAAAAATTAGAAAAAAGATGAAAAATCACTGAGCAAAACTTTTGGGTGGAGAGAGTGAGACTAAGAGAGATACAGAGACACTAAAAAAGAGAATGGGAAGCATTAATAGTGTCTCATTTATCATCAGAATAAAGTTTTTCAACTTTCTGCTGATGTTTCATGAAACATGTAATAAAAAGATAAATCACCATTTGGTTGAAAAAAATATATATATAATGTATCAGACGAGCAAGCAGCAGTTTCTCGACATTAAATAGAAATTTTCATTCTGTGACTTGAATAACTCATTCCAAAACAAAAATTTTTTAATTAAGCTCAATTTGTTCAGTTGTATCATTTCTGCCTCTGCCTTCTTTTTTCATCATATCCAATTTTCTAAAATGGACATAATAAATCAGAAATTTTTTTTACGCAGCTGCCAGCATGGCATGACACGTGTATGTATGTATATATTATGTTGAAATAGTAAATATCAATTTATGTTGTACTGACGTTACATGTCATGTTTTTTTTCCTTCTTTACATCCGATGAATGAACCTGAACATATTTTACTTTGTTTTTGTGTAGCTTCATTTGAATGTATGTATTGCTGTAAGGTAAAGTTGATGTACAAGTTTTGTCTGAGTGGCTACTTTATATGCTGCATGCATGACATTGGATTAATGTCATGACAGGTGTTTGTGTGTTGAATTTTCTACAAGTCTGATAAGTTTCTCTATGCTTAGTCTGTGATTATTTTTTGTGGTAAATTTTTAGAGATTTATTGGATGTAGTGGAATCTTAAAAAAAAAATCTGCGTCCCAACCACCCTCATCCTCTACAAACATTTCCAACAATCATGTCGGTTACTTTGTGTATATTATTGTTATGAACTGCTTTCAGTATCTCTATCAAACAAAATCCCATTGAGAATTTTCACTTTCATGCCATTTTCATTCAATTTCTGTTCAGATGATGAAGAAGTGCCTGTGTACGATGAAAAAGTTTCTTTCGTTCTTTCTGTAGCTAAAGCCTGAGTGAAGGAGAGAAAAATAAAGAATAAAATTACACAGCGATAATAAATTATCAAACTTTTTCTATTTTTGACTTCACATCCATTTCACTCTCTCACTCACGTAAGCTTTTGTATGGTGAGAGAGGAGGGGAGGTCGAAAAGCAAAATAATTGCATTTACATACACAAACCGTTTTTCACACTTTCCTTTCATTTTGTTACAGTTTTGTTTTGTATATACAACTTGTAAAAGTTAACGGCATCGGTTTTGATCTAAAAAGCAACGAATTGAGAGAATTGAAAGAAGAATAATAAGAAGAAGAAGGTTCAAGTGGAAAGCAAATGAGAAACGATATGAAATGAATAAGTTTTCTTTTCCATGCTCGCTCTTTCCACAACTAAGACAATATTCTCAAAGGAGCGATATATTATATAGCGCAGAGGTGCTGTATACACTCACATATAAGTTTTTACAAATCTTTTTTTTTATTTCCTTTTTCACGACAGCACGAAACTCCTTTTATGTTTTATTCCTTTATTTTTCATAAAACTTTTTCTCTCGTACGATTTCATTAAGTCTCATGTCTCAAAGCTTTTTTTTTTTGCTTCTTTTTGAAACTACAAAAGAAGTTGAAGGAAATTTAATTGCATTTTTACAAAATGCAAACTGCAAAAGAAAAGTTTCTTTTTTGATTGTATTTTTGAGAGCTTTTGCTGAGCACACATGCGGATGGAAGAGTTTTTTCATAAAAAATATATTGTAAAAGGTGAAGTTTTGAAATTTGGAATTTTTAAGCACAGATATGTATAATTCCGTTTGGAAATGAAATTATGCATTTATTTTTGAAGAATTGCGAGGATGTAACATGTGTTTTACAGATGCTTTGACAATATTAGTTTGACTGAATTAAAGTAGAGGTGCTTAAGGGGATTTTTGTTTACACGATTTTATTTTTAACAATTTTTTACCATTTATTGTGTTATTAAAAGGAAAAAATTGCTATTCTACAAATTATTATGAAAATGATTGAACTGATAGAAATTCAAAAATTTAGGTACTTTTGAAATTTTAAATTTTAAAAAATATACCAAAAATATAAACCCATAAAAATGAGCAAAAAAAATCCATTTCAAAATTTTTTTGCACTTTTACAAAAGCTTTTAAAGAAACTAAACCACAGTTTCCCAAGAATCTTAAAAATTTATCACAGTGTACATTTAAACTTCAAGCAGTTAGTTACACAATCAGAAATTCTTGATAACTCACATGTTCTCCTCACATCAATGTTATTTCCATAGAATAACTCACAAAAGAAATAACTCATATGGACATTTTCGGTACATTACAATTCGTCGTTATGACACAAAAATCTTCGTCATGTCCCAAATTCAAAGCCAATGAAAGAGTTTGATTCATCCATCATTCAATTCATAGCTTACTTATTCACAGTTTCGAGGACATTTTAATTATTTGATGCTCTAAATGGTTTTGGAATTTTACGCTTGTAAAATTACCGTCCATATCGAGTATCAGTCAATATCAAAAAGACATATCCAAAAAGTAAGCAGATATCCATGCTGTTTCCATAACCACAATCGTAAACTATCTCACAGTCGGTACACGACTACTCGTGTATCTTCTAAAGGGTCCGTTCATTTAGTGCGTTCGCTTTGAAGGGGGAGGATGGTTTAGAATTTTGTAACAGATCAAATAAAAGAATTTTTTTCAAACAAAAAACGTAACATGGGGGGGAAGGGGCCTAAAAACATTTTTTTCCTAATGTACTTAAAGAACGGTCCCAATTTGATTTTTTTTTATCATAAAATTAAATCCAAAATTAACAGCAGACGACAGAAAAACGATAAGACTTTGATCACCGCTAGAAACTTTACACTATTTTATATCAAAGCTTTGTCAGTGTTATGGCTTATGTCAAAGATATCATCAAACAGATTTTTAGATGACAATATACACAGCAATATCGAATAACTAAAATGATTCTGTATGCTGACGTTTTTTAAGCTTTAAATCCATTTATGATTTATATCAGATTTGCACAAAAAATGTTATAGATAAGCATACGATTGAGTTCGTTCCACTTTGAACATACATTTTATGTTTTTTTATTTCTTACCCACTTTTTTTTTTTATTTTATAACCCAATCGATAAAAAAATCCATCAACCTAATTTTTATTTCCTTCCCTTTTTTTCTTGCTCATCCTTCTCTCACTGTATGTTATGAGATATTTGCGATGAATGTAAATAAAATACTATTTTACCTTGTACCTTACTCTCATGCTTTCATTCATTTTGCTCTCAAACACACTTTTTTTTATTCACTTACAATTTATATGACTCAGCACAAAATATAAACTCAAGTTTTTTTTGCTTTCCTTTTTTTTCATTCTGATCCTGTTCTTTCCATCATAATGTACATGTATGAATAGAAAGAAGATTTTTATGGTTTTATAAGAGCTTCTTACTTTTTTTTTCCTTATGTCCACCTTCATTCTTTCTTACTCATATTTTTTTTTTTTTTTTTGAAGAAATTTATACATCACCCTTGTGCGTGGATCTGTAATGCTGATTTTCTTCCATTTTTGTAAATAATATGAAAACCTTTTGAAAAGAAAAAAGTAAAATGAATGAATGAAAAGGATTTTTAAATAAACTTTGATATGCAGGGGTGGGAATGTGGATGTTATTTGATATATTTCTTACTGTAACATTTTGGATCATCAAAAAATTATTTTTCAAAAATTTTTGACTTAAATGCGAATATTAAAAACTTTAGAAATTTCGATGTCAAAAATTATGAACCAAACTTTCAAAAATGGTAAGTTCGAATCTCGATGATAAAATTTTAAAAAAATACAATTTAATGAAGCGTCGCCTTTAATTTGTAATACTATCATCTAAAAAGTCAAATAGATGTTCAGCTTAGGTTAAGGTTCGAAAATTACTAACTCCCAAAATTGAATAATTATAATTAAATATGGTGAAAAAAACAAGAAGCGATCGAAAGTTCAAAATAACCTACATTACATCAAGTATCATCACCACCCCTGCATCTCAACATATCGAAAAAGAATCCAACATGAAAGATTGTTGGACTCTCGACAGTCCTTTATTTGAATAATATGGTCATAAAGAAATTTAATAATCTTTCTCTTTTTCTGATTTTCGATAGCTCTCCTTTTCATATTTAAATAAATATTTTACATCTTCTCAACATTACCATAGAAATGTGTTTGTATTGTTTGCATTTAGCCATTATTGTTACAAAGAAAAAAAAACGATAATAAAAAAATTGAAGATGAAGAAATAAAATGCTGAGTGAGATTAAAGGTTTTTTTTTGCTTGATATTTTATTAAGGTTCAGAGGATTTCGTTTTTTTTTTTCATGACTGATGTTAAATTTTCATTAGCTTTAAATTATCTTTAAACAATCATAAAAATTGTCTTCAAGGTTGTTTTTAACTTCCTTAGATTCTTGTTCTATGCTGATGCTTAAGCATAAGATACATGTGTAAGGTCACAGAGAGAAACTTTATAGCATGTTGTAAATTACTTGAAATCTAATTGCTTACTTGAGATTCACCGTACATCCAAACATATACACATATGTATGTGTATAAAAGAGATTTAGTTGAACGAAAAAGCAAACTTTTTCCAACATAATTATATTTATTAATCTCACAGGACATACATACAATGAAAGTTTTGTGCCTTACATGCGCTTATTTATCGTGTGAGTGTGTATATGGATAAGATGGATGACGATATTAAACAGCCAAAAAAAGACGATAGAAACAACAATTTTATTTTCATTTAAGTAGTTTCTCTTGTTTCATGCACTCACAAAAATTTATTTTTTTATTTTATGTATTTGATCCATGAAACATCGGCTTATATCAATATATGTCATCAACTCTCTGTTTTTATGATCAATCCCTCTTTTCTTCTTATCCATACCATCTTCATCCGTTCGGATGTGGATTTTTGTGTGCGGCTGAAGTGCCATTATTCGCAATGACATGAGATGAGGCGAGAGCTTAACCATTCTTAGGATATGAGTTGCAATGTTTAACATTAGTTTTTGGGTTAAAAAAAAAGCCAAAGAAAAATTTATTTACGGAGTAAAAAAAATAAGTTTAAGACGAAAATTTATTTAATAACATAAAAAAAGGAGCCGAGAAAGTAAAAAAGAGAGAGGATTTTTTTATATGCACACGATAAAGTGCTTTTGCTATTTTCGTCATACATTTTTGCCTTTTGCTTATGCTTATCTTTACGCGACTTTGTTTGATGTGCACAAAAAAAAATATATTCAATGATAATAAAAAAAATGAGACTAAATGAAAATGTCAATGAAAAATTGCTGACTCGAGCGCATTTTCCTTTTAGTCATGGCGATCACAAAAATGAATTTTATGAAAAAAAATGCGATGACGATTCTGTAAGCAAGCAGAAAGGTGAATAAAAGTCAATTGTGCAAAATAATCATAATCGAATTTTTGCTCTGTAACGATGGAACATATTTCAGTGAAAAACAATTTTTTATGTTGCTTTTTTTGATTTCCCTTAAATTTGTAAGAAAATTTTTTAAAGTTTTTTCTTACAACCTCAAAGCTTTTTAATTTGATATTCTTGGAAATTTATTTTTTGTCTTTGCGAGCAGGCATTAAAGCATCTTTAAAATATTCTAAACAAGAAATTTTCGTAGGCAGATTATGCTCAATTCATATTTAAGAGGAAGACAGTGATTTAATTTTGTTTCTTTTTTAATATTTAAATTTTGCTTTAATATACTGTCTAATAAATAAGTTATAAGATATAAACGGGATTTAACATTTTTAAAGCTTTTCAAGAAAATTTAGATAAAAATGTATTTTTTTAGAATAAAACAGCATTTAAAGCTGCAGCTTGTTGATAAACTTGAATATTGAACAAGAGATTGTTTTTCAAATTCCTATTTTTTAGAAAAAAAAGTCTTAAAACCCAGCTTAAAAGCCAGGAGGTTATTTTCACCCGTTGGAAAATTCAAAACCGCAAAATTTTTCCACTGCCAAAAACATATCCAATTAACAAGCAATATCGAAAGTAATACAATTATGCCTTTAGTCACAATACATATCTCAAAATGTCAAATTTATTATTACACAATACCCATTTCACGACATCTCGCGGCTCAGTAATTGAGACGAAACATATATCAAGCCTCAAAATATATTAGTACATAAGTTTGCTCTCATACACGTGTACAGATCCATAACAACCAATAAAATATCATTTTACAGCATATGTCGCTGTTAAGGGATCAAAAATAAAATAAGATCATGCTCGAAAATTCCAAATAACTCATAATACAAAAGAAACACGTCAGCACGATTGCCAATAGCCAACTCGTCAATGTTCTATAAAATTTTGAAAAAAATGAGAAAATCTCAACAAAATCCCAAGCTGAGCATAAAAAAAGAGATTTTCACGTACTTAATTTAAAAAAAACTCCAAAGTCATCCACAAAACAAATTCATAGATTCATAGCCACTTGCTGACAAAAATGCATTAAAAAAGCTCATTGTTTATCTTGAATAAGGACAGAAAAGCAAACATTCGTGAGTATTTCACGAGATGTATATAAAAAACACACAAGTTGCTTGCTTGCCTGCCTCTGCCATGACAAGAAGAACGAGCGACTGGAGAGGTTGACTTATTCCGGAAAATTAATTCAATGACTTAAGTATGTCATCTTCATGGCGAAAATGTTTTATTTACAAACTTTTTTTTGTATGTCATCGTATGGCATTTCTTTTCTCTTCCCCGCACATTTTCTTCCCTAGCTTCCATCTGTTAAATACTTTAATACAATTTTTCAACGAGAAAAATATCTAAAATTGTGGAAATGGAAGCATCCTGTTGAATTAATTCAATTATGATCTTTTTCCAGTTGTGACTTTATTTTATTCTTCTTCTATATTCTGGTCTCTCCCCCACTCATCCATGTTGTTATAACTGAATAAAAAATTTTATTTTTTTTCGCAGTTGAAAAGAGTCACGGGAAAAAAAATTTATGCACATTGTTGAACTAAAATTGTAACTTTTTTCCCTTCTATTAACTGCATTATATTTGTCATTTTCATGCAAACAATTTTCAGGGCAAAACACATAAAAAAAATTGTTTGCTTTTCCTCTCGACTCATTCACATATGCATGTATAAGTCTTCTCTGTGTGTGTGTATGTGTGTATTTGGGTGGTGTACAAAAATGGCTTTTATCATGATTCATGGAATAGAGTGCAATCGTTCTCTCTATTTTACCGCACCGCCTTTTCCTATTCCTCCCCTCTTAGCCCAGAAACGATTTTGGGATTTAAATGTAGTTTTTTTTTTGCGGTTATTGAAGCGCATTTTTTGGATTAATGTCAGTTTTTGGAGGCTAAGAATTCGATGAGTTGAACTTGTGGACATTATTGTTATGAATTAGTGACGTTGGTAAGAAAATAATTAATTTTTAAAAATAAACTTAAATAAAAAATAGTTTTCTAAAATTTGATTAAATAATTTAAATTTTAATGGTTCAAATCCTTTCTAGCTTTTTAAAATTTGTCATTCGAATACATTGAAAAGCTTTAGGATCTTTGATTAAATTAATCATGCTTTTCAGCATTTGAACAATTGAAATTTCCAAAAGGTCATGATGTCAATATTTATTCAATAAAGTTCACATTGTGTAGGATGTGAAAAAATCAAAATTTGATGGATTTTTGATTCCATGGTAGAAATTGACACTCGTCAAATATTCATTTTTTTGATACAAGTATCTGATTATTGAGGACTTAACAACTGTGAAAAAATAAAATTTCAAAAATCTAATTTAATTCAACAAAATTCTAAATCTTAATGTTAAATTAAGCACTGATTTTTTTTAAATTGAGCATCTTTTTTAAAGCACTGAAGCCCTTAAAAGTCAATGACAATTAGCTAAAACCCAAAACTCACGTGCATCCCACATAAATCCACTAAAAAACCAAGCTAAACTTTCGAGTGAATGCAGGGGCAAAAATAAACTTTTTATATGTGAAAAATATGTGCGATGATAAAAAAAAATAAAAGCTACAAAAAAAAGAAAGAGTATATCTAGTGCCGTGTATTCCGCTGAACATTTATCTGTATATATGTTTGTTTGCTTATCCCCTATGGCTCACTGCTTTTACTTTATAACTCAACATTAATCATGAGTTTATGAAACGATAATTTAAGTTTTCAAAAACACTCTCGGACTCTTTCCATCCATGCTCTCGCTTCCATCCATGACGATGGTATATTTATACTTTTTTTTGTATATCCTTTTGTGTATTTTATTGCAAAATTGTTGCAATTTTTTTTTGCCTTCATTGTTTCACAAAATTATGTTTTCAATCTTCTGCTAATTTTCTCCTGTTCTTAACTGCCAATTAAAAAAATATATATACACAATGTGATGTTATGAACGATGCTTACAGTGAGGAAGGAAGAAGCAAAAGGTTGTCAGTACAATAATTTAATTAGTCTTTACTCTTTTCATAATAAAGCGGAGCAGAAAAAAGAAGAAAGTTATATATATATATAAATTCATCGCTTTATTTCAGAGTAGGAGGATAATTTTTATGATTTTAATGTGCAATTATTAACGTAATGTACACATATACACACTCATACACATAAAGCCTCTTTTTAAATATTTTACTGCTTAATCCTGCTGTTAATAAACATTAAAATTAAATTTTTTTGTTAAATGAAATTAATTAGATACATATGTACATATGGAGGCTAAATGAGAGAGCTGACTTTAGTCCTGACTCGAAAATTATAGGTGATTATGAGGAGCTTATTATGTCGTTAAAAAAATTTCAATTAATTAAATGAATTTTTTTTTTGTTTTTGCTTATATAAGGAAGTTAATTTTTGATGGATATTAAAAGGGGAATATTTAGTCTAAATTTGAAAAGAGTAAAAAAATAAAGAAAATAGGTAAATCAAAAATTTTTCTAATATTAAATCAAAAATTTTTCTATAAAAAACAACAGATAAATTTTTGGCAGATTATTATATTATGATTTTGGTAGGAATTGAACCCAGAATTCATGAGATTTTTTTATAATTTTCTTGCATTATCTTTTTATTTTCACTGAAGTACAAATGACAATCTCAAATTTATTAATCTTAAAAAAATGCCCCATACTCTAATTTCTCTTTAAGGGGTCGTTCATAAATTTCTTAACTCTTGGGGGGTCTGAAATTATGTTACGCTACATATTGAAATTTTTCAAAATCCCATACGAAATTTGTTAAGGCCATAGAGGGTTGTCAAAAATGACCATTTTAGACTTTACGAGTTTTACGAACGACCCCTCAATCTAGTTACAAAATTATAAAAATTAAATTTTTAAAGAAAAATTCATTAACTTTTCATTTAAATCTCATTAAAAAATTCCGAAAAATTGACTAATTATCTTGCACGTGTCAGACATGCTACTAATGATCAAATGTCGCAAACTCTTCAAAAAGTATTTTAAATATTCAAACAATTGCGACAGCAAAACATTCTTAAATTTCTCAGAATTATTTACTTTAAAAAAACCTTCCATTAAGAGTCACCTAGACGATATTAAATTTTCATAAAATGACAAGATGTCATTTTTTTGTTAAAGCTCACCCTAAGACATTCAAAACATTCGCCGAGAAGAGACCCTTTTCAATTTATGAAAGTTTTTTTTGCTTGCCATCAGCAGAAAATTCTTTATTATTTTTCATTCAATTTTTTTTTTGTTGTTTACTTATCATAAGACTACTTCAACAAAAATTGAATTGTACATTCAGAATCTCATCAATTCGAGCATAAACATTCTTAAATTGTACTTTGAAGTAAATACTTTGAAAGTATTTTATGAAATTTTTATGGGAATTTTGAAATTCGAATTTACAGAAAGAACATCAAAAATTTATTTTGTTTCCATTAGAAATATTCAATTTTCTTGATCTTATTTCTTTTTTGAAGTGATTTTGAGTTATTTTATGACATTTTCGAAAAAAAAAATAAAATTTGTTTTCGTTGTTTTAAAGAATAAGATAAAGTTCTGAAGTTAATATTAAGACAGCTTGAAGGATGCTGGGGTGGAAATTTGAAATGCAAGAGATATGAATATTTTTGGTTGGTTTGAGTTTTTTTCATTTTTTAAATTCAACATAAAAGAATTTAAATTTTTTAAGTTGATAAACTTTAATTAAAAATCTAAGCAGCATCAATTAAATAACAAAAAATATATTATTTATAGACAAAAAAGGAACTTAAAGAGATTAGAATAAAAAGAAATATTGAAAATTGCTACCTTCTGAAAAATTCTACTGGAAGATATTCAATAACCCAAAAATAAACTCTTGAATATTTTCATTCATAAATAAAAGGGGAATTTGAGAAAATAATTCTTTGAAGGTTATTTCTCATATTTTGTTTGTTAATGCTCTTTTGTTCGAAGCAAAAATGTTGCTATGAAGGAGTAAATAAATATAATCTAAAAAAATCGCCTGTGTGAAGTACGGCGGTCCAACTTTGAGTTTTGAGCTGAAATTTGGCATGTTTAAAGACACTTTTGCGACACTTTTCGACAACTATTTAGTTTTTTACGACACCACTTAGATTTCGAGATAACGATGGGTCAATTTTTGGGGAAAAGCCCGCCGTACTTCACGTTTTCTGGCGGTCTTTTTTCTAAAACACATCTTTATTAGACATGTTATGTATTATTTTAATAGTATTTTTTGCGACACTTTTCGACACGAAAACCGTTTTTGGATCCGACTATCTATTGCTGAGTTATGGCTTGTCAAAGATTCGCATACTTGAGATATTACCCAAAAAACTCAACTTTCGCTATTTCTAAATATATACTACAAAATTTATATCAAAACACATCGCCTTTTCGTGAGTAATTCAAATCTGCAAAGATCTTTTCAATCCGAAAAGTTGTCGTTGAGTTATGGCCATTTAAGTGACCAGCCTGGTACTCAAGGTTCATTTAGAAGAATTTTTAACAACACTTTCCGAAAAAAAATTATTTTAACTCTTAATAAAACTTTTCTATTGTAATTTTGTCTGACTAATCTAAATCTGCAAAGATCTTTTCAATCCGACAAATTGTCGTTGAGTTATGGCCATTTAAGTGACCAACATGGAACACAAGGTTCACTCTGGAGATTTTTTAACGACACTTTACGACAAAAATTAATTTTAACTCTTAATAAGACTTTTCTATTGTAATTTTGTCTGATAAATCCAAATCTGCAAAGATCTTTTCAATCTGACAAGTTATCGCATAGTTATGGCCATTTAAGTGGCACCAGGTTCACAAAAATTGTAGTATTACAAAAAGTGAAAATTTCGAATATCTGATATTTTTTAAGAATTTTTGTTAACGATGAATTCTTATTTACTTGTACCTAAATTTTTATTACTCAAATTAAAAATCATTATTATTTTAATTTCAATTTTTAAAATTATAACTTTTAAAATTTTTGAAAAAACCGAAACTGAGATTGTTTATTTTCTACCTGCTTCTAAATTTTTTTTTTTTATTTTAAAAATTCTAACTAAATGACAAAGTTCTAAGTTAAGTAGAGAATAAACTAAAAAATTATATTATTTTGGAATTTAAAAAAATTTAATTTCGGAAAAGATAAAACTTGGTAAAATGTAGTCAACCATAAGAAAAAGAAAACAAATTTAATCCCAAAATTAAAGAAGCAGGTAGAAAATAAACAATCTCAGTTTCGGTTTTTTCAAAATTTTTAAAAGTTATAATTTTAAAAATTGAAATTAAAATAATAATGATTTTAAATTTGAGCAATAAAAATTTAGGTACAAGTAAATAAGAATTCATCGTTAACAAAAATTCTTAAAAAATATCAGATATTCGAAATTTTCACTTTTTGTAATACTACAATTTTTGTGAACTTGGTGTTACTTAAATGGCCATAACTATGCGATAACTTGTCGGATTGAAAAGATCTTTGCAGATTTGGATTTATCAGACAAAATTGCTACATAAAAGTCTTATTTAGAGTTCAAATAAATTTTTGTCGCAAAGTGTCGTTAAAAAACTTCTAAGTGAACCTTGTGTACCTGGCTGGTCACTTAAATGGCCATAACTATGCGACAACTTGTCGGATTGAAAAGATCTTTGCAGATTTGGATTAGTCAGACAAAACTACAATAGAAAAGTCTTATTAAGAGTTAAAATTAATTTTTGTCGTAAAGTGTCGTTAAAAAATCTCCAGAGTGAACCTTGTGTTCCATGTTGGTCACTTAAATGGCCATAACTCAACGACAATTTGTCGGATTGAAAAGATCTTTGCAGATTTAGATTAGTCAGACAAAATTACAATAGAAAAGTTTTATTAAGAGTTAAAATAATTTTTTTCGGAAAGTGTTGTTAAAAATTCTTCTAAATGAACCTTGAGTACCAGGCTGGTCACTTAAATGGCCATAACTCAACGACAACTTTTCGGATTGAAAAGATCTTTGCAGATTTGAATTACTCACGAAAAGGCGATGTGTTTTGATATAAATTTTGTAGTATATATTTAGAAATAGCGAAAGTTGGGTTTTTTGGGTAATATCTCAAGTATGCGAATCTTTGACAAGCCATAACTCAGCAATAGATAGTCGGATCCAAAAACGGTTTTCGTGTCGAAAAGTGTCGCAAAAAATACTATTAAAATAATACATAACATGTCTAATAAAGATGTGTTTTAGAAAAAAGACCGCCAGAAAACGTGAAGTACGGCGGGCTTTTCCCCAAAAATTGACCCATCGATATCTCGAAATCTAAGTGGTGTCGTAAAAAACTAAATAGTTGTCGAAAAGTGTCGCAAAAGTGTCTTTAAACATGCCAAGTTTCAGCTCAAAACTCAAAGTTGGACCGCCGTACTTCACACAGGCGATTTTTTACTGCTTTATGCTGCACAAAATGCTCTTTTAAGGTTCGAATAAAAAAATTTGGAGGACAAGCAAAGTCGTAGGAAAAATTTGGGAAATCAGCAATGCTTCCAATAAAAGTTACAGGACTTTCAAAAAAAAAATTTTCGTTTTGTACGAATTTCAATATTTTTTACCCTAAAAGTAAATGGGAATCGAAAGAGATAAAGAAGATAAGGAGAAGCATTAAAAGAAAATTTTCCATGGAGATTTTATGGAACATTATCGTTGTAATTATCAAGGAATCATTTTTTGAAAGGCGCAACCAAAAAAACATCACAGCAATAAAAGTTTTTATGGAAAAAAGTTTTCTACGCCTTTTATGCTCAAAATTTGTCCCTGTTCGTTTTTGTTTTAATAATTTTTGTTGTTATTATGAAATTGGAATGTATTAAAAGTCAATTCATTGTGTTGTTCAGTTTCGGTCAAGAATGAATGAATTAGCAAATTATAAGCTGCTGTAAAGCTTTCATGGAAAAGCTTAATGGAATTAATGTCGATAATTATTTTTCACGTGTCATTTTATTTTCATCGTGCACCCTTGAGAGATTTTTTTTTTTTGTAGAAGTTCAGAATTTTTTTGGTTGATGGTCAAATGTGGGTGTGGATGATTTTCGTGGAATTAAATTGTTGTGTATTTTTTTATTATGTTTTATTGTTCTTGTTCGTGTAATTGAATTTTTTTGATATTTTTGGTAATTTTCGTTATTTCACTGTTCAAATTTCAAATGAATTTTTACTAAAGCTCAAATTAAAATTAGTAAAAACAGTTAAGAAAATTCAGCAAAATTTTTCAATAAAATTTTTTAAAGCATATTTGTAAAAATAAACTTTGATTTTTTTTCCAAAATTTTAAAAAACTACCTAATATTTTTTATACTTGAATTACGTAATATTTTAAAGCTAATCAAAGTTTAAAAAATCTTTCAGGTAAAAAGGTATCAACTTTAAAACTTGGCATTAATTTTTGAACTTTTTTCAAATTTAAAAAATTTAGGGTAAAAAATATTGAAATTTGTACAAAACGAACAAAATTTTTTCAATGGTCTGTAACTTTCATTGGAAGCAATGTTGATTTCCCAAATTTTTCCTAGGACTTTATTTGGTTTCCATATTTTATTAATCAATCTTGAAAACAGCTATTTTTGCAGCATAAAGCACTAAAAAACGTCTTGAGATTTAAATATTGAAATTTGTACAAAAAATATTGAAATTTGTACAAACAAATATTGAAATTTGTATACCACATTCACTCGATTTTTGCACCCAAAACTTGGGAAAAATTAAATTTCTTGAAGTATTTTTATTTGAGTAAGTTTTACATCATCTTGAGCTGCTTATTAGTCCTTTAAATTTAATTTAATTAATTTGTTTATACAAAAACAATTGAAATTCTTCACCGCCTACTATTGAAATTTTGTACAAATTTCAATATTTGTTGTATACAAATTTCAATATTTGGAATGAAGTGGATTTTTTTTCGTATAAGCAGTGATTTGTACGGGCAAAAGTTTAGTTAATCGTAAACTTCAATCTCCGAGCAAAGTCATAAGACCTTAATATGTGGACCAAAATGTCTTCTTAGCCAATTTTTTCATGTTCGAAAATTGTACAAAAATTTTTTTGTGATTTTGTTCATACAAATTTCAATATTGTACAAATTTCAATATTTTTTACCCTAATTTCAAATTTCCAAAAAGTCAAAAATGTTTCCAAAATCACCGCAATGCCTTCCAAAAATAATATTAAGTAATTTAAATGCATACAACATCGTATTGTGTATAATCGAGTAATAAATTAATGTAAAGTAATTCGAGTCCAAATATTTTTCAAATAATTTATACCTTCTTGCCTGAATAGAGATGAAATATTACTTAAAAACGTGCAAAATTTAGCAAAACTGGCAGTCTCAAAAAAATTTTTTAAATAAAATTAAAGGAAAGAAAAATTACAATTGACGCAATGTGAAATGACGCAAAACTGGGGAGGGCTTTAGGTTACGAATAATTAAGATGTAATCTGATTAATTCGATAATTAACAATATTTTTCCTCTTTTCCTTTCTTAATTTATTGTGTCATTATCATCAATCAATATTGACATTTTTTGTAAGAAGAAAAAAATTAAAATAAAAAAAAGAGAAAAGAAAATTTTTGAATTAATTTTTTTTCTTCACGAAACATGAAGCTAATAATTTATTAAAAGCATTTGGGTAATCTCATCGTTATGAAGCATCCATCATCAATAATTGTATGAAAAATTAATGATTTTAAATTCACGAGTAAAATTTTCTGCTAATGGTGGCGATATTTTGTGAAAAAGTTTATAATTTTTTAATAATTAAGATATTGTTATTCGGATCATTGGATCAACAATTATTTTAGTGAAAGTTTTTAACTGAAGAATTAAGTTATTGCTTGGAGGATGTTTGTTGGTTTTTTGTTACATTAATGATTTTTATTGTTGATTATTATAGAATTAAATTTAAGATTAGTAATTTAAATTTCAAGCATAGTTTCTTAAAAGATTAAAAAAAGTAGTTTTATTGAATTCTTTATAAAATTCAAAAATTTAAGTGTATGAAAAAATATTAGAAATTTGATTTTTTTTTTTTAAATTTATTTTTGGGCAAATGAGGACCCGATTAATTTGAGATTTAACCATCCGTATTTTAAATGAAAGTAAGAAAGCAATGCGAAGAAAATAAAAATGTAGAAAATTTGAAGGTTCAAAATGAACTTCAAATTCCTATTAAAATTAGAATACAATAATTTTCCGAAATTGTTATTGATTTTGATTTTTCAAATTTTTTTGAATGATTTTTTTGCCTGTGTGAAGTACGGCGGTCCAACTTTGAGTTTTGAGCTGAAACTTGGCATGTTTAAAGACACTTTTGCGACACTTTTCGACAACTATTTAGTTTTTTACGACACCACTTAGATTTCGAGATATCGATGGGTCAATTTTTGGGGAAAAGCCCGCCGTACTTCACGTTTTCTGGCGGTCTTTTTTCTAAAACACATCTTTATTAGACATGTTATGTATTATTTTAATAGTATTTTTTGCGACACTTTTCGACACGAAAACCGTTTTTGGATCCGACTATCTATTGCTGAGTTATGGCTTGTCAAAGATTCGCATACTTGAGATATTACCCAAAAAACCCAACTTTCGCTATTTCTAAATATATACTACAAAATTTATATCAAAACACATCGCCTTTTCGTGAGTAATTCAAATCTGCAAAGATCTTTTCAATCCGAAAAGTTGTCGTTGAGTTATGGCCATTTAAGTGACCAGCCTGGTACTCAAGGTTCATTTAGAAGAATTTTTAACAACACTTTCCGAAAAAAAATTATTTTAACTCTTAATAAAACTTTTCTATTGTAATTTTGTCTGACTAATCTAAATCTGCAAAGATCTTTTCAATCCGACAAATTGTCGTTGAGTTATGGCCATTTAAGTGACCAACATGGAACACAAGGTTCACTCTGGAGATTTTTTAACGACACTTTACGACAAAAATTAATTTTAACTCTTAATAAGACTTTTCTATTGTAGTTTTGTCTGACTAATCCAAATCTGCAAAGATCTTTTCAATCCGACAAGTTGTCGCATAGTTATGGCCATTTAAGTGACCAGCCAGGTACACAAGGTTCACTTAGAAGTTTTTTTAACGACACTTTGCGACAAAAATTTATTTGAACTCTAAATAAGACTTTTATGTAGCAATTTTGTCTGATAAATCCAAATCTGCAAAGATCTTTTCAATCCGACAAGTTATCGCATAGTTATGGCCATTTAAGTAACACCAAGTTCACAAAAATTGTAGTATTACAAAAAGTGAAAATTTCGAATATCTGATATTTTTTAAGAATTTTTGTTAACGATGAATTCTTATTTACTTGTACCTAAATTTTTATTGCTCAAATTTAAAATCATTATTATTTTAATTTCAATTTTTAAAATTATAACTTTTAAAAATTTTGAAAAAACCGAAACTGAGATTGTTTATTTTCTACCTGCTTCTTTAATTTTGGAATTAAATTTGTTTTCTTTTGCTTATGGTTGATTACATTTTACCAAGTTTTATCTTTTCCGAAATTAAATTTTTTAAATTCCAAAATAATATAATTTTTTAGTTTATTCTCTACTTAACTTAGAACTTTGTCATTTAGTTAGAATTTTTAAAATAAAAAAAAAATTTAGAAGCAGGTAGAAAATAAACAATCTCAGTTTCGGTTTTTTCAAAATTTTTAAAAGTTATAGTTTTAAAAATTGAAATTAAAATAATAATGATTTTTAATTTGAGAAATAAAAATTTAGGTACAAGTAAATAAGAATTCATCGTTATCAAAAATTCTTAAAAATATCAGATATTCGAAATTTTCACTTTTTGTAATACTACAATTTTTGTGAACCTGGTGCCACTTAAATGGCCATAACTATGCGATAACTTGTCAGATTGAAAAGATCTTTGCAGATTTGGATTTATCAGACAAAATTACAATAGAAAAGTCTTATTAAGAGTTAAAATTAATTTTTGTCGTAAAGTGTCGTTAAAAAATCTCCAGAGTGAACCTTGTGTTCCATGTTGGTCACTTAAATGGCCATAACTCAACGACAATTTGTCGGATTGAAAGATCTTTGCAGATTTAGATTAGTCAGACAAAATTACAATAGAAAAGTTTTATTAAGAGTTAAAATAATTTTTTTTCGGAAAGTGTTGTTAAAAATTCTTCTAAATGAACCTTGAGTACCAGGCTGGTCACTTAAATGGCCATAACTCAACGACAACTTTTCGGATTGAAAAGATCTTTGCAGATTTGAATTACTCACGAAAAGGCGATGTGTTTTGATATAAATTTTGTAGTATATATTTAGAAATAGCGAAAGTTGAGTTTTTTGGGTAATATCTCAAGTATGCGAATCTTTGACAAGCCATAACTCAGCAATAGATAGTCGGATCCAAAAACGGTTTTCGTGTCGAAAAGTGTCGCAAAAAATACTATTAAAATAATACATAACATGTCTAATAAAGATGTGTTTTAGAAAAAAGACCGCCAGAAAACGTGAAGTACGGCGGGCTTTTCCCCAAAAATTGACCCATCGTTATCTCGAAATCTAAGTGGTGTCGTAAAAAACTAAATAGTTGTCGAAAAGTGTCGCAAAAGTGTCTTTAAACATGCCAAATTTCAGCTCAAAACTCAAAGTTGGACCGCCGTACTTCACACAGGCTAAAAAATCCACTTTATTTCAAATATTGAAATTCGTACACACAAATATTGAAATTCGTACACTCAAATATTGAAATTCGTACACCAAGTACTCACGATTTTTGCATCCAAAACTTGAGAAAAAATTAATATTCTTGCAGTATTTTCATTTGAGGAGGTTTTTATTCATTCTGAGCAGCTTATTCATGCTTTAAAATTAATTTATTTAATTTGTTTACACAAAAACAATTAAAATTCTTCACCGCCTACTATTGAAATTTTGTACGAATTTCAATATTTCTTCTGTACGAATTTCAATATTTGGAATGAGGTGGATTTTTTTCGTATAAGCAGTGCTAATTTATGCCTTGACTTAATTTAATTGGAAAGTAGAGTGCACGAGCAAAGTCATAAGATCTTAAAATATGGCCAATCTTGAGTTTAAAGGCAATTTTTTCGAGTCTAAAAATTGTGAAAAAATTTTTTTGTAAATTTGTTCGTACGAATTTTGGTTTTGTACGAATTTCAATATTTTTTACCCTACTTTTGGTATATTAAAAAAAAAAAAAGAATTTCAATTATAATTTTCCCTTAAAAGCATGAAATGAAGACACACAAAAAAGGAAATAAAATAAAGAGACCGAAAATATAAACATAAATACCGCTACTCAAGCCCAAATAAACAAGAAAGGATATTATTCTTATATGTCTTCCTTTTATCCCAGAAACTTTTTTTTCTCTTGTTAAACAGCTGAGGACAGTTTTTGTGTTTCTTTCTCCCTAACTCACCATTTACATCTTCTTTTTTCATTCCAATATTGAGGTAGGAAATTAAAATGAATATTATCATTTTGCTTGTTGTCTTGTTGTTGGTTTTTTGGACTCAGTGTTGTTAGTTTGGATGTTTTCTGGTGCTTTTTGTGATTAGATGTTTGAGGATATTATTTTGACTGAAGTATTTTGACAACATTTTTAGAATTTTGAATTTATCTTACCGTAGAACTTGTAACGACAAAAATTATCATTTTTAAAAAATACATTTTTAAATTTTCATTTTTAATATTTTTTCATTTTTAATTTTAATCCGCTTCAAAAATTTTCAAAAAAGGCATTCTCTCTAAGAATCATTAAAAAAATTTAGAATTTGAAATAATACCAAATCACAAAGTTAGAAATTATAAATCTTGCCTCCTAATTCAAAGAAATCACCACTGTTTTCACTATTTAATACCAATAAACAAAGCCAAAAAAAAGCTTTAATATTTCGTAATCCAAATATATTTTCTTGTTTATGAATATCAAGAAGAATGGACAGAGATTATTACATATTCATAAATTTATCATACACAAGCATCACTGACATTAAAACTAACAGTTGTTATCTCAAAAATATAAATACAAATGTTGAACATTTACAATTGTAATCTCACAATTTGATTATAGATAAGCACCATGTACTTAGCAACCAGATTTACAAGAGTTGGCAACAAAAAAAAGTTAAAACAGTAGAAATTGAGATGAAATTGATACTAATTGTGTGTCTAATTTACTTGTTAACTGCAGGAGGATCCAATTTTTTCTGCTGGCGAATTTTCCTGTTTATAATTTTGAGGAAATAAAAAAAAAAATTGATTTCTTGAAAGTTACACTCACGAAAAAAATCTAAAATTCCAATTTAAAAAAAATCTAAAATTCCAATTTAAAAAAATCTAAAATTCTAATTTAGATTTTAAAATACTGAATTTTAGAAATTTAAAATTGCGATTTTAGAAATATAAAATCCGAAATTTTAGATTTTAAATCTATACTAGTGTTTTGGGGCCCGTCACGGGCCCCGTTGCGGGCCCGTTGCATTTGTCTTAAAGCTATTAGACATCTCATTTATAAAAAAAAATACTTCAAATTTTCATTAAATTCTATCAAAAACAACTTTTTAACAGTTTTTTAATTTTGATGGTAAAAGGTTAGTTAATCAAAATTCTTCAAAAATATTAATTCAATATCCTTAATTTTAAAGAAATGACAATTTTTGAGCACCCCCATAGTAGTAAGAGAACTTTAGATCTTTCAATACCTAGCTAAGCATTTAATATTTTACCAATGACTCTTACTTTTTCGTCCAATTTCATAAAATACTTATAGTTCATCTTGAATTGAATTCAAAGCACATGAAATTTCACTTTTGAAAGAAGTCTTGAATGTGGCAGCGGAAATTTTGGATAAGCTGTGCTCCACTTGACTTTGTTTCACTTTGCATTGCTGAGCAAAGTGAAGCGAAGCTTTGCTGACCCGTTGGAGACTTAATCTTCAATCTTATTCAAAGCGAAGCTTTGCTGACCCGATGGAGACTTAATCTTCAATCTTATGCAAAGCGAAGCTTTTCTGACCCGATTGAGCCTTAATCTTCAATCTTATGCAAAGCGAAGCTTTGCTGACCCGATTGAGACTTAATCCTCAATCTTATGCAAAGCGAAGCTTTGCTGACCCGATGGAGACTTAATCCTCAATCTTATGCAAAGCGAAGCTTTGCTGACCCGATGGAGACTTAATCTTCAATCTTATGCAAAGCGAAGCTTTGCTGACCCGATGGAGACTTAATCTTCAATCTTATGCAAAGCGAAGCTTTGCTGACCCGATGGAGACTTAATCTTCAATCTTATGCAAAGCGAAGCTTTGCTGACCCAATGGAGACTTAATCCTCAATCTTATGCAAAGCGAAGCTTTGCTGACCCGATGGAGACTTAATGCTCAATCTTAGGCAAAGCGAAGCTTTGCTGACCCGATGGAGACTTAATCTTCAATCTTATGCAAAGCGAAGCTTTGCTGACCCGATTGAGCCTTAATCTTCAATCTTATGCAAAGCGAAGCTTTGCTGACCCGATGGAGACTTAATCTTCAATCTTATGCAAAGCGAAGCTTTGCTGACCCGATGGAGACTTAATCTTCAATCTTATGCAAAGCGAAGCTTTGCTGACCCGATGGAGACTTAATCTTCAATCTTATGCAAAGCGAAGCTTTGCTGACCCGATGGAGACTTAATCTTCAATCTATGCAAAGCGAAGCTTTGCTGACCCGATCGAGACTTAATCTTCAATCTTATGCAAAGCGAAGCTTTGCTGACCCGATGAAGACTTAATCTTCAATCTTATGCAAAGCGAAGCTTTGCTGACCCGATTGAGACTTAATCCTCAATCTTATGCAAAGCGAAGCTTTGCTGACCCGATTGAGACTTAATCCTCAATCTTATGCAAAGCGAAGCTTTGCTGACCCGATGGAGACTTAATCTTCAATCTTATGCAAAGCGAAGCTTTGCTGACCCGATGGAGACTTAATCCTCAATCTTAGGCAAAGCGAAGCTTTGCTGACCCGATTGAGACTTAATCCTCAATCTTATGCAAAGCGAAGCTTTGCTGACCCGATGGAGACTTAATCTTCAATCTTATGCAAAGCGAAGCTTTGCTGACCCGATGGAGACTTAATCTTCAATCTTATGCAAAGCGAAGCTTTGCTGACCCGATGGAGACTTAATCCTCAATCTTATGCAAAGCGAAGCTTTGCTGACCCGATGGAGACTTAATGCTCAATCTTAGGCAAAGCGAAGCTTTGCTGACCCGATGGAGACTTAATCTTCAATCTTATGCAAAGCGAAGCTTTGCTGACCCGATGGAGACTTAATCTTCAATCTTATGCAAAGCGAAGCTTTGCTGACCCGATGGAGACTTAATCCTCAATCTTATGCAAAGCGAAGCTTTGCTGACCCGATGGAGACTTAATCTTCAATCTTATGCAAAGCGAAGCTTTGCTGACCCGATGGAGACTTAATCCTCAATCTTATGCAAAGCGAAGCTTTGCTGACCCAATAGTCGAACGCGGAAGCTATTGACTTTCTACGTAAGTCGTGTTTTTTTCTTTAATTTGTTCTGTTCAATATTTTTCGGAAATGAAAACTTTTTTGCTCAAATATAAGATTACTTAAAATTATTTAAATTTGCTTACCAAAAGTTTTGTCAGAGCTTTTTTTGAAATCTATGAGCCGCTTTCACTAAGGTGGATAATCTTATCCGAAGATAATCCTCTTTTTTGATTTTTTTTACGCTTAAAATTTCATGAAAAATTAAGAAAAATTTTATGGATTGATGGATTGATGGATTTCACTAAAAAAGATTACCCATGGATAAGGATTATTCTGGATTATCCATACTGAAAATCGAAAATGTTAAACTTGGTCTCTCCTAAGTTTTACATTTTCAGGATAATCCACTGGATAATCTCTGGCCACTTTACTGTTTCTATGAAATCTAAAATAGCAGTCAAAGATTTCAATCTTTCAATGATTTGAGCGTTCGCGCGTCAGCGCGAACGCGAAAATTTTAGATTATTAAGAATTACGTATTTGAGAAGAATTCACATGATTCATCATTCACATGATCCACTATCCAAATTTTGGCCAAATTTTATCCACATGGCAAACTTCAGTTAAAAAAACTTTAACAGCTCGGTACAGGACAAAAATTACGTAATCTAACCTCAAATAACTTCAAAATCCAAAAAAAGGAATGCTGACTATTTACTCACTATCCATATGACCCACAACTCAAAAATCAGCTCATAAGACCTCAGCAGATCACTACAATTGCTAAAATTGCGATTCTAACCTCAAACAGCATCAAAATTCAAAAGTAGGTATACGGCCTTTTTACTCATCACCCACTCGTTCTACATGCCAAATTTTAGCTCATAAGACCTTAACAGTTCACTGTAACACAAAAAATACACATTCTAACCTCAAATAATCTAAAAATCAAAAGTAGATATACAGCCTATTTACTTATTACCCACATGATCCGCGTGTTAAATTTTATCTTCTAAGATCTTAACAGTTCACTACAGTGCAAAAAATCTGAATTCTAACCTCAAATAACCTCAAATTCCAAAATGACTATGCAGTCTTTTTGATCATCATCCACATGTCCTACATGCCAAATTTCAGCTCAAGAAACCTTAACAGCTCACCACCACAACAAAAAGAAAACGTCAAAAAACCGTCATTTTTGAGGTTAAATCAAAGCTATCCTAACCTCAAAATTTTCAAAAAAATTTTTTTTTGCATGTGGTAATCATGAAAAGTCATTTCCCACAATATAATATCAAAAAAACTTCAAATAGAACGAAATCGAAAATAACCGTCAAAAAAAATTTAAATTTCGATCACGCAATCACGGAATCAGCATTTTAGGTTTTTATAGTATTGATTGGATTGTAAATCTAACATTTTCTGTTAAATTTTTCCATGCAAATCTAAAATCAAATTTTAGTTTTTTTCCTGAGTGTATTTTTAAAGAAATCTAAATCCATTTTGTTGGATGTAGGATGATTTGGATTTTCTTTACCATCGAGATATTGAGTTGCAGACAAGTTGCTGAGGAAAAAATTTTGATTTTTTAAATGAAAAAGTTTAGAATTAAAATTCAATTATTATCTGTACATAATTATACAAAGATAATGAATCTGAATGAGAGGTTGTTCTTATATGATGTCAATTTCAAACAATAGATTTTTTGTTTTTTTGAAAATTTTGTGCCAGTGGGGAGGAGGAGGATTCCAAAATTCAAGTTTTTGATAGATGTTATCAGTCTAAGGATCTTCATTGAAATTAGCATTTAATAACGAAAAAAATATTTTCATAAAATAAATCATTAAAAAAATTAAGAAATAAATTTTTACTTGAATTTCTAAAAATAAAATGTTCGCGAAATTTTCGAGTTAATTTATTTTAAAAAGAAAAAATCATAAAATTTTCGATACAAAATTAAAATAAAAAATTCAACAAATTTGAGACACAAATAAAAATTCCCAGAAGGCCAGCAAACAATTCCATAAAAACACAAAATTTCCATACAAAAGCAACAACAACGAGAAAAAGAAAAAAATTTTATCACTTTGAACTTCAAAAGGAATTCTAAATCATAATATCTTCAGAGAAGTTCCACAACCCCAAAAAAACAAAAAGCCTTGAATTTCAAATCTTTTCTCATATTCAACTTATTTATTTCTTCATCTCTTGAAATTTATTGTGCCATATTTCAACTACAAAACACATATAAAAGTTCTTCTTCATCTTCTTCATAATGTGTATCATCACAACCACAATATGATACTAGCAAAAATAAATAAATAAATATATAAAATATAAATACGAGATGAAAATGGATTTTTTTTGTGTTGTTGAATTTCTTTCTAACGCATTTGAATCTTTATAAGAAGAGAAGCACACATTTTCCCAACAATTACCACTTATTTTAGATAATATTTGTAGATTCTTGTGTAACTAGAAATCCTTTTTTTGTTTCTAATCCATTTCCACTTCTTCCTTCCTTTCACCACATCCTTATTTATTTTATTTCACAAGGCTTATTGGTTTCTTATAGAAAAACAAATTTGGACGCTTCCATTCACTCTCTTATATGAGAAAAAGGAAGGAAAGAACGAGGAGGGCAAGCAAGAAGCAAAGCTGAATAGAATATTTATTTATTTTTATGGTCACATAAAAAAATATTTTTTTCTTTCTTTCGCAAAGTGGAGTCTCTTGTTCTTTTGAAATGCAATGAATATTATAATAATGATAATAAAAATAATATCTAATGGTATAATCATTAAAGCTGCACTGTTCCTCATATGGGGGTTTATCATATTCACACCGTTTCACGTTGTGAATATATTGTTTTCGATAGATTTAAAAAATCGTTTTTTTAGTTTTTTGGCGCCAAAACTCAAAATTTTCATAAACAGTTCGGTGTGAAAAGTTCGGCCTCAAAATTATCTACAAAATACAAAAAACCGCATTGAAAAAGGTTTTGATGCCACCGGACACGACCCCAAAAAGTGGTGGTGTATGCTTACAAGCACGTTGGTTCGTCGCATAACTCAACTACGAAAAAATAATTTTTTGTCAAAAATGTCTCAAAATGTGCGCATTATCACTCAAAAGTGCTGTGAATCTTTTGGTGCCGATCCATGCAGACTATTCCGAGAAATTAACGAAATAGTGTGTTTTTTAAGCATATTTTAGCCGATTATTGCAAAATACCGTTAAAAAATTTCACACAAATTGTTAATTGAACTTTTTTGATCAAAATCAATGAAAAATGAAGTTTTGTTGAGAAAAAATGCAAAGAAAATTTTTTAGCCACCAGTACACCTCCCACAAACCTAAATTTTGGAAAAATTCGTGTGGTTCACTGTGTGGATGGATTTTTGTAAACTTTTCTGTTTTTGATCAATAAATGCGAGAACTTTTATGGAAAAATACCAAAAATATTTTTAATCCAAGTTTAGTTGGTCAAAAAGTCGAAAAAGTTCAAAAAATCGGCATTTTTTGGACATTTCGCCTTCCTGTACCTACAATTCGGACTTAAAAATTCTAAAAACCTGTGATTATTGTAGCTTATAATTAGACCTAAAAGTCGTACATACGTTGTCATGTCCAAAAACATCAATTAGTGCTTGAAAATTGAGTCCAAATGTAAAAATTCTCGATTTTTTTAGTAACCTTAATTTTCAATCTTATGCAAAGCGAAGCTTTGCTGACCCGATCGAGACTTAATCTACAATCTTATGCAAAGCGAAGCTTTGCTGACCCGATGGAATCCCAATCTTCAAACTTATGCAAAGCGAAGCTTTGCTGACCCGATCGAATCCTAATCTTCAAACTTATGCAAAGCGAAGCTTTGCTGACCCGATGGAGTCTTAATCTGCAATCTTATGCAAAGCGAAGCTTTGCTGACCCGATTGAGACTTAATCTTCAATCTTATGCAAAGCGAAGCTTTGCAGACCCGATGGAATCCTAATCTTCAAACTTATGCAAAGCGAAGCTTTGCTGACCCGATGGAATCCTAATCTTCAAACTTATGCAAAGCGAAGCTTTGCTGACCCGATGGAATCCTAATCTTCAAACTTATGCAAAGCGAAGCTTTGCTGACCTGATGGAATCCTAATCTTCAAACTTATGCAAAGCGAAGCTTTGCTGACCCGATGGAATCCTAATCTTCAAACTTATGCAAAGCGAAGCTTTGCTGACCCGATGGAATCCTAATCTTCAAACTTATGCAAAGCGAAGCTTTGCTGACCCGATCGAATCCTAATCTTCAAACTTATGCAAAGCGAAGCTTTGCTGACCCGATGGAATCCTAATCTTCAAACTTATGCAAAGCGAAGCTTTGCTGACCCGATGGAGTCTTAATCTGCAATCTTATGCAAAGCGAAGCTTTGCTGACCCGATTGAGACTTAATCTTCAATCTTATGCAAAGCGAAGCTTTGCAGACCCGATGGAATCCTAATCTTCAAACTTATGCAAAGCGAAGCTTTGCTGACCCGATGGAATCCTAATCTTCAAACTTATGCAAAGCGAAGCTTTGCTGACCTGATGGAATCCTAATCTTCAAACTTATGCAAAGCGAAGCTTTGCTGACCCGATGGAATCCTAATCTTCAAACTTATGCAAAGCGAAGCTTTGCTGACCCGATGGAATCCTAATCTTCAAACTTATGCAAAGCGAAGCTTTGCTGACCCGATCGAATCCTAATCTTCAAACTTATGCAAAGCGAAGCTTTGCTGACCCGATGGAATCCTAATCTTCAAACTTATGCAAAGCGAAGCTTTGCTGACCCGATGGAATCCTAATCTTCAAACTTATGCAAAGCGAAGCTTTGCTGACCCGATGGAATCCTAATCTTCAAACTTATGCAAAGCGAAGCTTTGCTGACCCGATGGAAACCTTAATTTTCAATCTTATGCAAAGCGAAGCTTTGCTGACCCGATGGAATCCTAATCTTCAAACTTATGCAAAGCGAAGCTTTGCTGACCCGATATAGAGTTTTGGAACGGTGTGAATATGCACATGAAGCGTGATCCGCTTCATTACTAGTTTTCTTATGAATTAAATATATGGTAAATGCGTGTCCATTTTACATGGGTGACTGACTGTCTGACTTGATGTCTGGATGCACAGCGGAAGAATTACGTGTTTTATGGACTTTTTTTTTGTTTGTTTGTTTGTTGGTTTTAGGTTGCGTCTGTAACGAGATTTTCTCTTTTGTTATGTATTTTTCGATCATGTGAATTTTCTTTATTGTTCATACTTACTCAATTTGGAAAAGTGATATGATATAGTCATAATTGTATTAGGTTTATTTCTGGGAGCTTGTTTGTAGGATGTTGGAAATATATTATATTTTAGATAGAATAGGTTTACATACTTAATAAACAATCAGAAAATTTTATTTTACTAATTTTTTGCAGACTTTTATGAAGTTAAAGTTTTGAACTTAAAATATCAATATTGAGGTAATTGACCATATTATCCTTCGATCTTATGTTCATCCCGCATACTTTCATTTCAAAAAAATTCAATAATCCTATCCTAACTCAAAAGATATTTAAACTTTCAAGTAGAATATAATTTAAAAAATAACTCAATTTCTAAAATTATCTTCTAAATCCCTTTCAACAGACCATCTCAACTTTAAAATCCTCATCAATAATTTATACAAAAATAAAAAATTTTAAAAACCATTCAAAAATTTCTCAGTAGGATATTTTAATTAATCTGTATTAATGCTCCCCAGCCACAACCACCCACAAATACACAAAAAACCCTTCTTACTTCATGAATATTAAGTAAATTTTTTTCTTTTATCGTCATCACTGTTGGACATTCAACATTTTTCTTCTTTTTGTTGCTCTTTAGTGACCGAAAAAAAGGAAGAAAAAAGAAAAACTTAAGGATCTTTAACATAACAGCTCCCATTGTTCCACTTTTCTTCTTTTCTCGTCGGTTTATTTATTTATTCAACATTTGTAGTATGTTGAACGTATAAAAGAGCGAGATGTTATTTTAGGAGTTTTTTTTATTTAGTCTTTCGACAGCAAAAAAAATGTCCCTCAATTTCCGCCTCTCCCTCGAGGTACCCCGCGTTTAATTGTCTATCTCTTTATTCCACCAGTGCTAATTTATTTTTATTTTTTCCATCATCTTCTTGTGTGTCCATCCGTACAACAATCTCAACAATGTTTATGAAGAATGAAAACATTGCACATTGTGAGATGAAAAATATGGTACATGCGCATGCTAAAAGCTCTCTATATGCTAAAATTGAGAATCTCATCTTTGTGGTGAATTTCTTGTACCAGACTACTGTTCAGCTGTGCAACGTATTGAAAAACATTCAGCTAAATAGAGAGAAAAAAAATGCTTTTCTGCTCATTATTTTTCATTCTCCTTCCGTCGCCCATCGACCTTCATAATCATCTCGATATTGTGTGTAGCGAAACACGATAAAGGAATTTTTTTGTGTATTTTCTCAACACGTTCAGTTTTAGATGATTCGTACATCGGAATGGTAAGAGGCTTTATTTGCTCCGCGCGAGTTAGTAAGTTCAAGTGAAAAAATATAATAAAAAAAATTGTGAAGAAAGGAAAAACTTGAAAATGTAACAAAATTTGCACTTGTAGTTGCGACACATGCACATGGATTATGAATGTGGAATTTATTTTAATGAAATGTGATGAGGATTATCTTGTGGATTGTGTTGAATTTTTTTAAAAGAAGAATTTATTTGTGACATGAAAAATTAATGGAATTAAAGAACAAAAAAATTGCGTAACAAAAAGGATTTAAATAATAAAAATATATGCTAAATCTGTGTTGACTAAAATGTTTGCTAATTTGTATAATTTCCTCATTTCAAATCCAAAAATCAACGAAGACAAAAAATAAAAAAAAAAATTAAATTTAATTGTCATGCTCGCATCATAAAATAGCCAGACGTACGTGAAAAATTAGATTATGCTCATTAAGTGAAAAATATGTGCAAGTGCTGATGATGCAGAGAAATCTAATTACAATTTGATTTATTTAAATGCGTCAGTCGTTCATCAATTTCATGAAATTTCAAATGTCCAGATGTGAACATGTATAGTTTTAATAATAAAAGTTTTATATGTTTTTGGCAATTTTACGCATCGCGATTATATTATTAGGGATACAGATAAAATATTGAATTTGACCCATGCACAAAAAAATATTTCTGGTACTAAACACGCATAGTAATATGTAAATTCTATTGAATTTTATGCACAATAAACCACCGAGTGACACATCATGAGCTAATCGCGCGATTGCTATGTGGTGGACTTAGCAAAAAAAAAAATATTTTCATTTTTTTTTGTCGATTGTTGCTCTGCAAAGCTTCGATGGAAAAAATAGATTTTCATTTTAATCTCATGCGGGAATGTTTATCTCGAGATTTTCATTCATTTGTGCTGGTTTGTGTTAGATATTTATGGATTTTGAACTTTTTTTTGGTGTTTTTTAGGAATTGTGAATTTTTTAAGGCCAATTTGCGATGATTTTGAATTTTTGTATGAAAAAAAATCAAAATTTTAAGAAAAATTGAATAATAAATTTTTATGTTTCAAGTTTAAGAATTTAAATTCAAATTTTCAATAAATTTTCTTATCGAAAAATCCTTTTCCAAACATTCAAACAATTTTTTTTCTGTGTTCACAATCTGCCACTAGCACACGTTTCGTGATAAATTTATTTCCCATGCAGAAGACCAGAATATATTTCTACAAACATTTATCTTTTCCGAATAAGTAAACCAAAAAGAAAGAATGTAAACAAGCTTCAATTGAATGTTTTCACGGGAACATTGTGAGCGTTTCCATGAAAACAAGATCATTGTCATGTCTAGATATGGATGCTGTAACAATAGCTCAACCGCTTGTTTTTCATAAAAAATTCTTAGAAAGTAGGTCCGGGGGTGCTTTGGGAAAGTTCAAGTTTCTATTTATTTTTGAAAATTGCTTTTCATTCCAATTCCGATGAAATGGAAACAAATGAAAATTTATTCTTGAAATTTGAAACTTTTGATAGACTTTTTGTAGAAAAATAATCATTTACAGCTAGATTATAATTTAATCCCATAATAACTCAAATTTTTATGTTCAAAATTGAAAATTGAGATACTTAAAAACCTAAAAATATAAACTTCAAAATATCGAAATTACAACCATAAAATACCTACATTTCAAAGTTTTTCAATAAAATTAATGGTTTTGAAAAAGGAAGTCATAAAAATGAATCAATCTATGTGAGCGATTTGGAATGAAAAGTTTCATTTATGGAGCAAGAAATAATGATATAAAAATTTTGAGCTTTTCTTTATTGAGTCGTTTGAAATTTGTTGGACGTCATTAGAAATTTTGTTACATTTTTGAAAAATAATTTTGTGATCATAACTTTTTGTTGTTTGACTATTTCAAATATAAAAGTTTCCATTTATTTAGAATTAATAGCACATTTTCATACGCTGACTAATTGTCCAGTTTAAATTTCATGAAAAAATGCAATTCCACACATAATCATCCTGTGTCCCTCGGTACCATCCCCTCTAATTTATTAACAAGCTTAATGTAATTTTTCAATTAGAATATCAAAAACATTAGCCTATACTAAATATCCACATAAACTATAATGTAAATTGTGCATATACGGATGCTACAAAAATATCAACTCACCATTATTTAAATCAACAGAAAAAGCTATAAAAGTGTTCGTTCCATGACATAATAAAAAGTTCTACATAAACGAATGAGAAGAAAAAAAGAGGAACTAGAAAAGGACAGACGAGAAAAAAAAAATATTATGTAGTTGCTGTCATTGAATGCATAATTAATTACTAAAATATCGAGTGATAAATTGTCTATGAATAAATTCACCAAATGATAATATTTTTTGATGAAAATTGATAGAAGTTGTATGTGTAGTGTATATATAGTATATGAGTTATCTGTGCTTCATCATATGATAACCAAATGAATAATAATATAACAGGATAATGCTTTTTAAAATCCATAGTGACATAGATGAATAAGTGATAAAATTATATGACATAGAAAAAAAAATAATTTTTTTGATGATTTAGATTGTATAAAAAATAGATTAAGGAATAATAATAATATTTTACATTCTGTGCCATAAAAAATAGCAGTAGTAAAAGAAGAAAAGGAGATGAAAAATAAAGTAAACTGAGAAAGAGAGAAAAAAATATAATAAAAATAATTTTGTGTCTTCTCCTCATGTCCCCATGTCATAGTTATGATAAGCATTTAATAATGTATGTAATCTCATGAGAAGGAAAGAAAAATATATATTTGCAAATTATCCACAGTAGTTGGAATTCGTAGAGTGAGCAAAAGCTGGAAAGAAAAAAGTGTTGTGTGAAGCAGAAAATGCAGAATTGAAAATTTTTCTTATTTTTTTCGTTCATTCCATTTTTTCATCTTCATTTGTGATTTTTCCTCGTTCCCTTTTTTGCTCTCAGTGTGTTCTGAATGCGGATGTATTAAAGTGAACAAGTGCTGCAAACAAAGTGAAAAAGAGAGAAAAAAAATAGAAATCATAAGAAATTTTTACATACATAGTCAATATCAATTCGAATAATGATGTGCTCATTAAAGATGTTTGTCGGAGGACTTGTATTGATTTTTCTAACTGCCGCTCCTGCTGGGACTAATGCACAATTACTAACAACGGAGAAGATTCCACTTGGTATGTAAAGAGACCTTAATTCTCAATGTTTAACAACTGTTATGGCATGGTGACCATCTGGTTGTAAGTTTTGGGATTTGAACATGATTTTCTTGTAGTTTTCTGATTTCATTAAACAAATGGAACTAAATTTTTTGATTTGATTAAACAAATGTAGCTTAAAGTAGTTCAAATCCCACAAATTTCTATCCAGATAGCCACCCATCCAATAACATACCTAAACTTATGAAATACACAAAAAAATGTGAAATATCAAATGGCTTTTACTCATATCCATGCTCTACTCACTTACTGTGAGGATATTTTTGTAACAATCCCTTTTTTTGCTGCCACAGCTAGTCCTACTGCTGCTTTACATCTCGGTCATTCCCATCAATTCTTATAACAAAAAAGGATTTTTTTTACCTTCTTTTCACTGTCTTTTTTGTTCCTTTTTTACATCCCTTTTCTTTATGCTTCATGTACATGTCATTGAGCCCAGGACATGTTTAGTTTTGCTAAAGGAGAAACAATGTTTGGAACTACAACAAAAATGGGATGTGATGATGTAGGAGTTTTGTCAGAATCTTGACATATTTTGGTTATTTTTTTCTACTTCCTTATTTGAGAAGGTATTTTTAGGTCATGAAGATATGCCTGAATGTTAAAGTTTTGGCATTTTTTAAAGAGGGATTTAGAAGAATATTCATGCTATTTATGTCTTTAAATGGATTTATATATGATCTAATTTTAGATAATATAAAATTTGAATGCAAGAGAAGTTCAAAAAATTGATGAAAAATTTCCATGCAAAAGTTAAATGAGTTTTATTCGAGAAATTTGCAAGCATGTAAATTTCCTTATGCTCCATAAAATCTTTGACTAATTGAGATTTTTTTTCCATATTACATTACACTCAACCAACCCACAACAACATCTGAGATAGATTTTGTCAAGCATTCTTGTTAATATGACTTTCAAGAGAAGTAATTAGTTTCAAGAGATTATTAAGTCATACAAAATTTCATTTAGTCATCTCGAAACTTTTTTAAGAGCTTTCATATTTTTTTGAGGTTTTTAAGTGATCTCGTGTTAAAGTGCTTTATGAAAATAATATAAAATCTCATCAGATACTTGACATTTTTCACAAATAGATTTTATGAAAGTTTTACTTTTTCAATGTGGAACGTGTGTTAGTTATTGAGGTTATGAGATTTTGAAGGGGATTTATATGCGAATATTAAGGATAATGAAAGTTGCAATATATGATGAATTTTGTTTTTGTAAATGCTTTTTAAGTTGTTGGCTAAGACCAAAAATATTTATTTGTAGTTCATGATATGTGTGTAATGTCCAATACAAGTCATAATCTCGATCAATAAATAAATACTTCAATAATCAATCTTTTCACTCAAACACACTTTATTGAACTAAAAGTTCGGTTTTCAAGTTCGGATTAAATTCAAATATTAATAAAGAAACCGTTAAATAAATAAATCAATTCATGACATTATGGAAGGAAATATTTGTAAATTATCTATTTGAAAAATCAATGGTGGGTCAAATGAATATGATTCTATGCAATTTCTAGAAACTTTTTGATTTGTCAATTATTTTTAATAAAAATAAGATATTTTGTATATAAAATTCTCAATGGAAAATTTTTAATTTTTTCCTCATAAAGCCTTTTAAAATTGCACATTTTTTATTATATTTTTTCAAAAAAATCATATTTTATCAAAAATCGTAAAATGTGCTTAAATTTCAGTTATTTTATATCATTTTCAAAGATTTTCTTTACCTGACGATTTTTGTCTCAGGGGTAGAAGACAACATGGGTGAAAATAAGAAACGCAAACAACTTTTTCTCCACTTCGTACCTACCAAAAAACACACATACAGGATGAGAAAAAACAAAAGAAAATATTTTAAGGGTAAAAAAAGTACGTTGTTATGTGATTTTTTTGGTCAAATCAATAGAAAATTGAAGCACATCTGCTTCGTTTGTTATTTTTTCCTCCTTAACAAATTTCCACCGTAAACAAAAGTCGTTTTCATCATGCACATATTTTTTTATTTCTCTTCTTATTTTCTGCAAAAATGAGGGTAGTGAAAAAAAAATCCATCAACAATTTTCACACAATTTTCGTCACTTTTCATAAAGCTCATAATGAAATCCCATAAGGACGTTCGCTCTTTGTCTATCCTCATTTTTTGGTCTTGGTGTATTAAAAAATCTTATTTTATTTTCGGCACAGGCAAAATTTCACTCGAAAGAATTTTTTTATTTTTATTACGATTTGCTTCAACGATTTGAGTCAACGATACGATGCGAAGCGAATGATTATGGTAGGAAGCTAATGAAGGTTGAAAAAAATGGGAGGAAGAAAGGAAAAAAAACTTGAAAAATGTAATTTAAAATCGTTGTGACGACTTTTTTGGGCTTCAAAATTTTTTAGGGTACATGAATTAAAAAGTCAGCTCATTAACACGTGATTTCCATTAAAATAACTTAATCCTTTCAACACACTTAAAAATATTAAAATGTTTGCGCAACGATGAGAGATAGAACTTAATATCAGGCATATTAAGGTGTAAAATAAAGAAATTTTATTTTAATTAAAGATGAAATTTATTTTTGTAAGTAGCTGTTAGCATAATTACTTAACTTATAGTATTATATTGAAGGGTTGAGTTGGGGGTGGAAATGGAAAGTTTTAATGATGGATGAATATTGATGGGAGGTGTGGTGATGGAAAAAAGCAAGGTGATGGTATGGAAAAAAAGAATTCTGTACAGGGGGTCCTCGATTTAAACAGATTCGATTTGAACTGTTTTGATTTAAATAACTGAAAATTTCCCATACACAAATTCAAATTTTCCTTTTAACGGTCATCTTTCATACGTTTCGATTTGAATAAATTCGATTTGAATAGAAAAATTTTGGAGCAAAAAAGAAATCTTAGATATACGGAAATGTTGCAAAACATACTAATGATCTTTCTGAGTACTAATACTAAAAATAAAGTAAAAACTGCCCCTCAAATTAACTTCAATTCTGCATTTAAAAACACACAAAAATTCATCAAAAAGCTGTATGAATTTCCCATCAAAGAAAAATCAGTGGAAACATATGCGCCTACATCTCACTACACGAGAATTCTATTAGCTCCTAGCATGTGAATCTCTATCAAAAATCACGATTTAAAAATAGTTTTCCCTCAAAAAAAAAAAGAAAAATGAGAGAAAGAATTTTTTTAGTGCTGAACAGAACAAATCGCAAAATAAATACATAAGAAAATTCAAATATGAATAATACAAAAGGATGTGAATCAGCTTTGTTATTTCATGCGATATGTACAACTTTTTTTATCCTCAGCATAAATATATTTCATCACACACTATACCATCCACAAAAAAAAGAATTTCTGCCTCTAAGGCGAGCACAAAAAAAAAAGCAAAAAAGCGAGGATTTCTCACTTGTGTCTCTTTTCTATCGTTCACTCAATGACTTTGAATAAAATTATTATGTTTGATATATTTCGTTCATTTCTTGTGAATGTGTGCGGATAGTCATTCATATTTATACTTTTTTCCTACTCTCATTCCCTTATCGCATTTGATTCATTCACACATGTATATTTATTATTATAGCAGGGCGATTCTCCACAAAAGTGGAATTTTCAAAAATGAGTTATAATTCCTCTTTTACTTGTTTCAATTCAAATTTTTTTTAACGACCAAACAAAAAATGATTTTTCCTTGTAAATTTAATTTTTTAGCTGTTAGATAGAAGATATTATGTTTTTATTGTAAAATCTTCACTAATAGTGATGATTCAAATGACAAAAAGTTAATTAAAGCCTATAAATGTTATTAAAATCAAATTAAGAAATAACGGTTTTCTAAAATTTGAAAAATTCCCCTGCAAAAGCGTCTTTGCGTTGCTTTGTGACATAAGTTGATTTTTCGGAGAATCGATTTTGCAGCTTAATCAAGCTACTTCACATAAATTGAAGGCATGCATATTAAAGTATTTATAAAAATCTATCGTTTCATATATATCATGTATTTTTAAAGTTGGATTTTAATAGTTAATTTTCGATTCTCCGATAAAAACTCTGAAAAAATTCAACTTTTGGTCACAAAGCAACAGACCGAAGAATTGAAATATTTAATTAACAAAGGAGTATAGAGTTAAACCGAATAAATTACGGCATAGAAAATGGAAAAATGTATCATATAAGCTGAAAATCATGATAACTTTAGTGGAAATCTTAATCAAAAAACTCATTTGAAACCTAAAAAAGGTTGATTTACCCTGTGGAGAATCGCCCAGCACATATATATATATATATATCTTTTCTCTTTTGTGTTCTTGGGAAGCTTTATGAAATGCAAATTACGTAATATATATAGCACATCCCATAGATGGTACCATCTCCATCATATATGTATAAATATTTCTTAAAAGAATAACCATAAAATGACAAATGATTCACATTTCATATTTTATTTTATTTTTTTTTCTTACTTTCGTGTGTGTGTATATTGGATGTGAAAAATGAGATCACAAAACGAAATGGCAAAAAGGCACAATTTGTAGACAAAAAGACAAAGAATATGAGAAAAACATTTGGCAACAATGTTGGAGACAGCAAAAAAATTGAGAATGAGAAAAAAAAAGTTTGAAATGTCATGAAATTATTTTGAGACTTCCTTCATATTCTTCCGTACAACAGTCAGCATATCATATCGCATCTTCATCTTTAAGTCATATTTCTCTCATTTTTCCACCTAATTTTACCAACTCTCTGCATCTGTATTTTGTCTCATTTACTTGACATTTCACATCCTTATGAAATGGCTCCTGAATGAGGAAGCAAAAAAGCACACACAAAAAACTTAATAAAGGAGTCAATTTGATGTAAATCTCCTGAGACATCATCATCTTAATGTACTTCCTGATATAATGGCTTTTCGTAGCACATGGTTCCCATCAGAATAAAACAACTTGAAGGAATTTACCGTTGAGCGTGTCTTGCGATAATCCTATTGTGGAATTTCTTTTGTTCTTACGTGCTTATTCAATTAATTTGTGATTTAGCGAGGTTTTTTGAGTTTCTAGCTTGAAATTGGTGAAAAAATTGAATATCATAAACAAAAGGGGTATAAAACTATGCAAATTTGAGTTAAAAAATTTAATTTTTAAATGCTCGTTAATTTTTGAATTTTTTAAAACCGTTTTTTACTTTAAATGCTCTACAAAAAATTTAAATCAACAATTCTCAAATATTAATTCAATTTGTAAAAAAATTATCAAATTCTGAATACCTAAAATATTCTCTCAAAGTCTCACAAAAAATTTAATCCTCAAACATCCAAAAACATCTTTAAAACTGCGACATAATACATCAAGAAGACATCAGACCAATCAATAATATCGAAGAAGAGAATATTTTAATGTATGGAGCATGCACAATATTCGAAGATTAACTCTAGGATATCATTATGCTTGTAAGCCAAAGCGTACGTGACATAATTAATCATTTAAAGATAAATCTACTTATCGAAATACGCGTTAAATTCTACAACGACTACAAATCATCACAAAACGTTTACATACTTTTATCCACAAATGGCGAGACATGAACACAAGGACTATTTCTTCTAAATTCTTGATTTTATTTTACTTTTTTCCCTCCCCAAATGATACGATGAGTAGAACAGAATGAAGAGATGTAAGATTAAATGGAAATTGAGACACGACTTTTATGTCAACAAGATTTGTTTTAATAATGTATTCCAAAAGGTAAATGCTGATCATCATCTTGTGGTTCTCATGTCGTACATGTCTGTCTAGTGAGAATTTTCAATGATTTTACACATGACTGATTGGTGATGTAAACATTGTTAATGATGATGAATAAATTTTGCATTTATTAGGGAAAATTTTAAGGAAGTACAAAATGGCAATCGAGATGTGTAGAACATATATTTAGGGTTTAAAAATTTTAAAAATTGAATGCTCATTGAGGTGTAGTGATGATTTTCCTTATAACTTTTTGGATTTTTTTGGGAAAGCATTCAGGTTCTAATAGCCAACACATAGATTTTTTAAATTATTATTTAGAATTCTTAAAATCCTTATTCACTCAACATATCGAAAAATTAATTTCGTACCTTGACGAAATGTAAAATTTTTCACAATTGAGCATCAATTCATATGGAAAAATTCAAATTCCATCTCTTTATAGATTTTTAATTCAGTGTAAATTTATGCCTAAAGTTTTTTTCTATCACAAATTTTTTTCCAATTAACCTATTAATAACATAATTTATTGAACAAAAAAAAAAATATTTCAGTTACCATAGCTCATTGAAATTGCAGCCGTCAATATTTTCTGTGAGTTTGTGTAAGCACTGGCATGGAAATTCCCGGATATGATGGAATGAAGAACTTTATTAATTTATGGAATTTTTAATTGAATAATTTTTTATAATTCATGAGATTGAATGCCCGAGAGGATTTTCTATAAAAATTTTATGAGAAACTGATGAATAGTCAAGAATATGGTGTGAATTTCATGACTGTAATTTATACATTGTTGATATAGCGAATTGAAAATTTTCAATTTGAGTTTTAATAATAGATTGTTTTAGTTTGAAGCTTCAAAATGTTAAGAAAGCAGATTTTATGCTAAAATTCAATTTTTTTTTTCAAATTTTCTATATGTTGGTTCGAAACCCAAAAATTCATCAATCTTGATTATCTACTCCAAGTTCAATTGAAGATTTAATGAATAAGTAACAAAGCATTTCCAATAAATCAATTTATTACAATTCTCCCTACACCTAAACCATAAATGCTGTCAAAGTTAATTATCAGCACAAGCTTAATGAAACTTGAAACAAAAACCGCATGTCAATTGAATGTTTAACAAGCTACAATAAATCCAGTCCTTTGGTTAATAATTAATCAATTTAAAATATGTATTTTCACCTAATTACTAAACTTGTCACAAGCATGTCTACAATTAAGTTTTTACCTCTGGGTAAAAAAAAAAAAAAAACATTTTCTGTTTGTGGTATTAAATTTCATTGATTAAAGCCCACCCACAGTAATTTTATAAAATCGACATATTTCTGTGAAATGTGAAATGAATTCTACATTGCATGACAAATGATGTCAATTGACAAATTGACCACTTAAATGATGAATTGACATAATGTTTAAATGAAATTAATTTTTGAACTGAATTTATTTGAATATATCAATTATATGGAAATTTATGAAAATTCTGAAGCATTTGGTCTTGATAAATTCATGATAATGTTTGGAATTTTCGAATGAAGTGTTGCAAAATTGAAGAATTTGTGCTTAAAATTGTCAATTGAAGAATTTTATTGAATTTCAGAATGTATATCACTCATTCAGCAATTTCAAATCAAGAAATGAAATTTTATAAATTTCTCATCAACAATCTACTAAAAAATTTAAACTTTAATGGAAATTCAAAAAGCGACCTTCAAAAAATATTTTTTTGTCTGAAAACTTCCTCAAAGCATTTTTTTAAAAAATCATTAAAAACTTCTACACATTTCACAAATACAAAAGCATAAAAAATATAAAATCTCTTCCCGTAACGAATCCTATTTTGCGCACTTCTGAATCTCAAAAGGCCTAAAAGCTTTCACTCTTGTAAGCTCACTTAAGTTCTTTATTATGAAATATTTTCTCGTTTATGAAAATATAATTTATTTCGTGGAAATTTTTTCATTTCAATTTTTGATGAAAAAGCGGAATAAAAATTTTTTTCTGATAAAAATAAGTTTTTTTATACAATAATTTTGTTTCAGCCTTAATACAGAAACTTTGTTAATTTTGATTATTAATTTGTTTTTTAAAGGAAATTTACTTTATGAAAAGAATTGCTATGGCTTCAGATTTGCTATTTTTAGAGGAATTCATTAATATTCAATATAAAGACACCTTCAGAAGATGTTCGCAACTTTATGATTTATTTGCCTACTCATTGCTAATTTCCTTTTGAATTTTCAAATATCTTGCAAAATAAATTCAATTTTTTCCCTTGTCATTCCATACCAATTAAATTTATCTCTAATCAGTCACCAAACTCATTATTTCATCATAAAATAATGTTAATAATATCTACTCAAGCAAACAGCTTAATAAGTTGTCTATGGATATGATCCATCCAATAAACAACGCAAAAATATTAACTTTCATGGTCACTAGACAACGAAATAATTCTCCGTCTTTATGCCTCTCATTTATTATATTTTTCATATTATTGAGGCATACCGAAAAAAAAAAATTAGGAAACTTTGTATGAATACATAATAAAAGCTTGTTGATTAGACCATTCAATCCATCATACTCAACAGGAAAAGTTCCAGTCGAGAATAAAGATCGAAAAATTATGCGATGCGTGAGACTGCAAACAAAGCAGGACAGGGTTGGGGATTAAATTTTTAAGATGGAGTGGAGGTTGTGAATATTATTTTAGGAAGTTTGAATAGATCTTGGAAAGCGAAAATGAGATAAGGAACGATTTTATGAGTAAAGTTAAAGGACAGGGGGTTGCTGATCAATATTTCTCTTAATTATGAGCTACTTTCAATTTTTTTTTATCCTATGCTTCAAAATTATCTTTAAGTCTTTAGACATTCAAATATTTTTATCCAGTCCCACTCCTATCCAGTCAATATTAATGTATTCTAATTTACTCAATAAAATATTCAAAAATTTTACTCAAAAATCAAGCATTTAAATTTTATCACAACAGAAACAACGAAAAAAAAACACCTCAAAGCAATTCAAACTCTTCTTCCTGTTAAAGCCAACTCTGAACATCCTACAGATGAAAAAAAAAATTATATATTCTATAGATTTTCTCTTCATAAAATTAACATTATATAATATGACGAACAAAAAAATCGATAATTTCTTTTTTTTTGTGTGCCTTTGGAAACGATGATAAGAAGAAGTCACAAGAAATTTTTCCAATTAATTAGTCATCAACAAGAAGATTTTCTGTTAAAAATCAACAAACTCAGAATTTTTGATTCTATTTTGCTATTGTCGTTGTTTGAGTTTGCATCAATGATTGAGGAGGAAAAATTGGAAATTGTGTGAGGATTTTGTGATTTTTAAGAAAGTTGAGTTGATGATAAAGAATATTTGTAGGATTGTAAAAATTAAACAAATTTGGTTCCAATATAGCCAATAATGCATCTTTCAGCATGAAAACGTATTCCAATGTCTAACAAAAAAAGTGAGCTACCATGACTAGCTGAAAGCACTGCAATCTCTACCAAAGACGGGTTCTATGGAAGGATTGTGCAAAAAATAGGTTTTATGCCCGACCACTAGATCTTTCAATTTTATTGCTTCAAAGTTCATTGACATCATGATTGAACAATCCCTAAAACAAGATCAGACTAATTTTGCTTGTGCAAATATTTCAATCAAAATTTTCTCTTCTTTTGTGACAAGCCATACAAAAAAAGCCAATATTTATTTCGTCAATGGAGGATGAAAATGATGCAAAAAAGAAGCTTTTATCTTCATACAAAAAAATTGAATTGAAATTGAAAAATGAACATTTTTGAATATAAAAATAGGTATATACGTATGAATACATATGATTGAGGTAAATGTCAATATGACATGAAACATTCAATTTTTTTTTACTTCTCGAAAATCTGTGAATGTAATATGAAATAAAGTATAAAAGTTGGTGGAGGATGAGAAATGTGGAGAAGTTTTGTTGATGAGGAATATTCAACACCTGTCATGGAATTTTCGCTGCAAGGAGAAAAAGTAACTCAAAGCTATTTAGTATCAAAAAAACACAAATGTTACATAAAATGTAACAAGACATTTATATATTCTTTTGTGCATTTTCTGAATGTATTCATGGAACGGAAAAGGGGAACCATGCATATGAAGGAAAAGAATTATATGGATTTTATACAATAGGATTGAAGTTTTATTACGAATGTAAAATGGGATGATGACAATAGTTTAGATTTTATGAAAAGCTCTATATGAATAGAAGTAAAATACATCTCTTAATCGTATTATTCTTTATGACTTTTTTTAAAGGAAAAATAAGGATTTATTCCTGAAGGAGTAGTTTTCTGGAGTAGAGAAGCTTAACTTTGGAAAATAGAGCATTTATATTTATTTAATTCTTGTTAGTGAGTATTTGTAGTCATGCATTCATAATTGAGTTTAGTTTAATACGCAATCATAAGCTTTTCAGTCCAAAAATCCCTAAAATAATCCCAATAACCAGAAATTTTAAAAGCTAGTTTAAAACAAGCTTAAAACTAACTTTATTTTTAAAGACTAGTTAAAATTTAACTGGGAACTAGCTTTTAACTAACTTTGAAATTTTCTGATTAAATAAGTTTTTAGGCAAAAAAAAAAAAAAAATTCAAATATTTGAGGCCATTTGTAAAATTAATATTATGACTTTTTTGACCAGATTTTAGGAACCAAAACTATTCGAATATTTTAAAAACTTCTAACTTTTGGTTTTACCCTGACATGAAATCATTCTTAAAAAATTACTCAATACCTAACCAACTAAACCAAATTCATGAATCGGACACCTAAAGTTACACTACTCATAATTTCATAAGGTTTCACATCCCCCTTAGCAACCACAGGTTATGATTTCAGTTTACGCTTACTTATAGACATAAAGTGAGAAAAATGGAACTTTGGGAAAATAAGCGCGAAATGGAAAGAAGAAGAAAATATAGCAAATAATGCATGAAGTACATTTTTACTGCTTCATCTTTATATTTACTCCCTTACATCGTTTTTTTTTGCTTTCTCTTCTAACCAGACTGTTGAATGTAAAAGAGGTGGAAATTTATTTGAATATTTCATGGGTGATAATGCTGTATTCACAAAAGCGTACATCTTTCGTTTTCTTCGTCTCATCCTTACTACATGAATGTGCCTTAAAATTTATATGGCCTCAACATCTTAACGAAACGAGGCACGGAATCTTATCGTAAAATGATAAAAAAATGTGTGTGTGTATGTGTGTGCGAGAGAGAGAGAAGTAAACAGTGAATGTAAAAAAGCAAATGGGAATGGCATGATACTTTGATATTTATAGAATAAAATCAGGGGTGACGTGATACGGTATATGTTGAGCATATACACAGGAATACTTTTGAATAATTTATCAACTATTTATTTAAGTTACCAATTTTCGAGAGATACTTTTTATATAACAGAAATCATTTGCAATTACCTCGATTTTAGCAATAAAATTACTAACTTTACGAGATTAATTTTCATAAGTTCTCTCATATCTTCCATCTCATTCAAAAACATATAAAGATGCAACTATACCCTAACATATAATTTTTTAAAATATATCTTACTTACATTTAAGAAGCTTCTTCGTATGTATATATATATATATGGAATGCTAAGTATGATATCATGAAAGTTTATGTTGTGGATTGTAAAAATAAAATAAAAATTATTAAATTGGGGTTGAGCTTGGTTGTATGACTTTGGCGCATTTTTTCTTTTTTTTCGTTGAAAAGTGAAAATTTATGGATTTTAAAATGTAAGTTTGGGCTATAAAATTTGTTTGGTAGCATCTTTTTATGAAAGGTGAATATGTTTATTGGGATTTTTTACTCTTTCTTTTATAGAGATACCTGAAATAATTTAATTAATGAAATGGGGGATGATGTGGCTAAGCTTCAGTTATTGGATTTTTTTTTTGAGGTTAGAAAGCTTTCTACCTAACGGTTCTCAAACTTTTTATCCTGCAATACCCTTGAAGATTAATTTTTGATCACACTTTTTGAGTTCACTTAGGGTGGATGCATGTCTTTGCCTTAAGTAATGAAATTTTGTAAAAAATTCTTTTGAACAATAAAAATAATTCAATGATTTTAGTTCCAAATAGGTAGGATTTAAACCAACACATTTTATGTTGAAACAAATGAAGTATTGCAAAATTTGCACAAAAAATTATAAATTTCTGACTTAAATGCATGTGGATATAATACTCGAAAATTTGTAGTTTAATTCTTATTAATTTATTCAGCTCTAATTATCACCGCATCTCATCATCACCATACTAGCCATATAGCATCGAATCAGAAAAGTCCGAACAAAAAAGAAAGAATTTTCTAACTCAACTTCAATTTAAAAAAAAAAAAGATATAAAAATGTTCAATTTAAAGCCACTCTTGCCCCTTCTTGTAGTAAAATTACACATCAAACGAGTGAAAAAGAACAAATTCCAATACAGTAAGTATTTATTTTTATCCAAAATATTTCTATTGATTTCATTATTCTTATTCAAAGAACCAACAAAAAATAAATTCCATCCTCTTATTTCTCTTTATATATTTTTTGTGCTTTTTACATTTTATTGTTGACGAAACATCTCATCAAGACCCGAGACAAGAGAGCACAAAAAAAGTACAAAAAAAATTGTTTTGTGTAAAAATTTGATATCCTTTTCTTGTTTAAAAAAAAAAAAAACTTTTTTCCTCCTCTTTACAGTACATGTTATGTATTGTATTTCATAATATGTGAATATATGCTGCTTTGCCTTTGCTATAATGTGCGTGCATGTATCTGTCAAAAAATTGGGATGGAGGAAAAAAGCTTAAGATGTTACAAGAACTGAAAATCAAGATAATAATTGAGCTTTTGCTCTTTCATTTCTTTCCTCTTTTCTCATCTTACATTTTTTTACATGTGTATGTGCTTTTTCAGGCACCTTGCTTGTCAAGACGTATAGTATTCACAAAAAGAGAGAAAGGAATTTAACTTTAGCATTTTTCTCAATGGAATTGTTCCTACTTGATGGGATCAGAATGTCTTTTTGTGTGGATTGGAATTTGAATGATGTTGGGTCATGTGAGGATGTTTGGGTGGATTTATTTTCAGTTGGATGACTTTTAGAAAGGTATTAGGATGGAGTTTTTTTTAATGATTCTAAAATATTTTTCGGGTAGAATTGGGATTTATTGTAGATGAGTGGAATTTTGACAAGTTTTGGGATTTATTTTTTTTTTTTTAAGATTCAAAATTAGGAATCTAAAATTTATCATAACTTTGTTTCCATTAGAAGAAATAGACCCAAAAATCTTCAAGATGAAGATAGGACATGAAATTCACATTTTAAAAATCCAATTTGAAATAAATGTGATTTTGTTTAAAATTTTCTCCCAAACTCCACTCCAGCCACCTAAAAACTCTTCTAATCACAACACAAACTCTCAAAAAATCACTGAAACGCAAATAAATTCAAAACTTTTCATAATTACCATTCTAATTTTCAAAAACTCTCATAAAGTTTCATCATAAAATAATAATAATAATTTAATTTTAAAACTGATTTCCTTTGAAACTTCTTCGACTGATTGCTTTCTTAACGATTACAGCAAAAAAAAAATCTTCTTTGTGTCGAACTCTAATGATGAAATATTGATTAAGTAATTAATTTGATTGATCGAATTAATGACTATGTTTTTAAAAAAGATTATTATTCCTTCCATTAGACCTTCCGTACGTCATGCTGATACTTTGTATCTAAGGCTTCATTTAATGTAATCTAATTTTTATTTTTCGTTAAAAGGCTGAAATTTTTCTTTTATTTTTATAGCTAAAAAAATTCTTCATCTTATAATAAAAGGATCTTTAAATTCTCAAAATAATAATAAAATTTTTTAATATGCAAAAATAAAGAAATTTACGGATTAATCTCAACCGAAAATTGCTTAAAAATTTCTCCTCGTTATGGTCCATTATCCTTGATGAAGCCCTTTAAGGATATTAAAAAAATATTGACAAAGTAATTTCCTTAATTATTCTGTGTGCCTTTCAAAAAAAGAATTCTTAATTCGTAAATATTTTCTTTTAATACATAGACTAAAAATTTCACTTCAAATGGATGAGAGGATTAAATTTAGTCGCATGGAAACAAAATTTTTCTATTCGAATTATTTGAAAATGCTTAAAATTATTCTTATTTTAAATGCAATGAAAAAAGAAATTTTTTGAAGAATTTCAAGACTGTGGGCGACAAGTTCTTCAAGTTTGTTGAATAAATACTCAAGTTTGTGAGTTTTACATTTGAATTTTAAAATGGAATTTGCGAAATGTCAAGGTTTGTTTGCAAAATAAAATGGTATTTCTTGATTGAATTTTGATGGATTTAGGAACGAACTTAAAGTTTAGATCATTGTCTAATTTTAACTTAAAGATGATAGATTGCTGCATAGCAAGAATAATTTTTCCCAGACCTGGAAACTCTTAAACCTGCTCTTAAATGTATTCCAGAATACTTCACTTTGTATGAAAGTATTTCAAGTATTCTGAAATTGTATGAAATGTATTCCGGAATCGTTTGAAGTTTCTAGTCTTGAAATTTTTCATTTCAATGTCCACACCCATACCAACAAAAAACTAACCTCTTCATCATCATTTAGATTCTTTATATTCTTCAACAAACAAGAATTGAAAGTCAAATCCAACAAAAAAAAAATATTATTTCCCATTAAGCTCTTTAATTCCTCAGACAAATGTCATGTAGTGATATTTGAATTCAATCTCAATCAATTGATCTAAGTCAAATATGTCACTCTATTTTCTCTGGTTTTTATCTGATTTAATGTCAAGGAAGCTTAATGGACTATGACCTTTCTTTCATGTAACATCGTTTGCTTATAGCATTAGATCAGGAACTGTATCTAGTACTTAACGATATGAAATTGAGCGACATCGAAGGAAGTGATATTGAATGAGAAAAAAAGTATGGCGTGGATATCGATGGATTCAATTTCCCAGCGGGGATGTAAAGTCAAGGATGTTTTGGGTTGGAGATTAAGTTTTAGTCTGATAGGATGTGATGGTTGAATTTATGGAAGCAGGATTAATAAATTTTGATAACAAGGATGCAGAATTCCTTGAAAAACATTAAAAAGTTACAAAATACAAAACTAAATACCAAAACAACCAAAATACTTACCTAACAAATGCGCATTTCCTCCATAATCCAATCAAAATAATCCCCAAGCTCGACAGCCACAATACTACCAAAAAAAAGTGTTAACTTTCGCTTCTGTTTTTTTTACTCTCTCTTTTCCATTCTTCAAAAGAATTTTTATCACCAAAACTTTTCATTGTTGTGATTTCTTCCAAAATTCTTCTCGATTTAAAGGCTAGCACACACAAAAAAAATTCATTCCATCCACAACTTTTTTCTTTCCGTCCCAATCTTTTGTTGAATGGAAGATGAGATGATAGTAAAGCTAAAGCTCAAGGGCGAATAAAAATGGTATCGATCGAAGTAAAATGATAACCATTCCATCACAAACTGAAATAAAGATTAATTACATATTTTCGGGGAATGACTTTGTATCTCCAACTCATCCTTTTTTTAAGGGGAATTTTTTTTTCATATTCACACCGTTTCACGTTGTGAATATATTGATTTCGATACACTTGAAAAATCGTTTTTTTAGTTTTTTGGCGCCAAAACTCAAAATTTTCATAAACTGTTCGGTGTGAAAAGTTCGGCCTCAAAATTATCTACAAAATACAAAAAACCGCATTGAAAAAGGTTTTGATGCCTCCGGACACGACCCCAAATAGTGGTGGTGTATGCTTACAAGCAAGTTTGTTCCTCGCAGAACTCAAATACGAAAAAACCATTTTATGTCAAAAATGTCTCAAAATGTGCGCATTATCACTCAAATGTGCACCTCACACGTTGGTGCCGATCCATGTAGATGGATCTGAGAAACTAACGAAATAGTGTGTTTTTTAAGCATAATTTAGCCGATTATTGCAAAATACATTTAAAAAATTTCACAAAAATTGGGAATTGAACTTTTTTGATCAGAATCAATAAAAAATAAAGTTTTGTTGAGAAAAAATACAAAAAAAAAATTTTAGCCACCAGTACACCCCCCACAAACCTAAATTTTGGAAAAATTCGTGTGGTTCACTGTGCGGATGGATTTTTGTAAACTTTTCTGTTTTTGATCAATTAATGCGAGAACTTTTATGGAAAAATACCAAAAATATTTTTAAACCTATTTTGGTCAGTCAAAATCTCGAAAAAGTTCAAAAAATCGGCATTTTATGGACATTTTGCCCTCCTGTGCCTATAGTTCGGATTTAAAAAGTCTAAAAACTTCTGATTATTGTAGCTTATTATTAGATCTAAAAGACGTACATACATTGTCATATCCAAAAACATCAATTAGTGCTTCAAAATTAAGTCCAAATATGAAAATTTTCGATTTTTTTAGGAAACTTAATTGTCAATCTTATGCAAAGCGAAGCTTTGCTGACTCGATCGAGACTTAATCATCAATCTTATGCAAAGCGAAGCTTTGCTGACCCGATCGAGTCTTAAACTGCAATCTTATGCAAAGCGAAACTTTGCTGACCCGATCGAGACTTAATCATCAATCTTATGCAAAGCGAAGCTTTGCTGACCCGATCGAGACTTAATCATCAATCTTATGCAAAGCGAAGCTTTGCTGACCCGATCGAGACTTAATCTTCAATCTTATGCAAAGCGAAGCTTTGCTGACCCGATCGAGACTTAATCATCAATCTTATGCAAAGCGAAGCTTTGCTGACCCGATCGAGACTTAATCTTCAATCTTATGCAAAGCGAAGCTTTGCTGACCCGATCGAGACTTAATCATCAATCTTATGCAAAGCGAAGCTTTGCTGACCCGATCGAGACTTAATCATCAATCTTATGCAAAGCGAAGCTTTGCTGACCCGATCGAGACTTAATCATCAATCTTATGCAAAGCGAAGCTTTGCTGACCCGATCGAGACTTAATCATCAATCTTATGCAAAGCGAAGCTTTGCTGACCCGATCGAGACTTAATCTTCAATCTTATGCAAAGCGAAGCTTTGCTGACCCGATCGAGACTTAATCATCAATCTTATGCAAAGCGAAGCTTTGCTGACCCGATCGAGACTTAATCTTCAATCTTATGCAAAGCGAAGCTTTGCTGACCCGATCGAGACTTAATCTTCAATCTTATGCAAAGCGAAGCTTTGCTGACCCGATCGAGACTTAATTTTCAATCTTATGCAAAGCGAAGCTTTGCTGACCCGATAGAGAGTTTTGGAACGGTGTGAATATGCACATGAAGCGTGATCCGCTTCATTACTAGTTTTCTTCAACATTTTTTCTCTCTCTTGCCATAGTTAAAAGCTCGTTGTTGGAAAAAAAACTGAAAGGCAAACAGAGCATTAAGAAAAATATACACACAAACATGAAAACCATAAGAAATGGCTTTTAACTATAAAATAATGTAATGCTTGGCTGTATGGTAGTCGAATGAAATGAAAGAGAAATTTATTAAGATTTATTATGGAAAAAAGCAAAATCTTTCATTCATTTCTAGATAATTATTTTCAATTTTTAATGGTTGAAAAATATAATTTATGACTTTGGATGGAAACGAGAAAGAGAAAGAAGGATTTTTTTTTTTGCTTCATTTTGTCAAACATAGAATTATGAATCATTTTTCTTCCGCATGCCATAAATTTACATATTACAATTCCATAAAAAATATATATAATATTTGAGGTTTTGACACTCTTTGGCGACATTGTGGTTCTGTTCTAAATATTCATATGAATAATCTAGAGAGCAGATTATATAAATACCACAGATTACATATGTAGTTGATAGGGTTAATATTCAATATTTCTATTCATAATCGTCCATATGGTTCGACTTTTGTGTGGTGGTATGGTTGAGGCTTATTGTTTAATGAAGTGAGTTTATATGAAGTTTAGATTTAGTAAAATTGTTAAAAAAATTTGTTTGCTTTCTTGATCTTTGATTTATTTGTTTTTGAGTTAGTAATGATTTTAAAGCTTAATGGAACTAAATGAGAATCGAACCTTAGATTTTTGAAGAAATTTTCAATTTTATTTTGTAGATCAAAATAAGTCAAAAATTCATTTAAAATGTAATAATTTAAATAATATACCAAAAAAGCTTAAACCTTTCGACCCAACATCTCAGTGTCCAATCCCTCACCTACAATAAAAAGTGTGAGAAAAAAAACGAATCCCGTTCATAATCATTAAATACTTTTTTATGTTTTAACTTTCACTAGAGAATGTTTACTGTTTTGCATTCAACGTTTTCGTTTGTCTCCTTTTTTTATAGGAAAACGTTTTTATAGCCTCTGCATTATCATAACTTTCCGTCTTATATTATGTATATTATTTTTTTGAAAAATAAAGAAATGAATTGAAAAAAATGAATGCGCAGTTTTATGACTTTGGAAGGAGATTTTTTTATTTTAAAATGAGAATTTGAGTTTTCTGATGCTTACTTTGTCTTATTGAGCCTTGGCTTTTCTGAAATTCAATAAAAACACATCTTTACCCTTAATAAATCTGATATCAAGACTTTAATTAAGGTATGAGTTTTCTCAGATCCAATTTCAATTATGTAACTACAAAATCAATCCAGCATGCCATAATGAAGTTTGATGCCTCAAAGAAAAAGAAAATATTGCATTTTGAACTACATTGAGTTGCTAACAAGCCTTTCAACTATTCATAATTCATACCATAAGCTTTACAATATCAAATGACAGAAAAAATATTCAATTTCTCATAGCAACATGTCAACTCTTTCATATTCCAATTTTTCAACCTGTTCATAAATTTTTAAAGTTCGTCTTTTCGTCCGCGAATCCAACTTTATATTTTTTCATAACTTCATCCCTTTATCTGTCACATAAATTAGAATTTAGAGAAGGGTTGAGTCACACAAAGAAATATGAATGATTCCAGTGAGCTGTTATTTTCAGAATGTAGGAGGATTCAAGTTCAGAGATGAGCTACCTGGATGGAGGATTTTTTAAATATTAAAATTTTCCGTGTGGGAAAATTCAAGGGCTGATTGAATTTTTGAGATCGAAAATTGGAAACTTTCTTGAATGCTGCGTATTGAAATTTTAAGAAGGAAAATTTAAAAAATTTCTGGGAATTACACTCAAAAAAATTAATATAAAAAATTCTTCAGTAGCTCTCAAATCTGCGCTTTAACCTTCCATCCTCAAAATCCTCACAAAACTTGCAATTTTCTTTTGCTTTTGTGTTTTTTTTTTTCATTTTCCTTAATATATTTTAAATTTCTTGTTTCTCTTCTTCTTGTACTTGCACGACTTTCAGTTTATTAAAAATATATTTCCTTCTTATTTCATCTCACGACCTCCATCCCATCCCTCTCCTACTCCATGTTTGCAAATAAAATTTCACTTCGCAGCGACTTTTATGAAAAATGTTCATTCTCAAGACATTGCCCTTTTGCTCGTTTATTCCTCGTTACATAAAGATGTACACATATTTGTGCATGCATCTTTCAAATGCTTTTTGCTTTCTTTTTTTCCTCTTAATTTCACAGCAATTGTTTAATGTTTCGCGCAAATTCAACCCCAAGTTCCATTTTCTTAATCTTTTTTGCTTTCTTTTCTTGCTGATTTTTTTCGCCTCATATTGCCATTGTGTCAAAAAATTTTATGAACCCTTGTTTAGCATTTAAATGACCAACATTGAAAATATTTTTCTTATTCAATTTTCTTTTTGGCTCGTTCCATTAATAAAGAAAGTCATTCGTACCATTTTTGCGTATTTGATCCCAAATAAAACACCATAAAGAAAAGGAGAAAAAAAGAAGAAGAACTTTTTGGGCGAGAAAGGTGAAACGGGGTGAGGACTACACTGATAAAAAAAATTTAAAAACTTTTTTAAATTTGTATGGAAAATTTTAAAAATTATTTTTAAATTGTACGCTTAATAACAATTTTTAAAATTTTAAAAATATTTTTAAAAAATTTAAATTTTTTTTGACCGTTAAAAATTTTTTAAAAAAATTCAAAAAAATTGCTCGGAGTGGGAATCGAACCCTTGGCTTTAGGAATGGTAGCCAAGCGCTTTACCACTGAGCTACCGAGCCATGTGACTCGTACTGGCAATATGTTTACATATACAGAAATATTTTTAAAAACCAGTTTTTAAATTTTAAAAATAATTTTTAAAAACAAAATTTTAAAATTTTTAATAATATTTTTTAAAATTTTTTTTTATGAGTGTATTAAGAATTTTTTTGAAAAAGGAATAAGACTTAATATTTCATTTTACGCACCACTTTTCCATTGATTTGATTTTAATCTTGAAATAAAAAATAAGAAAAAAATAAATAAATTCTTTTTTTGCCCTTTTCTCGCCCTAATCTCGTCCACAATATTCCAATTTCTGTTTTAGAACGGGTCAGTAAAGATAAAGCAGCAAAAAAAAGGATAGATGTGAAGCGACGATTCATCTGCCCGCAATAATTGTGCGGAGAACCTAGAAAATGGCAAAAAATTTGTACTTTTCATTTCTTCTTTACTTTTCTTTTTTGTTGTAAATTCTTTCACTTCTCTTTTGGGATTTCATTTATCTCGTCTATTTGTGTATATGTGTCGACATGGTAAACGTGTCTGGGTATCAATCAAGATTCCAGCATCAAAGATAGAGAATTAAATTTTTTTCTCCTTTTCTTATCGTCAAACATGAGAGACTGAGCTGTAAGAAGATCAAAATTCAGAGAGGAAAATATTCGTGATGCTGACAGGGATGCTGAATTTTCAAGAAAACTAGAGGGCTTCAATTCATGGGCATAGCCAGAAACTATTTTCTAGGGAGGGTCCAAAAATTTTTTTCGCATGGAAAAACAAATTTTTGGGGGTCCAAATGCTTTCTTCTTCAAAAACCTCAGCAAAATGAAGAAATTTTTACTCAAAGGTGGTCTGAACCCCCTTGGACCCTCCCCTGACTACGCCCCTGATTAAAGTTGTGGTTTCAAAATTTTAATGGCTTCAAATTTTAAAAGTCTGATTTAAGATCATCAATTGAGCAATTTTCATCAATTTGCAATTTAATATTATCAAAAATCAAAAGATAAAAGCTCTCAATTCAATCCATTAAGATTTCCATATCAACAAATCTTCTTAAACATTTAAACCACTTTCAATCTCAAACACATTTTCATAAAAATTATCATGACTCTAAGCTTAAAATCTGTCAACATAAATTCTCAAAATATCATCACAATAATCCTTTACCAAGAATTTTTAATCACCATCAGCAACAAACCCTGACTGTACATGAGTAAACGAAATAAAGTCTTTTACATTATACAGAATTTCCTTTTCTTACTAAATTTCGTGAGAACAAGAAGATGCTGCTCTTCACGATGAAAACGATTCGACGTCGAAAGGCAAAAGCATATAACACAAATGAATTGATAATACATTTTACTTTGAGAAAATGAAAATTACTCTCGTAAAATGAGGATGATGAAGAAAGAAAGAGCAAAAAAAATTTAATTTAAATTATGATGAGCACTTGAGCTTTAAATTTAAAGCAATTTGAGAGCAATTTTTTACAATTAAGATTCATCGTCGTTGATGAAGATAAAAAAATTATTTAATACTTTTTACAAGTGTTCTAAGAGCATTTAGGATTGAACGGGAGAAATGAAATGACATTTTTCGAATCTCAATTTCATATCTTTTTCGTTTTTTTCGTTTTTTTTTTTTGGTATTAATGAAAATGTCAAGAGTCTTCAGCTTGCTTGAAATTTTTTCCATTACATTCCAATAAAATCTTCTTTAAGAAATAAATTTTATCGTTCGAATAGAGAAATTACTTTTGGGGGTCATTTAGTGGTGATGTCTTGTGAATTAATGGGGTTTCTCATTTTTAAATCTAGTTTTTTTTAGATTTCTAAGGAAGTTTAACAATAAGAATTGAACCCACATATCTACCTCAGAATAAGCTACAAAATAGAACAAAATTTGGACCATAATACCAAATCTAATTCATCATTCAAAATACTTTCCAAAGTTCCATCACATCCACACAACCCCCAACTCTCATATTATAAAGATCCTCAAATAAAATATTCAAACTGATTGAAAGATTAGAGCGCATTTTTCACTCACTGAAGGGTTTGTCTCGATTCTTTTTGTTATTTCATTATATTGATGGAAGTGCTCTTCAAAATTGATTCAAATCGATATATTCTCTCTCTCCTCAATAATGACAATCATAAAATGTGATAACACATCAACTCCTCCTTTATGTCATGAAGTACATGAATTTTCTGGGAAATCTCTTCTCTCCTTTTTGAGATTCTTTTCAGTTGATATATACTGAGATCATGAAAGTTTGTCATTCTTCTTCTTTTATGATTATTTTGACATTGCTTTGTATATCATTCGGTAGAAGCTGTAGACGACGTCTGGAAAAATTACAATGTCAATTTTATTTTGTTGCTAAAATGTTTGTGCTGTTGCATTAAAATTATTAATGCTACTGATTATTACTTTAATTTAAAACTTATCACGAGACCCACAATTGATAACTTTCTATTTTTATTGCAAATTTTTCTTATCGGCATTTATCATTAACGGAAAAACCCCATAATGTATTACGCTGATTGAGGGCTGTTGATTAGATACTTAACATCTCAAGAAATTTTTCAGAATAAAATTGTTGGGAACCAAGCTGACTATCGTCATTTGCTTGTGAATTTTCGTTGCTTAAAGTTCGGTTAATATGAAGTTCTTAATTTTTGCAATTTTATTAGTCGCTGGATTCCATTATGGATCTGCTGTCGATAGAGTTGAGTGTAATTATATTGAGGAAGACTATGACTACGTCTGTGAATTACACATAACAAATCCAAATGGTTTGGACTCATTCACATCAGTCGGTGGAACTCATCTTGCTGGCTATGGAAATGCTGATGTTGTCAGAGTTAAAAGAAATGTTGCTTCATACACAACAAGAATTCCATCAATCATTTGCAGTACATTCCCAAATTTAGCCAGTTTTGACTTCCATAATGATTTTGTCACATCAGTCGATGACAATGCATTCAGAGCATGCACAAATCTTCACTATCTTTCACTCAGTTGGAATGAAATTTCATCACTCTCAACAAATGCATTCCGACAAAATACTGGATTATGGATGTTGTATTTAGACAATAATAAGCTTACATCATTGCCAGATACTTTATTGAGCAACGAAGAATTTTTGATTTCTTTGAATTTAAATGGAAATTCACTCTCAACAGTTCATTTTGCTGCATTTGGTGATCATCCTAACTTGTCATATTTGTCACTTAGCAGAAATTCAATTACAGCATTTGATGAAAGAATTATCAACTACTCAAACTTATACTCACTTGAATTTACTGGAAATTCATGTGCTAGTGGTGATTGGGTTGATGAAAGTGAAAATCGTGACATAATTCGTGCTGCTTTGGCTACTTGCTTCCAAAATTATAGAAATCAATATGGACGATAATTTTGTGTGACTTTTCTTGTGATGCTTGTTTTGTTGGTTTGTGGAAATAAAAATTAGTTTAAAAGCACTTTTAAGTTTGTTTTATTTTAATCCAAAAATTGTTGTTATTTCAATTTTTCCTCAAAGCCTTCCTAAAATATTTATTTACGTATTAATTTGATTTATTAAATGGAAATTATTTTTGTAAAATTTGTACCTTAATTGACCTTACTGCGAATTGAATCATATGTAAGAACTCGATTTAATATTCAAAATTTTTGTTTTTCCAATGGTCAATTTTCAAAAAATTACAGAGTTTTTTATTATACACCCTAACATACAAAGAGTGTTCTCATAAAAATGAGAATACTAATGAGTATATTCTCAAAGTGTTCTCACTTGAGCATACTCATATGAGCATGCTCACGAGTGCATTATGAATGTTCTCAAATATATTTTTTTTTGAAAAAACTATGTGCTTACGTGGATGTACTCTCTAAGCATACTCATGAGAACACTAAAAGCATACTCATATACGTATTCTCAATTTATATACTCTATGAGCATGCTCTTGAGTATACTCCAAGCATGCTCAATGTCGCGTGACAATTTTTTCTTCATGTTCTCAACTGAGTGTACTTTATGAGCATGCTCTTGAGTATACTCCAAGCATACTCAATGTCGCGCGACAATTTTTTTTTCATGTTCTCAACTGAGTGTACTTTATGAGCATGCTCTTGAGTATACTCCAAGCATACTCAATGTCGCGCGACAATTTTTTCTTCATGTTCTCAACTGAGTGTACTTTATGAGCATGCTCTTGAGTATACTCCAAGCATACTCAATGTCGTGTGACAAAATTTTTGGTGATGTTCTCAACTGAGTATACTTGATGAGCATGCTCTTGAGTATACTCAAGCATACTCAATGTCGCGCGACAATTTTTCTTCATGTTCTCAACTGAGTATAATTTATGAGCATGCTCTTAAATATATTCCAAGCATACTCAATGTCGCGTGACAATTTTTTCTTCATGTTCTCAACTGAGTGTACTTTATGAGCATGCTCTTGAGTATTCTCCAAGCATACTCAATGTCGCGTGACAATTTTTCCTTCATGTTCTCAACTGAGTGTACTTTATGAGCATGCTCTTGAGTATACTCCAAGCATACTCAATGTCGCGCGACAATTTTTTTTTCATGTTCTCAACTGAGTGTACTTTATGAGCATGCTCTTGAGTATACTCCAAGCATACTCAATGTCGCGCGACAATTTTTTTTTCATGTTCTCAACTGAGTGTACTTTATGAGCATGCTCTTGAGTATACTCCAAGCATACTCAATGTCGCGTGACAATTTTTTCTTCATGTTCTCAACTGAGTATAATTTATGAGCATGCTCTTGAGTATACTCTAAGCATACTCAATGTCGCGTGTCAATTTTTTTCTTCATGTTCTCAACTGAGTGTACTTTATGAGCATGCTCTTGAGTATACTCTAAGCATACTCAATGTCACGTGATAAATTTTCCTTTATGTTCTCAACTGAGTGTACTTTATGAGCATGCTCTTGAGTATACTCCAAGCATACTCAATGTCGTGTGACAAAATTTTTGGTCATGTTCTCAACTGAGTATAATTTATGAGCATGCTCTTGAGTATACTCCAAGCATACTCAATGACGCGTGACAAAATTTTTGGTCATGTTCTCAACTGAGTATAATTTATGAGCATGCTCTTGAGTATACTCTAAGCATACTCAATGTCACGTGACAATTTTTTCTTCATGTTCTCAACTGAGTGTACTTTATGAGCATGCTCTTGAGTATACTAAAAGCATACTCAATGTCACGTGACAAATTTTCCTTTATGTTCTCAACTGAGTGTACTTCATGAGCATGCTTTTGAGTATACTCCAAGCATACTCAAACGCTCTGCCTGCCCGAGTTCAAATCTCGCTGTTGGCAAAATTATTTTTAAGTCGTTTTTGTAAGAAGTAAAAATTGAAACTTTACATATTTAAAAAACTTTAAAAGCAGTAGTTGTCAATGAAAATTTACCTAACTCTTTTTAAAAATTATTATTTTCAAAAAAATTTTATATAGAAAATTAGAAAGTATGCCATAAGTCATAGCTAACCATTTTCTATAGTCTGGCTTGTTACAACTGTCCGAAGTCAAAAATTTTTCATTTTTAAATTTTCTCACGTATTGGCAGTTTTCAACAAGATTTGAACTTGTATCTCTATAAATATCAGAGTGAATCTTTTTGTTTTACAAATTGTTATATAATTTACAAAGATTTCTGAACTAAGATTTTGAGGAGAAAATAATGCAATTCTAAGTTAACCGACGTTTTTAAAAAATGTCGGCTTCCTTAAAAATGTGTTTTAAATGCAATTCTAAGTTAGCCAACGTTTTTAAAAAATGTCGGCTTCCTTAAAAATGTATTTTAAATGCAATTTTAAGCTAGCCGACGTTTTTGAAAAATGTCGGCTTCCTTAAAGATGTGTTTTAAATGCAATTCTAAGTTAGCCGACGTTTTTGAAAAATGTCGGCTTCCTTAAAAATGTGTTTTAAATGCAATTCTAAGTTAGCCGACGTTTTTGAAAAATGTCGGCTTCCTTAAAAATGTGTTTTAAATGCAATTCTAAGTTAGCCGACGTTTTTAAAAAATGTCGGCTTCCTTAAAAATGTGTTATAAATGCAACTTTAAGCTAGACGACATTTTTAAAAAATGTCAGCATCTTTAAAAATTTGGTCAAAATACTTTAAGCGGTTTAACTGTTGTTTCCGGATCTTTCTATCTCTAAAACTCACATAAATCAAAATATTTAGCTTTGTTTTACCTTTTTCATATCCGCGGTAGCGCTAATATAAGCCAATTTTTAGTTTTACTGCAATTTACTTTTGTTTATTTTTTTCAAATTTTTCAATACATATTATTCGGAAACAAAATTTTTAGATAAAAAATTCAAAAAAATATCAAAGGATAAATCAAACTTCCTTGGTTTTATAAAAAATGCAATTTTGAATTAGATGACGTTTTTTTTTTTTAAAAAAAAAATAGTTTTCTTTAAAATTGCACTTAAAAAACATTTTTACAAGTTTTTAATTAAGCCAACATTTTTTAAAAACGTCGACTAACTTAGAATTGCATTTAAAACACATTTTTAAGGAAGCCGACATTTTTTAAAAACGTCTGCTAATTTAGAAATGCATTTAAAACACATTTTTAAGGAAGCCGACATTTTTTAAAAACGTCGGTTAACTTAGAATTGCATTTAAAACGCATTTTTAAGGAAGCCGTAATTTTTTAAAAACGTCGGCTAACTTAGAATTGCATTTAAACACATTTTTAAGGAAGCCGACATTTTTTAAAAACGTCGGCTAACTTAGAATTGCATTTAAAACACATTTTTAAGGAAGCCGACATTTTTCAAAAACGTCGGCTAACTTAGAATTGCATTTTAAACACATTTTTAAGGAAGCCGACATTTTTCAAAAACGTCGGCTAACTTAGAATTGCATTTAAAACACATTTTAAGGAAGCCGACATTTTCAAAAACGTCGGCTAACTTAGAATTGCATTTAAAACACATTTTAAGGAAGCCGACATTTTTAAAAACGTCGGCTAACTTAGCCGACTAATTGCATTTACGTTTTTGTTTAAAAATGCTAATTTTCATTAAGAAATTTTTAAAGTTTGGCTTTAAAAGAATAGCCGACATTTTCAAATGTTCTAGTAGTGAAAAAATATTAAACGTTCAGGAACTTTTATCATTGTTAAACATATAATAATTTAAGTATGTCTTTTGTCATACTGAAATTATTATATATTTACAGATAATAGCTCCGAGGAAAAGTCTTAGGTGACAAAAAGTTAAGCAACGCTGAGATAGATTTCAACAAAGATGGGTGACCGAATTTACCAGCTTCCTTCTAAGTATAAAACAAATTTCATAACTAACTTTCTAATCAGAAATTTCTTAACTATTCACAGAGAATACAGCTGATCACTTTATAACTTACAAAATAATATGTAATTCAATCATAATACAATAATTAATCAATATCTTAACTTTAAAAAATAATTTTTGTAAATCCTTTTTAAGTATACTACTTGAGTATGCTCATTTTTATATTCTCATGAGCATACTCAAGCAGTATGCTCGTGAGCATATTCTCAATGAATATGCTCATTTTATATTCTCATGAGCATACTCAAGTAGTATGCTTATAAGCATATTCATTGAGAATATGCTCTCGAGCATACTGCCTGAGTATGCTCATTTTATATTCTCATGAGTATGCTTATTAAATATACTTATGAGTGTACTCAAGTAGCATGCTCGAGAGCATATTCTCAATGAATATGCTTATTAGTATGCTCACGAGTATGCTCATTAAAAAAATGTCACACGCGACAAAAAAAGTGTTGCGTGACATGTAGTGTTCTCATGAGAGTATGCTCATGAGTATGTTCATGTGAGCATGCTCATTGAGCGTGCTTAAAAAGGTACCGTGGCGATATGTTTTTTTTGTATGGAAATGAGCATATAACACTAGCTCAAAAAAATATATACTCAGAGCATACTCTTTGTTTGTTAGGGACAGAGTTTTTTGCATCCATTAAAGCTTCATAATCTAAACTGCTTCATAATTGCCAATAACTTCAAATAATTTTTGCAATACTCCACGACAACCCCATGATACCGTTTTTATCACAAATCAGATTCACTCTATCTCCAAACGATTAGATTAAAAAGCTTTATGTTATCAATGTGCACCTCATAATAACAAGGTTATCAACAATTATCTCACAATATAAAAGCATGCAACTCGTACAGGTGTTAATTCATAATCTGACAAAGCCACATTTAAAGTCTTATCGAGATAGCTTTCTATTTTTATTGCAAAATTTTTTTAAAACGGAAAAACCCAATTGGACATAATCAATAAAATTTTCGTAGACGATAAGATAAATTTTCAAGAATTTTTGAAATAAAATTGTCAGGAATCGGAGCTAAGCTTGTCAGTTGATTGTAAATTTTTAAAGCCAACAAGTCAGTCAAGATGAAAATTTGTATTTTTGCACTTTTATTGCTCGCTGGAGTTCATTATGGATCAGCAGCATTAGAGAAAGCTGAATGTAGCTACTACGAAGATCCATATGAAGGATATGTCTGTGAATTACATTTGACAAATCCAAATGGATTAGATAATTTTGCAGCAATTACTGGAACACATCTTGCTGGTTTTGGAAATGCTGATGTCGTTAGAGTTGAAAGGAATCCAGCCTCATACACGACAAATATTCCAACAATCATCTGCGATACTTTTAGAAATTTAAAAAATTTCGATTTTAGTCACGATTTTGTCGAAGAAATTAGTGCCACATCATTAAGAAATTGCGGAGCATTGGAAGTAATCGCATTAAGTGACAACGAGATTCGACGACTTTCTGCTGATGCATTCCGCTATAATCCAAATTTATACATGGTTTATCTTACTTTAAATTACATCAGTGACTTGCCAGCTAATTTATTCACATCCTTGCCAAGTCTTAGATACGTTATGCTTGATAACAATGCATTGACAGTCATTCATTCAGATACATTTGGAGTCAGGCCTACTTTTACCAATTTTTATCTTAATAGAAATTCAATTACTGCTTTTGATGAACGAATTGTTACCAATACTGGCTTACGTAATATTGAATTTACTGGAAATGTATGTGCCAATGAAGATGTTATGGATGAGACACCAAATCGTGATGACATTAGAGCTGCTTTAACTGTTTGTTTCAGTAACTATAGAGATAGGTTTTAAGTCTTTTGTGAAGTTGGAAAATTAATAAAAACTTATTTTGGAATTTTTAAGTTTATAATATTTTTGAGGGAGTAGTTTGATTTTGGGAAGAGGCTAGTGGCGATTATGGCAGTCTCAAAATAAATTTTCTCACAAAATTCAGGTCATGCTCAATCAATTCACAAAATAAAAGTCTTTAAAAGTCATAAAAATCTCAAAAGCAGCCAAGACATTAACAAATGATAAATTTCTTCTTTATCATAACAAACGTCACTAACGTCAATCATTCGACTCAGCAAATAAGGCAAAATAATTTTTCTTCCATTTTTTCATTAAATTTTCTTCTTCTTTAACAAAAAGCATCAAAATAATACCGATTAATTCCACTGCCTGCCTTAATACGATTTAGAATGAATAAAAAAATCATACAATTGTGAAGTACTGTCTCCTTACTTTTTGATTGTGCCATAAAGATAAAAAAAGAGGAAAATAATTTTTTTTTTTATTATAAAAATATATTTCTTTTCCCGAAACTTTTAATGTTCAACTTTTATCGATTCGCATTTTTTTTTTAAAAAAAAAAACATCCCATATATTCCTTCATCTTGCTGCCTCTCATTCTTCTTCTTCTTCTAGCAAAAATAAAATAAAATGATGAGAAATGAGAAAGGAAGAAGAAGAAATGTATAAAAATTATTGTTGCTTCCTTCATGTTCGGTGAATAAAAATAAATTTATTTTAATATAAATTGGAATAAATTGATTTCATTCGGAAGTTGAAGTTGGTGAAGAATATATTTTATTTAGAAAGAAGACGAGAGATGCTCCTTAAATTCCTTTTTTTCTTATCAACATTTTCTCGTTCAGTCCGTTACATAACCAATGACCAATTCCATCATTTTTCATAGCCATGAAGAACAGCATTCGATCATTCATGTAGTTGATGTTTTTTGATTGAATTTTAAGGGTTCCCGAAGTCTCGGTCTCGACAAATTTTCGAGACCGAGACTGAGACCGAGAATTCCCGGGAATTCCCGGGAAGTCTCGACTTTAATTCTACAGTAAATTTTTGAAATTTTTTAAGTGTTTTGCAATTTTCATAGTGTTTTCATGCTTGTTACAAATGTTACAAAAGTCTGATTTTAAGAAACTTCAAAAGGATAATAAATTTTGGTTTTTTTTAACACAAAAAGTTATGAAAATTATGAAGATAAAAACTTTTTTCCTTCATATAAATCTAAACCCATCTTTCATACATATTTTCAGAATATCAAAAATCAGTTAATTTGTTCACTTTATAAGTAGCAAATATTAGTAATATTTTTAAATGGGCACATTTTTTTTAATAAAGTTTTAAGAATTTAACTGTTGAAAATTTATTTTCAGATGTGCTTTTCTCAAAAAAAAAGCTAAGATTTTTTTGGCTTAACTTATTTTTGCTTTTATTGACGAAATTAAGCCATTTACAAAGTATTTTTGATTTTATAACTGTTCCTTATATTATTAAGTAGCATACTGTATCATAATTTCTTAATTTTCATGCGTAATCAGCTCAAAATTTCACTTCAGCCGATTTTGAGCTGATCGGTTTATTTCTCGGCTTTGAAAATTTAAGAATTAAATTTTGAGCTTAACACTTTTCCAATCTTATAAAAAAGGACTCAGAATAGTAGAAAATGACCCTAGGAATAGTTAAAATATCTAAAATACTTTGTAAACAGCTTAATTTTTATCAAAAACTGCAAAAACCAGTTAAGCCGAAAACTTCGGCTTCGATCTCTGCTAAAAATTTTAAATTTTACTTTTTTAATCTTTTTTGTCATCAAAACTTTAATTTTTATTATCCAAATGTCTATTTAGAAATACTTAAGTATCTTAAAAATTTTTCTTTAAGATTTAAAATTTTTCTCTGAAGAAAAAATAGAAATTTTATAGTAAAATAAATTTTTCTTGGTCTCGGGTCTCGGTCTCGGAAAATTCTCGAGACCGAGACCGAGACCGAGACCGAGAATTCCCGGGAATTCTCGGTCTCGGTCTCGGCATCGGGAACCCTTATTGAATTTGTTATATGATGGCTGTAGGAATGATGGGAAATATTTCCGATGAAAACTATGAATGCATGATTAAAGCATGTAGACCATGAAAAATGGGAAGGAATGAAATTTTATTTATTGGGAGGGGAGGGGAAGGAAGTTGTGGCTTTCTTGTTGATTTTCTGGCTTTTTCTGTATTTTTGATTGGTTGGGGTTTGACTAGAAATTTATTAGGGAAATTCTAAGTTTATTTGTCATCAATATTAATATGAATCTCGATTATGAAAAATTTTAGATCTGCTCGACTTCGTGACAATATCCAATTTTTAAATCCACAAAAATTCTCAAACTCAGCCTCCTTCAACTCCCCAAAAAAATCAATTCTTATCAATACTTAATAAAATTTAAATTCCAATACCTGCTTTAAAAAATTAATGGAAATTTCTCTTTAAATCAATATCCCAATCCACCCGGAAAAAAATTTAAATAACAAAATACGTGCCATTACCTCATACCTTCCCCACAAGTTACCCACCCCTGAGGAAATTTGATTTGAATATTTTTTTTTTACTGCGGAATCTTTTATGGTACATCCATTTTCCATTCTCTTTTGCGACCTCGATTCTTCTCTAAGGGTAAATAATGAACTATTATTGAGCATAAAAATACAAATTGCTTCTGACATCAATGAGAGTTGGAAAAAATATATTTTAAGGAGGAAAATGGAAAAGAAATATTTTCTTGAAATTAATTTGACTTTTGTTTCCTCAGGAAAAACTTTTGGAAATGCAGAAGGAAAATTTTTAATTAAATTTTCTTAGTTTATAAATTTTATTGTTTTTTTTTTTTGCAACCGAAAATCCGTCAAAATATGAACCAGAAAAAGCTTTTAAAAGCTCTAAAATACCAATCGAGTAAAACAACATTAAACCCACGCAAAACTCGGTTAAAATAACATTTTAAATGTACGCAATTTCCGTATGCGAAATCTGATATGTTATTTTTGGTAGAAAATGTTATTTTTCAATCACATCATGAGTTTTATTATTATTATTATTATTTTTGTTTGTTAGGCTAAAGCACATCACAAAAGAAAATAAATAGAATCTGTTGCCTCAAGTATTTAATTTGGATTTTATTGATTTAATTTTATCGATCAATTTCATAAAAAGGAATTGCTTTATATAAAAAATTTGTTTGTGATTTAGTTGAATTATTTTGACTTTGAGGATGTGATTGGATTGTGTTGTTGATTGATTTGGATTGGAATTTGAGGATTAAATTTAAAAATATGAATAATAAATGAACTAATCATTCCTAAGTGACTCTCTACCCTCCACCTATCATAAACCCTAACTCCATCATAATCAGTTAAAAATAAGCAAATAATCCCAAAAAAAGCTTACAGCCATCCAAATCCAGAATTTGTGCATCAATAATTCATAAAAATAGCATAACTTTCTTTACTTTCAAAAACATCCATATGCAATCTCATAAAAACCACAAAAATATGTTAACAACCCCCAAAAATATCTTTTAACCCAACAGCTACATATTACAACCAATATGAGCAAAAAAATTTAAATTATGTAAATTCAATTTTCTATGTACTAACTTCTACTTCAAATAGAGATTCCAATAAAGGAATTTCAGGAACTACCAATTTAGGTCAAAAGTAAACATTTTATATCTATCAAGATATAAGTTCCATAAATGATATTCTCTCATACCGGAAACTTTATGTGGGCAATGAAAAAAATTTAATTTCTTCTTGGCTTGAATTTCTTGACCAAAAATCAAATTAAATCCGAGTCAAGCAAGTTTAATCTTCAAAAATAAAAAATCATTCCATCATGACCCAAAAATTTGCATTCTCTGTCGCTGTAGTTTATACATTCCATATCTTTATGAATAGCCAAGTCGGCTACATCATATGTAGGATGTAAAAAAGGCTTGAATAATCAACAAATTCAAATGTTTTCGTGACCTTACAACAGGAACGTAGTCAGGGAAGGGGAGGGTTGGGGGTCAAACACCCTGTTTTCGCGAACATTAAACGTTTACAAAACCGAACCAAAAAAAATATCGAAAAGTAGCGAAAATTCCCGGCTACGACCCTGCCCCACAACTATCCAACAACGAATTGTGCTCATTGAATAAAATAAATCAGATTTTAATAGCATTAATGCTTAATACATGCTGCACTTCAATCCCAATATTAATAAACCAGATGAAAACAACTAATGTATGTCTACATCATAACAAACAATCTCTTAAATATTGCATTTGATATGAGACCACAAAAGTGTTTGGGTTTTAATATTACCACAGTTCGCCTACATATGGATATATTGCTGCAGTAATATTATGATTTTGTTTAAAATATCTGTAGCCACAGAAGATTACTCGAATGCAACTTAAATTTCATAATAATAAATATGGTAAATGCTTGTGAAAATTTAATTAAACACTTTCTGACTCTATAAATTCAATGGCCTTTCTGTCTCTATGCTTCTACTCTCATGTTGACTGATTATTTCTTATCTAATATGACTCACAAATATAAATATGAAAATTGGGTTGAATTGTACATTAGAATTGATAAACATTCCAAAAATATCAAATTTTCACTCTTTCTCTCATTCCATATGCCATAAAGACTACCTACAACTTTTGCTACTATGATGTTCAGCTCTTTTAATTTTTAATGTTTTAATTTGCATAAGAATATTTTTGTGTTTTTGTTGGATACTAAAATGATTGCAGAGCATCCATTTCAAGCAATATGCATGAATATTTTTTTCTCACTTCCTCTTTTTTTTGCAGCAGAAGAACCACAGTAGAAAAAAACTCATTTTTTATGTCTCGTCTGCTCCAAATATCTTCTTCCTGTCAAGTCATTTTAAAACATGCATACAAATGTGCTTGTAGCCATGTCGACGTACACTTACCTACCTAACATCCCATTGTATCTATTTAAAAATTTGTTTATAAATTGCAATGCAGGAGATTTAATTAAGTGCTTCGAAATTAGTCCGCAACAACAAAAAAATTAAAAGTTGAAGCTACAGAGATAAAAATAAAAAATTTGGAATGAGGCAACAAAAAAAAAAGTTTTTCCTCAAACGGGAAAAATTGCCAAACTACCGTAAATTAATTCATAACAACACCATTTTTTAGTTTTTTGAACAAACTTTTACGCTTGCTCACCCTTTCTGTGCTTATTTGTAGGACAATAGCTGTTTATCTTGTCATTTTGGCTAGTTTTGTGTGCTTTCTTCTTATTTTTTTTTGGAATTAAAGTTGTGAAAATTGTTTTTGATTATTTTTAAAAAAAAAGACGAAATAAAAAATTTGTTGGAAAAGAAAAAGTTTTTGGCACATATAATTTTATGGCTGTGGAATTGAAAAGTTATGGGCTGTTGATAGTGAAATTTGTTGGATATTTTTTTGGAGCTTGGTTGAATTTTTTTTTATTTCAAGTGTCAATTTCGCATACATTTAGACATTTGGACTTGATATAATTTAAATAATGTTTGAGGGGTCGTTCACAAATGACGTTCAAAACTAGTAGTAACTTTTTTTTTTTAAAAAAAATTAAGAATTAAATTCCAAGAAATACTGATAATCTTAGCCTCGACCCCAACGGAGGGTTGAATGTAATTTATAAGCAACCCTTAATGAATATTCAACTTTAAAGCTTGAATGTAAATGATTTTATGTAATTAACAGCACTAAACTAAACTACATCAATACCTTATTCAAACAAGCATATTCGTGCAAATACAAAACCATAGAACTTCCTTACTTTCTCAAACTCAACAACCACAAAAACTTAAATGCACTGTGTTCTACTATCGGGCATCCACAGCATATCTACTATTTATTTTTCATAGCATAACTTCGCATATCTGTACAGAACGTATAATGTATTACAAACTAAAAAAAAGTACGTAAACTAATTAACCGAAACTCTTTCTCTCATTAAATGTATTGTACTATACTTAATTAGAGAAGCCCTTTTTCCCTGCTGCACATATCTATGGTTCTATTTTTTATATGTCATAAATACTCATATATATGCTCTCAACTACGTAAATTAATTACAGCTCGCGTTAATTAATTTTTAATATGATTTATGTATTCATTTAACAAACTTTTACATTATATATGCTCAAGTGTGTAGGCACTGTAGATCTAATTTAGACTAATTACTGCAAATAGTTTTTTTCTTCTCTTTTTCACTCTAACCTTAATTTGCAAAGCTTTTTTTTAAACGATTTTTTTTTGTGGCAACAAAAGCTTTCGCTGATGAGGAAGAAAATAAATTATTACAAAAAGACCTTTTCTCAATTTTCTATAGTCAAGTTCTCAACAAATAATCCTCTGTCAATGTTTATCGATTCCTTTATGGTACATTGAACTCTTTCGCATCCATAGACTTTACCAACCACATTTTTTCTTTCTAGCAACAAAAACATAATAATACATAAATATCAGTATTTTTGTGAGAATGCGACTTAATGTATCCGAAATACACAGCAAAGAAATCAATAAATATACATATCTATAAATTTATTTATTTTTTTTCTTCTTTTTTTCTGCTCCTCTGTGTACATCGTATGCCTCCCATCTACATTTTGTAAATTAAAATTCATCGAAACAGAAAATTTGTTTGGAACTCGAGAAGCTCACGCGGCGTCCAATTTATTTTGGATATATATATGTGTGTGCCTCTGAATTTATAACTGAATTTGTTAATTCATTGAAAATTAATTTAAATTAAATTTTTTATAATACAATTTTTATCGTCGTATGGCTTTTTCATTTTGGTGTTGTTTCACTAGCTTGAGGGTTGAAATTTTATACATTTTGTATTTATTAATTGATTAATTAAAGTTCGGGTTAAGTTTTAAAGGATAATGTGTCATATGCACATTTGGATGTGAATCAATCAATCAGGCTTAACTGAAAACATTATGATTACAATTAATTGCAATTTATTTATTCTTAGAATTTTATGATACTTTGGAATATGCAAAATTGAGCTGCAAAGAGGATTAAATAACAATCATATACAATACTAGGTATCAAATAATGATTAGTTAAATTATATTAAATAACCAATTAACCATTGAAATTAATTTACAAATTTTTTGGAAATATACTAATTGCTCAAAATGGGGATGATTAATGTTTTTATTCATAAAATTGATTGTTGCTAATTTTAGTGCAATTATATGATGCCTACATATCCGAAATAATTATTATTATTAATTAATTAATGAATTTTCGACAGATACTTTGAATTGAAAATTTCTATTTTTAACGGATGCGACTTAATTTATATGTTCATATTAAATTTGAGGATTACATAATATAATTAGATGTCCCATTACACATTTTTTTTTTATTTTTCAACCTTTCCGATTTCCTTCAAAACAATCAAAGTAAGCATACGAAAAATAAATAAAAATTTAAGATAATTAAAAAATTATGAAGGTGGTTGAAATTTTGACTAAAAAAAAATATTCAGAAAAACATTTTCATTCTCAACTCTCACAACTGAGATTTAATCCAACGAAATAACATAACAAATTTAAAAACAATAACTCATCAAAAAAAATTAAATAAAATAAATAAGATTCGGATTTATCATGATGAAAGTTGCAACAACAAGGATTAAAAGAATCGAAAATATTTTCATGTCGAAGCTCTTTTTTGGATCAATTCAATCTGATCGGATTAAAAATTCTGAATAATTATTAATAACGTCAAGTATTTTTTCAATTATATTTTTTTATTAATAAATTTCTCTTTTTTTTGTGTATTTCGTGAATTCTCCAGAATGCCACGCAAATTTTTTCATAAAAAAGTAATTTAATCAATTTCCATTTCTTCCAGGTGCTATATTCGAGCAAGGAACAGATGAAGTGCAATCAGCATTCAAATTTGCCATGTTAAACCACAATCTAAATGTTACTGGAAGACGATTTGAGCTACAAGCGTATGTTGATCTTATAAGCACAGCTGACGCTTTTAAGCTATCAAGACTAAGTAAGTATTACGAATTTTAAGTGCCTCTAAAGTTCAAAATTAAATTTCATTTCCATTTCAATTTATTATTATTTCACGCATATTAAATTGAAATATTTTGAGCAATTAGGTTGCTAAAGTAATTCAGATTTTATTATTGAATGATTTTCACATAATGTTAGGTTTCTCGTCAATAGAAACCGAATGATTACCTCAGGCTCGAGAAATTCCATAAATTCTATTTTCATTTAGACATTTCAATTGCCAAAAAAAAAACTTTTGTACTACCAACATTATTTGTGCTTACAATATTGTCTGTTGTGTTCAATATAACCTTCAATGAATTTACACGTGCATACCCTCCGAATGTATTCAGATCTAGTACAGAAATTTAATATTGTAGAAAAAAAATATATAAATTTAGGCACGAAAAACAAATTTTAAATTTTGAAGTTTTCTTCTTGATTCATCTTTTTTTAAAGTAAAGGAGATGAATGTTTAGTTTTTGATGGAATAGAGCGCATTTTTTGAAAATTTACTATTTACTTGTGACTTATTGTCAATTTTAAACTTAAATTGTATAGATTCTTATAAAATTTTGATAATGCTTTCCCATTCCTAGTTCATGCCTCTTATTAAATAAATGACTCTTACAAGGATTAAAAAGCTTTATAGGAACCCAAAAAATCCAAATCCAGCATCCCAATCGTACAAAAATCTAGACTAAAGCTCTTTAAACACAGCCTTTATTTATATTACTCAAAAAAATCCCCGAGAATTAAAGAACATTTTTCAATATCCTTTTGAATATCTCCCCTACTGCTCTATGATAAACATCATAACATTTCATAAGACGGTGCCTTAAAGCTTCACAAACAAAATATTTAAACGAGAATATTTTTTTCTCATTCAGCTCATTCAGTTATGTTATATCACGGACTCACTTGCAAATGCACTATGTACACGAAAATTGAAAAAAAAAAAGAAAATATTGTGGCGAGGTTAAAAAACAATTTTTTCCTGTGAAAAATACATACATACCGGAAAAAACATCATGACACAGTGAAAATGTATTCCATTGCATTTTTAAAATTATTATTTTTTCCTCCAAGGGAAAGGAATTTTTGGTGATGAAAAAAAAGGTAGCCAACCTTTTGCGAATTTTTTTTGTGTTATTTTAGTGGAAAATGTGTAAAAATGTTTGCCTGCCTTTAAGGGAATTTCCTTGATATGAAATTTGAAATATTCAAGGGGTAAGAATTTTAAAGTAGACAATTTAAAGAAATATTTTTGTTGGAAGGATCTTCTTCTTTTTTTGTTGAATTAGGATGTTTAGCTAGGAAAAAGGAGTAATTTGAATATTTTAAAAGATTCATTATAAAAATATTTTGGAGATCAAGGTGAAGAATTTAAGGAAATATTAAGGATCATTTTTAAATAGAGGTTTGAAATTGAAATTAGGAATTTAATTTTAAGACAAAATAAAATTGCAGCAGAAAATTTTTAAAAATAAAATTGAAATCTTATAAAGACTAAAATTTTTAGTAACAGTTACGAAAAATTTAATTTTTTTTTTTTTAAAAAAAAAAATACTTTCAGAAAAAACTTTGCTATAATGATTTAAAGAATGTAGAAGTTTTTCTCTTGGGAATTGAACCCGTTGACCTCATTTTTAATTATAGACTGATAATTAAAAATTCTGTTTTAATCTAAATTAACAAGTTGAACTAAAATGCTTTAGACTTTCAATTAGCATTTAAACTAATATAAAGTTTAATAACAAACTCCAAATTCTATTTTAAATTAAATCCTAAACGCAGAATACACACACAAAAAAAAATCCACACCTAGAATAAAAAAAATCCTCCGCAACCTCAATATCATATCGAGCAAACGACGGTGTGTTGGGTTTTAATTTCTCGTTCTCGCTCACTCATATTTTCTTCCCTAATTAATTTCCGGTTTTATTGTGATACTCATATACTTTTTTTTACACAAACGACAAAAGCATTTTCATATAGCATTTATTGACATATGGATGGTATGAATGCATTGTGTGCGGTTATGATCATTTAAATAAACAGTATCCCCATGTATTCATCCACACATACGCGTTTACCGTAACATTGGCTTCACTCAACCCAGTCTTATTTTCATTTAGATTTAACATACATATGAATGATGAATATTTGCTCATTCATACGTAATATGTGTTAATTACAATTTCATGGAAAGGAAACTTTATGAACGTATTTTAATTACATCCAAAAAAAAATTAAATGAAATGAGATATTTTTTTTTATTTTATCATAAATTGGAAATGAAAGTCCATAAAATGTAATTAATTGTGCGAGTCATCATCATCCACACCCGCCATAATTTTTCTCGTATCGTTGATAACCGAATGACAAGTGAGAATACTGAAATTAACTTTGTGGTAGACCATCATCGGTAATTAATAATAATTTCTCACTCAATTTATGCCACACACATTTCTTTCATTTTTCTTGTCAAACGATGCATGTCCAATTTATGTCATCATTTCTAATTATCATGTTTTACAAAAAAAATATTTTTTTCAGTATGTAATCAATTTTCCCGAGGCGTATTCGCAATGATGGGTGCAGTTTCCCCAGACTCTTTTGATACACTTCATTCCTATAGTAACACATTTCAAATGCCATTTGTAACGCCATGGTTTCCCGAGAAGGTGAGTCTTTACATTACGCAGCTATTGTCAATCATAATTTTTTTTTAACTGTCATTTCGGTGGACGTAAATGAGAAATTGTTGTCATTTACACACTCGAAACTCAATTTTGATCATAGAAATATATTAATATCGACTCAATTTTACAGGTTCTGACACCATCGTCCGGTTTCCTTGATTTCGCAATATCAATGCGACCTCAATATCATCAAGCAATTATTGATACAATACGCTGGTATGGATGGGATAAAATCATTTATTTGTATGATTCACATGATGGTGAGTAAATTTATGACATAATTCCACTTATTTTTCTCTCTTTTTTTTTCATATCGAAGCATAGTTTTATGGGGATGGGATGTGGTAATGTGTTCACTTTGACAGGAAGAGGATACGAATTGAGATGTTAATGTAGATGTGGTACGTGAGAGGATTTTAGGCTCGATTGGTAAAATAAGGAGGGTGTGAAGATTTTGAAGAATTGAAATTTTGTAAGGAAATGATTTTTTGATAAATTTACTTGTTTTTTAAAATTCAAATTTTTCAAACCCGTTACAATTCAGTTTTTTTTAATCGTTAAAATTCAATTTTTAAGCTGTTGAAATTCAAATCTTTTTCAACCGTTTTAATTTAAAACTCAAAAAATTACTGAAAATTAATTTGAATTCAATTCTTTTCAAATTCTATTTCAAAAATCTATCGAAAATATGCTTTTCATTCCCAACGAGCTTAATAATAAGTCAGCTTTTATTCCTGACTTTTTCTCGTTTTATTTTATTTTATTTTTCTCTCCTCGTAATACAAATGCTACTCCTATTTTTAGTACAACTAGATAATTGCTAGATACTACTCAATTTCATCTAAAGCTTTCACACAAAATAAATTACAACAAAATGGTTAAGGGATGAAGAACAAAATTGATATATGAATTTCCTATTTTGTGTGTAGGATGCTGACTGTTGTTACTTGGATGTTTGTGAATCAATAAAAAAATCTATGTCGATAAATTAAGGACCAGAAAGAGAAAAAAAAATTGGATGAAGAAAGAATTGATAATGCGAATTAATTTTTCTTTCATTATTTCCTGCACATTAATTTATTATTTTTGTGAATATGAAAAAGCATAAATAATTAACTTATACAAATGCTATGCTTCCATTTCGATGAATAGTATTTATGGCTTATTGTTTGATTAATCCACATCACATTAGTTCTTACGTGCTGTTTACTTGCTTTTTCGATGTGATTCTCTCGTCTCTCATTTAATTCACGTAAAAACCGCACACAAGTCGTGCATGTGAGGGGCCGTTCACAAAGTACGTTACGCAAAAAAATGAATTTTTAGACCCCCCCTCCCCCCTTGTTATGCTTTTTGTATAAAAATTCTTTTGTTTTGTTTAATCTGTTACAAAATCTTAGACCCCCCCTCCCCCCTAAAAAGCGAACGTACTAAGTGAACGGCCCCTGAAGGAAATGAAGGGAAATATAGGGAATGTATGGTAGGAATGGGAACATATTATGATTATTATTGTAAACAGAGTTGACATTATTGAAATGCGGGAATATACGTAGATTTATAATATATAAATTACATTCATCATGACTGTAATGAATATTTAGAATGTAAACATGAAATGATGGCAAGGAATGTAGAGGCAGAAAATTTAATGAAAATGTTGTCGAAGAAATTTTAATTGAAGCCAAAACAAATCCTCTGATTTACGTTGCTTAGTTTATGAGAAGCTTTTGTATTTTTAAGAAATTCTTGTTAGGAAATTTTGAGAAAATCTATTTTTGAGTTTTAAGTATGAAACTTCAAAATTCAGAGTGAGGATGTGTTTCTTTCCATTTTTCATGCACCTGTACAAACTCCAAAAATTTTCATCAATTTTCAATAATAATTTTCCAAAGCAAAGACCTTCAATCACTTTAAGATTCATTCACCCTTAAAATAATTTCCAAAAAAGCACATCACATGTCAATATAATAGCACCTCCATCATGTATTAAATAAATATCATTAACACCCATCTCTGGATGTATGAACACCAAGATAGGATATACACTCAATAATATTGAAAATTAATGAGAATGAAAACATTTGCTGATACAGAAAATTATATTTAATGTGATATATGACGCAATTTTTTTAAAATTGTTCATACATACACCTTAAATATGCTGAAGCTGAATATGTAAGGGTAGGGGAGAGGCAAAAAAAAAATTGAAAAAGGATATCATGTCATATATTTTCACGAGCAATAACGAAAAATGAAACATGACAGCGTGGCATGATACTTTCACGCAATTATAAAAATTGCTTTTCCCTTATTTTTTTTTTTTTTTTTTGTTCCGTTCTCTTCTACAATTTTCTTTCCACCGTCTTACATCTAAAAGCATCACCATCAATATGACGCAAATACATTTATCATATAGGAAGATTTTTTTTTGTTTAAAAAAAAATAAGAAAAAATTCCCTTCCTTAAGTAACAGAAGAGAAAAGAGAAAGAAAAATTAAAAAGAAAAGCTAAATAAAGATTTATGGGAATTTAAGTGTGAAAGAGAGGAAATTTTTCTTTTTTCTGCTAGAAACTAGATTATTTTCCCCGTTTATTTATATAAATAGTGATCATTTTTTATTTGAGATGACTGACTGATAAGCAAAGAGTAACTTACCAAAAATCATTTCAATTTAGCAGAAAATTCGTTTTAACGATTTTTTCAAACTCAAATTTTAACGGAATTTGTATATTCAAATTCTTATTACTTCTCTTTCAACTGAACGTATCCTTATTGTTCTTTGTTTCAGTTTTTAGCATGATTTTAGCGATCAATAACAGCTAAAAAGTAGCTTTAACATAAGAAAATAACTTATTTGACTATTGTAAAGTAAAACCGGGTAAAACATATTAAGATTCATTGCTATTTCTACAAAAATTGTTAAAACTGTTTGTGAAGATAATAATGAATATTATATTACCAATAAAATGTGTTTGCAACTAAAGAAGGAAGCAGAAAAAAACTTGTTTGTGGGAAATTTAATTTCAAACATCAAGGTTTGCTTCAAGTCCTCCTCAACATGTACACAGTTGGATAAGCAAGCATAATAGCTTCGATGAAAAGAAAATAATAAGTTTTTTTTGGGGAGAGAATGTTATTGAATAGAAATTGGAAGTTTTTATACTTTTTTTCATAGGAAATCAATTAGAATAAGCTTGAGATTAATATTTAAGTCTATAGGTGATTAAGGAATATTTTTAGGTATTAAATTGAGTCCCTAAAACTTCAAACATTATCATGCTGGTAGAATTCTATTATGTATAAAGTTTCAATGAGGATTAAAATAGAATCAACCCTTCTCACACCATTCATTTGGGTTGAGTTTTCTCAAATTAAGTTTACTTTTGTAAAATCTTGAAAATTAATCATGAAACACGAGTGGTTTCTGAATGATGTCAGTGGCAAGGTCGGAAATTAAGAAGCTTTTAAAAATTGAGACATGATGTTGAGCTCAAGAGGAATTTTTGGATCATGATTTACGGAAATGATGCTTAAATTAGAAAATCTTACTTCATGACGGGTCAAATTTTAAATCTATCTTTCCTTCTGCAACAGAATGCATCAATGCTATGCTATTTTCTCTTTTCAATTACTCTAACCATTACATTAATTTACGTTCGTATACCTGACCGTCCAAAATGCTACTTCAATCTACAAAACCTTCCATTATCCTTCCACAAATACTCACCAAAATAAACAAAAGGAGATAAACTATTATCAAGACTGAAATGAATTAAATGAATGAGTAAAGAAAAGAAAAATAAGAACGAAAACTTTTTTTTAAACTTTTTGTTAAAAAGCTGTGGATTTGCTGATATAATAAGTTACAGTGTTCAGTATTTAATAGTAGTGGTAGGAAGAATTGCCAGAAGCGTTAACTTTTTACTAAATCATGAGAGTAAATTGTGAGCAAAAAAGGGGTTATTTTTAGACTGTTTGATCAGAATGATGATTAAAGTTTTTCTTTAACTTGAATTTTTTGCTTCTTTTTAAGCCACAAAATTTTATTTTTTTGTCATGAAAATAGTTGTCAGTTTTAGGCATTTTCCTAAAATTGTTATCCTAAATTAATTAAATGATTAAAAATGTTCTAAATTTCAATTTAAAAACCCGAAAAAATTGACCAAATACCTTTAATAAAAAAAAAATTCAATACAGCACAACGTCTATGTCACTGACAGTTGTCCAATAGAATAAATCGAAGATACCACAATGAGCATGCTAACAATTCAAGCAATTACGAATTCGATTGCTGAGTTGCTATTCAAAATTCAATTTGTCATCGTGATGGACATTCATAGAAAACAGATGACCTGCAATATCAAAATATGTTAGCGTAGTCAGTAATTGGACTGATGGCGATAAATCTAAATGTTGACTTGATGAAGTATGGCTTGATTTTTTTATATATACATTATGGTGGGGGTGAAATATGAATTTTAAAGGGAGATTTAGAATTTTTGAATTTTTAAGCATTTAAATTGTTAAGTAAGCACTTCTGGTATGAATTCGTAAGAGATTCCAATCTACAGTTCATCAATAAATTTTCTAGAAGCATCTATCAAATTTTCTAACGAAAATGAATCTTTTCAAACCCACAAAGACAAATTAAGCTTCCACAGAGTTTCTCATTCTTCTACTTTTCTTAACGCCTACAAAACTTCATGAATCATCAAAACACATCCATGAACTGTAAAATAACACATGAACATTAACAGAATTGTGCTAAATAAAGTGATGATTAGAGACAAAAAAGGAAGCATAGGATCACACCACATTATTCACATTTTTCCACTCATTTTGTTTTATTTTACAAAAATTATTTCACTCGTGAGAATATTTAAAGTTCTTGTCTTATAAATGGGTTTGGAAGTGATTATGCTGGCATGTAAAATATTATTGTGAAGGAAGAACATTATTCATTCCACATATAGCTAATGTATGACATAAATATCTTTTGATGATAATGAGACAAAATTTTACATTTCGGTTTCTGGTAAATTCCTTTTCTATTTCGCATGGCATGTGATGAAATATTTTCAAAAGGAGCTAATTAATCAACTATAGAAAATTTTACAACATCGTCATATATTTTGTGTATTATTGATTGCCTGTGGGTTGGATGTGATGAATATTTTGTCAGATTTTCTAGGAATTAAAATTCAAAATCTGCGGGATCGATTCCTACATTGAGCATTTCAATGTGAATTAATCAAAAAATAAAGCGCATTTCTTGTTACCAATTCCTCAAATCTCATTAATAATGTAAAAAATTTCAAATATTCATTCATTTCCTGCGAACTTTATTCATCTTAAATTCGTAATAAGTACAAAAATTCATCTCTACTTGACGTCAATTGAAAAATCAAGTACTTCAAAAAACATGAAAATTTATTTTAAAAACGGATGTGAAAATTCATTCGGAAAGAAAATTTTCCACATCTGCCAAGAAAAAAAAAAAATCTGACAAAATTTTCCCAAACTCAGCACGCTTCTCCTCTTATATTATTCTATCATAATATACTTAGTTACTTATGTATGTACATTATGTATATATATATTTTGTATTTTTTGTATAATCTCGAACATGTCTTATGTAATAACGTACAAAAGACTGTTACAATATTTAGTATGCTAATTATATTCACACATGCAAACTTATTATAATGCCTTGGAAGTTTTGTGTTGTATCTTATGCTTCATGGATTTAAATATTTATTAGACCCAGCAAGTTAATCATGAAATATTTGAGGAAGCTTTTGTAATTAAATTTTTCTTTTCTTTCTCTTTTTACTTCTTATTTTTTAGTCTCTCTTATTTTGATGAGATGGAAAAAGTTTATGGATATTGTTGAGGAAAATGGCAAAGACAAACTTAATTTTGTGACATGTCATATTTTTAACACTTGATTGCTCTTTTGATTTTTTTTCTTGTCATTTTACTTAATTGTTTAAAATTCAAGTAAATGAGATTTGAATTTGTTAGAGGCATTTTGGGAATTCTGATGAATTTTTTCTTAATTATTTTTTTGTGTTTGATGATTGTCATGACAATGCAGAAGCGTTGGTTGGCAATTTTGTTTTTCTTAAAAGCGCTTAAGTCGTGGGCGATTTTAAAAGTGCTCATGTTTATTTTATTTAAAAAAAAAATTACAAAAGTCCTCGTGTTTCATATCGAGGGACTTCAGCGCATTTTTGGCGCGGCGATCAGTAATCGAGCTACGAATTGAAAGTATATCAACTTTCAGGACAGACCTTGCAATATTCTACATAAAAAAAAAAACGATAATTTTACAAAAATGTTACAACAACGATCAAAAACCCTTTCAAGTTTCAATTTCCTCAAATTCATTGTGCATGAAAAGTGTGTTTTCATTATGCACAAACTAATAACTTGCAAAACTGAACAAAAAACTTTTCGTAAAAAATAACGGTCAAAAAATTTTCAAATGTCAACGGTCAAAAAATATTTGAAATTTCTATGACGTGAAGTTGCAGTCGTGTGTTGTTTACTTTCTTTGTGAAATTAAAAAATAATTAATTAAAGTGTTTAAACACAAATTTAGGACTTTTAAATACATTTGCCGCCAATAACTCGATGAAACGAAGCTAATAAAACAAACCGGAGCTCTCTACGATGTCTAGATCAAAAGATAGTTTTTCAAAATTTGCTGCCGACCGAACAAAGTGTATGATTGAGCTTCCTTTTTGAAAACAAGTTTCCAAAAATGCGCTAAAAATAATCAAAGAAAATGCCTTGAATTGTCTCATGTATAAAATATGAAGGTTTAATGATGTCATTTAACAATTGGAAGCTTATTTGACGATGGTCAATGGTTGAATGATTTACTACTTTTGTACCTGATTTTCATCTTAGCGATCATAAGTTCAAGACTTAACGTGAAATCTGAGTATATTATTCGGGGGTACATATTATATGAGATTGAACTTTTATTAATTGCAAAATTTGAATTTCCAACTCTGCATAGCTTACGTGACATTTTTAAGCATTTTTTCATAGGTTTTTCCTCAAAAATTGTGGGTTACAAAAATAAAATCATAAGTATAAAAACCAATTCAACTGAAAAAAAGAGAAAAACCCACACCTTCACCCAGCAAACATCTACATTGACAGACAACTTCTTCCAAAATATTCTCATTCAATATTCAAATAAATAAATCAGAAAATTATGCTATAAATCTTTTGTACCATAACACGTCAATATTACCAGAACGAAACCTTTTTTCTGTAAAATATTTTGAGTCTATTACCTTCTTCAAAGACTTCACACTTGAATAGTTGTGCTATTGATGTATAAATTAACTTCATTTCTTGAAACTATGTCAAAACACTTTGATGATTTTGCCCTAAGAACTAAATCTTTAAGTACCGACTTGCTTGTCGTGCTTGTATATATTTAAATTTGTTGTAATTTAAAGGTTTCAAAAATTTAATAGAAAATCAATATTTGAATGAATGTGGGGTACATATTGATTGGTTTTTTAACAAAGTAGCAACAACAATTTTTTGAAAAAAAAAAAGTCATTAAACTTTTCCACAGATATGATTTTGTTTACAACGCTGACGTTTTTTTCAGAAACCGCAAAGTCAATTTGCATTTTAATTTGGATGTTTGGATGGAAGAGGAAGTTTTGTAATTTTCCGCTTATTTGGTAATTGGAGTAACCTCAATGCAAAGATTGTGGAAAGGATTGAGATTTTTTTTTTGGCTTAATAACAATTTTTTGATTACAAAAGATTGAAATTTATTTTTATGGAACAGATTTTATTATCTAAGTATAAGGAAAAATTTGGTTGAAATTTTATGCGAATTTAAATTACCAAAAATTGAACAATAAAATTTAATTTTGGTTAATTCTGTATCTACATTAAGGTAGCCTAGACATACAGCAAGCAACTCAGCTGAAAATCATAAATTTTAAAGATCGATCCAAAAACATTTGAGGCCAATTTTCCAAGACAGCATCAATCCCAACATTAATTACCATCCAATAGCAATAATTAAGCATCTAAAACAGAAGCAACCTGACAAACATTTTTGCCTCTCGATTGCCAATTTCTCCTCAAAATGTATATTTTTCCAACAGAGAGTATCTCATCCAATTCATCATTATTGATGTGCAAAGTTTTCTTATTACTGCCTCGCCTCTTCTTGCTACTTTTTTTTTCTCTTTCATAATGTTCACATTACAGTCTCTGATGATTCTCAATTGTGTATTTAGGTATACATTCAATACAATACAGGAGAATACTACAAATAAAAAGTTTTATCCTTAAAAAGCGTTGAATGAGTCTTCGATGGGAAAGACATTTACATGAAATATATTGATGGCACTCAGTTGCTAGAACTCATGCACTAACACATTCATACATAAGTGTGTTGATATAAGCGTTTATCTGTACATATACTCATCTCTTATTACCTTTATGGAATTGACGAAAAAAAGAAATAAGTCTTTTGTTGGTGAAGATGAGAATGGAAATGAGAAGAAAAAGTAGAAGTGAAATTAGCATAGAGATTTTGGGACATAATGAAGATATAAAGCGTCCTTTGTTATGCATTGGATGAGGATTTTTGGATTGACTTATTGGGAAACTTATTATTTGGTAAAATATGAAGCTTGAGCTATTTTTTTTAATTTAGGGGCTGTTCACTTATGACGTTCATCAAATTAAATTGTTTAAAACTATCACACAGCCCCAAACCCCCCTCCCCCCTAAAAATTGGACATTATAAGTGAACGACCCCTTATGCGAAATTATTATAAAAATTTTAATAAATTAATGAGTTCATATGAAATTTTCATTGCTTAATTGTTTTAAAAATGCTGAATATGTCAATTAAGATTTTACATGTAAATCTGCTTCCAGTTTTTAATTAGCTGTTACCATAACGTCCAAATACTGAAGCTAAATTTAATCTTCAACTTTATTAAATTTTGTAATAACTATTAAAGTTACCAAAAATTTATGGTCAGAACAAAAAAGTTTCTCACCTCCTTTCAACAATAAACAAAATCTCAATTTTAAAGCATTTTTTTCATCTTTTTGTGACTTTAAAATGTTCACTGCGCAAAAGTTAGAAATAAAAAACGGAAACATGTGCCGGGCTTGTCAAATATTTGAACGGTAAATATAAAGATCGATCGGTTGAGTTCTTAGAAATTTTCCAAATGGAAATGCAAACAACTTGGAAATAAGCAGCTAGAGGGTGATTTTATGGAAAGTTAGATTTCAGGTTTCAAAAACTAATCAAAGTCAAAAAATCGTGTTTTTAGTAGTTAAGTGCTCGAAAATTTTTATTCTTTCCCAGAACTACGGAAAAAATTTCATTATTTTTTAAAATATCGAATAAATACCTAAAAGCCCTTAGAAATTCCACTTCCATCAATTTATTAGCAAAAAATCATAAAAAAATGTTAAAGAAATAAAAAGAAATTCTCATATTTATTTTCATTGACATTATAATAACACATGAAGGCGTTTTCAAGTGTAGAACTTTAGTGTCTCCGTATAATATGAAAAGTATGTGTGAGTGCCTTCATACCTATCATATCTCAATGTCGATTATGTATATCTAGAGACTTAAAAAAGCACGAATGAAGAAGAAAGAAAGAAAAAATTTGAATTTTCCATTATAAGTATGATGATGGTGAAAGTTTCAATATATATTTATATCTATCCATCTATCGGTAGATGATGGCAAGAAGTTGTCTTCTTTGTTATCTTTAGCAATAATTTTAAAGATTTTTGGAATTTTTTGAGCGCGTTGGATGGGTGTATTTTGTCTGATGGTCAGGATTAAGGGTTTGAGGAATATATTAAATTAATTGGCAGATTGAAATGAATAAAGTCTGAAAATTGCAATTGCGCAATACCTTAAAGAATCCCTCAGCAATCAGGACCATTTACAAGACATAAATTTCAAGCTGTCAATTTTATTTTAAAACTTGAAAACTTCCCAAAACTGCGCAAAAAAATTTACAAAACCATAGACATTTTCCGTAAAATTCACTAACTTACTTAATGCCATAAGAAAAATGAGATTTTCATATTGAATGGCAATGGCTATGTGGCAATAGCTTTTAAGATTTTTTTCTTATTATTGTTCACCCCCCTAATTCCTCAATTTCTCATTCATATGTATATTTATAACACTCCTCATTCATGACATGAGAATATAGGCACATTCTCATGTAGATATTGTGTGCCAATGTAAAGTACACCCAAGAAACTTATTAAAGGAGATATATGTACACACATGAATATTTGGTGAGAGAAAAAGTATGAAAAAAAAAATATATATATATATATCGAATGACAATGGAAAGACCTAGAATTTTTTAGCAATAAAACAGAATGAGAATTTTCATATCATTGTTATACTTACCACTGCCAAGCATTGGGTAATAATACTCTCTTTATTTCTTTTCCTTATTTCACCTACACATACTTACTCATATCAACAACTTATGGGAAAAATTTCACAGAGCAGCCAAGATGAATGGTACTTTTGTGAGTTATAATGTTAAGGACCGTTGAGAATGTGAATGGGAAAATTGAAGTAAAAGGAAAAATTTTTTTGTGGAATGAAAAAAAAGTAAGGAAATGTGAAAGAAAGGAAAATTTCCATTTTTACCTAAACATTATCCTTACATGCATCATGCAGAGATGTTGTAATAATAATAATAATAAAATGTATGAATATCTCTATTTTAGATGCAAAATATTCTCATTCTTAATGCAAGTTGAAAACATCACTTTTGCTTTGTAAATTTCTTTTGGGAAGGAAGTTTATGAAATGTGAAATAAATTGGTGCTGTGAAGATATGATTTTGCATAAATGTAGTTTGAATATCACACATTATGCATTCTTATTGAATCAAAAGAATTCTCAGAATTCAAAAGTTTCTTTTTGATTTCAAGTTATGAAGTTTTAAAGGAAAAAGTTTTAAATTTTATTTCAATTTAATTTTTCCCGCTCTTTTTTGTTCTTAAAACAAATCAATTCCAAAATTCTGAAATTCTTATTGATTTAAGTTTAGAATCAAATATGTACACTGAATTGCTTATTACTAACTTACAACTCCTCAATCGTCGTTAATATTGATTGAATTTTTTTCCCAACAATATTTCATCATTTGTAGGCGTACTTGAGGGAAATCTAATCAAAAAACTTTCAATAAAGTATTGAGAAATGTCAAATCATTGAGTACGCGTGACTTCTGTGAATTCTATTTTTAAATCTCGATAATCGAAAATAAGATGAAAATGAAATATTTTATGATTTCTGAATGTCTTAATATAGAGATGAATACTAAGAATTTTGTGGTAATGTTGACATGCTTTTCAAGTAACTGGAAATTCACATGCTGACTTTTACTTTTCCTTGTCACATTCATTTTACTATTTTACCTGAGTAAAATTTAGTTTTTTTTTGTTTCCAAGTATTAATAACATCCTTTTGCACATCAAAAAAATTAAGTTCTCTTGTTTCTTTTCTGTTTCTCCATATTTTTATCTAGACATTATGCTACTTTCTGTAAAGCACTATAGAAAAGTAAAAAGAAGAAAAAGAAAACTAGAAAATAGAAGAAATATCTCCATTTCATTTCCTTTGTTTGAAGCATCATATGAAATATACACATTCAAGTGCACTCTACACTCCCATCAAGAAGAGCAGAGAAGTGAAAAAGAATTTCTTTCGTTTTGAGTTTTGTTACAAAACATTTATTATACACGTGCATAATCCAGAATGAGAATAGCATTTGATAGAGTTGAAATGGGTTTGGGACATTTGCCCACAAACATTTGACCACTCGACATTTCCCCATTGACATTTTCCCAATGGTACATTTGCCCACTGGTACATTTGCCAATCGGTACTTTTCCCCACAAGTATTTTTCCCCACTAGTAATTTTGCCCATTAGTATATTTGATCATTTAAATTTTCCCATTGATACATACATATATCCACTTAAAAAGTTTTTAATTTTAAGCAGTTAAGTGCCTCAGTAGAGTAATCGGTAAGGCGCTTGGCTCAAATTTGGTATGATTTCGAAGATCGTCGGTTCGAATCCCGCCATTTCCAAATTTGTGCTTTTTCAGAAGTTTAGATAATTTGACTGCTTAATGTACGAGATCAAGTCATAGCTAGGCCTCTGGGCAACGTTGGATTGAGGAACGGGTCAGGAAATTGAAGCATAATTGGAAAACTCGGAACGAGACCTGCAAGGTTACCATATTATTGGAATATTGTCAGAACGGACCTGAAAGTATCACGTTGTGCCCACAGTAGATCGGAACGAGAGCCTTAGTTTATTCAGAATCTAGATTTGAAAATTATATTCTTGATCCTACATTATGTAATAAATATGCAATGTAAATGTACTATATTAATTACTTCGGACAGTTTGTCGACAAATAAATGCAGTAAAATGCACCAAATGAAAAAAAAAAAAAAATTTTGGTATTTACTAATAACTAATTTGAGTTGCATATTACTAAACAAAGTTGGGAAACATATTCTTTTAGAAAGTATTTTTCTAGAATGAAAATTTTGGAAAATAATTTTATGGAAAGGAATTTTTTGGAATAAATTTTCTTGGAAATGAATGACCAATGAGAAAAATTTTGAGTATTTTAGTTTTCTAGAAATTATTCATGGGCGTTTCCACAAATAGAATTTTGCAAAAATTTTGATTTCGAAGCAAAATTGAATTTAATTAGGCCATCTAGACAATTAAATAACTAAATATTATTATGTAGGACACTGAATTCTACATTGATGTCCTTATATCTTGTTGCTACAAAATATTTGTCTTTTTCTGAGCGTACACTATTTCAAAATTTGGGACTGTAAACTTTGATTCCAAAAATTTTCGCTTTTAAAATATCCAGACAATTACTTATTATTGATTTTACATACATTTTACTTTCCTCCTTTACCGTGTTTAAAATGCAGTCATTAAAAAGAAAAATTACAAATTCTCTTGATATCATTTAAATAGGGCGACTGTCAATATCTCTGCTATTATTGTAGGATTTTATAAAGTTTTATTGGTGGGATTATGTGTGGAAAGTTTAAAACTCTGGCTACAACATAAAATAAAAGTTTTTATCGCACATGTAAGAAACATAACAAAAAATGGCTTCAATGTTAAAACAACCACCTATCCGGGAGTTTCCTAAAAAAATTCATATGTTTTTCAAATCCTAATATCTCTAAGAGGTTTTAACAAACATGTAACAAAAATGTATAAAGCAATGATTTAAGCATTAAAACTGTCATTTAAATACATGCTCATTTTCAGTTTTCGAAAATTTAAATCGATTTTGACCATAAATGTTGAAAATTAAGTTTTGTAAAATACCAAAAATTAAAAACTCTCTAAGTGGGCATATGTATGTATCAATGAGAAAATGTAAATGGTCAAATATATCGATGGGCAAAAATACTAGTGGGGAAAAGTACCAATTGGCAAATGTACCAGTGGGCAAATGTACCATTGGGAAAATGTCAATGGGCAAATGTCGAATGGGCAAATGTGTGTGGGCAAATGTCGGTGACCCGTTGAAATAGGAGTGAGAATTGAAAGTAAGAAAGTCCTTGTAGATGAAATTGAGGTTATAAGTGCTTAAAGATTGGATCTCGATTAGGCACTTAGATAAAGGTCACTAAACAACTCTTAAGTAATATATTTTCAAAAAGAGAGCAATTTATTGTACGAATGGGCTAATTCTTAACAATTTGGCAATAAACTTAATGGATATAGCCTGATATAGCAATTCGTAATCTGAAGGTTATGAATATAAATCATTTAAACACTCTATGATACTTTAAAACTTAAATTTACGATAAAACTTGAGAAATTCGCAAATATTTGTGAATTCTTGAAAAAAATACTGAAAATGCCATTCAAATTGAAATACATGTTTAAATGTACGAATTTACATTCATTCAAAGAGTAAACCAAAGTGAACAAAAAAAAAATCACATCCACATCCTCAAATCTAGTCAAGAAAAAAAATATACTAAAAATGTTTCATATGGGAAAGGTAGTAAGTTTATATTTCTTTTTTTTTTCATTTCTTTCATTTCCTATTTTTTCATTTCTTTTTTTTCTCTCAAAAGGACTCTTGAGACTGCAGCAAATATATCAAGGTTTAAATCCTGGAAATGAAACGTTTCAAGTGGAAATAGTAAAACGAATAAATAATGTCACCGATGCCATTGAATTTTTGCAAAAAATTGAGCAACTGAATCGATGGTCGAGGAAATTTGTCGTACTCGACTGTCCGACCGACATGGCAAAAGAGATTGTAAAAACACACGTGAGAGATGTGACGTTGGGAAAGCGAACATATCATTATCTCCTTAGCGGTCTTGTAAGTATTTTTTATGGTCTCTCCTTTTAGCTTAACATTGCAATTTCATGTTTCACATATGAAATAATAAATTTCTCGTTGGAAAGATTTGTTTTTTTTCGCGTACTTCTTTTTTTTCGTGTTCCCAACTCGCGTATATACAACAAACAGCAAAACATTAAAAGTGTTATAAAATGTTACACCATTGTGGCTGCGCTTGAATTTTTGGTATGGGAAATACAATAAAAGCTCACATATTACACTTGATATTTATAAATAAAAGTTTATTACATTAAGGAAAAATACCGAGCAAAAAATCTCTCGGTGGCATGCTTTTATTCTTTAGAGGTTCCAAAGCATATATCGTCACTTTTAATTGTGTCTTGGGAAAATTACAAAACATTTTTCCTTCATGTTGGGTACGAGAGATTTACAAGATAAAGTCATGTCATGTACAATTCACATGATTAAAAGTTGGAAACAAAAATTCTTGAGATGTATTTCCACTGCTGTGCTTAATCATGCGTCATATTAAAATGCTTGAAGGAAAATTCTTCTTGAATATTTTTTCAGAGAATTTTCTTTTTGAGATTTTTTATTTTTTTTTCCTCTCATTGAGTCCATATAAAATTCATACATACTTTTTAGATGCAAATATTCCTTTCATTAGCTTTTTGAAGTCTTTATGTCGACCCTTTACGTATGTCAACTTTTTTTTGAGTACTAATGTGAAAGTACTCGGTTTGTTTCATTTCTCTATTGGCATATATGAAAAAAACATTGAAGTATGCAATTCAAATTGTTTGTGCTGAAGTAGCTCTTTGATGTACTATTAAACACTTTGCTGACTTTTATTCGAATTCAATCTTTGATACTGTTGAAATGTACAAGGTTGAAGGGTACTTAAAATATAGAGTTATTTGATACTTTGCGGACTTATTAAAAAGTATCAAAATAGTTTTTTGTAGGGTACACATGCAAATTTTATAAGACATGAAACTGTGAATTTTTTTATCCCAAAGTTCGCAAATAAAATTGACCAAAAAATAATAAATTAAAATTGTCCCCAAAAAAATAAAGTTTAAATTTTGAACCATACTTTTTAAGAAACATTAAAACTTCAAGTCCTGCTTGAAACAAAATGTCAAAAAACATTCACTAGAGACCTGAAATGTAATTAAGAACCATAACATAAAGTTTTAAAATGTCAAAATTCTACAAAAATTCCTACAGAACACCTGAAGTAAAATCTCAAAACAAACAAAACAATCTAAAATTGCATAAGATGATACATTTCAAAAGAAATGACGCAAACACCCACATTAACTTCTATTACCCAAAGGCACAGTAAACAATTAAGAAATCACAACAAAACATGAAAAGTCCACATTTTCATTATATTTGGATCATGAAAGGAAAACTTGCAAACAATATTTTTTCTAAATAAAAAGTCTCACAAGGAAGTTTGCATGTCCCAAAATGTGAGCTAAATAAAGTTATCGAATAGTGGAATGTCCTTCACACAATAAAGTGTGACAAGTTTCAACACATGGATAAAGACGTAATTAGCATCTTTAACTGTGACCCAAAAATACCCAATTTTTTGAAATATGGTTAAACTTATGGAAATGGAATCGATTTTCGAGAAAAAAAAAAAATCATGACATAATTTCTATTATTAGGGTGATGAAGAAAAGAAATAAAAATATCAAAAAATATGGTCGAAAAATCAATAAAAATGTAATAAAATAAGAATCATTAAAGCCACATGGTGGAATATTTTCAAGTGGAACCGCTATTCATCAAATCCACACTTCAATGTACCGAATAAAAAGACAAACAAAGTAGCACAAAAGTAACACAAAAAAAAAAAACTTTCTCATATTCCTTCCATCTCGTCTAATACATGCGTAAAGCAGGCAAAATAAGACTATTAAATTGAACGCATAACAAAAATATTATTACACACCAATTTATTATGCTGTTTTTGTGCTCATATATTACGAATTATTGTGCTATAATAAACCATTTAATGTTTGCGAGAAAAACTTTTTCTTCCATCCTCCATCCATTTCTATCTCATTTTCTTTCTTTTTTTGGGTTTTTTGATTCCTTCTTATTCTCACTCACATTTTCATTTATTTTCTCATTTTCTCCTACTGTATTTATATGTGCTCGACATTCGTACAAACGAACAATAAAAAAATATATAATCTTGACTTTTAGATTATGGATGAAAGATGGGAAAGTGAAATCATTGAATACGGTGCTATTAACATAACGGGATTTCGCATATTAGATACACACAAACGATATGTCAAAGAATTTTTAGATGGCTGGCGAAAATTGGACGCAACAACATCGCCAGGAGCTGGAAAGGAGCAGATTTCGGTAAGGAAAAATAATACTTAAACGATAATAAATGAAGAACAATTTGAATCAGAATCCAGCAATAATTCTTTTTATTTTCTCTTTTTCTCCCATGCTTTATGTTCCAAAACCCACCATCACCACCAACATCGCTTGTTCAACTGCGTAATTTTATTTTTATTTTCACATGCCATTCGCAGGCACAAGGAGCTTTGATGTATGATTCAGTGTTTGTTTTAGTTGAGGCATTTAATCGTATTTTACGTAAGAAACCAGATCAATTTCGTAGTTATACGATGCGAAGGCAAAATGGTCAAGCAACTAATACGACAGCAAAATTTCTTGATTGTAATACGTCAAAAGGATGGGTGACACAATGGGAGCATGGTGAACGAATAGCAAAAAATTTAAGAAAAGTCGAAATTGAAGGACTTACGGGTGAAATACGATTTAATGATGAAGGCAAACGTATCAATTACACACTTCATATAGTTGAAATGACAGGTAAAATCGACTCAATTACGAAACAATTTCGATAAATGTATAACAATTAACTTTCATTTTGTTTCCATTTACAACAGTTAATAGTGCTATGGTAAAGGTTGCTGAATGGTCAGACATTTCCGGCATATCGGCTGTATCGACAAAATATACGCGAATAAAAAATCACGACATTGAGAAAAATAAGACGTATATTATTACGACAATGTTAGATGAGCCGTACATGATGTTGAGGCAACAAGACATGGTGCCTGGTAAAGTTTTGGAAGGAAATGACAAATATGAGGGATATTGTAAGGATCTTGCAGATTTGATTGCCAAACGTTTGGATATAAATTGTAAGGAAAATATTTATTTGTGTGACTTGGAGTGGGCGATTTTTAGAATGATTATTTTTGAGATTTATTTATGTAAAAGAAAGGGCCAAAAAATATCAATATTGAAATTATTTTGTGAGTTTCTTCTCCTTATTAAAGCAACACGAATTTTTTGAAATTTTCCAACCAGAACCCCCCTTTAACAGCCAATAAGACTGATTGAAATATTTTTCCATAAAATCAATCTACATTTTCTCCAATTCATAAAAGTTATCGTAATCACCAATAAAATAAATTTCACTGCCTCCATTTCAGCTCAATTTTTCAATTACCTTCTCTTGTTTACCAACATAAATCGTAAGAAATTAGACAAAATAAAGCTTTATACCCGTTTGATATATTAGAAGATGCGCCAGAAAAAAGGCTAATTTCTTTGGGTTGTTTTCCTCTCTTTTCGTCTTTTTTTTTACATGTAATGCTTTCATGCGAAAATTTAATTATCAAAAAACCCAGCCATATCCATCTATTCCATTTCACTCTCTCCTTCTCCTCCATCTAGAATAATCATTCTCGCCTATTGTATATTGAATGAAGCTTGTGCTAGTGTAATTGAATATTTAATTTTCTTCTTTTTCTTTTCAATATTTTTTTTTGTGTGTTCCTTCCTCTTTCTTTTGTTCTATGGTATACTCATAAAAAATAACTACCACCACCACCATCAACATCATCATCATCAAACATCATGAACGGACAATATGAAATTAAATGAACAACAAAAAGATGAAATAAGAATCGTTAAAGATGGAAAATATGGTGCAGAAAATCCGAATGCCGTTGCTGGTTGGGACGGTATGGTGGGTGAATTAATTCGTCATGAGGCGGATATTGCTGTTGCATCCATGACTATAACAGCAGAACGTGAACGAGTCATTGATTTTAGTAAACCTTTTATGTCGCTTGGCATATCAATCATGATAAAGAAACCCATGAAACAGAAACCTGGTCTCCTTAGCTTCCTAAATCCATTATCAAAAGAGATTTGGGTGAGTTTTTTTTTTTTCATTGCTTCCTTATTTCGGTCTCTTAAAAGTAAAAGCATTCTCCTAGCATCTCTGAACAAATACGTTACGTGCGAAATTTGAATTTGTTCTAAAATAAAACCCATTAGTACACCTTATTTTAGTACAAGTCGTCCGTTAAATTTTTAAGAAACAAATTAAGATTTATATATTTTCTACTTGTTTTAATTAGTTTAAATTGTTTTTATATCAAATTTTATGGCTGAAATTATTGAAAAACCATTATCATAATAAATAAAAGCTTAGGAAAAATACTTAATTTTGCAAAAAAGAATTTTTTCTTGGTCGGATTATATGTAAAAAAAGGTTTGAATTTTTGATTTTTTTCAAAAATTGAGGGCCTTTTAACTAAAAAATTAACGGACAAAACAGCTGTTCAGAGATGCTAGGCATTCTCATTATTAATTCATGCGTAATTTAGCAAGGGAAAATGTGGAATGTGATGTGTATGTGCGAGTGAATTTCATTCTATCACGGATCGACTAGCAAAAAAAAGTAGCAAAGAGAGAGAAAAAAAAGTTTTCATTAAAGAATTATGTCTGTGAGAAAGTTGTGGGGGTAGAAATTGTGAGAGACATTCAGAAATGACGTCAATCATAATTTTTAAATTTTTAAATCCGTTTTCGCTCCAAAACTAAAATTCCATTTTTCATAGAAATATCGAAAAGATTCTTCTATTCAAAAAAATTAGACCTAATTCACAAACAACCCCCACTACCAAAAAAAAAAGCATTTATAGTCAGTAGTTTAAGTGACTAGGGAGAAAATACACTTTTTCTAGTTTTTCTGATGAAGAAAAATTGAGATTGAGATTATTAGTGACTGCCCACGCATTACAAAATTGGATAATGGTCTATATTTTAGTTTCACAGAAAGTTATCTAGTTCATGACCAGTCACAGTAAAGAACATAATCCAATTATTCGAAATAAATTCAATTCTGTAATTCTATTTACTGCCAACATTAGTTTCTGACAATATACAACAAATAAAGTCACATGTAGCTGTCATTATGGGATGTAAGGATTGTCAGTGATTGTCGTCGACCTTCAATATCCATCAACTTAAATAATATTGTACATAAATATATTTTTTTAAAGAGCACTGCTACGAGTGATGGTGTCAATATTGAGATATGAAACTCATTGCATCGAGTGAGAAATGTTGCTGTCTGCTATCTCATGCTGTTCATATAATTGTCAATCACTGCTCTTGACAGTCTCTCTGTTGGATGGTGCCAGTGCAATTAAATGTGAAAAATTTCTATAGAAATTGCTCAGAGCTTTTAGTAGCTTGTAGGGTGTGAAAAATCGTTCATAATGGAAGGTGGGTAGGGGTTGGTATGATGTTTTGGAACTGGCTAGATAGAGTAGGGTTATTGGTAGTTTTTAGTTGATTTAGCCTGAAAATTATTTTAGGAACCTAATTGTTGATGAATTAAATAAATTTTTATCAATTAGAATCACATAAAATTTCATTATTCAACCATTTCTCTAAAAATTAATCAAAATAGTAACTAAGCCAACACAAAACCAGACAACGAACTCCACAGGCCCCAGCTCTATGCCAATTCCATAATTAAAAACCAACAATCAAACCACCTCCCCCCCCTCCCTAAAAAAAGCTAATAGAACTTATGTCCATTCGTAAACACAACAAAGTAATAAAATTTCATTAATAAATGAAAGAATAGAGTGGACCAAACATAAATACCGACAACAATTGACATCAGCCAAGAATATATATGAAAAAACAGAAACTACAGAGAATGAAAATAATATCGGAACGTACATACATATTGCATTAGTACAACCTAAATGTTGTTTATTCTATAATGAGATGGAAAATGGGGGAGATCTTTTACGAGTGCAACGATAAATTTACATGCATTCCATGCATACAAAATTTATATTTAAAACAATTTTCAATTCATTTTAGTTGTACTTGCAATTTTTTTCATATTTTATTTTACATTTCGAACAAAATTTTTATTCCATTTTCATTTTTTTTTTGTCTCTATCCTTCAGCTATGTGTAGTATTTAGTTTTTTGGGCGTTAGTATTGTACTGTACATCGTATCCAGATTTTCACCACACGAATGGCGACCCATGACAGTCATGACGCCAAATAATAATTTTAGTATGCCAACGCAAACGATAACGACGCATCAGACCACTTCAGTTAATGAATTTACCTTACTTAATTCATTTTGGTTTGCAATAGCTGCACTGATGCAACAGGGTTGCGACTTTACACCGCGTTCATTGCCAGGTATTTTAATTTACAGTACATTGAATACTTTTTTTTTATGTTATCTCATGTTCACTCAAAATGAAAATTTGTAACACACAAAAAAAAAAAATTTTCTATATATTTTTTTAAGGTCGCATAATTGGTTCGGTGTGGTGGTTTTTTACACTCATATTGATATCATCATATACAGCAAATTTAGCGGCATTTTTAACAGTCGAACGTATGGTCACGCCCATCAATTCACCTGAGGACTTAGCAGCTCAAACAGATGTACAATATGGAACTCTATATCATGGATCGACATGGGATTTCTTTCGAGTAAGTAATGAGAAATGAGTTGTGTGAGATTAATTATTTAATAAAAAATGAAAGATGGTTTCTTGCGAGATGAAAAATTGCTGAAAGCTTTTGCTAAAACTTTCTTCATTTCCTTCTTTTATCACCACACAGCATAGACTGAATAAGAGAGATAGAAAGAAAAAAAAAACTTCTTCTTCTTACTTTTTCAGCTTTTTTTATTCAAGAGAATTTTTCATTAGAAAATGAGAAATGGAAGTTTGTGTTCACTTTGGTATAGTGGACAGCTGATTGAAGAAGTTGATTGCAAGATGAGGAATTAAGGATGATAATTTTGTGATGAAATTTTTTTTATTCATTTGTGAATTGAGTGAAACTTTAGAGATGGGATTAGAGACATTCAATTTCAGTTTGATTTGTTGAACTTGAGACTTTTTTGATTGGATTTATTTAAGCTTTGGATAATTTAAAGTTTTGAAGTAAAAGATACTTGAATTCTAATTTTATTAACCTCAAAATTCAAAAATTTAAAAATAAACAAAATGCGTTCTAATCAAATTCATTTACAACTCATCATAATTTTTAATTCCTCAACTTCTAAAATCCCCTTCCATTTCCCATTTCATATCCACAGAATTATTTAATAAAGAGCATCCAAGCGTGTTAAAATAAAATTACATAGAGAGAAAAAAAAATCCTATATATACTTCATTATTTACGATAAATGCCGCCAGAGATGAAAAAGTTTCTTCTCTCATCTTGTCGAAGATTCAATTAACGTCCTCCACTATACAATACAGTTGTTAGTTTTTTCTTTTTTTTTTTTTTTTGTTTCGTCAAAGCCAATGGACATACACAATTAAATTAAATACTATGTAGTAAAAGTTTTGTATGTCTGTGACAAGTTATCGTACATGTTCAACGTCTATTCTCGTTTAATACAGATTTTTGTACCTTCTAAAGTGAAGTTTGTTTTAATGGCATTTACATCTACTAGATGAAATCTGCATATATGCAATTTTATGGAATTTTAGTTACGAGTTAAGTAAGCGAACGCGTCGAGTAAAAAGATTTAATGAATATGATTTTTTTTAAATTGCATTTTTTTCAGCACTTTGAATGAAAGTTATTTTAATAAAGTATGAGTGGATGTAATGGATGGCTTGGGTGTTGGAAAATCTGATGTGATATAAATTGTTGGCTTTTGAATCCATTAAAGAATTTTTCAATGTTTTTTCATAATACTTAGAAACTTTGATCTTGATCTTTTATACAAAATCCCACACAATAACTAGGATAAAATTTATTTTGGATAAAAAAATATTTTTTATTATTTATTTCTATGGAAAATATACAAAGTTTTATTTTATTTCAATCAAAGCTAAATCTGATTTTTTGAAATTTAATATCTAGTAATTTATTTGGAATTTTATTTTACAGTAGCGTCCAAAAGTTTAGAAACAGTCACATTTTTGACGAATTTTAACAAAAAATCATACTTAAACATATGCAAATGAGCTCAAATTATCACCAGTTGTATATTTTTACATGAGTTATCATTGTGTAATTACAATTTAAGATATAATTAAGTATTTAAAAGATAACCATTAAAATTCAAAATGGCTGCGGTTCAAAAGTTTGGAAACGATATTTCAATAATTTTTTTCAGCCTTTACACATAGCTTAGACATGATTAAAGGCTTGTAACATAAAATATGTACTTTATTCTTTATTTTAATGTAAAAAAGTTTAAATAATACTATTTCTTTCATGCCTTATTTTAAATTTCAAAATGATATACATTTTTTCCAATATTTTATAAAAAAAATTTAAGTTTAACAACATTAATTGATTATGTTTTATAGATTATTGTAAAGCATTTTTAAATATCTTTCAGGAAATATATAGTTTGTAAGGTTTACGTTTGGTTTTGAATAAAAAATTTAAGAAAATTTGACTTTTGTCGCTCAAATTTTACTAATTGCAAAAGTTTTTGTAAGTTTAATTTGTTAAATACCTTCAAACTATTAGATATTTTGGTATTATTTTGTTGCATTTTGTCTCTACTTTACATTTTGGTATGATTTATACTTTGTAATCGAGCGGTCAGAGATATATTTATTATTCATAAAACAATAACAATGGACCTTAATAGGCATGAATATATTTTAATCAAAATTTTCTGATTAGCATAATTAATCAAATAGGTTTGCTTTTTTTAATCAATAATATGTAGTTTTATTAATCTTTAGTCACTCTACTACTAAGTATATAGTGATTTAAGTAAAAAATTTATTAAAAATATTTTCATGCCTATTGAGGTTCATTGTTATTGTTTTATGAATTACAAATATATCTCTGACCGCTCGATTACAAAGTATAAATCATACCAAAATGTAAAGTAGAGACAAAATGCAACAAAATGACACCAAAATATCTAATAGTTTGAAGGTATTTAACAAATTAAACTTACAAAAACTTTTGCAATTAGTAAAATTTGTGCGACAAAAGTCAAATTTTCTTAAATTTTTTATTCAAAACCAAACGTAAACCTTACAAACTATATATTTCCTGAAAGATATTTAAAAATGCTTTACAATAATCTATAAAACATAATCAATTAATGTTGTTAAACTTAAATTTTTTTATAAAAGATTGGAAAAAATGTATATCATTTTGAAATTTAAAATAAGGCATGAAAGAAATAGTATTATTTAAACTTTTTTACATTAAAATAAAGAATAAAGTACATATTTTATGTTACAAGCCTTTAATCATGTCTAAGCTATGTGTAAAGGCTGAAAAAAATTATTGAAATATCGTTTCCAAACTTTTGAACCGCAGCAATTTTGAATTTTAACGGTTATCTTTTAAATACTTAATTATATCATAAATTGTAATTACACAATGATAACTCATGTAAAAATATACAACTGGTGATAATTTGAGCTCATTTGCATATGTTTAAGTATGATTTTTTGTTAAAATTCGTCAAAAATGTGACTGTTTCTAAACTTTTGGACGCTACTGTAGGTACACAAAATTTATTTAAATTTACTTAGAAACAAGAAAAGCTTTTTAATAATTATCTAGTTAATCTAGAAATACAATAAAATTTTATCAAATTTCTATCATCCTAATTTCAAAAGCCATTTCTCAAAAAGCACTGAAATTCAAGATATACGAAACAATTTAATTCATCTAAAATTCCACTCGAAAAAAAAAAGAAAATCTGCATGTAATTTCATATCCCAAAATCTCTTTGAAATGCTTATACTTAATGACAATTTACTCCATCCATATCAAAACACAAAAATTACTTTCCATGCTTCCAGGAAATAAGGACTAAGCTTCACGTTTAACGATAAATGACGAAAGCAATGCTTCGAATTTCAAAGAAACTATTTTTCATTAAATTTTCTAAAGGGTTGCATGCTAAATTCCATTTAATATGATTTTTTTTTTCTAATTTTTTCTTTCTTATCCCTTTTTTTTCTCTCATGTCAAATTGTCTTTCACAGAAATCTCAAATATCATTATATAATAAAATGTGGGAGTTTATGAATTCAAGAAAGCACGTATTTGTTCATTCCTATGATGAAGGTATTCGTAGGGTTCGAACATCAAAAGGAAAATATGCTCTGCTTATAGAGTCCCCAAAGAATGAGTATATAAATGAACGAGAGCCATGTGATACGATGAAAGTTGGTAGAAATCTTGATGCCAAAGGATTTGGCATTGCCACCCCACTCGGATCACCATTAAGGTATGTATTAATATTGTACTTTGTCTACTATAGCTACCATGTTATCTTTCCGATAAATTTAATATTAAATAATTTATCTGCATCTACCATCTATTGTCTATTGTCTTACTGAACATGTTTGTGCTGTGTGTCCTTGGGACAATTTTGTTCGAATTTTAAGACATGCTTTGTTCGACTATTTAGTATCTTATTAATTTTGACGATGACTGTCAGATTTATCAGACAAATGACAACCACTGAGGTTATACTAATCAAAATCTATTTGGATTCTAAGGTTCTAAGAAAAAGAGGATCGATTGATTTTATCAAAACTAGTCAAACAGAATCTATGAAAATAGAACCTCACATCACTTCCAAAATTAGTGTAAACAGAGCTAATATTACATAAATCTTAGATTTATTCCAAAACCACAAACGAAAAACAAAACATTCGATAAAAATCAACCGCAAAGGATGTCTACAGACTTGCACTAATTGAGATTTACATTAAATTATTATGATTATCAAGAGAGATATTGTAAAATATTTTTAGAATGATACTCTCTTACATGATACATCAGATTCGATTTTGTGGAGTCGAATTATCCATAAACTCAACATTGATTCCTCGATACACATGTTCTTCTCTTCTTAACACTTGCCTCTTGCCAGAAAATTTCTTCTTCAATCAATTGCTTGTACGTTTGATACTCTACTCGGTATACATCTGAAAAAAATATATATTAGAGTATATTTCATTCCGTGTTGTGCTGTCAGTGATATAAACTAATAAGTATCATGTCCATATGTCTGTTATAGAAGAAAAAGAAGCGATATTTATGCTTGTGGAGTGGAAGGAGAGAAAAGTGAAGGATTTAAAAGGGATCTTTTGCTGTCACGAATTTTTTATATTTGTTATTTTATTTTTCTCTCATTCTCCTCACAATTTTTTTTTTCTTTTACTCAAGCGCAGAGATTAAATCCCCCAGTAAATAAACGTTTAATGAGCTTTCACTCCTATCATTGATACATCTTAAATGATTGCCATAAATCTTTTGCTCTCCTTTTTCTTTGTTTTTTTATTTCAACATATTATTTTGAAAGGGGAGGAAAAAGTTTACTACTGGATATGTATGTGATGCTGTGCTAATTTCGGGAGAATGACTTAATGTCAAAATTTGTTAGTTCTATTATTTTTCATGATAATCCTCTTTACTAAGAAATTGTTGGGATAAATTTGAAGGAAATTTTTAGAGACATGATTAAATTGGATCATTAGAAGCACATCTATTTTTTTGGGAATTTACTTAGAATTTTTGAGGGAGGGATGCTTAGGTAAGCAGAATGTTTGAAGCATTAGTGTTTAGAAGATTATTGACATTAATGCTCATTGGGCTAAGCTTTCTAGAAAGTTTTTGATGACAAAATAGGAATTTTAAGATTTTAAGGGTGAGTTTATGATTTTAAAAAGTTTGTAGGGTAGAAATGGGAATTATTTTAAAATTTTGAAGGCATATATTGAATAATCTTAAAGATTGTTCCTTTATCAGTATCGTAAACAGATTCATCGTGTCCAAAAGCTTTCTATTAAACAAAATATTTCAGTATCGACTCTAGTTTATCTAACTCCATACAAAATTTTATTAAAATCTTTAAACATACCTTCAATACATTTACTACCATAAAATCTCTCCCACATCCATTTAAATATCAATTTAACATTCCCACCTTTAACAAAATGACCATAAAACTCAGATTCATATTCAAATTTACATGCGCCCCATCCACTTAACATCCAAAAGCTATTTTATTTCCTCCTTCACATATTGTTTCACAAAGTTCAACTATTGACTAACTGGGCCTCAAATATATGAGCATACAATACATCTAAAGCATGTTGAAGCATACAAAACAATAAAAAATCGACGTAAATAAAAGAGGCTTGAAATCAAGAAATGCGAGGTTTATATTTCATCTACTCATAGCTCAAGCATAAAGACACACATATATGTATGTAAGAAGTAAAATCATGGAGAAAAGAAGAAGGAATGAAAGAATTGAGAAGAATTGAAGCTTTTTTCCATGAGATTTTCTTTTTTTTCGATTTGTGTTTTTTCGCATTCATCAGGAATGAAATATATATTTATTTTTTTTCTGTGCCTTTCATACACTCATGTATGTATGTATGTGGAAGTATAATGTGAGTATAACATACAGAGAGAAAAAGGGCACGTAGAATAGAAAAAAATTATTCCAGCATCCATGAAGCGACACGTGAATGGCAATATATCACATCACTGTTAAAGAATTCTTTATATTTATTTCTTTTCATTCCATATTATAGATACTTGAAGTCTCTGCTAACAGCAAATGAAAGGCAAGTGAAATTTGTTTCATGGAAAAAAAACAGCGGTGAAATTGAAGTCAAATAAATAAGCAAAGAAAATTTATTTTCCTCTTTTTTTTTTGTTGCCCCATTCTTCATCTTCAGCAATTGTTCGAGATTAAATTTTCTTGTTCTTTCTCTCATTTTCCTCATTCTACCTTAACAACAACCTTCACATAACTCTGCTTTGTCGGTTACAATATTCAATATTTCATCGTCCATTGTATGACACATTGAACGTACACAACATAAGGAAAGAAAAATTTTTTTGTATTCTATATCGAAAGAAAAGGAGAAAATTTTTATTTATTCGACGTATGTGACGTGACCTAGCACTCTAGTGACATTGCCTTTTTACACGCTTTTCTTCCAATTTCTATTGTTCTAAGTAGTCAAAGACAATCATATGTCCCTTGTGGTAGTTTTTTTTTTGTGGTTATGTTGTGGGAGAAAATTACTTTTAATTGAATTTTGATTGGGTTTTAATATTTTTGATGTATTTTGTCAGTTTGAAGGGTCTAAAAGCTTTTATTATCTAGCTCAGTGGTGTTCAACCTTTTGGGTGTCTAGGCATACTCTTCACCAGTACAAATTTTGATCCTTAGAAAATTTTCAAATTTTATTTTTCCGTTAATAAAATATTTCATCTAGTCAAAAATTACTCATTAATCGAGTAAATTATATCAAGTAAATCCTGATTAATAAATACAAGCTTTCACTTCAATTCTAATTAACCAAACTTTTGAATCCAAATCCTCAAAAGTTTACTGACAAATCTGCACACAAGTCAAAACAATCGACTGCATCTCCACCAACAATATTCATATAAAACAATGTGTGTATATCCTGACAAAATTCCCACAAAAGCTACTAACAAAAAAAAATCTTCCTATTCGCATTTCGACATCATCACAGGACATATTTCTCTTCTCATTTCTTCTCATACGTCACGATACACACATTATAACGTGCAATCATCTTTTGTCAGAATTAAGCGGACTTGTAGTCGTAGACACATTCTCGACATTATTCTTCTGTCTATGTCCTCACAATTGTCGACCTGATGATGATTGTGACTTGATGGCAATGAGATCTTGTCGAGAGTACGAAAAAAAAATTATTTTCCAACAACTTTGTCCGTCAATTTAGCACTTACTAAAAATGATAAAAAAAAATTCATTTGTAGTCGAGAGATCGTCTCAAGAGAATGCCTTAAACTAAAAATAGTTCTTTGGATGCTCAAATTCACTTTTCTTTTATACATTTGAACAAACATCGAGAAATGACACTTGAATGTTCATCCACTTTTGTTAAATTTTTCTTTTCTGCTTGCTTGTGTTTTTTTTATATCCAACGATGCTTTTCATTTTTTTAAAGATAATTTTCCATTTGCTCCTTTTTCGTTCACGTCATGTGATGTGAGATATAATAAAAAGTATGGCATGATTTGTACGTAGAAAATGTAATTCAATTTTAAGATTATCTACCTTTTTTTCCTTGCTCATCGTCACACTAAAGTTTTGTTACTTTCGTGTCTTCTTCACCGTTCGTTCACTTTACTAGAGATGCAGATACAGACGAGTGGATTGAGGAGAATTTATTTATATCTTGATAGAACACACATACGCATATACTTACTTAAATGGTGATTTTTTTACGATTCCAAATCTCTAAGTCAAAAGAGGAAAATAAATTCGAATGAAAAAGAGGCCTTAAGAAGTTTGAATATTTTATGAGGAGGATTTAGAAGTTAAGCGCATTTTGTAATTGAAGAATCATGACTAAAAGAAAGATTTGGAGAGGAGATGTGATTTGAAATTGATAGAATCGAAACGTATGGAAAATGACCGTTAAAAAAATAAAATTTGAATTTTTGTATGGGGACACAATAGCTACTCAAATCGAGTCAACTCAAATCGAAGCCCCCAGTACTTTAACGACTAGACTGCCGAGTAATGATCATTTATGATGATTTTGTCAACTCAATATAATGAAATCTTGAAAATCCTCTCAGTATGACCCTGACTGTAACCACTTTTACCTTTAGTTAACAAAAAAAGTATGTCAAGTACTTACAACTCAAAATCACATAACACAGCTTCAATCTCATCAAAATCCTCATCACAAGTATCGAAGAAAATTCCAATTTCCAATAAAACCTGATGCTTCTAATTCCGCATAAGAAATGAACACAAAATCTCTTCAGACCATTCATGAATATAAAAAAAAAAAAAAACAAAAATCCGAGATTCCAAAGATATGGATTAAAGATATAAGAATCAATAGACTCAATACCAAAATACAAATGACAAAATTAGCAAGATCAATGACATTCAATTCCAACAGACTGACCCGCCAGCACATTTCCTTTATTTTCATGTCGCAATAATGCCATACTTTTGAACATCATGAAAATGACTCGAATTTTTTTTTTGTTATGATCTTTTTTATACTGCGAAATGATGATGCCATTTCTAATAATAAAAGACTGTAAAAGTTCACTGACCTTCACGAATATAGACACAGAAACAAAAACCAACGAGTTTCATGTAATTGTCGTAACATCATCAAATACGAATTGCCTAGCAACAGCTATCATAAAAGTTTGTCATTAACAGCAGAAAATTTTTGGCCTCATCAAAACGTCGTTCTCAACATGTTCCATCAATGTCTAAAGCATAGCATTTTTGTGGTCATTTTTATTGATGGTAGTTTTCCTCGACATAATCGTCAATTAATTCTCATAGCTCTTTCTCTCGAAAAAATAAAAGATTTGCTTTAAAAGCCTTTGTTGGACAAAAATAATCATTCATATTCATTGAGGTCACCTGTCACTTTGCATCTACCTGCTGTGAAAAATACTTCAATGCCAAAACAGTCGAGTCATTGCAATTTTCAATATCAAAATCAGAGCTGATCTTTAGAAAGAAAAAAGGATGCATAGAGGTAAAAAAATGTACAGCACGTGTACTATAACTTTCTAATCAGAATTTACTGTGAACAAAAATGTGCCAAGTGTACTAAGGAAATGTATCAAGAAGACATCGCCAAGCTTTTCTTTTTTATCCGCAAAAATAATAATAAAAGCAAAAAGTATGAAAAAATGAGTGGAAATTTCATTGAAAATTAAGTAAGAACAAAAATAAAGGTTATCTCATCTGATGTGGAAATAACAAGGAGTTGAATACATAAAAAAATATTGTTTGATGAAGAGCATGATGAGTAAACGATTTAGGTGGAGCAAAAAGCTTCAGCTACATTTTTCATTTTGACAGTTAAAAAAATTTAGCACCGGTTCGTTGATTTGTGAGTTGAGAAAAGGTTATTTGACTTCTTGGGGTTGTTCTCATTGAGTTTAGACAAAATTTAGAACAATTTCTTTGGAAATTAGAAAGTTAAAACCTGTTAAAACAGTTTTAGAAATATAAGAGTGCCATATTTGACTAGAAACGCTGCTAGGGTGCTAGAATTTAGTTTTGTAACGAGATTTTTGAGGTTGAAAAGATTAAAAAGGATAGAAAATCTGAATTTTCTCAATCCAACACCAATTTAAACATGGAAAAAATCTTAGTTTCATACTTTACCATCCACTTTACACCCCCCAAAAAAGAGAAAATGCGCCACACAAACCACTAAACTTCATGGCCATCCACATTTTGCTGGTAAATAATTTTTGATAACCGAAGAATGAATCGAAATTTTTTTAATCAATCAAAATCGTTGTTTTTATTTTACGGTTGAAAGGAGGCATCAGAAATTTTCACTGCGTACATTATTTGCAAAGTAATTTCCCTTCGCATAAAATTGAATTTATTCAACGATGAGATGTGTTAAGAAATATGTGTGTATAAAGATTTTCTTATTTTCCATTATGTATTTTTCGTTTTTTTTATAAAAATTTATATCCCCATACTTGCTCTTTATCTTCTTGGCAAACAACAAAGCTTAGTTGTGTGAAAAGGAAGATGTGGCAGTGAGTTGTAAGAGAAAGAGAGAAAGAATAAAAAAGGGACTTTTGGCATAATAAATGATTGTGAATGTATAGGAAGATATGATGATGATACGCTGTAGTCCCATTAAAACTGGTAAAACGGGAGCCTCAAGCTGTCTTCTCTCATCTTCCAACAAGAAATATAATCGCCATAGTGGCGTTCATTCTTTATTTTGCTTCCTTTTTTCACTCTTATTGCCTCTCTTTTCTTTCATCCTTATTTCTTTTACTGCCTCTGTTTCTGATGCCTTCTGCCTTACTCTCCAATGAATAAAGGAAAATAGAAATTAAAAATAATGTAAAGCTAAATGTTTTTTTTTTCTTTCTTTCTCCATCATCATCATTATCATTATTATTATTATCATCATAGCCGAAGCCATTATCAACAATTTTCCATTTCATATTCACATATTCTCTCATTTCATATATGAATGACAATGGGAAGTCTTTCAACTTTCAATTCTATGCAAATTTCCTTTTTCCTTTAAATTATTATTCTATTTTTACTTTTTCTTTTGCTTTCTGTGTCTCTTTCTTTTTTTTAAAACATTATTCGTATTGTGAATATGATTCTCTTGTTCCGATTCGTTATGTATAAATATATCCGTTTTGGGTGTCATTGCATCGTTATTTGAAGAATAAAGATTATTATGTTATGTAAGGAAGAACCTCGTTGTTATAATTTTTTTATAATGGCTTATTAATCTATTTAAATGATTAAGAAACTAGGCCAAATGTTGTAAAATATGGAAAATTTTAGCTTGACTCATTCGCTCTATTTTACTATTTTTTTTTAATTAAGCATTTATCAGATATTTTAGAAAATAGCAGTTAAACATTTTAAAAATTATTTTTTTTTTTAATTTTTTCTTTGAGGTCAAACACCCCCACCCCCTGTTTTCGCGAAGTTTACTCTAGATATTATTGACCTTTTTCAGATCTTCCTCAGAAAAAAACCTGGGTACGCCCCAGAATATAAGATCAGCCTGACTTTATAGACCTGCAACAAAAAGAATCCAGAACAAGTAACTCTCTTGCAACTCAACTCTTTAATAATTTCCCACAAAACAAAAAACATTCTCATTTCCCTCACACAGAATCGATTCCACAGCAGTCAAAGTGAATCTCACATGAATAATCACGTGAATATATTTCCTTTAAAATTCCGCTTGAAATACGAGACACAAAGAGAAATTCATACTGCAAGAAATAATAATAATAATAAAAAAAAGTTTTTTTAAAAAACATTTAAACTCATTGCATCATTTATCTACACGAGATGAACATGTTCTATGGAACCTTTTTTTTATACATCATCATACTATATAGGGAAAAAAAATTAGGGACTTTTTCAAAAAACAGTATTTTTGATCTGGTGCTTTAACGTTGCATTATTTTTAAAAACTGTAAAGGACAAAATTAAACCTAATGTGATTCCGCGTCTAATGGTATATAATGTTGGACATAACTTCCACACCAATAGAGAGGAACGACATTTTAATTTTTTGGCATGAAATTTTTTCGGAAAAAAATGACATTTTTTTACATTTTGAGTCAGAACTTTTGTTCTACTCATTGAATCTTGCTGAAACTTTCACAGATTATTTGTCTTTGGTTCCTAAAGAGATTCTGTGAGTTTGAGATTTTTTGACGAAGATGTTCTTGTACTTCCATGCTCATAACTATGTATGAGTAAAATTTTTAAAATAAATTTTTTATGGCTTATTACGCAATGCTAAATTTTTTCTAAGTAATTTATTTAATAGTATTTTGTTTAAGCTTTAATTTGATATATAATTTATTATCCAAGTATTAAGAGTTTACGAGAAAACTTAAGAAAATCCAAAATGGCGGTCATTTTTACGACAAAATTTTTAGAAAATTATTCATAACTTTTACAAAACTCAACTAATTTTTAATTTCTTTTCATTTTTATAAAGGTCTTATGATTATCTACAAGTTTTCAATACATAAGAATGTTCTACAGTGAATGCAAATAGATATTTTTTGAGCTTGAAATGTCATTTCTGAAGCAAATTGCAAATTTTTCTACAGTGAAAAACTAAAATTGTCTATTTTTGCAAAATACTTGTTCAATTGGACATATTTTGATGTTTTCGTGATGTTACATTAATATTTTATGATTTTCCTTATAATTTAATAAGTATTTTGCAAAAAAAGACAATTTTAGTTTTTCGCTGTAGAAAAATTTGCAATTTGCTTCAAAAAAGACATTTCAGGCTCAAAAAATATCTATTTGCGTTCACTGTAGAACATTCTTATGTATTGAAAACTTGTAGATAATCATAAGATCTTTATAAAAATGAAAAGAAATTAAAAATTAGTTGAGTTTTGTAAAAGTTATGAATAATTTTCTAAAAATTTTGTCGTAAAAATGACCGCCATTTTGGATTTTCTTAAATTTTCTCGTAAACTCTTAATACTTGGATAATAAATTATATATCAAATTAAAGCTTAAACAAAATACTATTAAATAAATTACTTCGAAAAAATTTAACATTGCGTAATAAGCCATAAAAAATTTATTTTAAAAATTTTACTCATACATAGTTTTGAGCATGGAAGTACAAGAACATCTTCGTCAAAAAATCTCAAACTCACAGAATCTCTTTAGGAACCAAAGACAAATAATCTGTGAAAGTTTCAGCAAGATTCAATGAGTAGAACAAAAGTTCTGACTCAAAATGTAAAAAAATGTCATTTTTTTCCGAAAAAATTTCATGCCAAAAAATTAAAATGTCGTTCCTCTCTATTGGTGTGGAAGTTATGTCCAACATTATATACCATTAGACGCGGAATCACATTAGGTTTAATTTTGTCCTTTACAGTTTTTAAAAATAATGCAACGTTAAAGCACCAGATCAAAAATACTGTTTTTTGAAAAAGTCCCTAATTTTTTTCCCTATATAGTATAATATTGAATTCACTCAATTGTTGATATTGTTGTTATTATTATTAATATTGCTATAGTCGTCCATGTTGTTGTTGTTGTCGTCAATACATAATTGTGTATAGATATCGATTGAAAATTAATGAAGTTGAAATTTTAAAATCTCCCAATGATGTTCGTACGCGCGTATACAGTCATCATTATTATAGGGTCGAAGAAAAGCCAAATTGTATGGAAAATTTATTGCTGATCATGAAACGAAACTGTCAATTTCATTTCGAATACGAGCACATGTACATGTATATCAACAGTATTTAATCTTCTTCTATACATGTGTGTATATGCTTGTGCAAACCCCATTATGTGTATTAAAACAAAATTCACTGATAAGTAAAATCAATCAATCATTCATCAATCAGCGTAAAAAGTTTATTTTTTTTTTATTATTTTAAAAAGTAACACAATACCTCCTGCTCATGCTGACTTTTTTTTTTTTGTTCTATAAAAAAATAATGTATCAAATTGAAGAATAATGGCAGTTTCCCAGATTGATCTAGATAAAATATTGGAGTTCAACGAAGTAATTGTCATTTTATATAGATTATTTTACACAAAAAGAAAATTTTTATTGTCATGGAACATTTGTGTGTGCAAAAAGTACTTTTCATTATTGATTTTATTGCTGAATTGAGTTTCGTACAATTTTTTTACTTTTTCTCACCCAAAATAAAAAGAGATAAAATGTTGGCAAATTTTATAGTCTTTGGGTGGTTGATGAAGGTTGGGATACAGTTTTTTAGAGGTAGAATTAAAATCGACAAATTAATCGCAAATTATTATGAGGTGTAAATTTTTTTGAGGATTTTATGGGGTACTTGGAATTGATCGGATTAGCATTTATTTGTTTTGATACTGTGGATTGGATTAGAAATGGTATGAGGGATACGATGATTTTGGAAAATAACTTTTTAAGTGTAAAGATTTCTTATTTTTGAAACTTGAAAATTGATTGATGATGGAAATTGAACTTCATTGTACCCAAGTTTTTTATTAAAATCAAATTTGCAGATAATGAGAATCGAACTAATGCGCTTACAACTTTTATGCAAAAACTCAATTTATTCACTTAGAAATCAGTCAAAAAATCCCTTCTAGCACTGATAGATTATCACACAAAAATCTCAATATTAAATCAAACAAAAACCACAATCGACAATTTTCTATTTCCTAACTCTCATCTAACACCACATCCGCTCCAAATATATTCCAAAATTATCTACTATTAAATATGCAGTTGAATTTCAAACAGCTTTCAATTACCAAACAATCATCCCCGTCACACAACAAACAAAAACAATGCCAACATGCACAAAATATCAAATGGAACAGAAAATTAGCACGCTAGTAAGATCTGACCGAATCATGATTATTTTCATGAAAATTGATACAAGCGTTACGTCCATAAAATCTGTTTCATTTATTATAATTATGCATTATATGAGGGCGGAATATTCGTATGCTTATTCGCAATATCAACATGACTCAACTCCCTCCCCAAATGCCTTGCTTTTTTGCTCTAACTTTATGTGTGTCATATAACATACTCATCGTTAATGTTCATTCGCATTTATCGTGTATGCGAGCGCTAGCTTTCCACATTGTAATTTTCCATTCAGTTAATTGTGAGCAACAATGATAGAGAAGTGTGTAATTAGATTATAGATACATCTTAGTCATCTGACAGTTTCTCTTCCTTTTCCTCATCTCTTGTGCTTGTGATGCTACTGCTTCTGATTTTTGTTGTATGAAATATGGAAAGTTAGTTTTTACCAAAAAGCTTTTCTTTAGCCTTAGTCTCTCTGGGAGGCTTATTCCAATTTTAGCATGCATAAAGTAAATTAAAGGAAACATTTTTTTTTGTTGTGTCACTTTCGTTTGCTGATTTCAGATGGAAGAAAATGTAGAATTTGAAGATAGGGTTTTGTGGTTTTGAAAGCGCATACATTTAGGACTTTTCTTGAGATTTATTAAGGAAAAATAAAAATAAAAATTATTTTTAAAATGTTTGAAAAAATGAAGAGTTTTGGCTTCATTTAGATAGGGTTACATCCATATCTATGCTAAATTTTAAGCTATGTAGCTCATTAACCCCTTAAAAGTCAGACTCTACTTTTATAAAAATAGAATACCTAAGCAACCCAAATAAATGAAATAAAACAAATGAAAAATCATCAAACAATCTTGAAATAAACAGACCGACAAACCAAAAGACACAACATCCATCCCACACATCGTAATACCTACCCCCAGAACAAAAAAACATCAGAAAGTAACCGAAAATTCATTTACTAATTTGCTAGAGATTAAACTTCACGTGTCTCAAGATTTACCATGTAAAACACATTTTTACTTTGTAAATTTTTGTTTTAAAAAAATGAAAAAATTAACACAAACATGAAATTATATTTTTTTTTGTATGCGATGCGAGAAATATTTTTAGAATTGCCCTTGAGGCATACAAGGAAGAGTTCATATATATGTGAATTGAACAAGATGAAGAAAAATGAAATGTTCTTTTTAGTATCAAGCAAAGGAAAAATGCCATAAACACACATACTAACAATACATTAAGTCAACCTTCATACGTAAACGCCATCAAGAAAGAATCAAGAGAAAAAAATAAGAAAAATTGTAAAGGAAGAAGTAGAAGCTGAAATCTTCATTTCACTTTTTCTCTCTCGTTCACTCACTTTATCGTGATCTTAAGCCACAAATTTATGTATATCATTGTCAAGAAGAAAATAATTTCCTGTAACCATATATACAGTCACAATGAATATGTACACGTCTACCATGTATTTTTAAGGTGAGAAAGGATGATGTTAATAATCATGATAATATGACAATGATTATCTCACTCCTTCTCGCACAGCAATAACACCTTCGACATTTTCATTGTGTATAGTTATTGTACCCATACGAAAAAAAAAATGTGTAGGCTTTATGCGCAAATGTATTTCAACAGATAATAATAACAATAATTGAAAAAAAGTGTGTGTGAGTGAAAAAGATGGAGAGAAAATAGGAAATTTAACAATAGTGAACACGAGGAAAATCCAAAAAGTGTACTATTGCGTTAGAAACATGATCGGAAATGTACAATTAAAATGTATAATACTCAAAGTGCGTGATAGAAATTTCAAATCAAATTAAAATCCTTCTCAGCATTTCTATCCGTTTCAACACCCACTTTTTATGCTGCCTTTTAGCTTAAATTTAATAAGAAAGATTTCGAAAGGTGACTTTGGAATTTGACTATTTGACTGATTTTAAATCGAAAAGTAGTTAAGTTCTTTTTTAAGGGTTCTATTATTAAATTTGTTAATTTTTTTAAAAATAAATCAATGCTCAATCACTCATCAGAAAATTGTAAAATTGTATAGAAAAAATTACAAAATTGTAAAAATTGTACAATTTTCACAATTTTTTACTGAAAAAATTGGAAAAAACTGTACAATTTTTACAATTTTCTGATGAGTGTCTGAGCCTTGAAATAAATAAAGAAATTGTTGGTTTTAAAAATGTAGCTAATTTGTTAGATAAAATACTAGATAAGTATTTAAATAAGGTGTGAGTTCGAATCTCATTCTAAATTAAATTATTTGTTTATGTTGTTTATGTTTGATTTTTTTTTTTTTTTTTTTTTCTTAAAAAGTTTTGGATTTTTAATTTTTTTTTAAAAGTATAAAAATAATATTTTTAATTTTAATTTTTAATTTTTTTATAAATTGAATTAAAAATGCGCCACCAAAATTTATCATAACTTCAAAAATCTCCAACCAAACCAGATTCCTTCGTCTTACAAATCCTTAAACTCAGTCACTCATCCTCTTTACATCTCTTTTTTTTCTGTCGCTCTGTGCGTATTGTTTGAATAAAGAGAAGACGAAATAAGAAGAATGAATGGAATGTGCCCTTTTAACAGTCCCAACAACACAGGACCAGAAAGAAAAATCTCCAAGGCAATTCAGGTCAATAAAGGAAAAAGAAGAAAGAGAGGCACACAGAAGAACATTATTAAATTCAGTGAGACAAAAAAAAAATAGAAAAAGCAAAAAAAAAAAAATAGAAAAATAAAAAAAGCAAAAAAAAAGTAAATTTGGAAAATCGAAATGGGTAAATTGGAAAATGTTTTGGCTATAATTTGATATATTTTGAGCTTTACAAATACAAAACTTTTTTATTTTGTGTAACACATTTCTCATTCCTTTTAATGTGAATTTTACAAATGAAGTTTTAGTATTTTTATTTATTTATTTAATGTAGACATTTTGGGTCAAATGGCAACTATGTACGATAAAAATTTATATTGTATTTTAAATTTAATTTAATTAAGAGAGTTGGAGAGTATATAATGAGGTTATTGGGACATTAAAATTGAAATGGGACTCGATGAAAAAAAATTAAAATTGATTAAATTGGATAAAAGGATGTGAGACTTGATTATTGTGAATTTTGTTAAGATTATAAAAAAAAAAAAATAATAATCAAAAGTTTTAAATGGCAAGAAGCTAATGTCACAGTCGTTTCAGTTAAAAAATTTCTGAATTAAAATTTCATTCAACTCGAGAGTTCGAATCTCAAAATTTTATCATCTAAGTAAAAACTTTAAACATTAATTTGCTCTTTTTTGTTAACAAAGTGACTCAGCCTTCTTACTCAAACTCATATACATAAATGACCATTTTTTTACATCTAATTATATTTATCCATTCTAAATTCTACCAACACACAAAAAAAACAATAAAATTTATTTTAATACCCAAACTATTTTTATTGGACTTATATTGTGCATGTGCTTAAAATTTATAGCATTTAAAGTTAATTTAAGGATTTAATTTATTACTTTTATTTCCCATTAAATTTCCAATTCCACTTTGGGTACACATTTGAAGATTAAAATTCTTAGAAAAATCCGATTGTCATTTAAATTCTCAACAGGAAACAAAAAAAAATTCTCAGATTAGAATTTGTTCACTGTACAACGACGTCAAGATTTGAAACCTTTAAGACGTTTCCTTGTCATATTTACTCAGCATTCGTTCATTTTATTATTACTATAGGGACCGGAACAATAAAATTAATTGTTTACCTTCAGTAAATTCATTCCGTCTCTTTCTCGGTTCGGAATTTTGGGGAAGAACCTTTGATGTTACAAAATTTAATTGAATTGTGTTTGTGGAATTTTCTGGTCGCAAAGACTGAATGAGCACTTGAGACTCTAATAACTTTATTATATTCAAGTTATTTTACTAATTAGTTGTTCATAGAAAATCTTTTGTATGGAAAAGTTTTGGAATTTTATGAACAAGGTATAAAGACAGACATCAAAGGATTTGCATGCTGCATGCAGACTGTAATATAATCACAGAAGTTCATATGATATAATATAATATAATCTCATTTTCCCCATTCCATAACTCCTTCAACCAACTCAACCTCATCGAGTACCATCCTCATCAAGAATCTAAAGTTTCATTAACATTTCTCTCAACTGCTCATTGTCCCAAGTGTTGGCTAAATTGCCAAGTTTTTTAGTCAATTTATTTAAATATTTATGAATTTCGATCAATTTTCTATCATTTTCAATTAACGATCATTTTTTGAATATTATTCGACTATATTTCGATGTTTTAAAGTAGTTTGCCCCTCGATCCGACATATTTTCTTTCTTTCCAATCAAACCTTTGAACCTGTCGGACGCATTTTATAATTTGCCCATTAAAAGTGAGATTTCATTCAATATTTTATATATTCACACCTTAACTAATCACATTTAAACTGTTAGGTGTTTGAATCCAACCATCTTATTTTCCAACCAAACAACCAGCGATCCAACCAACCATCTTATTTTCATACCAATCATCCAACCATCTTATTTTCATACCAATCATCCAACCATCTTATTTTCATACCATACCAGCGTCAAATTATAATATTTATACAATAAATAAGGAACAAAACAAATAAATAGGACATTTTGGATTTTTACACGAACAACAAGGCATTTTATACACGATTCTCATTACAGGAAAGCATCATTTTTAAATAAGTCCGACACCAAGTATTAATTCATGAATCATGACACTTCATGTTTTTAATAAAATAAAATGTTAAGTTCGATGAAACTTCAGCAATAATTTCTTTAGAATCAAGTGCCATTGATTCTTTTATTACATCCCACAATTTAAGAGATAGAGATGGGAAAAAAGTACAAGAAAGTTTAATTACAAAACTCTTTTGAATTTAATTCATTGGAAAATTAAGAATGGGTTTCAATTGTGCCTGTGGGATACAATTTTGAAAGATATTGTTTTGATTTTAAAAGAATCCTTTTCATCAGTTTCTTAAAAATTGGGTAAGGATCTTCTAGGAATTATTTTTGAGTAAATTGGGGAGAGATTAAGCAAAACAATGGTTTAACAAATTGTGGATGAAATGCAGAGGTGACACTAGAAATTAATAAATTGAAGAATTAAGATCCACAATCAAATGTCCTCAAAAAATACACATCTTATCTTACACTATGGCAATATCATCTAAATCCTGCATTAATTTTCATTATTAAAGTCCACCGCATAGAGACTCAATTCCGCATCAAAATCACACCTTCTAGAAAAACCTCTTCTCATAAATAAGCAATCACTTGAAATGACGTAGATTCTCGTTTAATAATCCAAGACGGATATAATTTAGATAATTGCCTAATATTTTCTATCACCCTTCCAGGAATTGTCTTATCGTGATGCTCACATTGTAGCCGTCCGTAGTAACGACGATGACTTTTAGGTCATCGAAAATAATAATGCTCATCTAAAATTTTGTGAATATATAATGAAGAGACATGATTGCTATATTGCTGGATGACAAGGTCTAATAGCAACTCATAATTAATTTTTTGTCATTTTTTGATGAACGCAATGCCTTATAGTCCCTTTTGTTCATTACATTCTTATTAATATTACCTTTATAGTACGGTAGTTGTTATAGCGATGACATCATGGCTTAATTTTCAATATGGCATAAATTCTCATTTCCGCATATGTTTATTAATACTGCTCTCTTTTGTGTAGTTGTCGTAAAGATGAAGGCAACACACACTCCGGCATTTATCGTTAATATTCACTCGTATTTTGATGCTACTAAGCACTTCTCCTTCTTTTTTTCTTCACATAAGTTTTGGAAAACTTTTCATTCTTCTTTCTTTCTCACTTTGCAGCAGAAACTCTATAACTCAATAAATTTTATTCCTCGCCAATGTGACAATTTATTGAATTATTCTCATGCATGAGTGAATAAATTTATTGTACACAATAACATGCATACATGACTTTAGTCGATGTTGTCGTAGAGTTTAGTAAAATTTATTCAATTATAAAAGCATTTTTATAGTTTTTCGTGAGCTCTTTTAAGTGCATTTTATGGACGAGTGACGTGCAATTGTTGAGTCAGTTTGGAATTTTGGTGATTAAATGTGAGATGAATTGAGAGTTTGACCTGGTTGTGAGTTGAGATGATGTGTACTGTTGAGTGCAAGGGGTGAGAGCTCCTAAAAAAGTGCAAAATTTTGCAATAAAATGCAATAAAATGCAAAAAATTGCAAAAAAGTGCATCAAAGTGCAATAAAGTGCAATAAAATGCAGAAAAGTGCAAAAAAGTGCAGAAAAGTGCAAAAAAGTGCAGAAAAGTGCAAAAAAGTGCAACAAAGTGCAATAAAGTGCAAAAAAGTGCAACAAAGTGCAATAAAGTGCAGCAAAGTGCAAAAAAATGCAAAAAAGTGCAATAAAGTGCAAAAAAGTGCAACAAGTGCAACAAAGTGCAGTAAAGTGCAGCAAAGTAGAGTAAGTGCAGCATAGTGCAACGGTTTTTTAAATAACTTTTAAAAGATAAAACTATTGTTAGCGAACAAATTTGAGTTGTAATAATCATATTTTATCTACTATGAACCTAAAAAATTGAAATTTAGATGAAATTTTGTATTTTGTAATACTTTTAAATTAATTTACTTTTCTAACTTATTGCTATTTGTTGCTCTTTACTGCACTTAACTGCATTTTTCTTCAATTTGGTGTATTTAGTTGACTTTTCTTAGTTTTAAACGAAAAATAATTTTTTTTCACTCAAATTGGGTTAAAAAATCTTAAAAGAAATCCAGTACTTTTTGGCACTAAATTACAGTTAGCAATAAAACACAGCTGTAGGTGGCGCAACATTAAATTAAAATACAGCTCAAACAAAAATTTACAGCTGTTTGTTGCTCCAAAAACACTAGCTGTAATTTTAAGATGGTAAAGAAATGCAATTTATAAGATTTTTACAGCTGTTATTTACAGATAGCTCTCGTTTTAATTTTAATCGTTTTACTAATATTTTTCTTTTAATAATATTTTAATTTAATGTTGCGCCACTTACAGCTGTGTTTAAGTGCCAAAATGTATTGGGTTTAAAATAATCTATTTTTTAAATAAGTATTTCCGAAAGATGGATTTTAAACATTTCCTTGTCTACATTTGGGCGTTTCCACAGATTGGATTTTGTAAAAATTTTGACTTTAAAGTAAATTTTCACTTAATTAAGCTATCTAGACAAATAAATAACTAAATTTTTTTATGTAAGTCGTTGAATTCTATCTTTATATCCTTACATCTTCTTCCTACATATCTTAAATAACAAAATATTAAAAATAAAGCGCTTTTTACATAATCCATGAAAAAATTATTATTTTTCAAAGAAAATTTTGCTTTAAATAGAAACATTTTTTATAATCAGAATATTGTTTACAACAGCTAAACACTAAATCAACATGTAAATTTGGTTTTTGTATTGAGTTAACAACTATAAATTGATTTTTCAAAGGTTGAATTTTTTAAAGAACAAGGATTACAAAAGCGCTTTTTACAAAATTCCATCTATCTGTGGAAACGCCCATTTGTATGATTGACTTGTAGAGCATTGAAAACTAAAATCATGATTTGAATCCGACTACCGACAATTCGAAATGTGTCAGTTAAATACAATTGAAAATTTGAAAATAAAAATTGTAAATGTGTTGGTGAATTTTTTCGCTAATTTTTATTTTTGAAATAATTTGTCGAATAAAGCTTGTTCATGAAAGCTTTATTGATTAAATGAAAGAAAAATCGCTAAAGAATGCAATTCATTTGATAAATCAAGATCCAGAATGGAAAAATGCAAAAATATTTTGATATCAAAATATTTGTTTGTTTACAATATTTTTTGTTTACATTTTTGTTTTGATTTTTGTAATAGGCTTTCTCGAAATCCCGATCCCGAATGATTTTCGGGATCGGGATCGGGATCGGGATTTCCCGGGAAATCCCGGGATTTCCCGAAAGATATTTTTGAAAAATTCATGTGTATTTTATATCCAATTTTAATATTTGAATGAAGTTAATTAATTTTTAAAAGTTTTTAGTTTCTTGGACAATATATTTTTGATACAATTTTATTAAAATTAGTCATTAATGGTTGAAAAAAATTAAAAAATTAAAAATTAAATAAAATTGTTCCTAGAGGTTCCTAGAATTTCATTTTAATATATACGCTTTAGGAAGCATCATTAATTTAAAGAATTGTTTTCATATTATTATATATAGTCTTAATAATAATATTTCTTAAACTAAGGTTTTATTTTCAACTCAATTTTCGATAATTTGTCATGTTAAAAAAACCTTTTTCTAAGTTTAAAAGATGTTTTTAAAAAAATATATATATAAATTTCAAAAAATTTTGGTTGATTTAACGAATTTTTAGAACATGAACCAAATAAAGGATCAAATGACATTGAATTTTAATAAAATTGAAAGATAAGGTTTCTTTAAAAATCAGTTTTAAATAAATAGAAAATGGAAAAAAATTGAAAAAAGTTCTTAAAAAAATATTTTAATATGCAAATGGTTCAAGTCGGGATTTTCAATCCCGATCCCGAATATTTTCGGGATCCCGGGATTTTTCGGGATCGGGATTTCCCGGGATTTCCCGATCCCGATCCCGATAGCGAGAAAGCCTATTTTGTATTAAAATAATTTTACGTAAACAAAATCCTACGCAAAAATTTGAATGCGTCAAAAATCCCAAGTTAACATTTATGTAAGGTTTGAAAATCCCGTTTTTCATCAATCATTCAAAATGAAGGTTTCAAAAAATCAGGATTGCTTTAAACCCTTACCCAACATAGGACAACGGTGTATTATTTTTGATATTTTGGCACTTTGTTTTCGAAAGTGGGAAAATTTTTGCAATACATAGCAAATTATTAAAAGGATTTTGATTAATTGATTAAAAACAGATCATTTAAAATTATTTACGATTGTTGAAATGTTTTAAATAGTTAAATCAATTTTAAAATTTCGAGTTTTCGAACAAAAAAAACTTTTTTCTGAACACACTCGAAAATGTTCACACAATTTCAAAATTTCTGAAAAAATAACAGAAAAAGCTTTTGCAATTTCCGAACATGCATAATTGAATATCCCAGACTTTCGATAAGTCTGTGGATAATTTTCATTGAAGATACTAAATAATTCTGATATTGTTTTTGGATTTTTAAAAATTTTAACTTCCACGCGTTGCGATGGAATTTTTGGTTTCACTTAAAATGCTCATTTTAGAGTTTATCATGTTCCCACCGCTTTTATGACAAATTTATGGTACTAAAATATACGTCACGACGAGTAAATTCATAATAAATAGGAATTTATCAATTTAGAGGCCATTTAAGGGGTAAAAAAAGCTTTTTTTGCCCCAAAAAAATTGTTTTTGTTTCCTTTTAATAATTTTAGTAATTTTAAACAATTTTTCGATATAAAATAAAATTAAAATGAAAATAATTTTACTTTTCATAGCTTATCATAAACATTTTACAAGTGCAAAATTTTGCAATAAAATGCAGAAAAGTGCAAAATTTTGCAATAAAATGCAATAAAATGCAAAAAATTGCAAAAAAGTGCATCAAAGTGCAATAAAGTGCAATAAAATGCAGAAAAGTGCAAAAAAGTGCAGAAAAGTGCAAAAAAGTGCAGAAAAGTGCAATAAAGTGCAATAAAGTGCAATAAAGTGCAATAAAGTGCAACAAAGTGCAACAAATTGCAATTATTTGCAATGATTTGCAATTATTTGCAATGTAGTGTAGCAAAGTGCTGCGTTTGCAATGAATTGCAATGAATTGCAACAAATTGCAACATTTTGCAACGAGGTGCATCGAGCTCCTACCCCTTGGTTGAGTGTTTAAAATGAGTTTTGATTGTTAAAAGTTTATTTGTTGCAGGTTCAAGTCTCACTTATCCATGACCTTTATCTTGCTTCTAGACACTTTTCAACAAAATATAAAAAAATTTAAAAATGTCCTCAATATTCAATGATTCAACCGACTCCACATCCTATATATAATATGTATTAAAAATATGTGTCACAAAACATTAATAACGGAAAAATATTTTGGCATGTCATTCCCCCCACCTCCCTCCATTCTCTCAATTTATTTCATAAAATTATTATCAACACAATATTTTCATTAAAACCAATTTTCACTTATTGTTTATAGCGGAAATGCACTTTACCCCTCAAAAAAATTAGTCTGTTATTCCTGCTTCATTGTCATACATAATAAACTTGCCCTCATTGTTGCTCCTGCTTGATAATGTGACAATGTGGCACACAAATTGAATGACTAAGTTGATAAACCCTAGAAAAAAATATGAATGATGAAATGAGGCTTCATACTCATCGTACGTTCATTATGTATGCATATGATCTATCAAAAGTCTGTGGATGTTAAGTAACAAGTGACATGTAAATAAAAAATTTAAAAAACAATAAGATTTTGCCTCAAAGAGCTTCCATACACACACATTCATTATTCATTCTCTTTTACTCATTGCCTAGATTTCCTTCTCTTCATCAGCTTCCGTTTCTCGTGCTTTAGATTTTTTTTTTTTTTTTTTTTGACTAAAAAAAGACAATTTTCATTCTATCATCGGATGACATTTAAATTGTTCCTATGGTGATGATTATTTTCCGTAAAAAAATAGCGAATTTCTCAACACAATTTCTCTTCTTCTTTGCCTTTTTTTTTATTCATCCATAAATTACACTTTATTGCAATCCCCTCGTACCACACTACAATACTCAATTTTTCGTAATCTGTGCTTTCTCTCTTTTTTCCTACTTCTGTGAATGTGTATATATGTATATTTATGTACATAAAATGAAGAAGAAGTCAGAATGATATTGAGAACGTACGTATACATTTTGACGATGAGGATGAAAAAAAAAAGTTGAAACCATTTCATATTTCCGAGTTTTGATTATTTTACAGGCATAGAAATAGGAAAAGAATGGCAAAAAAAGCATTTGGCAATTTAGAAAGAGAGCTTTTTTCCCATTCATAACATTATAGAGAAGAGAAAAAATTATCCCGTCGGGGTTTTAATTGGTGTAATTTTCGTTTAGACTCAGCTTTTTATACATTCCGTACAGCGCGTGGTCCCTTTTCTATAATAAGGATATAGAGAAAAATATGGAATGAGCTTAAGTTGGAATTTACAATGAGAAGTGGCTCATTTTCATGATAAATGTGCCATAAAAGACGCATTTGCTTTGATTTTGAATCTTTGATTGCGGAAATTATTTTTAGAAACGCTTTTTGTTTAGTTTTGGTTCAGTTTTATGATGAAAACTAATTTAAGCTCTTTAAAATAAACTTTTACAAAATAACGAATTTTCAAAATTCAAAATTTTAAATAAAAATCGAAATGGCGGACTTTTCCGTCTATAATATTTTTTTGCAAATAAATCAAAACTAAAGCAGTTTTCTCATCAAAATTCAATGAAATTTTATTCTAATTAATGGCAAGAAGCTTTCTAAATAGTTTTTTTGTACATACAATCTTGATATAGAAAATAAAAAGCATTTTCCATTTCTGCTCATAATAAAGCATTTTAAAGCGACCATAATGTAGAATTTAAAGCCCTTTTAATCCAAAAGTCCACAAATTATTCCAACCAGTCAGCATAACTGCCATATAATCCACATTAACCAGCTATAAAATGTAATTTTGAAAATTCAAGAATATGCCTTGAATATAAAATTACAAAAATACATGCTGAATTGTATGAGAATCGTGACTTTCAACGGCAAAAGTCAGTTGTAATTAATCGTGCAATAAGGAAAATAAAAAATGAAATATTATTTACAATAGCAACAATATTTTTTTTTCCTCAACGTCCCATCCACAAAGAACTCATTAATTTCTCGACATCCTTTATGTGGGTAAAAATAAAGAAAATTCTCTTGAAAGACATTAAACAATATATGTGAAATTATTTTTTGTATTAAGGTGCTGGATGTGATGTTGGATATTTCCTTAATATATTGTTTACAGCACTTAAGGAAATGACATGTCTGAGAAAGTAAAAGATTCCTTTTAAGTACATTATTAACATTCAATTAACATTTAAGTGTTGTGAAATTTTTAGTGCGAATTATGACTTAAGGGATTGTTAATGGAAAATTATTTTTATGACGTCATAATTTGAGGATGTATAAAATTTTTAAGGACAGAATGTTATGCTTTAGTTGCTTAGTAAATTTTTAAAGATTATGGTGCTTTCTGCTCGTCACGAAATCAAAACATTTCAATAAATTTGAACATCTGCTGTAACTAAGTTATCAATCATTTCGGGTTGTTCCTGATTGATTTAATAGGGTCACTAAAAAATGTTTTTAATGTGGGTGCTATTGAGAAAGGCAACTACATACACCTTCGTAGTATTTTCGGTTGAATAACGATTTTACTTCCCACTTTACGAACGAGTAATCTTGTTTTTCAATTTTTTATGTGATTTCATTTGAGCAATTCATCAAAACAATCTGAGAAAGATTTAGAGTTTTATGTTACAACTTTTTACAGAAATAAGTATTTTGTGTCATTTTCATGAAAAAAGAATAAAAATCTTGCATTTCGAAGTCTGCCGAGAAGAGAAAGAAGTTCTGAATGGAATTGAGCAGCTCAAGTTTAAATGTCATGTGTTTTCTTGCAGTATGAAATTGTTTTTTAGGGATATTATAAGTTCAACCTCATTAATTGGAGATCACAATACCCCCACTATATCCTCTTCTCAAAATAAATGACTCTGTGTCCCAAATTCCCTTTTAATGAAAGCTTAAAAATTAATTTTCACAATTTAAATGACAATTTTCCCCAGAACGTGTATACACAAAAAAAATCGAGAATTTAATCAGGTCAAAACTACCAACACATGACATGTCGATAAAATTTTCATTCCCATTGTAAACCTTTTTTAAAAACTCCAGAATAAAAATAAACAATTCTTTAAATGTTTCCATTACAAAATGAAAAAATGTGTATTCATACAGTCACAGAAGCCATCTACATCATTACAGCATATTAACATGAGTAAAACATATACAACACGGAAATTAAGGCTTAATATAAATACGAAGGCAGAATACCCTCTTGATTTTTATTTCCTGACATTTTTTATGCTTTCCTCTTTTTTTTCTCACAATTCTAATAATAAAAATGTTGAGCATTATGAATGACTTATCAACCCACTACATGTTTTTGGAGAGGAAACTTAGCCTTTAGATAATTATTTGTAGTACAGCATGTTTATGAAGTGCTCTTGTATTTTAGTCACATTTTTTTTGTGCCATTAGAATACTAGAAAGGACTAGAGTTTTGAGATCATAGATCATTCTGAAATTTGAGATTATTAGAATTGAAATTAGAAAAATTTGACTAAGAAAAATGATAAACAAAATGATTTTTAAAAAAAAAAAAAAAAAAAAAAAAGAAATTCATGCAAAAAAGCAAAGGGGTCGCAATGTTAAAAATTCGCCAACTTGGATTAAAATTTGACTGGCAACAAAAATTTTTGATTTCAAAAAAATTTTGTATGAAAAGTGAGAAAGTGTGCCGTGATGAGAGAAAAATCAAAAAATATGTAATGATTTTTTGTTCCTTTTATTTACAATATAGAGCTTTTAAACGACAATTGGAATAAGCCTTACCACAGAAATGGCTTTGTTTTCAAAAAATATTGTTTAAAACCTTTGAAAAATCACATTTAATTTTGACTCATGGCATACTTTCTAACTTTCCATACAAAATTTTTTTTAAATCAAAAATTTTTGTTGCCAATCAAATTTTAATCCAAGTTGGCGAATTTTTAACATTGCGACCCCTTTGCAAAAAAGTAAGAATCCCTACTAGTAAAAAAACAAGCATTATTGTTCAAAACTATTTATATTGTTTAAAATAAATATAAACCTCAAAACTTTTAATGAATTCTTTCGACTTCAAAAATTAAAATTCCAACTTTATCTGCGGTCAAAAATAAAATTACATAATTTAATTCCAAAAAAGGAGCATGGAGAGCAAACAAAGGTCATGGACGAGAATGGATGTATAAATACTCTAATATTAATTAACAAATAAATTTTCCCATTTTTCCCCTATATCACAGACATAATTTTTGATCCTATCACATATAAATTTTTTTTGAAATGAGCTCTAATGTTCTCTATCTTAGCTCTTTCATATCCCATAAAAAAGAAAATGTTCTCATATTTCTTTTTGTTCGTTCATTAAAAATGCTCAACATAAAGCATTTTATACTTTTTGATGACAGAAATAAAATGGTTAATAGATGATAAAAAGAGTCTTCTTCCCAGTGTCACCACAACTTCTCTGGTTCTCAATTTTCATTCTTTCTACTCTTTTGGCATAAAGTAACTGGAAACTTATTGACGTGGAAGAGAGGCTAAAGGTTAGGTGGGTGAATTGGTATAAAAAAACGGAAGCAAACTTCCTAGGGGTTTGTGGTCGTACGGAAGGTCAGAACTTGAATCCAATTTGATTGCTTGTACTCTTTCCTTTTTAACCGGTGAGCTTGGATGTGATGGTTGAGTTGATGTCAGTATGACTGGGTGCTTTCCATAATTAGAACTTTAATATTATTAAATATCGTAGACACTTTCTTTAAAGCAATAAAGCTTTTAAGCACTTTGAAACTTGAGATCCTCATCAATTCCTCAAAATATCAAAAGTTCATTGCTATTACTGGAAATTCGATACATTTTCATCTTAAACAAGCTACAACAAATGCGTCTCAAATTACCACACATCCCCTGACATTTCCCACACTTTTTCAACATTTCCTTGTCAATCCTTATTTTGAGGTTACCTTTTTTGTGTGTTAAATATTCGAACAATGTTCCTTGGGACTTTCCTCATACACACGTCCCATGGATGAAAAAGAAAGAAAAAAAACTTTTTACTTCCGGAAAAGTCGAAAAAAGAGGAAAAGTAAATGGGATTTATTAAACATGGCTTTAACAAGCTTTAACTATAATTTTGTTGTGAAATGCCTCTTGTCTTTCATTTCTCTATTCTTTTGCCTTCATAAAAGACAAAACCTTGTTATAAACTTTCATAACAAACTTATGTAACAGACCATCCAACTGCGAATTGATTTATTAATTCAAAGCGAGCAAAAAGGAGAAGAATTTTGTTTGGAATATTGCAGAGTTGTTGTGCTTATAATTGGGAATTGATTTCATGATATAAATTCTTGAATTCGTGTGTTTAAATGTTGAATTAATCTAAGTTGAATTTGCAATAAATCAAAACATTCCCTTAAATCTTTTAAAGTCACAATTTTTCAAAATCAAACTTATCTCTAGCTTGTAAAAATGAGCTTAGCAATATTATTTAGCAAAGAACTAAGCTTTTTTATAATTCAATTGAAAAATTTACAAATAAAAATAAATAAGATGTTTATTGTTTAAAAATTGTAAACAGACTAAATATTTTTACGAAAGGGGCTAACTACTTTTAAAGAAGGGAAACCAACTAACTGCATCTTTATAATACAATTTAAAAATTAAATGACCGTTGACACAATATTTGCAGTTCTTTCACAAAAGATCCAAAAATGATCAAAATTATCCGAATACAAACTCTGATACATGCAAAATGAAGATAGATCGAAAAAGCTGTTTATTAGACCTTATGCTATCGATTCTATTCCTCTTTTTTGTTGTGTGCAACTTACTTTGTTCAAAGACAAACTTTTTCTTTTTGTTGCTTCTCTTCTCTTACAGAAAATCTCTTTCATAATCGTGACATCATTCCTAGCACGTACTTTTATTTTAAAGCTCCAAGCCTTTTTTTCTTGCCTTTTCTCATTATTCGTTTAAATAAAAAAAGTTTTAAATTAAATGAGTAATGGTTGCAGAAGAATAAAAAAAAACTTTTTTTCTTCCTTTTTTTCATCCTCATAATATTCATTCATACGTATGAATTTTTTTAAAACACTTCTATGTCTCTTCATTATTTCTTTTAGCTTCAACTCGTTGTTTCCCTCCTACATATTTCTGTGACATTTATGGGAAATTTTGTGAGAGGATGTAAATCACATTTATCGGGAAATGACGTGGATTTTTTTGCGTGCTCTAAAGTTTCTCACATTTCACATTTTATTTTTTGAATGTGATTCTGTCATTTTTGTTGGAATGAAATGAAATGAGAATGAAGAAGAATAGATTGAAGTTGGATTTTTGATGCAGGGTTGGAATCTGTTTGATTTCAAATTAATGCTAAGTTTTAAGAAAACCATGAATTTTAACTAAATTACTTAACTTACTAACTGACTAGGTACATAAATGGGAAGAAAAAAAACCTTTTTTGGAAAATTCTAACCCAAAAAAGCTGTAAAAAATTCAAAACATAAAACTTAAATTTAATTCAAAATTTAGAAATTGTGAAAAAATAAACAAAATTAGATTTTTTCATTAAAATCAATCAAAGTACCCCCAACTTTGTGTTTCTTTCCTGCTTCCTACAAAAAAGATTTCTTGACACCACAAACAAAACAACATTCCAGAGAAACATAACATTCCCACTGGATTTTAAATCATCAAAAATATCTTTCCATCTTTATTAACATCTTTTGTTTAAAACGATTATGATAAGCTCCTGTTGAATAATTGAAAAGTGATAACACAATAGATTTTTTTTTTTATGATATTCTTCTTTAAAGAGAGCTTCTTTTGTCTAACGGGAATTTATTTATCTTCTCTCAACCAGACATTGAACAAAATTAAGCACTTAAGGGAAATCCCTTAGCTTGTTTTGAAATTTAATACATTTCTATGCTATTCATTTTGTCGGTACTTTTTTGTGGTTTTTTTTTGTGTGTGAGGAACTGCTCAGTTTTATTGTATTTTTGGTTTTGTATTTTTATTGCTGAATGATAGTATATGTTGTACAGAAAAATGGGTGATGAATATGCATATGTTGACCTAGAAATTGAGTCAATCTTCAATTTTATGGTTTTTGCGTAATAAAAATGTCCCATTAGCAAAATTGTGAATGCTTTGGTACTTTTGGGTTTTGATTAATTTTATTATAAAGTTCTTCAAATTTTTATATAAAAAAATCTTATATTTTGACAAAAAAAAAATCTTTTAAATCAAAATTTACTAAAAATCGCCTTCAATCTTTATCATTTTGCGTCTAAAATCCAATTTCCAACAGCTTCTACTCTCAACTTAATAATAAGACCGAAAAAATTCGTAACTCAAAAAAGAAGAAATTTTATTATAAAATTTTTCTAACATTATTAAATTCCCTCAAATCTCTTTTTTTCATGTTCGTATCTCTTGCATTACCAATTTAAATTAGAAACAATGTAATCTTGGAGAGAAAGCATAAACAAAATCATCATTATGATCATGCCAAGGAACCATTAAAATATTAATCTAAAGCTTTCTGACAAATTAATGCAATTTCATATTTTCTAAAATATTCTCCATAAAAACCGAAAATGCAAAAAAGATTTCAAAAATTGTTAAATTAATTGAAAAAAAAGAGAAAAGAAAGGATTTTTAGAGAATTGCTTCTGTACCAAAGAATACATTATAAACACAAATATTTGCATTTCGAATTTAATTCTACTCTCTCTTTTTTTCCTTCCTTTATATTTCTCACATAAACAAAGTTTGAATTTAGAAATGAATACGTTCACATACATGTGTGTAGATAGAGTACATAACAAATGTTTATTTCAAAAACAATTCTTTTTTTCTCTATTAAAACTGAGTCATAGGCTTTAGAAAAGATGAATCTTTAAAGAATCAGCAGTGGTAGAGTAAATGGTTGGTAATTGAAATTGTTTGAATGACAATGGCGCATTTAATAGATTTACAGTTTGGTGAACAAATTGGGTTAGATGCAATTGTGGTTTTGAGGTGTTTGTTGATCAATTCCATGTCATATTGATCAAAGAGTAATTCCTTTTATCATTTGAACCTTTATACGCACTGAATATCCAACCAAGTAGCATTTCGAACACATTTCAGACAGAGCTCGAAGTCGACTCAGATTTTTTGTCAAATTTGTATGTCGGAGTCGACTCCGAGGACTCCATACAAAATTTCATCGACTTCGAGCTCTGATTTCAGAGAAAAACTTTCAAAACATCCCCAATAAAAAAAAGTCCATAAATCATCAAAAACTGATCAACTAGAAATTATCAAAAATACATCTCATTAAGTCAACATCGCCACTTTTTCATCCTCTATAATAATACAAAAATCATTTCATTAAGGGATGTTTACTTCCACTTCATTTTAACATGTTTACATTTAAAGTAGCTTTAAGCATAATAAGTAGCTCTTGGCCTATTTATACACAACGCTTCATTTTATAATAGGAAGTGGAAACTTTTAATAGGAAGTGCTTCGTTCTATAAATAGGATAAAAAAAATATTCTCAGCTGGCTACTATAGCATCCACTCGTTGAATTAAAAATATGGCAAGTGTTCATGCGAGGGAGGTTTTAAAGTAAATGAAAATAAAGATGAAAATGTGTGTCTGAAAAGGTCTGGTCTGATCTTTACGAAATATTTTACTTACTTACTTCCGATTCAACACAATCGAATCTTTTTAAAAAAAAAAGATTGTCGATTTTTTCCGTTTTGTGTGACTTGATTGGGAGTTGTTCAAATATGAAGACTGAAGGTGAAATAGTACAATGTGCTTAGTGTCTTAACCTTCTTGTAACTAGATTTTAGTGGTCTATGTGTAAGATGACCAAAACCGCTAATGCCATACGGTTTATGAAATTTCTTGAATTTTCTGACCGCACACCAGTTAGCCATCACTGAACAAGACAATAAAAAGCAGCCAATGATAAACAAGCTCCAACTCTATTTGATTCAGAACCACATCATCTTCAAATGACCCCCAAAAAAGTTGAAGCCATAGTCAACTAAAAGGAAGAACATCTTTAATGCGACACGAGACCCAATGTGACAAGACGACAGACACACAAAGAGCATGAATAATACACAGCCTTTTTCAGCAAAAGATTCGAATATAATGCGCAGTGAAAAAAAGATGTTTTTAAGGCATTATAGAATCGCAGCACAAACATTTTCATACGCATAATAAAAAAAAAATCTCCTTTTTTACTCATTTTTTTCTCATTCAACTGCTAGGCAGCCATACACATATTTTTGTTAAGTAACATTATGCTAATCTCTTCCTCTTCTATTACATTAACTGACTCTTTCAGAGATCCAATAAATCTTGCCGTTCTGCATCTAAAGGAAAGTGGTGAGCTGGCGAAACTACAGCATAAATGGTGGTATGAGAAGACGGAATGTAAAAATGATAAGGATAATCCATCAGCCTCGAGGAATGAGCTCTCGCTTTCGAATCTAGCGGGTGTATTTTACATACTAATTGGTGGTTTACTTGTCGCACTTGCCATATCACTCGTTGAATTTTGCTTTAAAAGTCAAAAATCGCCAACGACTACATCGCTTACATCTAATTCCATGCAAATGACAGATACACTAAAACCCAAGAGTCGACTTCCGATAACAAGTGCCAGAGATTACGATAACGGACAGGTAAATGTTTATGGTGTACGTATGCTGCTCGAGATAGAGTGGAAGTTGTCAAAAATTTTATGTAATTTTTTTTTTCTTCTCGATATCTCTTTTTCATCTCCATCTAGTATTATCCACAAAGTCCATCAATGGATCATTCAGCCCATGAGGGTCATCACATCAATGCTCATCCACAAACTTGATGTCACAATGCGTAGGAGTCAAAGAATCAAAATTATTTCATCAACTCCTACGCATTAAATACATTCAGCGATAAGACATTAAATAATCAACAGATCATCCAACATCTAAATCCACAAACAACAAATAGTAGTCATTTTATTAATCAAAAATCTCCTAATTGATAATCAATTAATAATGATGTAGACGATAAAAATTGAAAAGGAAAAGAATCGATCAATCGTCGTTATTGGATGAAAATCCTTTTTCTCAAACAACAGAACATAAGCTTATAATAGGAATTAAAATTGAAAAGAATAAAGAAATTATCTCTCATTTATTAGTATTGTATTCGATGGAAATATAATCCTTTTGAATGGGGGATAATTTTTGGTTTATATACAATTATACAATCATCTTATAATTACTTTACCTAACATTATCATTTCTAACAAAAGAAGGAAAAAACACATAATGGAACTAAGCTAAAATTAAAGAGTGGGATTGGAAATTTTTTTAAGGGAAAATTCATCTGGCTGTCAAAATGTTAATTGGAATTGGGGGAGGTAGAAAAAGGGAAAGAAGAATATGGAAGGATTAAAGGCAACTAGTTGTATATAATTTGATCGTTATGGGATATAATGATGGATTTTGGAATGATTGGTAATTATAGTTAAATTCTAAAGTGACTTTTGCTATTGATGGAAGTGATTACACAACTTTTTTTGAGGACCTGTAATTAATTTAGAATCATCTAAATTGGTGAGGTATTGGATGGTATGTAGAGCAATTTCTTTCCTTTAAATTAATGCTTCAGATGGGCTGAATTAATTTTAGATGTTTGTGTGTAATTGAATGACATGCTATATACCTCTCAAAACAACGAGTTACATAATGAACGGTTTATAATGAGTAGGATCTGAAATCGAATTTTCTGGTTCTTTAGTTGAGGTAGTCTGGCAGATTGACTTATGGTATTTTAATCTAGAACTTACAGTCTAGTCAAGAACTACTAGATGACAAACACTATGTTTAAATTTTATTAGAGAATCCATAGAATTTAAAGCCATTTTTAAGCTACTTATAAATTTAGGACACTAAACCATTTAGTTGGCTTTAATAATTTGTTCTCCATGGACAATCAATTTCAGTATGAGCTCTACACTCAAGCATGTCTATTTTATCTTAGCTCCTAAAACCATTGCCATATAAACAGGCTCCCCATAATATCACCAAGAATTCATCACATCAAAGCACATAAAGTTACCAGATAAACAAGCAAAATAAATTTGTATTTAAAAAAAAGAAATTGTCGAAATTCATCTAACTTTTGCTTGTTTACTTCGAACGACTGATAACGAGATGGATGTGTAATGGAAATTGTATGTTACAAAAATAGGCATGATAGGCATAAAATTGTTCAAAGACAAGCCTCGAATACGATGAAATGTTTTAATTAGACTCCAGATGCTAAAGCCTTTTAATTTTTTTTACATTTCCCACTCAGCTCAATGAAAATATAAAAAAGTAAATAAAAATAAAATGAAAAAAAAATTACAAAAGTCCTCGTGTTTTATATCGAGGGACTTTAGCGCATTTTTGGCGCAGCGATTAGCAATTGATTTAATAGAAAAGATGGACAAGTTTTAAAACTCTATTGCTGTTTCTTTAGTCATAATATTACTACAAAAAGCTTAAAATTAATGATCAAAACTCCTTTTCTAAAATGAATGATCAAAAACCTTACTTTCTCTTAAAGTTTATACATTAAAATCGATTTTCATAACATGCAATGCAAAAAATATTCTTACGATTTAACGGTTTTCTGAAATTCAAATTTTTCCGTTAGAAAAAAATTTAAATTTCTGAACGCATCCATTACTTTTTACCGTTAAATTTCAAATTTCTGAACGCACTCATATTTTGTTTGTATGAAAAAATTAAAAGTTTGATAATTAAGGTGTTTAAACTCAATTTTAAGACTTCTAAATAGCCGTGGCCACAATAACTTTATTAAACGAAGCTAATAAAACAAACCCGAACTCTGTACGATGTCTAGATCAAAAGATAGTTTTTCAAAAATTTGCTGCCGATCAAAGTGTATGATTGAGCTTCCTTTTTGAAAACAAGTTTCCAAAAATGCGCTAAAAAATTGTGACTAAAGTTTAGACGAGAATTTTTTCATAATGAAATAAAATTATTAACACGCTAAGACTTATTAAGGATTAGGAATTAAAAGAAAAAAAAGAAAAATTTAATGATAAGTTAAAGTAAATAAAAATTTTATTATAAAAAAATTAAACTAAAAAAAATTAAAGAGATTGAACTAAAATAAAAAGTAAATTAAAGTAATAAAAAATTGATTACCAACCGTAGGATATCGTTTGTTTGTTGTTAAATGTTTAATCTCTATGAAATAAATTTACTTCCACTCTACTTTGTTGAAGATTGGAATGAAAAAAGTTTTTTAAGGCGTATAATACTTATAGACCCGGCATGTAAGATTATCGAGTGGCAGCTATGTACGAGAAACTTTTTGAAGTTTTTCTCTATGGACAAGTTCTGACAAGTCTGGGAAATCGTAAAAAAATATTTAAGAGATGGTTCTTAATAACATGTCTGGTCTACGATCTCATCCTTTGATATCTGTCAGAAAATGAAGAAAAGTTTGTTCTTGGATCTTGTAACATCAATACTATAAAAACCTAAAATGCTGATTCCGTGATTGCGTGATTCCGTGATCAAAATTTAAATTTTTTTTGACGGTTATTTTCGATTTCGTTCTATTTGAAGTTTTTTTGATATTATATTGTGGGAAATGACTTTTCATGATTAGTGCATGCAAAAAAATTTTTTTTTGAAAATTTTGAGGTTAGGGTAGCTTTGATTTAACCTCAAAAATGACGGTTTTTTGTCTTTTTGTTGTAGTTGTGGTGGTGAGCTATTAAGGTTTTTTGAGCTGAAATTTGGTATGTAAGACATGTGGATAATGGTTAAAAAGACTGTATACTCATTTTGGATTTTGAGGTTAATTGAGGTTAGAATTCGTATTTTTTATGTTTCAGTGATCTGTTAGAGTATTTTAGGCTGAAATTTGGTACGTGTATCATGTGGGTAGCAAGTAAAAGGACTGTGTAGTCATTTTTGAATTTTGAGGTTATTTGAGGTTAGAATTCGGATTTTTTGTACTGTAGTGAACTGTTAAGATCTTAGAAGATAAAATTTAGCACGCGGATCATGTGGGTAATAAGTAAATAGGCTGTATATCTACTTTTGATTTTTAGATTATTTGAGGTTAGAATGTGTATTTTTTGTGTTACAGTGAACTGTTAAGGTCTTATGAGCTAAAATTTGGCATGTAGAACGAGTGGGTGATGAGTAAAAAGGCCGTATACCTACTTTTGAATTTTGATGCTGTTTGAGGTTAGAATCGCAATTTTAGCAATTGTAGTGATCTGCTGAGGTCTTATGAGCTGATTTTTGAGTTGTGGGTCATATGGATAGTGAGTAAATAGTCAGCATTCCTTCTTTTGGATTTTGAAGTTATTTAAGGTTAGATTACGTAATTTTTGTCCTGTACCGAGCTGTTAAAGTTTTCTTAACTGAAGTTTGGCATGTGGATAAAATTTGGCTAAAATTTGGGTAGTGGATCATGTGAATGATGAATCATGTGAATTCTTCTCAAATACGTAATTCTTAATAATCTAAAATTTTCGCGTTCGCGCTGACGCGCGAACGCTCAAATCATTGAAAGATTGAAATCTTTGACTGCTATTTTAGATTTCATAGAAACAGTAAAGTGACCAGAGATTATCCAGTGGATTATCCTGAAAATGTAAAACTTAGGAGAGACCAAGTTTAACATTTTCGATTTTCAGTATGCTTAATCCAGAATAATCCTTATCCATGGGTAATCTTTTTTAGTGAAATCCATCAATCCATAAAATTTTTCTTAATTTTTCATGAAATTTTAAGCGTAAAAAAATTTAGTGGATTTTCCTTTGATCAAAAAAGAGGATTATCTTCGGATAAGATTATCCACCTTAGTGAAAGCGGCTCATAGATTTCAAAAAAAGCTCTGACAAAACTTTGGTAAGCAAATTTAAATAATTTTAAGTAATCTTATATTTGAGCAAAAAAAGTTTTCATTTCCGAAAAATATTGAACAGAACAAATTAAAGAAAAAAAAAAACACGACTTACGTAGAAAGTCAATAGCTTTCGCGTTCGACTGCATAAGATTGAGGATTAAGTCTCCATCGGGTCAGCAAAGCTTCGCTTTGCATAAGATTGAGGATTAAGTCTCAATCGGGTCAGCAAAGCTTCGCTTGGCATAAGTTTGAAGATTAAGACTCCATCGGGTCAGCAAAGCTTCGCTTTGCATAAGATTGAAGATTAAGTCTCCATCGGGTCAGCAAAGCTTCGCTTTGCATAATATTGAAGATTAAGTCTCCATCGGGTCAGCAAAGCTTCGCTTTGCATAAGATTGAAGGTTAAGTCTCCATCGGGTCAGCAAAGCTTCGCTTTGCATAATATTGAAGATTAAGTCTTCATCGGGTCAGCAAAGCTTCGCTTTGCATAAGATTGAAGATTAAGTCTCCATCGGGTCAGCAAAGCTTCGCTTTGCATAAGATTGAAGATTAAGTCTTCATCGGGTCAGCAAAGCTTCGCTTTGCATAAGATTGAGGATTAAGTTTCCATCGGGTCAGCAAAACTTCGCTTTGCATAAGATTGAGGATTAAGTCTCCATCGGGTCAGCAAAGCTTCGCTTTGTATTAGTTTGAAGACTAAGACTCCATCGGGTCAGCAAAGCTTCGCTTTGCATAAGTTTGAAGATTAAGACTCCATCGGGTCAGCAAAGCTTCGCTTTGCATAAGTTTGAAGACTAAGACTCCATCGGGTCAGCAAAGCTTCGCTTTGCATAAGTTTGAAGATTAAGACTCCATCGGGTCAGCAAAGCTTCGCTTTGCATAAGATTGAGGATTAAGTCTCCATCGGGTCAGCAAAGCTTCGCTTTGCATAAGATTGAGGATTAAGTCTCAATCAGGTCAGCAAAGCTTCGCTTTGCATAATATTGAAGATTAAGTCTCAATCGGGTCAGCAAAGCTTCGCTTTGCATAAGATTGAAGATTAAGTCTCCATCGGGTCAGCAAAGCTTCGCTTTGCATAATATTGAAGATTAAGTCTTCATCGGGTCAGCAAAGCTTCGCTTTGCATAAGATTGAAGGTTAAGTCTCCATCGGGTCAGCAAAGCTTCGCTTTGCATAAGATAGAAGATTAAGTCTTCATCGGGTCAGCAAAGCTTCGCTTTGCATAAGATTGAGGATTAAGTTTCCATCGGGTCAGCAAAGCTTCGCTTTGCATAAGATTGAGGATTAAGTCTCCATCGGGTCAGCAAAGCTTCGCTTTGCATTAGTTTGAAGACTAAGACTCCATCGGGTCAGCAAAGCTTCGCTTTGCATAAGTTTGAAGATTAGGACTCCATCGGGTCAGCAAAGCTTCGCTTTGCATAAGTTTGAAGATTAAGACTCCATCGGGTCAGCAAAGCTTCGCTTTGCATAAGATTGAGGATTAAGTCTCCATCGGGTCAGCAAAGCTTCGCTTTGCATAAGATTGAAGATTAAGTTTCCATCGGGTCAGCAAAGCTTCGCTTTGCATAAGATTGAAGATTAAGTCTTCATCGGGTCAGCAAAGCTTCGCTTCGCTTTGCTCAGCAATGCAAAGTGAAGCAAAGTCAAGTGGAGCACAGCTTATCCAAAATTTCCGCTACCACATTCAAGACTTCTTTCAAAATTGAAATTTCATGTGCTTTGAATTCAATTCAAGATGAACTATAAGTATTTTATGAAATTGGACGAAAAAGTAAGAGTCATTGGTAAAATATTAAATGCTTAGCTAGGTATTGAAAGATCTAAAGTTCTCTTACTACTATAGGGGTGCTCAAAAATTGTCATTTCTTTAAAATTAAGGATATTGAATTAATATTTTTGAAGAATTTTGATTAACTAACCTTTTATCATCAAAATTAAAAAACTGTTAAAAAGTTGTTTTTGATAGAATTTAATGAAAATTTGAAGTATTTTTTTTTTTTTTATAAATGAGATGTCCGATAGCTTTAAGACAAATGCAACGGGCCCGCAACGGGGCCCGTGACGGGCCCCAAAACACTAGTGTCAACAATATTTTCGACAATGCTATTACTCATATTACATTGACTGGATGTCATTGATTACATACACACGTAGGTGATTATGATTTATAGGTTAATTATTGATTCAGAAGTTCTTCTGGGAGAAAATTCTCCTGAGATGAACAAAATTATGAGAGGATTCAAAACTGAAAGTGCTTAAACAGCACAAAAACTTTTATTAGATAGTCGAAATAGATGAAAAATATTTAATAATAATCAACTGGACCGCTATTTGAATGTAAATTTTCATAACTTTTTGTTTTCTTTTGGCGCCAAATTGTCCACTTTTTACAATTGTTGGATAAATTATTAGAATTGAGTATTATTTGAGCTAGGAAAGCTGCTAAGCAGTATTTTGAAGCTTTAGGAATTTGATAAGAAACTTACGTGCTGAAAACTCACTTGTTTTGTGTTAAAAAAATTAAATATGATGTTTATTGTTCAAGATTTAAAAGCACACTGAGTTTTTTTTATAGTTAAGGGTAAACAACTATGATTTGATGAAATATTTTTTAAATCTGGAATAACCGTTGCGAACGAAAATCTTGAAATAAGCTTTTTAGTTGTAAAAAAAGAAGTAAAAGCTGAGATTTCAATTAAAAAAATCTTAAAAGATGACAAATATCCACAATTATCACAGATAACTTTCCATCATCTCATTCGTAACATCTAAATTATGTGGAAAATTGTTCAAAAATCAAGACCAAGAAGCAAAGATAAACATTTGATTAATGTTACTGTTGCCATTAAAGATCCAAGCTTCAATTTAAACTGCACGAATGCTTATTAATGTCAAAACAAATATTGAAGCTTTTCCTCAAGTCAAAAGAGAGTTGTTCATCAAACATAAGAAAACATACAGCATACAACATCTAAGATGATATGGGAATATATTCCTTCGTAACTTCTGCTTCAATAAATACAGCAACAAGATGAAAAAAAATTGTTAATAAAATGTAAACAAGGAACTTTCAAATTTAAATTGTGAAGCTCAAAAACTTTTGGGTTCGTAAACTTTTTGAATATTTTCTGAAAATAAAAAAAAATAAGGCAGGAAGGAATGGAAAATTTGCCACGAGTATATACGCCTCAAAAAAAATATTTTATTGTATAAATTGTAAAGAAAATTTTATAAAAATAAAGAATAAAAAAATGAAAATAAAATAAAGATCGAAATTCAATGAATATCAAAAAAATAGTAAAAAGTAAAACATTTCTAGTTCGTAAATAATTCATAATAAGAAGAAAAACAAAAATTCATTGAAATTATACATTGTAGATATTTGAGCCTGTAAATAAAGAAAAACGAAGAATGATGAAAATGAAAATATAAAAAAAATACAAAATTTAACTTTTCAATTATAAAATTATTTTGTTATTTCTTTTCCAGGAATTGTTTGTTAGTGATGTCAATCTTACTTAGGTTTTGTAAAATTTTAAAAACTTAAAATTAAAATCTTTCAGAATCGAAAATTTTTGGCGCGAATTTAGCCGATACAATCAATTCCCACCCCCCAAAAATTGAGAAATTTAAAATAAATTAAAAAATTCTCTCTTATCAGCATATAAACGCAATAACCAAACAAACCCTCCTCCCATCTGTCAACCCAACCATTAATATTTTAAGGTTTCCTTTCAAGACAAACACTCAAAAGGTAAGACACTTTTCAATTTACAAATGAACTTCGAGCACAAACTTTACAAGCACAACCCGCAAAAACAAAGTCATACTAATAACTGTCGTAATAGCTTGAAGCACAAATTAATAATTAATGTTATTCTTAATATCACAGCTGTATATTTTAATAACTGAAAAAGAAAGAAAAAGAAAATTATATTTCGTTACTTAGGGCAATTCTTTGGATGAATTTTGAAAATTTTTCATCAAAGAATCGATTTTTTGTAAAATTTTTCCACTACAGACTTTAATATTATAAATTTGAATAGTGTATTTTCCTCAAATCTATCATATTTTCATTACTGAGGATAATAAAAGTCTGTAGGAATTAAGTTATTTTGATTCTTTGGTCAATAACTCGGTGACAAAAATTGACATTTTTTCTTAGAATCATCCAAGGAATCAAAAATTAAAGAAAACTTTTGATATATATAAACCCAAACTATTACTGAGTCATAAAAGAAACAAAAATCTACAAATTGTGTACTTTACTTTATATTTTAACTCATTAATTAATGAGTTATTTCGATTCTTTGAAAAATTTAAAGTGTCACCGAGTTATTTTTGAGCTTTTTTCTTCCTTATCCGCAAAAAAATACAGAATATCAAAAACGTTTTTCTTTATTTTTTAATGATTTACGACAAACTATAATGTTTTGATGAACCAAAAAGTAAGAAAAAATTGTATTATATCCATTTTTTAACATTTTGGATTGAAAACTCTTAATAGAAAAGCAAAATTCAACAAAACATATTTTTAACTCAAGCATTAGTGATACTGAATTTTAAAAGCTCTTTTTTAAAAATTCTACTCATCCAAAGAATTGCCCTTACTTCTCGCGTACGAAGAGATTATAAAGTTCTCACTCACAAGTTGCTTGCAAAACACACAAAAAATTTCTTTAAATTGAAAATATGGTAAGGGCAATTCTTTGGATGAGTAGAATTTTTAAAAAAGAGCTTTTAAAATTCAGTATCACTAATGCTTGAGTTAAAAATATGTTTTGTTGAATTTTGCTTTTCTATTAAGAGTTTTCAATCCAAAATGTTAAAAAATGGATATAATACAATTTTTTCTTACTTTTTGGTTCATCAAAACATTATAGTTTGTCGTAAATCATTAAAAAATAAAGAAAAACGTTTTTGATATTCTGTATTTTTTTGCGGATAAGGAAGAAAAAAGCTCAAAAATAACTCGGTGACACTTTAAATTTTTCAAAGAATCGAAATAACTCATTAATTAATGAGTTAAAATATAAAGTAAAGTACACAATTTGTAGATTTTTGTTTCTTTTATGACTCAGTAATAGTTTGGGTTTATATATATCAAAAGTTTTCTTTAATTTTTGATTCCTTGGATGATTCTAAGAAAAAATGTCAATTTTTGTCACCGAGTTATTGACCAAAGAATCAAAATAACTTAATTCCTACAGACTTTTATTATCCTCAGTAATGAAAATATGATAGATTTGAGGAAAATACACTATTCAAATTTATAATATTAAAGTCTGTAGTGGAAAAATTTTACAAAAAATCGATTCTTTGATGAAAAATTTTCAAAATTCATCCAAAGAATTGCCCGTAAAAGAGAGGAAGAAAATTAATGTGTATGTATATTTTGTTGATATTAATATTTAAGATGAAAGCTTGAACTTTTCCTTGTCATTCATAGACTTAATTTATTAATCGTTTAAGTTTAACGGATTTTCAAAATTTGAATTGAGCTTTTATGGGAATTAAGCTTTTGTAAATTTTGAGCTTTCAGGATATTTTTATAGGATATCAAATTGGAAATTTTTTTCAATATAAAATGATTCAAATATATTAATTCTGAATTTCAGTATCCATATTTAACTAAATTTCCATCAATTTATTCTAAAAACAAATTTTTTGTAAAAAAAAGTTTCAAAAATTTTATAGCAAAAAAATAACGGTCGAAAAAAATTCGAAACGAAAACATCAAAACACGGGGCATGTAACTAAAATTTTGTTTTTAATCGTAATTCTCCGTAAAAATTAAAATTTCATTAATTAAACTATATTTACAGCAATAACAAGTTTAATTAACCGTTCATCGCAAAGATGAACGCACCAAAAATACCAATTTCACAATTGTTATCAGATAAATCAACGACAAGTAATGAAGAACCGGCAAAGAAAACCAGAGAAGATTGGAGAAAGGCAAAAGAGCTTGAAGAAGCCAGAAAAGCTGGTCAAGTGCCTGCTGCTGTTGATGAAGAAGGTAATAAATGGCAAAATCTTTAAAAATAGCAAGATCCAGTTAATTAATTCATGAATTTTTAATATTATTTAGGTAGAGACATAAATCCTCACATTCCACAATACATTTCGAGTGCACCATGGTATTATGGAACTGCTGGTCCAACACTTAAGCATCAACGTCCACAAGAAGAAAAACAAAAGGAATATTCAGCTATTGACGAATGGTACAAAAAAGGTGTCGATAAATCCAAAGTAGCAACAAAATATCGTAAAGGAGCTTGTGAGAATTGTGGTGCTATGACACATAAAAAGAAAGATTGTTTGGAACGTCCACGAAAGATAGGTGCAAAATACACAAATGCAGCAATCGCATATGATGAATTTGTACAGCCTGAATTAAATCCAGATTATGATGGTAAACGAGATCGTTGGTCTGGATATGATCCAGCTAATCATCGTGAAATTGTTGAGGAATATCAGAAAATTGAGGAAGCAAAACGTCAAATTAAAGCTGAACGATTAAAAGAAGATCCAAATGCTGAATCATCAAGTGAGGATGAAGACAAATATGCTGATGGCATTGACATGCCTGGTACAAAAGTTGACAGTAAACAGCGTATTACAGTCAGAAATTTACGTATTCGTGAAGATACAGCAAAATATCTTCGAAATTTAGATCCAAATTCAGCATTTTATGATCCAAAAACTCGTTCAATGCGTGAAAATCCACTTCCAAATAAAAATGCTGAGGATGTTGAGTTTGGTGGAGAGAATTTTGTTAGATATACAGGAGATACACAAGCACATGCAAAGGCTCAATTATTTTCATGGGAAGCAGCCAGTAAAGGTGTTGATGTTCATGTTTTGGCTGAACCAACAAAATTGGAACTGCTACAAAAGGAATATGAGTCAAAGAAGGAGGAATTTAAAAGTAGTGTTAAAGGCAGTGTATTGGAAAAGTACGGAGGTGAAGAACACTTAAAAGCACCACCAAGACAACTTTTATTAGCTCAAAGTGAGACATACATTGAATATGCCAGAGATGGACGAATTATAAAAGGTGTTGAGAAGCCAATTGTAAGGAGTCGTTATGAGGAAGACGTGTACATTAATAATCACACAACAGTCTTTGGATCTTATTGGAATAATGGAAACTGGGGATATAAATGCTGTAAATCATTCATCAAAAATTCTTGGTGTTGTAAGCAAAGCATTGGTGCTGAAATTGACTCATCGGAAGTACCATCAAGTAGTGGATATGTTCCAGCATCAACACATCAACAATCTGAAGATTCTGATCATGAACAAAATGAAAATCGAAAAGTTGAAGCTTCAAAGAAATCACCTGAAAAAGTTCAGTCATCGTCCTCGTCATCCTCATCAGAATCGGAATCCACAGACAGTGAGAAGGAACGTGAAAAACAAAAGTCTAGGAAGCGAGATAAAAAACGTAAAAAGAAGAAGAAGCAAAAAGATAGACGTAAGAATAAGGATAAAGATAAAGATAAGCTGCAAATTGCATTAGAGAAGGAAGAAGAACGGCTTAGGGAATATGAGGAAATGAAAAATGTCGATGAGAGGAAGCGAAAATATAACAGCATGTATGATGCAAAAGCACCAACAGAGGAAGAGATGGAAGCTTATCATATGAAAAGATCACGTGCTGAAGATCCAATGCTTCTATTTATGGGGAAAAAATAAAGTGACGATTTTTTGAAAATTTGAATTTTTAACATTTTTTTAAATTTCAAAATCTGAAGAATGTTTTCAATTTGAAAATTTAACGGATTTTTTAGATTTTAAAATTTGACGAATTTTTTCAATTTGAAAATTTAACGGATTTTTTGAATTTAAAAATTAATGGATTTTTTAGAGTTACAAATTTAGTAAAAAATTTAACGATTTATTTTTTAAAGATTTAAAAAATTTAAAATTTTAACGTTGAAAAAATTTGAATTTAAAAAAGAATTCAAAAAATTCAACGGATTTTATGATTTTTAAAGATTTTCGTTAAAATTTTTAACGTTTTTTTATTGAAATTTGAATTGTTTTTGTCCGTTAAAAATCAAGGAATGAAAACTTGTGTGAAATATTTTATAAATAAATAAATTGCCAAGAAAATTAAATTAATTTTAATTTTTTGGTTTAATTATTGTTGTAGGAAGTAAATTCAATTAATTAAAGAATATTTAAAAGCTTCCTTTTAATTTGAAAGCTTTTGCATAAAAAATAATGATATGAGAATTTTTTTCAAGAAATTAATTTACATTTCGTTTTAAATTATGTTACTTTCATAAATACTTTATCAAAATCTTTAATTGCTTTATAGAGTACGTTCGCTTTTAAGGATGGTCTAGGATTTTGTAACAGGTCTAAAATATTCATTTTTTCATACAAAAAGCAGAACAAAGTGTAGAAGTCGTTTTTGCGTAACTTTCTAAGTGAATTGCCCCACAGAAATATCCAACTTATTAAAAAATTATCCACATGATTAATGGATGCATTAATCCACAAAGTGTGTTCTTAAAAAATTTAAAATTCCTTCAAAACTAGCTTCATTCAAAGTTGTATTTTCACTCTGTCAAGACATACAATAAAATCTTTAAGAATGATTCAGGAATTAAGCCTTCAAGTTACGTTCTTAAAATATTGTGGAATCTTCAAAAATCCATCGGAAAAATTCAGAAATATTATTTTCTATCAAATTTTCGTCATTTTCTGCTTATTTTATGTCATGCTCATGATTATTGTCTTCATGATTGAAAGCGACGACATTATGGAAGTATCAGAAAGTTTAGCTCCAGTTATAACTTGCATTACAGCCTCAATAAAGTTTCTATTCCTTTTAATGCATTCAAATGATGTTTTTCAAATGATTGATCAGATTAGGAAGTTGAATCATAAGTGTAAGTTTTAGAAGTTCCAAAAATTTTATTTTCAAAAGGCTCAACTTACTTTCTTTCAGGGAGATTTACTCAATACGACACAATTATTGAAGATGCCAACAATTTGGACAGATTTGTCTTAAAATCAATGACTGGATCTATATTACTTTGTGCGATTGGCTACTCAACGATTCCAATAGTCAGGAATGCTGTAAACATACTTGTCCTTCATAAAAATTGGGAATATGAAGTTCCATACAACACCACAGCATATCTTTACGATGGTGCTGCATTTCCTGAATATCAACTGACTTATTTGATACAAATGGGTAAAATGTTTTACTCTGCTTTGCTGAATGTAAGTTTTAGTGCTGCTGGATCTATTGTGTAATTTTTCTAATATGTTATTTCCTATAGATTGTTGTGGACACAATTTTCTTTGGATTTTGCATGAACATTTGCGCTCACTTTCAAATTCTACAAAATCTTTTGATGGAAGTGGAACTGAAAGAATTTATCAATTACCACAGAGACATTATAAATCTAGCATCAAAGCTAAATAAGCTCTACAAGTTTGTCATATTCCTTGAATATGTTGTTATCTCTGCTTTTCTTTGTGTCTGTGCCTTTCGAGTTGTAGTCAGTAAGGATTTGGCTAAAGTATTCACAGCAGCATTTCACGGCATCGCTGGCCTAATTGACTTACTGATTTATTCATATGGGGGTCAAAAAATTATGGATTCTGCATTAGAAGTTGCCAGTGATTGCTCAAAGATGAAGAAAGATTATGTTTTTGTGATTTTGGGGACGCAACATGAATTGAAGATTGAGGCATTTATGTATCATGCATCTTTGCCGACATTTACAGTCATTATGAGTCGAACGATGTCGTTGATCACAATGTTGCAGTCTTTTGATTAATTTTTTTGTCATGTGGATTATTAGACTACTTTTTAAATCTGTTTGCTAGTTCGAAATATTTTTAGGTTAAATTGGATGTGATGGATTATTGATGTGAACATATTATGAGACATTATAGCTACACAAGCTAATTTTTAATTTACAAAAATCTTATGTGAAATATTTATTAATAGATAAATAGGAGAAGGCATAACAATTCGAGCTGGAAGCACTTCGATTTAATTAAGACATAATCTTTTGTTCCGCACCGAATAGACCTATGATTTTTAATGAGATCCAAGTCTTTTGTAGATTCTGCACATTGTAAAGACACGAGTACGTCTAAAGACCTTAAGTATCCTGTAATGGACCTAGTCATCTCAATTTGACGTTGTGAAATTGTCATCAAAAGCAACAAAAAATTCAATAATTAAGTCAATCCAACCTTAATTGAGAAATAAGATTCATCTTAGTTTGCCATGAAATTTTAATTCGTGAAGAAGTCGAAGCGAAAATTAAATTAATTCTGCACTATTTAATTCCAAAAAGTAACCTCTAATCTAAGGTATGTATTTGTTGTCTATAAAATTCCTGTAAAAACATCAAAGTGCTAGAATAGATTGCGAATAAATGCAAACTAGAATAAAGATGAAAGCCGCATTTCAGATCAATTTGAGAATTGATTGAAATTCCTGTAAATTCAAATATGTATGTACACTGTAAACTGATTGATTTTGTTTTATGCTTGTTGTCTACGCTTTTGTTAAAATTTCAAAGTAAAAACGCAGCATTGAATTGCAATTTTACTCTTCCAGTAGACAAAGCTTTTGATCAAATAGATGTAAATTGCCTAAAAACTTCAATTTGGATGATTAAAAGACAGAAAAAGCATTCAATAAAATTGCACACTTTTTGTATTCCAACAGCCGCCAACAAAAGATTAATTCGTATTTCGCTCTAAAAAACTATCTTAATTATAAATAAATCTCGGCAATTGCAAATTCGCAAATTGTAGAAATTCAATTTTCAATGCAGACAAAAAAAAATAAAGTTTTCTGCATTTTTTAGCCATAATTTATTAAATGGCAGTGAAACTATTAAACGCTCTGCATTTTCTTCCCGAAAATAAGTACACAAAAAATCAGTTTGAATGGATTTAGGTGTGAATGGAAAAAGAGCATTTAGCTAAATTTACAGAAATTTTGAATTTTTAAATGGAAATTCAGTTTTGTGATTTCTAATGCTCAAAATTATAATCAAGAACATTTTAAGGTTATTTTAAGAACTCTTCAGGCTCTAATGAAGTTGAACTACAGAAAATTACCTAAGACAATGTCTACCAGACAGCCAGTTTAACAAAAACATTCTCAAATTGAAAATTACGCCAAAAACAGGTTTTTGAAAAAAAAAATCATAAAATTTATATCATTCAATATTCAGCAAGATAAGACTGAATTTAGCATAGTATGGAAGTAGTTTTTGTGGATGAGAAAGGAAACAAGAAAATTATCATCATATATCTCTTACTAAAAACTTCCTCTTCTTTACAAATAATACAACGGAATTAAAAAGTAAACTGTTTCTCACCTCTCTTATTTCCTGCCTTTGTTAGATTCCTTCTTGCTTCTTTTATCCTTTTATTTTTTGCATATTGTGAAAATTTAGCAAATTTTCTCTTCCACTGAACCGATATAAAAGGCGAATATGCTTCAGTCTAACACAGCATAAAAAAATAGGAATTGAAAGGAAAGAAAGCAGAAGCAAAAAAAAAAAAAATGTTGGTTGGATGTAAGTGAGAGTGTGGAAAAGAGGAAAGAAATAGTATTTTACTTTATGAGAGCAATTCCGCTTACATGCTTGCTTGCAAAGCACTTTATTGTTGTAAAAATGAAATGGCATAGCGTTATATCGAAAGAAGTGGATGAATAGATATAGAAAGATATGTATACATATACAATTTTTGTGCCTTTATCTATCTACAATTATTATTTTTAGCATAGTTTTTTTTCTGCTTCTCGCTTGAAAAAAATGGGGAAAAAAGAAAATATTTTGCGCAGTTTGGTTCGTTGTTGTCGTGAATATCGTTCAGCTGTTATCTTTTAAATATCTTATTGCTGAGTTAACAGATTTCGATGAATTACTATCAAAGAATATTGTTTCCTTAACTCTCTTAAGTACCGCTATACTGTTGAAGCTGTACAGGCATGCTTTGGTATTATATAAAACATGTCTCCTTTTATAAGAGGGAAGGCAGTAAAATGGCTTATCTTAGGCCAAAATAGAAGGACTTTGAAGTTTAGATATACACATTACTAGGTTCAAATTAGGACAATCTAGGACAAATCCTAATCCCAAAATTGTGGATCCACTTAACATCTTTCATATAACTAAAAATGTTGTATTAATCTAGTTCTTTGTTAATTCATGAAAATGATCATGAAAAGTTTATCTTGAGAACACAATAATAACGTCCTTTTTATATTCAAATATAATATTTGCATTCAGTAATTGATTTCCCCTTTTTTACAATTGTTTTCCCCTTCATACAAATCATAGTCTGTTTCTGATCTTTGAACAATAAACATCTTTATTATATTTTATCCGTATGGAATTATTCTTTTGATGAATAAATAAATATTACGATTGTCATTTCAACAGTTTGATACTAACCAACTATTTAACCAAGCTTCTTAGTCCATGATAAAACCAGAGAAATTTTCAACTATTTCTAAATGACCGCAGTATTGGCTACAATAATAAATTAAAGATGAGACCTTCGACGAAACTATACACATTACACATATTGTTGTAGTAAATTATGACTGCGATTGGAGAATTCGATTGAGATCAGAGATGGTGATATCATCTTGTATTAAAATATTCTAGTCATAAATAATTGAGCTTGAGTTAAAGGTTTTACAACCGGCACTAATATGACAAGCTCGAAAGCAAAAACGATAAAAAAATCTATAAGGTATTTGATATGACAAACTTACACTTCCACACAGGACACAGAAAATATCCACATAAAAAAATCCATCCAATTCCCAGTACCTTTCTCCATCTGAAATCACTATCTACTTTTTCATCTTGTATCAGCATCAATATCAACATCCTCATCGGATCTAATACATCTGCGAGAGGTACAGCACAATAGAATGAATTTTTAATTCAGCTTTTTTTCACTCCTTTTTACCTTTTATGTTTAGGATCTAAAACCATTCCTGTTGAAATATTACTGCTTTTACTCTTTAAAGTTTTTTTTCGGATTAAAGCACGAGCTTCCAGCATCGTAAAGTTTTGGAAATCGTGTATGCTGAAAGATTTATTCATGGAAACGGAAGCTTACGTGAAAGGTATATAAATTTTGCTTTTTTTGGAACGGGGCAATGGTGAGTTGTCAACAAAGCATCCAGTTTGGATGGTCAAGTGACTTGAGAATTGGATTTTAGATTACATCATTTTAAGAATGGGAAAAGCAAGTTTTGATGTTTGGAGGATGATGTGATGAAATTAATAATTATGATAATAAACTGGAAGATTTATGATTTTCATAAATTTTGGATATGAAATTTATGTTTGTGTTAAAATGCATATTTTGTTGATTTTAGACGCCATCTTGTAAAAAAATTAATAATTTATAATATTTATTCCTTTTTTGATAGAATTTTCATAAAATTTGAATAAAATCTCAATTACTCACAACTCTAATCGAATGAATACATTTGAAAGCAAAAATATTGCAAAATCTTTCAAAAATTAGCAATTAAAGTTTAAAAGTGTAAAATTTTCGCGCCAAAAAACACGTGGCTCAAAATTCAAAATTTTCGTTATTTTGGTCATAATTTTCACAATTCTCATACCTTCAATCATTTTTGCAGAAAACTCAACGTCATCCTTTCCAAAGAAATCCACACCAACACCAAACAATTTAGATTCCACGTCGAAATCAAAGCAATTCTACTTCCTCCCAAAGGTAAAGTCCAAAGGTAACATTGATACAGTTCAAACTTGCCATATCAATTTTCTAATGGTCGAGGAAGTATCATTTTGTGTCACACACAACACAAAACAAAAAAAAATCATACCAAATACAAATATTTCCCAACAGGCGTAATTTGATGCCATTGCAATCAAGAAAATGTTATTTCATATCAATTTAAATCAATAAATTTGATAGCTAGTAATCAGATACATCCAATTATCAATACTACAATATAAATAAATAGATAGATACAAAAAATATGGAGATCAAGTTTCCTCAAAAATACACACACATTCAGTCACAAATCATTCTCTTCACGCAATTGCCCAAAATCACCAAGAATCAATCAATACATTTTATGTTCGTTTAGCATGCAAGTGACTACATTTCGATTGTGTGAGAGCAATCCATAGTCAGCGTTTTATGCAAGATAAAGAGCTTAACCGCAGCCACCATCGGAGCGTTTTAGCTTTAAATCTTTTCTTTTACCATACGATATCCTTAAAGCACTTGATAAATGCGCCGTTGCTGCTCAACCACAAATTCTTTAAACATCTACATATTTTCTCAGTTCTTTTTTTTGGGAGTTGTTTGATGGTTATGTCTTGATGGTTAAGGTTTTGGAGGTCTTTTTGGATGGAACAGTGATTTACCTGGTTGCTATTTTTGGGATGTAATCTTTGACCTTTATATCTTCTAGATGTTGAATATGATTTAAATATGACCAGCTATAAATTCTGAATTGGGCAAACTTTTTTTTTACAGTGTTTCTCAAAATGGAGCACGCGACACCCAAGAGCACGACAGAATTTTAGAGGATATGTTTATACTAAAGGGTTTTTGTGCTTTTGCACAAACAGGGCATTAAAAAAATTTTGGGGTATATCAAGCCAAATAATTTAGGAACTACTGATATTTTGCCTTTAGATTCCAAAGCTGTACTAAGGGTCTCTCAATTTGAGTAATTGTTTGGTTCCAGAAAAAAACTTACTCAAATCAAAACGTATGGAAAATTACCGTTAAAAATATAAATTTTTGTATGGGGATATTTAAGTTACTCTAACCAAGGTCCAAAGCATTCTCCTTTTCACAAAACTATCAGGAAATCAGCACAAAAACTTAAATAAACAACAAAAGAGTCATCACAAAAGAACAACTCCCCTCTGCTCCTACTGCTACTTTTATTCTCTCTCAGTGCAAGCTTGTGTAAGCACACATATATGTATGTACATAAATCTAACGCGGACATTTTGTATCAAAAGTCCTGAAGGAAGAAAAATGTTTTTGCAATAATAATACATGAGAGTGCATGAGAGTAGAAATAAAAAAAATGTTCTTAGCTTTTTTTTCAACACAAAAAAAAATAATAGAAATACACATGTACAAAGTTCAATTGTGAATATCAGAACAGAGAGAAAAAAAGCACAGAAATGAAAAGATGGAAAAAAAACTTTGTTTAATCAGGACAGAGCATGAAAATGGGATAGGAGGAGAAAAAAAATTTCTATAGATGTTACAGCATAGAAACAATGCTTATTTTTAGGTCAAAGATATAAAATTTTCTGCATATTTCACACTAGGGATTTCAAACCCGGGATCCCGAAAACCGGGATCCCGGGGTCCGGATCGATTTTTCCAATACCGTAATCCCGGGATTGAAAAATTCTCAATCCCGGGTTTACGGTATTCATACATTTTGAAAAAATTTTCCTTAATATTAAAAAAAAAATCAAAAATTTCGAAGTCAAAAAATGTTTCACAGACCGAAAATTTCAAAAAAAAATAATATTTCTCTTAATAGAGCTATCTTGACAATCAAAAAACTTTTCTTTGTCATGTAGAACGTTGAATTCTACATTTTCGTCTTTTAATTTTGTTTGTAAGTGCATTCATTAGTAAAATATTTCGATTTTTGTGAGCGTTACTTGGTAAGAAAAAGTTGAATTTTTTTACAAAGTAACGCTCACAAAAATCAAAATAATTATATAATTAATGCATTTAGAGGCAAGATTTTAAGACAAATATATAGAATTCATTGTTTTACACATATTTAGCTGGTTATTGAATTGTCTAAATAGTTGTATTTTAAGAAAAATTAATTTCAAGACAAAATTTTTGATGGAAACACATCTGTGGAAGTTCCTTAGTTTTCTATATTTTCGTAGAAATTTATCAAAAACCCCTAAAATTACCGAAATTTTTGAAAATGTTGTAATTTTAAACTTTTTTGAGTAAGATTTGGAGAACAATCCCCAACTCAATTCTCAATGCGAGTTGAATTTTAATTAAAATTTTATAAATTTGCTGTTTGTTTTTCTGGATTATTTTTCAACTTTTTCGTAGCACAATATCCATGATAAAGTATTAAATTAAAAACCATGCTTTTTAATGAAAATTTAATATGTCTTCTTCTCTAATTTTCAATTCTTTAATAAAAAGTGCTATGTTGCTTAAAAGTTTCTAAATTCAGACAATTTCAAATAATTTAAATTATTAAATTTTAAGCAAATATTTGATTAAATAATTGGTAAGAACAATTTACGTATACTAATTTAATACAAGTCACCTATTTTTTGCATTTTTAAACATCAAAAAAGTGGTTTTATACCTGATTTTTGTTTGATTTCAATCCCGGGTTTGAACCCGGGATCCCGGGATCAAGATTTTTCAATACCGTAATCCCGGGATCGAAAAATCAGTCCGGGATTGAAATCCCTATTTCACACAAAGGCAAACTCAAATAGTCATAAATTTGATGGCAGTAGTTTTAAGATACTTTTTTTTCCTCTTCCTCATCGCTCTGTGTATATGTGTGTGATTCGCTCCCATTATTATGCCGCCTATCAAAAACATTTTTACAGATTCACGTTGATGTTAATAAAATATTATATCATACAATTTTTTATGACTTACTATAAATCTATCTCATTTGCTTATTCGAATGCTGTTATGAAATATGGATATACTGTATTGTTGTGTATTGTGTATATTCACCGTGTATATTATCGTTGTTGTGAATCAATTCGATATCAATATCAATTCCATTATGATGAATCTGTAAAAATATTTTTTTTTTTCTTTTTTTTTCTTTCTGTTCAGACAGAATAAAGTAGAATAGATAATAAAGAATTGGTTGAGGAATTATCTTATTTTGGTCGTCTGAAAAGCTTTTAGGAAATGTTGTGTAATGTGCGGTGATGTTACTATAAATTTCATGGAATTGCAGTATAGACTTTCAAAGGATACTTAAAAGATCCAGCATTTCAGAGTTGAAAGTAATGTGACAGAGTCAAGTAGCACTCAAGGTTAAATCTCACCATTAAAACCAAATTTTAGTCCCTCAAGTTTTTAAGGAATTTAAGCAGTCTGAAACTGTGTGACAGTTACATACATAAAGATATTTTTTTCATAAAGATTTTGTGTCAAAAGGGGTAAACTTTTAGATGGACGTCATATGTCAATGAACTAGAGTTGAAAAAGCAGATATCTGTTAACAGATACAAAGACAGATTTGCTACAGAAATTATCTGTATACAGACAGAATCTGCAAACAGAAAGATTTTTTTCATCTGCATACAGATGATCTGTATACAGATATCATCTGCAAACAGATAGATTCTGCTCATCTGTTTTGCAGATAAACAGATTCTGCATGCAGATTCTATTGTTCTTTTTGCAGATCTGACTTTCTGCATTCAGATTTTATCTGCATGCAGATAATGTCTGAATACAGATGATCTGCAGTCCAAAGTTTAACAATTCTTTCTCTCCTGGACCTTGTATGGACCAGAAGAATTGTAGCTTCATTTGCAGTTTTGCAAACGTTACTGAAATGGTTCCAGAGCTGCTCTGGAGCTGTTATAATAAAGCCAAAAAAGGACTATTTTTGATACTTTCTCCAATCAAAAAATTTTGTTTGCAACTTCGAAAAATTTTGGTTCAAGCGTAGCAAAATCTCATCCCTCCACGAGCAGATTCTAAGTGAATGATCCTTTAGTCCTTTTGCATATCCCATTCTAAATCATCTTAACTACAAATTACTTAAATTTCCTTATTCAACATTTTCTCAAAAATAAAAAAAATGTCACAATCTATTTACCCTTCAAAAGTTTCAATTTTCACTCCTTTAATCAATGAATATCTTGATCTAGGTTATGGATTTTTATTTTATGTAAATTTCTTGACCAGTACTTTCCATGAATCACATTTTCCTCACTTCTTTTGCGCACTTTCTTCAAATTTCTTTTGTCTTTCTTTTCCTACTCAATCTTCACCCTTACCACTAACCGAAATTATTTTTCTCATAAATCTAGATAAGAATTTTCATCCGAAAAACACAAAGTCTAACTGCGTCACACGCACTTAAATATCGTAAAGGAAAGAGAGAAAAAAAAAGTTGTAAAAAGTGTTTTGTTCTTCCTCCTTCTCGTATTTTTTTGATGATAAAAGGAAAGTGTAAGCAATATAGTAATTTTATTTGCACAAAAACATCTTTTAAATGCCGGCATAAAAGATATAGAAACTTGAATTATAAAACAATTCATACATAAAAATGGGATGAAAGTAAAAATCTTTACAATTCACGTGGAAATATATATTTGAGAGAGTCTTTTTTTTCTTGTGAAGTTGCGAAATTTATTTTCATAAATTTTTATGATTTGAAAATGTTTTATGCAAAACAAAAAAAAATTTATTACCTTCTTATCTACGTTATAAAAACGAGAAATGACAAACAAGCAGAAAATATTTTTTTATCTTGACTTGCGAAGCGTTTGTTGAGAAAAGGCAATAGTTGTTGATTGGAAATGAGATTTAAACCTTATTGAATTTTGATAAAAATTTAAGTTCTAATTTAAAGATGAATTTTGGATTGTAGGAATTAAAATAATTTGAGAAATTAAAGTGAAAACAGAAATCCATATAACAAAAACAGTCCATACACCTTCTTTAGGAACATGAATGGAATACATTAGGTCGATTTTGGTTACTAGGAAAGAATTTGTTATGGGATCTAGAATTTTATTAAAAATTGAACGAAGCAAAATATTGAACCTCCCTTTCTAAGTTACGAATTATATGAACGAATCCTTTTTAGTTTTTGTAAATAATTTGGAAATTTGCAAAAATAATTAAAATGTTCAGCTGAATTATTAGCAAAAAGAAAAGGTTTTAGCACTCCTCCTAACATAAATTTATATTTTTCCGAATGGGATTCGAACCACTGATTTTCGTGAGATTTTTGAACTTTATGCTTCTACCAGCTACGGCCAAATTAGATTTTTATTTTTTTTATGAATTTTGCAAAATTTAATATTTAAATGCTGTACCCATTGAAAAAAAAATCTTTATAAAAACATTCCACTTACAGTACAATATCCAAATTTTTGAGTTTTTTCTAATGAGTCGTTGACTTCTGATGTTCATCAAAAACTTGAATTTTTAGACTCCCCTCCCCCCTCTGTCACAAAATCTTAACTCAAAAAAAAAAATTATATTGTTTAAAACTGTCACATAGCCTTAGACCCCCTCTCCCCCTAAAAATCAGACATCATAACTGAACGACACCTAAACATATGCTTTCAAAAAAAAATGTACATCAACCCCTATAAATTCTCAATATTTACTCAAATATAAGCACTTTATAAAATCTATCAATATAAAGCTTATAACATAACAATAAACCTCAAATTACACCATAAAGGAATAGTTCACTAATTCCAACAAATAAATCAAACACAAATTAATTGAGCAATGAGATAAAATCAAAATGATTATTATTGTTATGGGGATAAATCAGTCAGACGAAATGAAAAGCATAAGCTCATAAATTTAACGAGTATACACACGCGAGAGAATAAGAAGAAGATGAAGGAGATTTTTTTTCTCTAAAATTGTCACATCACATACAATATTTATTCCGGAAACAATTTCTTCCTCGACATTATTTTTTTTTCTTTTCTCTCTTTATTCTTCACTGATTCAATTCAATGCTTCATAAGACACTTTATAGTCAGAAAGGAATATACACATATATATATTTATTTATATATACGTAAGAAATTTATGTGCATACAATACATATATTTATTTCACTTATTTTATTTGTGTAAATGATTGTAGGTATGGGAATGGTAAAAGCAAAAGAAAAAGCAGAGAAAAAATCGAGGCAGGCAAGGAAGGATGAAAATGAGCTTAAAAGGAAATGAAGCAACAACAACAAAATGCAATACACACCCAGCAAACATAAACAATAAAAAAAAGTTTTTTTGCTGCTTGCTTCTCCTCTCATCTCCTCTTTGTCTCAATTTCTGTTCTCATTGTTCCAATTGAAAATAATGGAAGTGAAATGAAAATTTCTTTTTTTTTTCTTCCTTCTTTTCTTTTCTTCATCATCATCAGCATCATCTTCCATGTTTAATATAAATATATATATCCATAAGATGAAATGAAGTGGAAAAAATTACCGGAAGTAGGTGATTAGAGCGCATTTTTTGTTGGGATTTTTATAGGGGGAATGAATTAATTTTAAAAAATTATGAATAAATTTTTGGTATAAAAATCAGGTTCTGCATTTTTTTTGAAAATTTGGATTAATAAAAGTTTGAAAGATTAATTATTTTTTTACAATAAAATACTCCAATTAAAAAAAAAAATAAATGTAAAAAAAAGAAATTAACCCGGAAAAATATGAAAACTTATTAAATTCTCAATTTGGATTTGAACCCAATTACATTCCATTTTTATTGATAAAGTAATATTTTCAACTACTTATAACTTTAAAGTATTTTTTACGATGAATCAATCATGAACTAAATTAAAAACTAAATAACTTCTTAAAACTCATTTATAATTATTGATCATGAATGTTTATTGAGTTTCAATTGCTTTGAACAAATACTTTATGCATTATTATTAGTCATTATTTTTGAAAAAAATTTAAAATAACTACTTTTAGTACTTCGTATTTTTTCGTATTAAATAAAATATTGAAAAATTGAATGAAATATTGAACAGTTAAAACTTTCGATTTTATAATGAAAAAATTGAAATTTTCTGCTTTTTATAATTTTTTAACATTATTCAACACACTTAATGTGTTTTAAAACCCAAAAATCAGAATTTAAAAAAAAAAAAAACTTCTAAAAGCAAAGCCAAACTGTTCACAAAACAAGCATCAATCATCGAAAAAAACAAATCAATTTCCGTGGACAAAACACAAAAGAAATAAAAAAAAATCTAGAAAGCTACATGGCAATTCCAAATTCATTACTCAATTTCCACAAAATTTCATACAAATTCAGACAACAAAAGAAAATCATCCAATCTACAATCCTAAATAATTCAAAACAACAATTTCACTCAAGATGTCAATTCTTTTACGTCCATTCTCTGAAGTATCATTTTGAACGCACCAAAAAAAAAAAATAAAATGACTAGTCGTCAAGTGTTGAAAGAAGATGAAGATATCGCACAAATTAATCAATCCAGCCAGTCAACAGAAATTACAAGCAGCACAAATCATCGTCTTAAAAAATGCTCATCAATAAGATAATATTTATAAGAATAAAAGAGAGTTTCAAAGAAAAGAAGTCGAATGTGGGGGGGAGGATGAGAGGTTGTTTTGCTGTGAAATCGATTTAAAGAATTTAAGCGAAAAATATATATATTTCAATATTGATGCTACTGCTGTTTTTCATCCAAGAATAAAAAAAAAGATATATCTCTAATACAATAGGCGACATAGAGATTCAAACAATGAAATGCTTGATGGTTCTTTCTTCTCTCGCTCTATCTCACTCTCTCATCTTTTTCGTTTTTAGAAAAGCATCATTGGTTTTTGTTACACACCAGAAATTCATCTTTCCTACATCATCATTTCATGAAGGCACACACATCAATTTTTTTTTAGAAAATTTTGTTTTATTTCATTTGCTGGCTCGACTCAAGAAAGAGCACAAAAGCCAAATCCCAAGGAATGAGTGAATAAGAAGAAGGCAAACAAGCAGGCACAAAAAAAATATTATGTTGTGATAATGCTGTAGGAATCTGATGATAACGGCTTTTTTACAAATGTAAATATCTCTGCTGCTGCTGCTGCTTAATAAAAGCACACAAATCAATACATTTAATGAAAAGCGAATTTTTGGAGAAGTGATGGTGAAAATGTGTATTAAGGTATTTCGTGTTGTGTATTTTATTCCCTTTACTCTCATACACACGTAACTACACATACAGCCATAACTGAAACTCGTTCGTTGTGTACAGACATGATTGTGATCGAAGGATTCCCGGGAAAACGCTTGCGCATTACAACTCCCTTACAATGGTGCACACACGGCATGAGGATTGTTTAAAGTGTTAGAACTTTGCAATGTCTCTACACTAAGCCATACACTTGAAAGTTCCTTTCCTTTTATACAATTTATACTTTTTTTTGCACAGCAAAAGGAAGAAAAAAAAATTCTCTCAAATACATTGACATGGAAAAAAGGCAACGTTATTTTCGTTATTCCAATTTTTTTTTTTTGTTCTTTCATTCCTTTTTCTCATCTACTCACTCATTTCAAATCGAGTTGAACTCTCATCAATTCAAGTTACGTTGAGTGTGGATCTGGACAGAAATATTATAAAAAAATATAAAAAATAAATTTAATAATAGTTTTTACAATTCACTTAATAACTGTTAATTTTATAGCAAAAATTTATTAGTTATAGCATCTAAATCTAAGGGATTAAGGATATAAAAAAATTATATATAAAGTAAAAGTTTCGCAAAGGAATACAAATATTGTGAGTGAAAAAAAATTAAAATAAAAAAAAAAAAAATATCCACCATCATCACAATCATTATCATCATCATCATCACGTACATGGAATATTTTAATAATAAAAAAAGGATTTTTTAAGTGCCTGAAAAAAATTAATTATTAAAAATGTCAAATGAAAATTTCATGAAAGAGAGAAAAAAAAAGATTTTTTCCAGTATTGCAAAAAAAAAATTGATTTTTCCTCGTTTTTCTTTTATTACTTTAATATGAGAAGTTGGCCTTAGTTACCTTTTTTTCCCTCAAACTTCAAGCTGAAATCTTTTTATAACCATAACCGAGAGAAGCAAAAAAGTATATATATACATAAAAAAAAATAAAATAAGGACGAATACATTTATAGATCAATTCACAAATATATATACACATATGAGTCGGACAATGTGTGACGAACACGGAGAGAATGAAAAGAAAAAAAAGGACACGAAAGTGCCGAAAATCACGAGAAAGCTTCCAACACATTCATGCTGAGCTTTTATCTACAAAGGCAAAAAGCATGCGTTAACGATTTTTTTCGCTCATACAGAAAAGAAATTTTTTTTCTTTCTTTTTTTTGCGCTTTTTCCATACACGGAGAGCAAAAGCACACACCAAGTACATAGTGTCCCACCCAAAATAAAATACTAGTTCAATGCAAAATTTCAGCCAGTTATGGCTGTACGAAATTTTGTTGAAGCTCCTGTAAAATAAAAAAAAAAATTAATTAAGTTTAAATAAAGGTACAGTTTGAGGTGTAAAGTTGACAATTGATATGGATTTTAATTAAATTTTTTGCAAAAAAAGACAGAAAAATCAGTGAAAAAAGGTCAAAGTGCAAAAAAAAAGAAAATCGAGAGAAGAAAAAAAATGTAAGAAAAAGAAGAAGAAGTAAAGTTTAACTAACATCCACCTCAATTAGCATAAAAAGAATGAAATATAAGAAAAAAAAAATAAAATAAGAAAGAAACTTCATTAAGAACTGTCACCAGAAAAGATTAGTGGATATGTGAATGAGAACAAGCAAAAAAAAAGAGAAGAAAAAAATATGTTGAAGCTTATGTGGATGGAAAAGTTATAACTCACAGGCTACACACCCATTTTATTATAGGATTTTCTTTCACTCAAAAGCCAGCAAAAAAAACTAATTATGAATCCTCCGCAGAAAATAAGAAATATATATAATATATAAGAATGAGAAGCAGGAGCACAGCAGCAAATATTCTCTTGTCGTCTTCGTGCCCTTTTATCTTCTTTAATTAGTTATAACCTTTTGTTAAATATCTCCCCATTTTTTAGCGCATATTCACAATGTGCGGAAAGGTGCTCGTGTCTGACTGTCTCATGAGCTTTTCATCTTCTTTCTTTTTTTCTTCATTGTGAGATCGAAAATTTGTTTGTAAAATGAAACTTTTTTGAGTTTCTTAAAAGTGAAAAAAAAAAATTAAATTTCTATAGAAAAAAATTCTCAAAACAACTTTCAATCGCGTTTTTCCCTTAAAAAGAGCTCAATTTTCAAAAATCATTAGAAATATAAAAAAAATCATATGCATGGAAAATTTTCATCAATTTCCGTTCCCATGAAAAACTCATAACCATTGCATTTTTTTATATTTCCTTAAATTTTTCATTTTCTTTTTTTTTCAATGAGCAATCCTTGAATAAATTTTTTGGTCATGAGGATACCATTTTGCAAAATGTAATACTTGCCAAAATCGGAAGTTTGAAATTTTTTTTTAAATGACGACAAGGATATCAAGTTTGTTGTATTGTGTTTTGGAAGCTTTTCATTCCAATTGCTGAATTCTTTAGTAGAGCTTTTTTTGTAGGTCATTTGTAAATGACGTCAGTTTGTATATTAGGCTAGGGGTTGACACGATTTCATCCGGATGAAATTTTCTATTGTTCCGGATGAAAAAGGATGAAATCGGATGAAAAATCTTTTTGTTTTGGATGAACGTGTCAACCCCTGGATATTAGGTGATGAAGATTTTCAGACAGAGACTTTGTTAGAGTATGATTTAGAGTTTGAGTTTTAAAATTTAGTGCAGAATTTGATGATAAAGAAAGTGACAAAGAACTGTAATCTTCTTTCATGTATATTTTGTGTGAGCTTCATGTATCATTTATTTAGTAACTTGATGGTCCTGGAAGCTCTATATTAATAGATAGTAAAATAATTTTTAGGTTTAGTCCAAATATTTTGAAATGGAGGTCAAGAGGTCAATTATGATGACACCTTACTGTTTTGATTTCGAGCTTTTATATAAACCTTAGCAAAAACCAAAATTAAGTTAATTATTTTTTAAAATTTAAAAATTTATGCTTAAAAAAATTTAAAAGAGATTCAATTTAAGTTTAAATTTCATTCAGATCCTTGGGGCCGTTCACTTAGTACGTTCGCTTTTAGGAGAGGGGGGGATCTGGAATTTTGCAACAGATCAAACAAAAGAAAAGAATTTTCATACAAAAAGCGTAACAAGGAGAGTCTAAAAAGTCCTTTTTTGCGTAACTTATTAAATGAACGGCCCCCTAACAATTTATTTATTTTTTTAGTCACAAGAATTTTGTTTAATTTGCCTACTAAAATATAAATTCTTTTTTCGTGTAAATTTTGAAAAATCTTAAAAAATATTGATCAACAATAAAATAAAACATTCTAAATTTTAAACGCTACTTTGATCATGAGCATCATAAATTACTTAGAATTTATAAAATTTGAAATTCCCAGGATTTGGATCCATCTAAAAATTTTTCAAATCTTCACTTTTCATCTCTCTAAGAGCTCATTTTTCATCAAAATTACAATCTCTACGACATAGTACTCTGCATTAAATTCTTTTCGTTTAGATAAAGATCGAAATTTCTCAAAAATATAAGCTGGTATACATACACACTCAAAAATACGTATTTATATAATTGCACCACAAAATCCAGACATCTAAATATGTACCGACATAACTTTGATGCATTTGCCAAGAAAATCTGAAGGAGAATAAAATGAAAAAAAAAAATTGTGCAGACAGGAAATAAATAATATTAATGTTGAATTTTCTATTTCAAATCATTTAAATTACAATAAATTTTCATATTCATTTATTAATTAAATTTAAATTCATTAAAAACTATAAATATTTACAAAAACTTGTTTTTTGTACTTAAACTCAAAATCATATTTAAAATTCTTAAAAAACCACCAAAATTAAGAATAATATTTAAAAACTAAAAATAAAATAATTTAAAAATCATCGAAATTTAAAAAAAAAAAAATAAGCTAAATTTTAAAAGCATCTAAAATTACCAAATAAGTAAAAATAAAATCCATAAAAGCTCATCAAATTCACAAAACAAAGAATCAAACTTTTTCGGAAGCACAACATAAAAAAAAATAAAAATAAAAGAAATGCGCTATCATGTCTCATCACACAATAACACACTTCATACCCATCCCATCTCTCCCTCCCTCTTCCTTTAATTAAATTTTCAATAAAAAAAAAATTTATATTCTTTTGTTTTGTTTCTCTTCTTTTTCTCATCCACAGACTCAAGTCAGCATAATGTACGATACAAAATGATGAGATAACAGAAAATTTTCTCAAGAAAACAACATCAAATAATAAAAAAACGGAGCCCGAGTAGAGAGAAAGATGAAATTTATAGAAATTTCATTAATTTCATGTGAATGTATGAATGTTAGCAATAAAATGCAGAAATACAAAAGATGAAATGTACTCAATAGACGTCTATTCGAGTTGACATTCATCGGCGGTGTAATATAGAGAGACACACAGTTATGATCCGATAAAAAAGAAGAAGAAAATATATAAATATATAATAACAAAATAAAGAGAAAAGAAGAGGAAAAAAATATGAAAAACTGAAAAGAAAAAATTTTTATGAAAATATAAAAAAATATATAGTTGAGAGTATAAAAGGAGAAAATACATACACACATAGTGCTATTTGTGCAAATGTAAAGTGTCATAATACAACATAATAGTAAATATATATGCATAGAAACGAACGATAAAGCAATTTGCACCAGCAAAATTAAATATTGTAGTAAAAAAAAAAATCAGAAAGCAGAGGAAAAATTTTTATACTCACGCAAAAAAAATTAAATTAAATTAAATAAGCAAAAAAAAAAAAAAAATAAGGAATAGTGAATTAAATTAATTTAGTGAATCGAATATTAAATGAAGAAAATGGAGAAATCAAAAAGGATGAATTCAAATACAGATAACATACAATGGCGAGTGCCATCTGTAGGTGCTCTTCTAGTAGTGCTAGTATTCTTGCCACATCTTTTTAGCAAAGTACCATATGTGAATGCGGGGTAAGTATTTTTTTTCTCATTTTATTTTATACTTCTGCATGCTTAGGGTGACCATCTGCTGGGAATTTGCCGGGACACAGCTGTACTTTTTTTCGAGCTGCTGTGTCCCGGCAGAACATCAAAATGTCCCGGATTTTTGAAAATTTTTGAAAAAAAAAATATTTTAGGTTTGTTCAATCAGAAATTAACTTTTCGTAAATTTTAATCTTCAACTCGTAATTCTTTCTAACATATCTCAAGAAAAATATTAAATAATCGTAAAAAAATTCACATTTCATGTGCAAGTTTTTTTGCAAAATTTTTGGTTCCTTTTAGAGGCATGGGTTCAAGCCCATGACTGAAAATTTTTGAATCCAAATTTTCATTATTTTTCATACTTTTTTGCATTTTTGTTGCTTGATTTATCTCGATTTATAATAATAAACACTTTAAGTAAGGTGCAAGTACCCCTATGATGTTAAACTAAAAATGTCCCGGATTTTCATGAAAATGTCCCGGATTTTTACGAAAATCTTCTGGTCACCCTATGCATGCTTCAATTTCATTTATATCCTTCATAATGATAAGAGACAGAAAAAAAGAGAAAAAAAAGCTCTCCGCTATCTCGAATCTTTATCATAAAATTATGATTGTTTGAAGTCGTGACTTAAAATGAGCCTCGAGAAAATCTTGATAGAGACTAGTATCAAGAAGACAAAAAAAAAGAATGAAATGGAGAAATTTGTCGTTTTGCGGGTGGGATGATAGTTAATCTTTAGTGCGCTTTTTATGGGTAGGAAAATGGAGATTTTTTAGGGTTACTTCCTAGATTGCAGGAATTTCGAATCAATTTAATTTGGTTCTGTAATTATTATTATTTTTTTTTCAAAAAGTGAATAACAATTTTTGCAAAATTTGATAAACGGGTTTCTAAAATTTCAATTTTTTTTTGAATTTGAAATTTCCGTTACAAATTTGTCAAAATTTAAAACTTCTGATTTGACTTGATTTGCATCAACCTAAGGAAAGTTTAACATTTTAATGGCAATTTTGAGCTTTTTGTAACTTATAAGTCAGAAAAATTAATCAATAGAAAAGATCCAATTCTCAAAATATTCATGCACCTGGAGACAAAATAATTTCAATTGTTAAGTTTTAAGTTCAAATCCCACCAAAAACCCAGCATTTCAATAATCTACATTAATTCTCAAAAACATGTAAAATATTTGCCACGAAAATTCATCAAATTCCAACACATCACTCAAAAAAAAATATCTTCCACCCCAAAAAACGTACAAGCCATCAATTACCACTCCCAGCCAGTCTTCAGACAAACTCTCATTACCCTACATTTTTCCCCATGAAAAATTTTTCGCTAAAAAGTTCAAGATTAACATTATTAAAATGTATACATACGCATAAAAATGTTGCAACGACGAGGAACACAAGAGACGAGAGGCAAGAGAAGAAAGAAAAAAAAACCAACCATTTGTCGATGATGGGAAAAAATAAAAAGGGTGGAGTTCGTTTTGCCACAAAAGAGCATACCGAAAAAAAAAATCATGCCAAGCTTTTGCCTTTTTTTCTTCTCACTCACTCGCTCACTTGCTCTTCTTACCGTACACTTTTTTTTACAACTTGATAATAAAATAACCCCACTGTCAATGCAGGGAAAAAATGTGGATATGGAGAGAGAATGGATGAAAAAAAAGGGAAGAGAAGTTCTCGGTAAATATATTTTATAAATATTTAAAGAGAATCCCCATATTGTGAATTTTTAAATTGTATTTGCCTTAAATATTTTATTCATGCTTCAAAAAGATTAGGTAATATGATAACATGCTGACATTAACTTACATAGCTTGCTTGTAACATTTACGCAGTACATTTTTATATTATTAACATTCCTGGAACGCAGCATGTCGCACTTTTTTTCCTCTTCCATTCACATCCATATAACTTAACATCTCAGCACTCTAATAATACTTTATTTATGTTCCATATAAATGTATTGAGAATGTCAGCTCAGGTGGAAATTTTTTTTCTCGCTTTGCTTTTGTTCAATGCAAAACTTATCAAATAAATTTCATTTTACAACATCCACCATCCACCTGCAAGTCAATCAATCACAAAAGAATATTATAACGAAGGCATGAGAAATAAATAAAAGAAGAGGATTTCTTTTTTTTTTTTGAGGTTGAAAAATCATCGGTGCGAGATGTTGACTGAAGAGCTTTTAGACAAGTGAATGATAAGGTTTTTAAAAAGCTTCCATATTTTTTTTTTTTTTTTTTGAAAGGTTGATATTTGAAGTGATTTTTATATTTTTTTGAATTGTGAGGTCGTGGCTTACTTTTTTTTTTTTTTTTTTTTGCTTGAGATTTTGTTTAGTTCTAATCTATAGAACTAAATGAACGCTTTGAGTGATTGGAAAGTTTTTATAGGATACTTTGAATATCATTCATTAGAATTTTAGAATTTTATAAGGATTCAAACATTGATTAATAATTTTTTTCGAACTTTATTCCCAATTTGCAATTTCAACAACTTTTTTGTCTGGGAAAAATATTCATGAAAAATTGGGATAAATTCTATTCTAATTGAAATTATGAATTTAAGCTTGAGCTTTGAATTTTTTAAAAAAGCTTAAGAAAGAAATGTTTACCAAGAATTTTACTTTTTGTCTCTAACCCTAAACTTATCACAGATTTGAAACTTAATTTGAAAATACTCAAAAGTTGATACATAAAAATTTCAAAAATAAAAAAATCCATCCTCATCCATGTCCCCTGCCATCCAAAATACATCACAAAATAAAATTATCTCTTCAAAATCACCCACTCAAAAAAAAATCACAAAAGAATCTCAACAAAAAAATCTCCTGATATGGAAGAAGAAATCAATTAGCAATCAAAAAAATGTCAATTTGAAGGCACACTTCATCATTAAGTATATACACACACTCAAAGATGATGACGAGAGTGAGAACAAGCAGGCACTCTTGAAACGCATTGAAACTTACGTTGACTCGTCATCAGCAAGTCATGAAAGGCGAATGTCGAGGGGGTCGGTAAATGGATGGAAAATAAAATATATATAAAAAAAATGAAATTATGGAAAAAGAGGACAAGAAGCGAAAAAAGGAATGAAAAAAAAAAGTACTTTGTCACAACCATTCCATCCATTAATACGTGTTTGTACCTAAAGCGCTTTGCTCTCTTCACTTAGAACCAATATTTTCTCATTCTCTTCCTTTCCTTTTTATTATTACATCTTTCAGTCATTCTTCCCATTCTCCCACTCCCACCACCACATACACAATCGTTTTTGAAGAAGTACTACATGTACACAATGGGCGATAAAAATTATTGTTGGATATTATAAAACAAATAGCTAACATTTATAAAGATAAGATCAGTGGAAAGAAAATTTATAGAAATTGAAAGCATTGATATTGATATTTTCTTTCACATCTTCTTAAACTACATTCGTTCTCCATTCGTAACTTCCTGCTTTTTTTATCTTTCGACTTGAGACACTTACATACTTACTTATATGCTCGTAATCTCCTTCGCTCTCATGAATGGCTTGGAATAAAAATAAGGAAATGAAATGATATTAGAAAATGTCTTTTCGTGCTCAATTTACGTACATCTCCTTCACATTTATTGCCACGTATCACAGATAATGTTTAATTTTTTTTTTTTTTCTTGTGCAGTTTTCTTCTGATTCCGAGTTTTTATTTTATTTTTATTTTTATTTTTCTTTCTTTACGGATGAAAGTCAAGGAAGAGAGATATTTAAAAAATAAGCAATCAAATTATCGATTTGTATAAATTAGACGCATTTCTCGTATAGTTACAGATTGTAAAAGCCAATTTAAAGATCTTCAATTTAATGGCTGATAATTTTACATGACGATGACAATCTACGATGTTTTACATTGAGTATGGTTCGACAATTTGTTTTCATAAAAGATTTTCTTTTCTTTTTTAGATTTGCATAATATTTACAGTTTGAGGTATTTGCATAAAAGTAAATGGATGCTTCGGGGGGAATTGACTTTGCCATGGCATCCGTGGACAGTGAATTGGATTGAATTTATTAAGATTGCATAGATTTGAATGGATTTTGATTTGATTTCTTTGGAGATTGGGAGGATGGGATATGATTTTAATATGTAGATATGGAGGATGGACTGAGGATAAATGGTTTTTGAACTTATTTGTTTTTGATATGGTTAGTAAATTATGATCGATTTTAGATTAGATTATGTAATGGAGATTGAATTTTCTACTAGATTCTACTAGATTTTTGAGGTTAGATAATTTTAATTTGACCAAACTAAATTAACCTTAAAATATTTAAAACATTAATATTTTGTTGAAATCTCAAGTTCGAATCCTTGGTTAGTCCAAAAATAAATATTTTTCTTATAAAGAAAACAAAAACTCTTAATTTATTCAAACTTATACCCAATCCCCTAAAATCAATTTAAATTTCTTAACCTCCCTTAAAAAATTTATTAATCTACTCAAAACTTCCTCCAACAGACCCAAAACGACAAAGTAAATTAAAATCTTCAATATTCAAATTTCAATATTGTCCTCCTTCAATTGCAAAACTCAAACAATGGAAATTACAAATAGATTAAGACAAATCTCCATATCAACCTGAAAGGTCCACCCTCAACGATCCACTTTGAAAAGGAAAATTGAAAACTTTTTTTTCTCTTTTATAATTGAAAATATCGATTAGAAAATTTTGAAGATTGAGATAATTTGCACAGCAGTAGCAACAAACTAAAAAGTATATTTTTTTTTATTCCTTATCCAATTCCCATTTCTCTGTCCCATATCTCAATGAGATATTCTCATTCCAATTTTTTTACAACTTGATGATGCCAATCGATGTGATGGGAAATACTTGAATAGTGGTTGTGGAAATGTTTAAAAACTAATTAATTAACTATAATTGAATTTTTTTTTTCTTATAAAATGAAAATTTTTCATCTCATCATCTTCATCGTCATCATTGAGTTTCTCAAGATGCCACTTTATCATCGACTTGATATTTATGCACTTAAAAAGTATGAATGTATAAGTGTCGATAAATCTGTTAGGTCAAACATTGACATCATCGAAAACGGAAGTGAAAAAAAAGAAATAATCTCAATTCATAATTGACTTACTGAATGAAGAGTCAATAGTAGCATCTATACAATTATATTTTAATTAAAACAATATTATGAAAGTGATGATTGTCTTTTGTTTCAATAATGTGTATAAACAGAGATATTCTCACCGAACAGAAGCAGCATCGCAGTCAAGAGGACTATTGATTGGCTTTTTTTTTTTGCTTTACAATAAAAGAATGAAAATATTTTTCATCATTGAATAATGCATGCACAGTAGTAGGCCATTAACAAGCTTTTCTGATTCAATGAAATGTGAAGACTGAAAAAAGGGATGGAAGAAGAATCTAGTCAAATATCAATATTTAAACAATCATAATCTCAAGTGGCAATGTCGATGAGCTTCGAGCTTCTTGTTGTCATATGCTATGTAAATAGCGGATCATTTTCATCATTGTATTAAACTAGTAAGAATGTCAAGGATACAATTTTGTTTTTATGTTCATGGCGCTTCATTTTACAAGACTTTTGTGACATTTTCAGTTGATACGAAATTCATGAACAATTTCAACGATTTTTTAAAATTCAAAAGTATGTAAAAGTTGAGAGAGAAATAAAAACACAAAATGGCTGACATTTTCTCACCTCAAAAAGTTTTTCGTAAATTAATTCAAATTCCACAAGTAATTTTCACAAAAATGGCATATCCTTTACATTTATGACGTGGCAAAAGTAAAATGGTAAAGGTCTGCAGAAGATAAATTGTTCTCATTCGTAAAAACTCAGTAGTTTCAACTCAATTTGCCAACTAACCAGTCGTCAAAATGAATAATAAATTAAATAATGCAGTAATGAAATATGCTAAAAGTAAGGATATAAAATGTATATCTAGAAAATCTATACAGTAGTCAGTATGCATACATCGTGTATGACTAACTACTAAATTCATTCATGCATGTATATTATGAATGTATAGATAAAGATATCACAACGAAAATGTGGATGAAAAAGGAAACGAGGAGAATATAGAATTTCATACTTGAAATATCCGATATATCAATCAGGGAGTTCCTTTTCAGCTACTGCGTATACATATTTATAAGCATGTGAGTAAGTGTGTGTATGTGGCAGTAACAAACTGCAATATAATAAACAGACATACATATATTCATCTACATGACAGCTCTTTCATCCAATATTAAAATGGCATCTCAGTAGATTTTCCATTTTTCCAGTTCAACAGTATTTTGCCTTTATTGCTACTGCCATTCCTGACTGCCGTTCGTTGTTGTTGTTACTTTTAGCTCGAAAGGCAAAAAATATATTATGTGAATATGTTTATATAAATAATATACTTTCCGTCTTTCTCTCTCTATGATGTACGTTACGGGAAAAATTGTAATAATTTATGTGAGCGAGACTCAACATAAATATGATAAAATCCTCAACGGCACAAGACTCGTGCGATTTGGAAGGAAAAAAAAGCACAAAAGGAAGAAAAATAAAACATTATAATAAACCGTGAGCCATGAGCTACACATTACATATTATTACAACCAACGGGGCCCGAATCATAACCATCAGAATGGTAGAGTCGGTGGTAAATGAGTGAAATGGAGAGAACGAGAAACATTTCTCATTTCAACAGTACGAAGAGCATCAAGAGAAGAGAAGAAAAAAAAATTATATATTTTTGATGAAAATAGCCGAGATGGAAAATTCCTTAATTATAAATTTATGAAACACAAGCCATTTTAGTTTCCCTTTTCCGTGAGCTACTCTCTTCCTCCTCCTCCCATCTGACCGCCACCATCGTTACTGATGATGCTCAATGTGATGTTGTATATTTATACAGGCACCACGGTTGCCTAAAGGTCATAGGCTAAATTTCTATACATTAAACAAACGAACCAAAACTCTGATTATTACAGAACTCGTTGAAAATGCGTGGAAAAATGTTTCTGTTGAGACAATGAAGCGCATCTGTTTAGCCTTGGGGCTTCTGACATTTTGGTTTTGTTTTTCTTTAGGAAATTTGTTTTTCTTTAAGAAAAAATGTTTGTTTGAATTTAACGGTTTTTTGACATTTGAATTTTTTTAATTATGATTAAGTAAAAAACAAAATGGCGAACTCTCTCGCATTGAAAAGTTTTTCTATAATATTTTGCGTAATATTCATTAAAATTTTAAAATTTCGATGCATTTCTCTTTAAAAACATAGCAAGAGCTAGCTCTCATTCAAATTATTTCACTAAACCAACAATTACTACCCAAAATGAGCAAACAGTTTCTCCAAATTTTCAGCCCTATATTTATACTAATGTTAAAAAATGTATAACATTCAGTGCCTTTTGCTTTGCTACTTATATGCCTTCTTCACTTTCACCACTCAAAAAATCTCACGTTCATTCATTCATTCACATTATTTGTGTGTGCTTATTCTGTGTGCGCTCTTCAAAAAAAAAAATAACTGAAAGCGAATGAAAGAAAGAATAAAGTAAAATAAAAAGCGGAAAAAGGTATAAAAAATAGGAAGAAAAAATATTCGAGATTGAGGGGAAGAAAGGAAAGAAAGAGATGGGAAAAGGCAACGGTAACGGATATTATTATCAATTACACAATTTACTGTAAATAAATATATTTATGTATACATGTATGTATGATTGAAATTGAACAACGTTTGCAAAATAAGAACAAAAAGAAATTGTGTACTAAAAGGTACAAAAAGCTTTAGTAAAAAAGGGAAAAAAATTGATGTGAAACTTTTAGACATTGAGCACATAAAAAGGCGAAATGAACTCTTCAATAATTCATTTGGCATTTCTTTCATTTCAATTCTTCTTCTACTACTGCTTTTTTTTTGCCATACCGTCGTTTGTTTTATTCTTGATTCTCACGAAATATGATTTCATTTCAAAAAAGTAAAAGAAAAAAAATACGGAAAAAGCGACAAAAAGTATGAACGAAAAGAACTAAATAATAAAACAAGAATTAATGCATAACAGCCATGACATGGAGAGAGCATTAAAAGCAAAGTAAAAGAAAAGTGGGATGTGTGGGAGACGAGGGAGCTTTCATGAACATTAAACAGTCACAATCACATAGCTAGAGGTTCCAATGAGACTTTTTACGGGTGGTTAACGAGATTTTTATATTGACGGGTGTTGGTGGGAAGTCAGTGAAATATGATTATGGACCAGTACTAAGAGATTTTTATTGTATTCTTTCAAGTATGAATATTTTATTAATAGAATCGTACGATGTGCACGAATGGTGCAATAAATTTTTGGTAATCGTTTGCTGTGTACGATTTCTGTGGGTTAAAATTTCAGGAGTGAGTAAATTATTGAGAATGGTGGATAATTTAGGTTGAGATCAAAGTTTTACGACCATATTGAAGAGAATGATCTGATGCCAGCTTTCAAGAATTGAGCATATACCATAAATGAGTTTTGTGCTTAAAAATCTTAATAAATAATAGTTCAATTCCCATTTTGAAAAAGTCACGAAATTATTCAAACAAAAGCTCATAAACCAAAAAAAGTCAGATTTACTGGATTTAATGATACAAATGACATGTTCGCATTATCTTAAAACCACCCAAACCCCCCTCACCATCAACCAACCGCGTAAAAAAATCTCACAACCGTTTCGCAAAAAAATATATAAAAATCGTTCATAAATCACGATTACAGCAGCAAAAAATTTTTATTATCGACATTTCAAGTCTACAGTAAAACTTATCAAAAGAATTTCCCATAAATCTTCCTCACAGTCACAAAAAATCACGAAATTTTCAATCCTCTACGAGCAAAAAGGCTTTTCTTTCCAATGCAGTGATTGATTTTCTCGATGACAAAATGTGTGTCGAATTGAAAAAAATAAAAAAAAAATACAAACCTTACTCGCTGCAGTGTATATTATTATTATTATTTTGTGGAAATAGAATATGTAAAGCTGTTTTTTTACTGCAACTTTCGATTATCGTAATTCCATTTTTATGGGACTTAAGAGCTTAAAAAGTAAAATAAAATAAACTTTTCTGAAAAAGGAAAAAAGGGAATTTTTTTTATTCATTTAAGACTTTCTTTTTTATATCCTCAGCCTTTTTTCCTCATACAATTTATATATTATACCGTATCGTATATTTTGTCTGGTTCAAATATGAATGGACTTAGATTTTTTAGTACAATAATTTTTATTCATCTTTTTCTCTCTCTCTTACTCTCGGTATAAGCAGCAAAGCCAAAAGCACACAAAAAAATAATTGAGGTCACGTTGAACGAGTAAGTGAGAGCGAGAAAAAAGGATGGGGAAAAAAGCTATTGGAATGCTTCCGCATTTTAGGAATAATCAATAATTCAAATTCAACTTTTTCCTCTTCAATAATATATGTGTGCATATATAGTGAAATATTCACAAAACCAGTGAGTGAGAAAGAAGAAAAATCATAGTTGGGATCACAACATGAAAGTTTATGAGGAAGTTGTGTGAAATAAAATAAAAAATAAAAAACTGTTAGTATGAACGGGTATGAACTTGTTTTTGTTGAATTTTATTGAGTATATAAAGCGCTCTTATGGTCGACTTGTCAAATTTTATTCATAAGAATCAAGTTTTAAAGTTTTAACGACTTTTTTGTATTTCAAATAATAAAACAAAATGGCGACAGTTTTCATTTGTCGAAAGAAAAAGTTTGCGCTTAATAAATCAAGCTAGACAATGAGTTTGCGAAAATTTTCAAGGTTATTGATGGAAAAACATGGCAAAAATAAAAACCTAAAGTCAAAAATAAGATTTTGTTTATCTTGCCTGAATTTTGTAAGAATTGAAGTTTTAACGACATTTTGAGATTTAAATTTTTATTACAAAATGGCAACAACACGTGTCTGTCAATTTAAAAATATTTTTCGATGAATTTATCTTCTAAAACTATGAATTTGCATGAAATTTTTAAGGCAAATGATGGAAAATCATGGCAAAACATGAAAGCAATAAGAAAGGCAGCCTAGCAAATAAGATTTCAACTCATATTGTCTAAAAGCTGCAAACGAGCTAAAAATTATAACAGAAAGTTAAATTAGTATCCTTTATATGTACTTTTTCTCTCTGTACTCTGTGTTCTGTGTGTAATGTGTTGTGTGTGCAACATTTGATATCTCAATTTCGACATGATGGGTGCGGCTTCTCCCTGAAACTTTTTCTTCTTGCTTTCTTTTTCCGTTTTTCTTACATGGCAAAGAAATTTTCCTTTTTTTTTGCAACATTTCCTGCTTGAAAAACAAGAATTTTTTTTTTCGACAAACTTTTCTTTGCTACTTTAAATCAAGACACACAGTCAAAGAGAAGAAAAAAATGACTGAAAAAAGAAATTGAATTTTTTTCAAGGCGTGGTTCGATCTCAATTATGAGAAATAAAATTCTTCTTATTTAAAGCTAAAGCACAGCGACTAAAAAAGTTGTGAAAAATAAAAATAAAAAAAATCAATTTCTAGTATAAAAAAAGTAAGCCAGCAGTCGTATTGGAAAATGAGCTCGAATATTGAAGGGAAAAAAATTTATATGTGCACAAAAAAAATCCATGACACAAGCAATATAAAAAGAAGAATTCAGGGTATGAGAGAGACAGAGAGAAGAAAGTGATGAGAGACGGAGAGGAAAAATCTCGATACTCGAGAAGAAATAACTAAAAAAAAGCTTTTTGTGAATATTTAATTAAAAAATGTTTTTTTTTTATAAAGTGCACTTATACAACTCCAAATGGTACACCAGAAATTTTTATATCTATACACAGTCACTAAGCACAGTGACTGACGATTTTGCGAGCACTCTCTAGGTGGGATGGGATGAGTGAACAAAAAGAGAGATGAGAAAAAAAAAAATTATTAACGATGATGAACAACAAATTTTTTTATGGACGTATTCTCACTCTGCGTCGTGTTTTACTTACTGTGCTTAATATCTACGCCGTCGTTATTTGAACTTTTCTTTTGTTTCTTTTCTTTTTTTTCTGGCGAAAGCTACAGTAAAAATAAAATATGGAGAAAAATCATTACAGATAAAAAGCTTTAATATCATAACTTTTAGGGTGCTGTGAAGCAAAAATCTCTCCTCTGCCACTTTTTTTTCCTTTTAGCTGTTCCTTCTCTCCTTAATTTTCCTTCAATTTATACTGTTTTTTGTTCATTTTCGTAATGACGTCATGTTGTTGTACGTGTAGATATCTATAAAACATCGTGTATTTGTATTATTTTTTCTCTTTCCTTTCGGATAATTTTCGGCAATCTATTCACATCCTCGCACTTGAGATTGTGTGTGAGAGAATGGAGCCAAAAAGTACAGAAAGAATAAAGAAGAAGAAAAGAATTTTTTTTACAACAATCGTTTTGTAAGTTTACTAAAGCTTCCATGTTTTTATTATTGTGATGTTTTTTAAGAAAGAATAGCATAAGAAGACGAAGAAGAATGAAAAAAGCAGCCCAATGTGCCGTGCTGCTATGAAAACGATTCATCTTGTGCTGAATGAATTGGCTCAAATTAAACTTGTCAGATGAGGATATGCTTGCATGTTTATATAGTCTACGTGTGACTTAAAGGATATGCGAGGAATGGAATATGAATGAAGATTATTATAAAATATAGTAATAATATTTTGGATGGTTTATGAATCTTTTAGGCGCACTTATCTCGTCAAATTGGGGTTGATGGTTTGGATGAAATTTTTGGAGGGTGTGAATTTTATGAAATCTTGAATCTTAGTATGCTTTGAATTTTTTATTTGGTTGTTTTTTCTCAGTTTATTTTTTAAGATTTCAAAGTGAAGGCAGAGTGAATAAATTATTGAATTTTGAGATCAAAATTCTCAAGTTTTAAGTTGAAAAGTACAAATTTAAAATTTAACGGACAAAAATATTCAAATTTTCAAACCAATGAGCATCAAATTCTTTAACGGACTTTCAAGATTTAAATTTTGAAATGATCTTCAAATAAGATTTTGTTCACCTAAAAAAGTAATTTGCAATTATTTTCCTCTAAATTAACCAACTTAATGTTAATTTCTGTCACCACATAATCATTAAAATGGCAATAATCAGTCCCACAAGACATCACATCAATTGAGCTCATAGTTTCGACTCAAACAATAAGAAATTCATGCAAGCCATGCAAAGTGAAGACACGATAACATTTATTGTTTAAATAAATCTCTAAAAAAAATTTAAGTCTACATATTTTTTGCACATTATAGATAAAGATCAACATAATTTTTTCTTCCTATTCCTTATCTCATCACATCTTAATTTCATATTCTCTTTTATTTTATATCTTTGTAGGAGTGGCTCTAGCGGAAGTATGTTAGGCGATGTTAATATATCAGCAATTTTAGATTCATTCAGTGTTAGCTATGATAAAAGAGTAAGGCCCAATTATGGAGGTACGTAAATTTATTTCGCCAATTTTATTGTACATAATGAAATATTGATACATAGATCTAAAACGAAAAAACCATACTTCTTTCCGATAATTATACATAAATTATGTAATAAATAATAAAATTAAGTCGGAGTTTTTTTTAGAAGGAAAATTAATAAAGTTTTTGAGAAAACAAGCAAAAAAGTTAATTTTAAAGAAAAGAGAAGAATAAAAAATTAATAATTAAGAGACATAAAATAAAAACTTCATAAATGACCTATAAAAGCTATAAACACAATTTGGTTATCAATAATCTACCGTTTAGGGAGGAAATTTTCATTATTATTGATTAAATCTTAAGTGTTTTTGATATATATGTCTTTTTTGCACTCGCTTTTGATTTTCCTTAATTAATTTTTTCTATATATATTTTTTTTAACCAACTTCCATTTAACATAATGGAAGAAATATTTTTAAAGACATAAAAATTTAATTTTATTTTATTTTATTTACTTTTCCTTTAAATTGAATTTGTCTACGTATATATATTATATATAAATAATAATTTTTAATAATTAGTCTAATATGACTATAATCATTGACTATAAATTAAGTCGTCTGGGTGGTCGCATTGACATTTCACTTGTTTTTGGGGGTCACTTGACACAACTGTCGATCTTGCATTGAAGTCATTAGCATTGACTTTGTTACTAGATAATTCAAGACATAACAGTAATTAATAGGTGTTCAGCATCGAATAAAATGTCAAATAGCAAGTGGCTTGTCAAGTACAAAACTGAACATGTGCCTTATTGAGTGTCAATAGTCATAGAAATAGTTATTCAATCAAATATGTAATTTCAATAGAATATTCATTTAATTATGACTAAATCTAGTCATTCTTAATCATACCTTTACTATACAGCCCCAAAAATGCGATAGACAGCCTTAATTTATAGTAAATTATAGTCAATCTATACATTACAAAAAATACTAACCAAAAAAAAAAACTTATAGACGTATAAAATTAACTAAAACCAACAATTCTTATACGAATCACAGGCGAGCCAGTTAATGTTGGCGTTACGATGTATGTCCTCAGCATCAGCTCACTGTCAGAAGTTAAAATGGTACTAAAAGACTTGTACCTTTATCTCATAATTTTTTTTTTAAATATTCTACATCTATCCTTTTTGTTTGTATTATTAGAATTTTTGAGACTTTTCTATTAGTATTACCTATAGTTGTGTTCCATTTTTTATTAGCGCATTTTCCGATGATTAAACATTAGAAGGAAGTTATTATGTTTTGCATGTTTGAATTTTAAAATTTCTTTTGTTGCTAAATTTTATTTTTAATTTAAAATTTGGATTGACGTTAAAAACTTTAGTTCAAAATTTGAATAGGAAAATGCGCTAGTTTTGCTTATCTAACGATAAACAAACATTCTTGTTTTTATTATTATGATAAAAAGTAACAAAAATGATCTACAAGAAATTTTGTTCCTTCAACTTTTTTTTTTGTTATTTTTGTTTTTTGAACAAATTATTTTACTAAGCACATTGCACGCAATTGTGAGTATTAATTTTGGGAAAATGTGACTTAACCCAAATAAAAAGGAAATTGAATTTCAAAAAAAAATAATTTCTGTGCAATTAATAATAAGTTTAGAATTTCCCCAAAATTTAAAGCTCATTCAAAGTGCAAACAATTTTTTATATACGAATCATTACAATAGATCTTCTCTTACATCAAATTAAGCATCTAATTCACAAATCAATCATTTAACCTTTAAATAAAATTATGAAAACTAAATTATTTAAAAAAATATATATCTTAATGGTGTTGGTTCATTTGAAAAGGTTTTCAATCTTTAATGTAAATTCTATCAAAAAATAGTCTTAACTTGAGTTCAAATCCTAATTTTCTAAGAAAAAAGAATATCAAAATTTGATATGTGGACTTAAATTTTATTTAATTTTGAAAGTCTAACCTGAATTGCTCAAAATCTCGATATTTCTAAATTTCACTAAATATTCATTCTAAAAATAACTCCAAAAAAAACAGAAAATCATTCAAATGAGCTAGCACAAAAAAAAATAAATAAAAAAATGTAAAAATAATCAAAAATGTTAAAGGTAAAAGAAAATTCTAATTTTACGTTTAAAAAAGCATCAAAAGAAACTTGAGGCTTGTAATTTTATTTGTGTGAATGCCATAGCACACAATGACGAATTCTAGGTTACTATAAGTCGATTCCGCATACAAAATCTCAAGGTTAAAAAAAAAGAAAAAAAAACGATAAAAGTCAAAATATGCATGCCTTTTAATATTACTTTCATTCAAATGATTTTTAGTCCTTTTTATAGTTACTGCTTAATATTTTTAACTGTTTTCTAATTGAGATAATATCAACGTAGAGGGAATGAAGTATGTAATAAAAATTACAACAATGTTAGGTGAACATTATCCTTCATCATAATTTCCTCGTTAAATAAAAGAAAATGTAATAATTGAGTAAAGTAATGCATTAAATAATCAGCGATAATAACAATAATACATAGTAAATAAAAATAGTAATAACAATAATTTACTTTCTTATCATCTCGCCTCCAAAAAATGCCTATTAAACGTTCATCATAACAACAAAGAAAATTGATAAATGAAAATCTTAAACTTTTCTATTTTCATTTCATTTCCTTTCTAATTTTTTTTTTATTCTTTCTTTGGCTCTTTTTATGGCCCTTGAAATGAACTTTTGTCAGATTTTTTGTTTTGTTTTGATTTGAGATTGGATATTGGAAGTTGTAGTTTAATGATTTGTTAATTTTACATTTCCTTTATGATTTAAAAATGTGTTTTAGTCAAATTGGTTTTGAATATTTGAAAATGAGAAATTAAAATTCTAGAATGCCAGAGTTTATATAAAGGTTCAATTCCTAAAAAATAAAATTGATTTCTTTCATATTAAGGTTTTTCCTAAATTTATTTTTTATTATTTTTTGATTCTTGACTGAAAAATAAAATTTTGTCAAATAATTTAATTTTAAAATATCAATTGAAAATTTCACCCATTTCATGTCACCCAACTTTAACCAATAAACACTCCCATTAAAATTGAGATTCGACCTCCTTTTCTTATTTGACCTCCTACACAAGTGACAAAATTCTTAAAATTGTACTTAATTAGCAAATATGAATGTTTTGGTAAACATTTACGGCATGTTCATGGGGTGCCTCATTCATAGTACCGTGACCTTGCCACGTGAAAGTTTTCTCATCATAAACATGACAAGTTTGTTTACAAATTAGAAGGCTTTCTTTTCATGGATATTGAATGGTATGTGGTTTGTTGAAATGTTTACTTTAGGTGGGAGGGAGTAAAGGTTTTTAAATTGAAATTGAATCTATAATAATGATTAAATTCTTAGCTAAAATTTTGAAAATAAATTTGTAAGAAAAATTTCTTTCAACTTGCAATTCACATTAATTTGAAATCTACAAAACCAAACCTACAATAAAACGAAAAGAAAAGTACTTCACAAACTACAAAGAGCAATTCATAAAAAAAGTATCAAATTAAAAACAGAAATCAGCAAGACAAACTTTTTTTCAACAACAATCCAATTTTCCAAATCCTAAATTACGAGTCAAGAAAAATTCATATATTTTTCACATTAACAATAAATAACATTTGGTGCCTCATAATTTTTACAAGTATCTCGATGAAAAAAAATGCTATTTTTGGGAGTATAAATGCAAGATGTTGAATCCATTCGGTCCGTTTCTCGGATCATATCATGTTAAATAGCACCCGATGATGAAATTAGAGCATTTGTCGATAACTTTCTTCATATCCGGACGACGAGGGGTATGATATGGCGATTGTATGATAATGAAATCAGTAAATTAATGTGACAGCTATAAAAATCTGACAAAATTCCTTTCAAGGGTCCCCAAATGATGACGTGAAAGCTTATATTATAATTTGACCTTTTATTATCATTAATATCTTACGATTTATTGATTTTTTTTATTATTTTATTTATTCATCAAAATTCTCAAAATGCGTTAGGCGATGGGACACAAACATACATTTTTTTCGTTACTTCTTATTCTTACTTCTCCTTCCAATATCCATCATCTATATAATCATATTCATACGTATAATATTGTATAACAATAAATAAGTTTTCGCATACAATTGACCTCATTTTCTTTTTTCCCTCCATACATGTGCTTATAATTTACTTACTTTCATTTCCATTCTCACAAATAATTTTCATTCCTTACTAAATAATATAAATCGTAATTTTATTAATTACTAAAGATATTTTTAGAGATATAGTTGATTTGGTTTTCATAAATGTGTAAGAAAAAAAAAACTACAAATTTTTTTGTTATGACAAAAAATCAAAGCTCATGACAGAATCTTATAGATTTAATCACGAAAGTGCAAATTTCTCAACACCTTGCATTGCGAGAATAATAAAATAAAAAATTAACAATTTTTTTTTACTTTCTATTTTGCGCACACACCATTTTATACAAGTGATAATTATTATTCCATGCAGTTCAAAATGTCGACTGAATATATTAAAATAAGCTATAATTGTTAGTGTTACAAGAAACATTATCAAAAAATATATCGCAATAAAACACGAGAAGCAACAGAAAAGTTGTTAATAAATGTTTTAACTGTTCTTTTTTTTTGAATGAAAATTATGGGGAAATATATAGTTTTGAAGCTTTTAATGAGCTTTTTTTAAGTCATTTTTTTCACCTCCCTAAATCGCAGTGATAAGACAAAGAAGTTCTTGAAGAAAGGAATTTGAAAAGTGCAAAAGTTAGAAAGATAAAAATTTTTATTGCTACACTTTTCTGGTTTATGAAGCTAGACATGGAAGATTTTTAATGATTTCTTTTAAGTATTTTCTGTAAGTTAAGACAGATGGAATAGAATTTTTATGAGTGTGGAGCGATTAGTTCACTAGAACTTGGGATATGATCAAAAAAAATTAAAGTTAAAAAATAAATTTTTCTTGTAGTTTTAAAGCATTCAAATTTTTATTTCACAATGAATTATTGACTTTTGTCAATTGATAAATTCCTTGCATAATTCTTGATGATTAATTAAATTAAATTAAATTAGTAGAAAGCAAATCCACAATCAATCAATTTAAAATTTATTAAATTACCTCTCTAGGCATCACATTAACCTGAGCAAATTCCATTTTGTGACATTTTGTCACCTCAAAAACCGAAAATTCAAAACTTTCCCATCGGACTGCATAATTATCTTATTATGATTCATTACAATTTTGTACACTTGACGCACATGATAATTAAGTAGCACAACCATTAAAGTTTTATTACATCTCATCTATTATTTTATGTGTCAAACTATGTGTCCAAAAACACCTCGAAATTTCCATGTCTACCAATTACACCAGAGAGTACAGTAAATTTTAATGAATTTATGCATTTTCCAAATGAATTTCTTCTTTTTTTAACGCATACAATTATTCATTGCTTGTCAACATAATCCATCAAAATATATAAATAATTTTTTTGTGTGTGTTTTTGTTTGATAATTTAGGAATTTTGCTGATGAAAATGTGAAATTTCTCATGAAAAAGAATTTTATATTAGTTTGACAAAAGTCAATTAGTGAAAAATAATAATTTCAGAAATTTTTTAATTGAAAATTTAAAAAAAATATTTAAAGTTTTTTTCATAGATGAAAATTTAATCAAGGCTTCCGCAGATTATAATCTTTAAAAAATCCCATACAAAGATTATAATCTTTAAAAATCTTTCATACAAAGATTATAATCTTTAAAAATTAAAGATTATAATCTTCATACAAAGATTTTTTCAAGATTATAATCTTCATACAGAGATTATAATCTTTGATTTTTAAAGATTATAATCTGCGGAAGCCTTGAATTTAATGACATACTTCAATTTTTTAAAAATGAGAAAAAATAATTAATTTGATATGACTCGTCGTAATAATTTTGCGATGATTAAATGAAAATTGTCAATGTGTTCATTTAATTTTCCGCATCAAAAAGTTCATGTTGATTGTAAATTATTGAGTAAAAGTTTTGTGGCTTTTATCTTTTGGATTATTTTTTTTTTTTTTGAATTGGTTTATTTATTAATTTGAGGTTTTAAATAGTTTAGTGGTTGGTGGAAGAATTTATTAACTTTAAGTCCTTTTAAAATTAAATTTATTTGGATGGCAATAGTTAAATTCTTTGAAAATATTTTCTAATTTTTAATTTCTAACTTTCTAATTTTTTTAATTTTTTTTAAATGTTCAAAAATTTAATTTTTAAAACTTTGAAAATTTCTTAAAAAACGAATTCAAAACTTTAAAGCAATAATTTTGATATTAAAACTGAAAATTAATCAGCTTGTCACCTTTCCATCCATCATCAGATCATATCAAAGTTCAACAACCAATCAAAAATTATTTTATCTCCATTAATTAATGCTGTAAAAACATTTACAATCATTAATGTTAACTCAAAAGCCCTCAAATTAACCCATGTGAACTTAGCCACACTTTTCCAGCCACACTCATCGGCCGATATTTATCGGCCGATAATTTTTTTTCTTACGTATTTCGGCCGATACGTATCGGCAGCTTTACGTACAAATTTTCGGCCGATTTTTGTCGGCCGATAATTTCAATACAAGTTTTTCCTTGCATACAATATTGCGTGCAAGTGGTGAAATATCGGCCGATAAAAAATCGGCCGATTTTTCGTGACTCATGAGATTTGAACTCGCGACTTTTAGTAAAAAAAAATCTGTCTCACTAACCACTTGAGCTATTGACCTGTATAGTAAATTTATTGTATTTTGGCTAAAAGGTTTATATAAATTGCAATTTATTTATGCACCTGTGTAAAAATTTTGATAACAATAAATTTTTTTGTTATTCATTATATTTTATATACTTCACAAGAAAGAAAATTTTTAAAAATATCGGCCGATTTTTTTTATCGGCCGATATTTTTATTTCTTAAGGCAATGAACTTGAAAAGTCTAAAAAAAAATTTACCTCTTACTATTTGAGCCAGTGAACACATAAATGATGAAACTGCAATATTTAGAAATAAAAATATATGTCCCAAAAAATGAGGCTTAAATTTTTAGACATATAGCAATCTAAATTTGGATTCATATCATTTCTTTGTCTACGAGTTTTGTTAACTAACTGATTTTCATTTAAATGTTACAATCATTATTTACGCTTTTAGTTATTGGATTCAAAATATTAAATTAATATATTAAATATTTTTTTAAACTTTTCAAGTTCATTGCCTTAAGAACTAAAAATATCGGCCGATAAAAAAATCGGCCGATATTTTTAAAAATTTTCTTTCTTGTGAAGTATATAAAATATAATGAATAACAAAAAAATTTATTGTTATCAAAATTTTTACACAGGTGCATAAATAAATTGCAATTTATATAAACCTTTTAGCCAAAATACAATAAATTTACTATACAGGTCAATAGCTCAAGTGGTTAGTGAGACAGATTTTTTTTTACTAAAAGTCGCGAGTTCAAATCTCATGAGTCACGAAAAATCGGCCGATTTTTTATCGGCCGATATTTCACCACTTGCACGCAATATTGTATGCAAGGAAAAACTTGTATTGAAATTATCGGCCGACAAAAATCGGCCGAAAATTTGTACGTAAAGCTGCCGATACGTATCGGCCGAAATACGTAAGAAAAAAAATTATCGGCCGATAAATATCGGCCGATGAGTGTGGCTGGAAAAGTGTGGCTAAGTTCACATGGGTCTCAAATTAACATCATTAAAATAAAATAATTTCACTCAACATGAACTGTTTACAGGAACTTTTGGCTTTAAAAAAATTTTCGAAAAAGAGTTTAAGCTCAAAAAAAATTAAGTTTAAGTCCAAAAATCTTCTTTGCTAGATGCATAGAAGAACTTAAGTGTATGTTTTACCAAAAAAAAAAACAAAAACAAAGAAACTATTTTTTTAACTGAATCGTTTCAATTTATAGGAGCAGCGATCGAAGTTGGGGTTACGATGTATGTGCTCAGTATAAGTTCCGTGTCAGAAGTTCTCATGGTATATAAAAATAAACATAAATATATCTAATGATAAGTTTTTTTATACTTTTAAATATATATAAGATACTTGTTTAATCAAAAAGTATAAAAACTCGATATGTATCTCATGTTTTATGATTTCATGAGTGTAATGAATTCTATAATCGCAATATGTTTTATCTTTTTTTTAAATATATAAAAATCCATGCTACATATTTATATCTATGCAAATTGTACAGTTAATAAATCATATAAGAGAATATATGCCAACATTGTGTCTATACATATTTGCAAGAAAAAGGCTTCTTTGTTTACGATATATACATATATATAAAAAATATTACTTTTATACAGAAAGAAACTTTTATTTTACGTGTACAAATAATTTTTTTTTATTCATATTTTTTTTATTTCTCCTTTTTCTTGTATATCCTTGAAAACGAAATAATCAAAAAAAAATATTTTTACATATAGTTTTGCTAACAATGAAAAATTTAATAAGAAATAAATCGTTTTGTACTGTTGTTTGAATGTATTGTTTCATTGTTTCACAATTCTTAAAAAATCATCTACTTCCAAAATTATTAAAAAATTATTTGTTTCTTTGATTTTCTTCGTTCTAGAGTTGGGTACTTTTTGTCATTTTTTTGGGATGACAATAATTTAATAGAAACAATTTTAGTCAGATTTTTAAATTTTTATTATTGCATATTTTTAGACAGTTTAAGATTCAATATTTTATTTTTATCTAATAGAAGCTTCCGAGGAGCTATTGAAAATTTAATAAATCAACTAAATTAAGTCAACAGAATTAAGAAATAAAATCAAAGTTTCTGTCATTTTTTTTTTTTAATTTTAATCAAATTTTTTTAAAAAGATTTAATTTAATTCGAAATTTAGTAAAATATTTCTCCTTAACTCCAATTTTTTAAAAAAATTTGTAAAAATTATCAAAATATTAATAAAATGAATATGATATATTTTGAGAAGAATTTGAACTAGTCAGAACCTAACAAAATTGAATAGTAAATTTACTTCACTCAATCCATGAATAAAATGAAATTAAAAATAATTCATTCTTTAAAAATTTAATTTAAAAAAAATTTTCACATAAATTTTCAAAATTTTTGAAAAAAAAAAATCATCACTCAAAACTTTTTAAGATTGATTGAAAAACTTATCAAATATGCAAACAACATAAAAAAAATGACAAAAGCTCCCCAACCCTTGTCTGTTTTACCTTTTCGTTCTCTTCCATCAGATTTCATAAATTTCTGAAGCAATTCATTGCCAAATGTAATGAATATAATCAAAGTAATGGCACATATACATCCATACGTATAAAAATTTATGAAATCCTTGAAACATTCCTTTTTTTTCATTCATTTAATTTTTTTCATTTTCTTTGCGTTTTTTTGTTATTACGTTATTATGGTTTAAGGTTGAAAAGCTCCTTGAAGCAGTTGCAAAAAAATGAGAAAGACTAAAACAACTCTCGAGCATTGTTCCAATTTGATTTATTAGATTTAAAGATATATATTTATTTTCTTTACGTTGTTTCTGAATGTGAAGACTTATTTTGGACTCTAATGAAGCAGATATGATGGCACAGTCATTTCATTTCTGTAAACTAAAAAAAAAGTATAAAAGTTTTTCCATCAACTTTTCGTTTGCTCGTTATTGTCTATATACACATTCTTTTTTTTATTTTTCATTTTTCGCTTCTGTTTCCAGAGCTTTTATCTCTCGTGACGAGAAGAAACAAAAAAAAACTTTTGATGTCTTAGAGCTTAATTTACAGTTTTAATTTTTTTCATTTTCCGTTTTATTCTTTTTTATTTAAAAAAAAAGAAAAAATATTTTCATTATTTTTTTAATGCTTTAATAATTAATTTCTCCCTATCTCACTGATCACTGTAAAGTCTGCTTTTATGGCCGTTCATTGCCTTTTTTCTCTATATCTGTATCTGCTGCAGTATGGAATTAAGTTTAAGACAATTAAAAATATATAAAAAAAAGTTCACACACAGTACGTTTTTTGTAAATGTAAAGGAATGAGTGCTTTGATATCAATAATGACCTTAACTAGTGCTGTCTGTCTTCCTATCTCTCTTTATATCTGTTCAGTTCCATTTCCTTCTTTTAGTTTATTTCAATTTTTTCATCATTATTTCTGTTATTATGATTTTAGTAAGTATAAAAAAAAATTTGTTTCTGTTCCTTCCTCTTTAATAATCAAACTTTCTATGATTCCCAAGCTAATTAATTAAGCAAAAAAAAAGTATATAATTTTTAATTTTTCTCATTGCTCACATCAGGATGATGAAAAAATATGTACAGTGATGATTTCTGATGTTTTGAAGCCTTAAAATAATTCTGTATGATTTTTTTAGTACATAATAAAATAATTTTTGTTGCTCTGTTCTGTTGTTCAATATATTCCATGAACAGATCATGTGAATTTATTACAGCATTGTATCGTAATGTCTGCGTTCGTGTACACTCACTGAATAATTAATTATTACTTAACATCTTTTTTTTTTGAGACAAGATGAAGTAATTAAAAGAGAAAAATAGTTTTGATATCGCTTCTTTTAATTACTGAGTCTTGTTATTTTTGAGAATATTTTATTTTTGCGCTGGGGTGGGATTCTTTTCAATTAGTTCTACTCACTGAGCTTACATATTATGAAAAATTGACTTTTTGAAACGTGAAGTAGTTGTTGTTGTAAAATATTTAAACTATTTCATGGAATTTTGTATACTCTACCTCAGATAATTGTTTCTTACTTCGTTATGCTAAAACTAGCATCAGTTAGACGTTTAAGAGAAAAAAAAATAAAATAAATTTTATAGAATGTCATTTGAAAGCACATTTTAAAATGATAATCAATTAAAAATTATATAATTTTATTATATTTCAAAATTTCATGCAAAAAAATTTAATTTATTTTTTTTTTTTATAAAAAGATATAAATGTTTACAAAAAGAGTAAAAAGAAATCGTCCAGGAAACGTAATTTCTAAAAGATCTTAATTCTTGTACCTTTTTTTATTGTGGGAATTAAACCCACTTCTTCATTAAGAATTTGCAAATTTGAACCAATGAATCACAGATATTTACCACTAAGGTAATAAAGTTTATTTTTAATTGTTTGCTATCTTTCAAACATTCAATACAAGTTTCACCTAATTCTCACCACTCAAACTTATCTTCTTTAAATATTCTCAAAGAAAATTTTTATTAAAAAAAAAATTAAAAAATCATATTTAATGTGATAGAGTTCGATCAATGTAGATTATGAATTATACAAAACTATATTCACAAAATGCAAAAAAAAGAATTAGAACTGAAATTAAAAATATAAAATAATATCAAACTCTATGCATTTCAGTCTATGTAACTAAAATAAATTCAAAATACCTAGAAATTTTTGATACATTTTCAAAATTATGAAAATTTGAAAATTTTTTTCAATATAATAAATGAAAATCCACATTTAAATTAATATATATGAGATGGCACGAGCGATCAACTTATATGAAATACTATATCTTATTCATAACAAAATAACCCTTAAAAGTTTAAAGAACTTTGTAAATCTATGAAAAATTTGAAAAGTTATTTAAAATTAATAAATGAAATCTACACGTGCAGCTGTAAACGAAATTTTCGATTAAATTTAGAATTTTCTCACAAAGAGGTAGAGAAGGTTGAAGACGAGTAGTTCTAACAGAAAAGTACCTCACTTCAGTGATATATTTATTTTTGCGTGATTGCATTAAATCAAAGAAGAAAAAAAGTTCAAAAAAAGGAGTAACTTAAAAAAAACTTGACATAAAAGCAATAAAAAACAAATGACGAATGAATTTTCTTCAAATAGTGGAAACCAAATCAAATTTTAACAAATAAAAATGTGATAAAAAATAAAACAATTTTATTAACGTCACCTTATGACGTGACCCATTGCCGATTGCATTAAAAAAATGTACCAAAATTTCAAAAATCAGTAAGAAATTTTCTTTCATAAATATTTTTTTTTATATTCATCTTAAAATAATTTTTTATTAGTCAAGTTTCTCAATTTTTTCTTCCTATCTTTAGTTTAGTTTTATACTTTTGATGTCTGTATGAGTTGACAAATTTTTAATTAAAATAAATTATTTTTGAAATATTTTCTATAAACTAGAATTTTAAAAATATTAAAACCAAAAGTTAAACAAAAAAACTTACTTAAAAAACCAAAATGTCATGTACATAATCATTTTGCATCTATTCATCTTTTAACAAAAAAAAAATTCATCTATTCGCTTATCAACAGAAAAAAAATCTTTGTAATGAGTCCATTTTATTATCACAAAAAAAAGCTGTTTGAACACTATGAACGAAAAGAAGACGTTGTTCGCATAAAAAAATAGAAAGAATCACTAATTTGTTCAACACTTTTTTTAGTGCACTTATGTTTAATTTTGGAAAGCTTTTAGTTCTTATTTTTCTCTTTTTTGACCCTACCTCCTTTTTCCATAGTTTTTTTTTCTTTCCTTTATTGCCCGGAAGCTCTTTGTCGTAGTCTTTTGAAAGCTTTTTCTTTCATTTTTGCCAGTTCCTTCGCTATTGTTCTATGACTGTAAATATGTTTTAACACTTTCAAGATTGACATGTAATTTATAATTTCTAGTTAGAATAATTACATTATATGCTTATCATGAATAATTTCTATCATTTAATTATTTATATTTTTACTTTGCCTCTACGTTCTTTTTTGCTATGTTTATGTAATGAATGTTCATTTTTTTAATACTTGCTTTACTTTTTTAATTAATGTTGTTGTTGTGTACATATTAATATTCTAGCATAAATTATGTTGAATATTTTTTTTCTCTCTCATCAGAGTTGATATTTGAGGGGAGGAAGGTTCACTCGTGGGGATTGAGTTGATGAAATTTATTGGTCAAATTTTGAAAATAAATTTGACATTTTTTAGATCCTTATCATGTTATGCTACATGTTCCATTATTGAAGCTAATATAATGATAATAATTTAATTTACATTAAAATTTCAATGGGAATTTGAGATAGCAGCTTGACTTACGTGAGATTTATTGCATGAAAAGGCAAAAGCAAAGCTGATTTTAATTAAAAATTTAAATTCTACTTTTTTAAAGCTTCTAATTTTTAGCATTGGGAATGTGTGAAGCTGATTTAAGGTTTGACTGATGTGAATTTATTGGTTTATTGGGATTAGAGTTTTCTTTGTAAGACCTTAATATAAGCTTTTTGACCTTATTCTTAAAATTTAAGATTATATTGAGCATGCTAATTGTTGCTAAACTACTAATAGAAAGACTCTAGTCAAGATTGAGTATTTGAATATGACAAGAAATTTTCGTACATTTCAAAAATCTTGTTAAATTTTCTATAACTCAAACTAGATCAATTTATAGTTTATTCAACCTTTGGAACCCAAACACTGCAAAAATTTTCACGTCGGTCAACTTTAAAACTTTTAAAATTTGCTTAATATCCCATGAATAGCCATCCCTTTCATACCCTTTCATACCAACTCTGATGATATCCATCAAAATGAGAGTTTTTCGACAAAAAGAAAACAAAGTCAAAATATGAATATGAAAATAAAAGAAAAAGAAAATGTAACGATCATTAAAAATTCAAATCTCGACATTCATTCAATTTATAAATACACTTGCTCACAATTTGTTAACAACAAAATGCAACGTTTGTTTTTTTCCTTTCGTCCTAGGGAACTATGGATGAATGAATTGAATGAATGAAGCATAATAAAGCGAGAAAGAGCAAAATTATAATAAAAATATATAATTTGTTGAATAAATTTTTGCCTGTTTGCGCTCTCTCAAGTTTGCGATTGTAACGACAAAATGGCATGATTGAGGTCATACTTATTCATGCGCCTTATAACAACCTCTTTTTTCATCATCATCATAATATTGTATGTACATTATTTTACTAGTTACATAGAGTACACGCTAGTATTTTTTTTTTTCATACATATATATATATGATTTTATTTTATATATAAATTCTAGTAGAGTCAAAATGAGAGAGTGAATAAGAGAGAGAGTAAAAAAGAAGAACAAAAGAAAAAAAAATTTACATGAAAAACTCACATTTTGAATAATAAATGTGTATACATAATGCAACGCTTTATAATTAAAATTTTAATGTTATGCTTAAATATTTAAAATTTATTCCAATATTATCATACTAATGGCGTTTTTTATTCATTTCTCTTCTACCTTCCTTCCTTACAATTCTAATAACTGCCATTCTACTACTGCTACCTACCTACCTACCTACTAACTACATCTACGTCTATATCTGCAATTCTTACGTAACAAAAAAAAACAATGTTATAGGACTTTACGTTGGATTTTTACTTTCGTCAATTTTGGACAGATCCAAGATTAGCTTATAGAAAGAGGCCTGGAGTCGAGCAACTATCTGTTGGTTCTGACTTCGTTAAAAGTATTTGGGTGCCGGATACATTCTTTGTTAATGAAAAACAGTCTTACTTTCATATAGCTACAACTAGTAATGAGTTTATTAGAGTTCACCATTCTGGTGCAATCACTAGAAGTATGCGGTAAGGATTATGAACATACATATTTTAAATGAATGGTATTTATGTGTGTGAGAATTTTTTTAATGAAAAAATTTTTAAATGAGTTTAATTTTTATGAATATTTTTTGAATGCATGTTGAGCTTTATTATCCTTAAAATTTATTCAATTTTTGGAATTCTATTGAGATTGTAGTGAACATGATCTTGTTGAGACTAGAATTTGAGGTTGGTGAGAAACAAGAAAGGGAGTTTATTTTTTGCATTAAATTGAATTTCTTCGATATCTTTGGTTCTTCAATATTGTGCAAAATATTAATAAATCAACCCTTGTTGTTGATCTTTTGTTCAAAAATGTTAAGGGAATATGTATCACAATACATTTAGCATTGCAGTAAAGATCTCGTAAAATAAGTGATTAGGGGAATGTATAAAAAAACATGATGTATTCAAGATGTTCAAAAAAAGTCCAGGTGCAAAATTATACCTTAGGAATTATTTTAAATTTTTGTAATTATTTTGAAGTTTTTAGATTCTAATAAGATTTATTCATTCTTATTTGATCATGTTATTTAAAAATTTTTCTTTTGAGGTGCTCATTACTAATATCAAAGTATTTGTGCAGCTATAAAATAATTGATCTAATCTTCAACTTTAAAATTAGCGGTCAAATGAAAATACTTTGAAAATTTTGATCCTTTAAACTCAAAATTTTAGAATTTGATAAACTAAAAACCAATAACTCTAGTCCAAAAACAATACAAATTTCTCAAAAGAGTTCACAAATCATTTAACAATTTCCTTTAACTCTTCTATTCTTCCTATTCAGCTTAAATGTCTATGTTAAATTCATCAAAACACAAATAATAACTCAATTTTACCATTTTTCAGATTAACAATTACAGCCTCATGTCCAATGAATTTACAATACTTTCCAATGGATCGACAATTGTGTCATATCGAAATCGAAAGTTGTAAGTAGTAAAATTTTTCAATTTTTATATGAAATTTATTTATTTAATAAATATATATATATATTGAATATATATACTATTTATTATTTATAAAAGACCGCATTAAATTGCTATTGAAAATGAATATTACACACAATATGCAAATGAGAAAAAATCTAAGAAAATAATAAAAATTTTTAAAGACCCTGATATAATAATTAAGGGTGCATCTTAACATAATAATTAATATTTTTAAAAAAAATTACTTAGATGAATAATATCAGTAATAAATAATATAATATATTGAGGTTATACGGTTTTACATTAAAAAAATAAAATATAAACAAAAAATACTTCAAATATATTTCTCGGAAAAAATCATTATATATCAAGCAACGAGGAATTAATCATTAAACTAATTAATGATGATTAATTATAATTTATTTTCTATATACATAACTTAATGTATCCACTTTATTATTTTATTTTTAATCTCATTTTAGTTTAAATTTCCTTATTTATATTAATTAAGTGCATTTTGAGTGATGAGACGAATGAATTGTGGTATTGAGGTTGGGGTAGGGGCTTTTGAGAGTTGTTTTAAAGATAAATAAATAAAAGATTATTTAAATCAAAATTTTAAAAAAATAAAAAAAGAAATATAAAATGGAAATAAAACGAACGTTTCGAGATTTTTCTTCTAAAAGATTCGAACTTGAGCTTTTTAATTAAATTGAAACTTTTACAAATTTTTATTTTTTTACTTTACTTGATTGTGAGTGATTAAACATCAAATTTTAATTAATTTATTATATTTAAAAATAGTTAACTAAGTTTCAAATCATGACAACATTCGAATTTCAAATAAAAGAAATCTCGATCAAAATTAACAAAACCAAAAATCATAAAATTTTAATTTTCAATTCGAACAAATTGAAATGAAAACTCCTACATTTCCCTAATTACTGCGAAACTATACAACTGAAAATTATAATACAATAATTCTATGATAAATGACATAATTAGTCATTATTTTCTCTCATTCAATAAAATTTAAATTGAATTTTCTAAACAAATATTCTGACTGACATTTGATAAATGAGAACTAATCTATCAAAATCCCACACATAAATTTCATTAATTTCCCTTCCACAAAAATCCACTAACTATTTTCGGCAAAAAAATAAAAAAAATCAAACAGCTTTCATTAGCCACTAATTACTCAACTCAAAAATTCATAGATTGACCAATTCATTTAACTCATCACGCGATATATGAAAGTTAAGTTTTTTTTTGCGAATAAATCAAAAAATAATAGTACATACAGTAATGAAGATATCCAAAAGTGACGGGATAAACTTTGAAAATCTACAAGCATTCATAAATGCTCACATAGATTTCCACAAGTGCTATACCTAATAATAACAAAAAAGCAGTACGTGTGATTATTAATTCTAAGTTTTTGATTTTTTCATTCAATTTTTTTTTTAATTTTTTTGACTTTTTGTTTATGATTTTTTATTTTTGAGAATCTTTTTTGAGAATCTTTCATTCTATAAATATTTTTTTTTTGATTAGTTCATGTTTTTTTAATGAAATGCATACAACAAATTACTTTAATAAGTATTGACAGATAAATTATGCTCAACACTGTCAAAACTATAAATGCAAAAAAAGTGTACAACAGCAATAATAAGAATGGTTGAAGTAACAGTAAATTTCAACATAGGCACAAACATTCTTGTGATCTTCATATTACAATTTGATGGATTTAATTCTAAATTTAATTATTCGATGTAAATTTATTTGTATATTATATTTTTCACAATTTTCACAATAATTTGCAACACAAAAAAAATCAAAAAAATTTTTAAAACTCAATTTTGGCAACAGCAAAAAATAATAATTTTGTCCATCAAAATGTAATCTGAAAGCTCGCACATGTACAACTTATATAATTTGCCAAATGCATTGTGTTGCAATCAGCTTTTAGGCAAGAAAGTATGTTTTATTGAAAAAGTTCTAATTAATTAAGCAGACCTAACATTTTATACATTTCCATAATGTATAGTTATAGAAATTCATTTTTAGAAGAAAAAAGTAACTTTTAAAGCAAAAAAAAAAAGCAAGAAAAAAACGGAAAGAAAAAAATTCGAAAATTGCGCAAAAAAGAAGTAAAAAAACTTTAAATTTAAAAATTTGAAGATTAAAACAAAAATAATAATAATAATAATAATAATTAAACAGCCCCTGTTTGTTCATTTGTTTTTTAACACATATAATTTGGTAATATTGAAGTATATTTTTGTTGGTTGATTTTCGGTCGCCTTCTCTAGTACAGCAACCGCAGAAGGTTGACTTAAGTCTGTCTCTGTCACCCATGAAGAAATGTATATTTAAAATAAATATTATTATTATATATACAATCGTATATTGTTTGTTGGATCTAACTAACTAAAATAATAACAAATAAAGAAGTTTTTTTCAAAAAATTTGATTCACTTTTCAAATTCATTCAAGTCTACATTGGGACTTGAAAATTGTTTCCAAAATTTCTCTTTCTCTCTCTATAAAAAAATTTTTTAATGTCGCACATCATTTTTTTCAATCTCAAAAAATATCTGCATAGCTTTGAATCTTTTGAGATTTTAATTCACAAAATTTTTGCAAAAAAAAAATTGAAAAGCAACCAAAACAAATTTGAAAAAAAAATAAAGACATTGAGCCCTCTAACTATATATCTTGGTATGAAATATCAATAAATAAAAAAAACTTTTTGTTTTTGTTTTTCTGTAATTAAATGAACCAAACATCATATCTATCCAATGATGATATGAGCAATGATGACCAAGAGGATATAAATGCCCCATATTTGATGAATAATTAAGAATATCAAGTCAATATATCACTTGATATTTCTCTTTTTGCTGTCTGAAATCAGAAAAAAAGCCAAATCTTTTTGATGCCGAAAAATTATGAAGAAGATTTTATGATGACATAAAATGAATCATTATAATTTCATCGTAGACATTTTCAGAGAAAATAAAATATAATAAAATGAAAATCTATATATATATATATATATACATAATATTTTTTTTATAATTAAATCATGGACTATATCATAAATGTACACACATCATATTCTTTTTATCTATATAATATATGAAAAAAATATATATATTTATGAATATATTTCTTTCTGTTTGATTTATCACCATGCATTTTTCAATAAAAACAGATGCCTCTCATTTTTTTTAACAGCGTTTTTCACACTAAGTGAAATTAATCAATAAACAAGAGTCTGAAAATTTTTTTTATTAACAATTGCTCGTTAATGCTAGCACAAATGCATAAGCAAATACATTTTATTTTTATTTTTTAATTTAAATTAAAATTCTAAAATCCAATTTTCTTTTTGCATATTTACAATCTACAATCTAATATTTGCGATTAATTAAGATTCTTTTGAAATTTATGAAAAGACACATTTTTGGGTGGGTTTGAAAAATTTAGATTCAAATTTATTTAATTTTAAATTTTTGTTTTCAAAAAACTTAATCTGTGTCGAAATTTTTCTTATACTATTAATTTAAGTTGAATCAAGCAATAATTTTCTTAGAGATTTTTAAAATATTTTATCGATTTATTAAAAGAATTTTTTTTAACAATTTTTAAGATTTTAAATAAAATCAAAAAACTTCAATTTACACTTTAAATTTAAACATTGTGACACATTAAAAAAATCATTAATAATGCTCAATTCAACAAGAATTTATGACTGTGTCAAAACAAAATTGAAGCTAACTAGTGCATAATAAAAGTTCACTTCAAATTTCAGCTGTCGAAGCTACAAAATTTCAATCTATAAAATTTATATGACTATCCTATTTCAAAAGCCATTCTTCAAATAGCATAGTTTGCATTTTATTTTTCTTTTTTGGCAGTCACACAAGAAAATGTACAAAATGTATTGACATATCCATAAAAAGTGTTAAATTTTCATTTCCAAAAAAGCTACAAAAACATTAGTTTTGCAGACGATTTTGATATATTAAAATGATAGCACAAAAATGGGTTGGTATGTATGTCAAATGTGCAATTTTTTGAATTTTTATATACATTTGAGATATTTGATTAATCTGGGAGGCAACATTTTCAATCGAAATGAATCTTGTTGCTATTTCAGCAAAAGTATAGAAAAATGAAAAATAAAATGAAATGCTATTAAAGTAAACTTTAAATAAAAATGATACAATTCTGCTACCTCAGTCATCCTCTCCAAATAAACCCCCATAAAAAAAGCATAACGTGATTAATTACAAAAAAGCTACAGCAAACAAAATGTGAAATAATCCGAGTAACAACGAGGAGAAAAAAAGAGAAATCCTTTAAAAATTATCACTTGATTCATCTCTTCCACAAGAATCACCTTCATTAGATGCGCAAAGAATGAAAATTGGATTAGAATTTAAAAAGCATAATCTTGTTCATTCCTTTATGCCTTTTTTTCTCTACTTTTTTTAATACAATCAAAAAATATTTTTCACTTGCTTAGTTTTCATTTTTTTTAATAATAATTCCTTTACATGCAAAATATAATATATATCTATATTAAAATTAAGTTTCCTTTTTAATTCCGCTTTTTGCAAGTTTTTTCTTCCTCTTATTTTATTCTTTTTCCTGTTTCTGTCATTATTTAAGCCACAACAATTTTTTTTATGAAATTATAAAAAAATTTATTTAAATAAATTAGAATACAGAAGACAAAACATACAAAATTTATTCCAAGGTATTAATTTAGAAAATAATATCTCATGACTTAATTGGAATTTAAGACAAAAAAAAATATATATATACAAGACCAGGAAAGAAAATCGATTAAACAACAGTGAATTTATAAATTAAAAAAAAAATCATTTATAAAAATTTTTAGATGTATATAAAAGCTTGATGTTTTCGCATTTTTAATTCATTGATTAATTTTTTTATCTTTATATATCAGATATACATATCTTTATAGAAATCAGAGTTGATTATTGTCGGATTTCGATGCACCTTTGTCTATCATATGTTGGTGCCAATGATGACACAAATATATATGTGATAATTTTATTGGTGATTAATTTCGAGTGATGCAAAGAAATAAGGGAGTTTTGGGGGGTTCGAGGTAAAATTTGGAAGTTTTTGGGATGCTATTTATTCAATACAATATTTTATGGGAATTTTAAAACTCAATTTTCATGATTTTATATAAAATAATTTATATTTTGCCATTTTGTGGTTATATTCCTCGATTTTAATATAGTTGTGATTATTAACGTTGTTAATCAAGTGTTTTTGTCTATGAACCTGCAAAAAATTTAAGTAAAATGTTTCTAGAGAAATATTGACGGTTATGAATGTAGAAACTTTGTTTTACATGAATTAGTGTCTGGTAGGGTAGTAAATGTCTCAAATTCATAGTTTTTAGTGACTAAAAATTATAAAAATCCAAATAAACTTCTTTGAAAAAATCATATATTTTAAGAAGAAACCCTCAAAATGAGAAATATGCGGTCTTTTTTTAATTTTAATTATAATAACCAATATGCCAAATCCCACACCAGAACTTAACAATATATAGTCAATATATTCCATATTTTCCAAAACATGCAACCAAATTGTTAATTATTCAATGCAGTTCCATCATAATTGAATCATTACACCTCAAGTCTCACGGGACAATACCTATAAAATTTTAAATTCATAAAACGAAAGAAGATAAATTGAATTTTACATGTTCACGTATCCTGAAAGCACTGCGGCATAGCAACAACCACGAAAGAGAAAAAAAAATCACATTTTTGAATCACTCGAGCTCACCGATTTGCATCAAAAGCGACCTGTCAACTCTGCATAGAATATAAATTGCCTGAGTTCTTTAGATTGCATGCTTTGGGTGACATTGATGATTATGTTTTATAGTTTTCAAATGTTTGAGTTATGTATTGTACTGATTTTTATTCATAAATGAGAAAAAAAATAATGAAAAAAAAATAAGTTTTATTTTTTCATATACATTTTTTTTGTTTAATTTTTTTTAAAATTCCTTTTTATAAGAACATCAAAAAAAATATCAAACAGGAGCGCTTTAATTAAATATGTTTATACGTTCGAAATGTTATTTAAAAGATATATCTAAAAATTACAAATCTTATTTTTATGCCAAAATTTAATTCAAACAAAATTATGATATTTTCAATTAAAAAAAAATAAGCATTTCACTTTAATTTAATTTAATTTTTGTATTGTATTGTCTCTTATCAAAATTCTTTTTAAATTAATTTGTTTTTCTTCTTGATTTTTTTAAACAAATTTTAAAAAAGTCAAAAAAAAATGATTGACATTTAATTGAATTAAAAGACAATTCAAGTTTATTGACATAAATGGTGTTAATTAAGATCGACTTAACCAGTTAATGAAGTGAAAATTAATTGCATGCAATTAAAAATAAATTTAATTTTTTCTTTCATTTTTTTTTTTTAATTTAAAAATTTTTTTCTTTCTTGTATCGAAATTTAATTTTTTTTCAACCTTCCTTAATAATTTCGTTTTAAAATATATATATCTACTTGACATATCTACATAATTATTTTGTGAAAAGCTTTCATAATGCAATTGTCAAATTTGTTTTTTTTTTATTATAAATATAAAAATTTTTTTTTATCTCTATTGAATTATTTTTGAATCAGAATTTATCAGCAAGAATCAAAAAGCATGAAATTAATTAATTAATTGATTATTTAAATTCAAATGAAAGTTGAATTGATCGAATATGCCGCGTATCAACATCAGTTTAGTTAACTCAGAAAAGAGCCTGCTTATGATATTATGAAGCTCATATCTTGATTAACAAGTTGGCAAATTTTTTAATGCTTATTATTTTCTTTTAAATATAGTATATTAATATTTTATTGAACTAAAAATTAGGTGGCAATGTAGTAAAAATTAATCCATTCAATGCATCTCAAAATATATTTGAAACTAGCTTCGTGCCTCTAGTTATGGAGGGTATTATAGGTATCAAAACAATATATTCAAATCCAGAAAAGTTAAATTTAATTTATGTGAAAAAACCACATATATTTTGAGATCAATCATGAACTTTTCTTTGATTTATGATTTTAGTTCTTTATTCTGACTTTAATGTAAACTCATATGAAAAATTATGTATTTTTCCCTCATGCAACAAACATAAATTTAATTTTATCTTTGATTTGTGTCTTTTTTTCCTCTCTCGTTTTTAATTAAACGAATTTGAAAAGCGAAATAAATTGGCAAAAAAAAACAATTTTAATTTTTATATTTTTTTTTTTTTTTTGTGTGAATTCTACAAGCTAAAAAAATTGATTTTTGACAAAATTTTTAACAACATTTGTATCTTTTTTTCTTTTTTTACATCTTCTCATCATGAACTCAAACTAAAAAAATTAAAAAAAAATATTTACTCGATTAAAACTATTCGTTGAAAATCAAAAACAAAACCAAATTTTCCGTATCAAAATGTGCGCAAAATTTTTTCTCCTAACTGAAAAACAAAAACAAAAAATTCTTAAAAAAAATTATTTGTGCTCAAAAAACTTAAACAAAAAATTTTTAAAACAAAAAAAAAATGAAAAAATTTAAAGTCGGCTACACAATGCGAGATATTCGATACTTCTGGAGAGATGGACTGAATTCTGTTGGAATGAGCAGCGAAGTAGAGCTTCCACAATTTAGAGTACTGGGCCACAGGCAGAGGGCGACCGAAATTAACCTAACTACAGGTACCCATACAAATGCAATCAAAAAAAAGCAAATTAAAAAATCTTTTTTTTCTTGAGTTTTCCTCACAAATTTTTATTTTATTTTTTATTCTTTTAATTTTATTTTTACTTTCTGTTGTGAACACAAAAAATGTATTTATGTTTATGATTTTTAATGAAAAAAAAACTAATCAATATCATTCTAATTTTATGATTTATTTTTTATGAATAAAAAAAATAACAACAACAAAGAACCTATTTATTTAATTTATAGATCAAGAAAATTTATTTCAAATGTTCATGGGTGAAACAAAGCTTTTAACAAAATCACCAACTGAAATAAATTACCAATATTTTTTTATATGACAAAAATATGAACAAAAAAAATCGTTTTTTTTTCCTTATGTTTATCGAATATAAATATTATTCTACAAGCAAAGAAAAAATTCTTTTCATTTTGAAATTTTATTTGGTTTCTCACATTCTGAAGCAAAATTTCAAAAAGTTAAAAATTATATTTAATAAAAAAAAAATTCTATTCGACGGCGCAAACTTGTGTTGAGATTTCTCAATTTTCTTCCACATTTGCTTTAAAAATTCAACTTTAAAATTGTTATAAAATTTGCAACGAACATTTTGAATTTGAATTTTTCACACTTTTTATTTTTTTGTGCAACATCTAGCACAAAAAACTTTGCCGTTTTCCACCAAACTAAAAAAAATCTGCACTCATTTGAGAAATCTCAACTCACAAAACCGAACCACTCGTTATGAAAAAAAAATTCGTCTGACAAACAAAAAAACCATGAATTGTTGCTAAACAAAGTTTTGTTGATTATATTTTTTTGTGTTTGACTATATGCGGAAATACAATTAAGAATGAAAAGGGGTCTAAGCATAAATTTTATTGCAAATAGAATTGCGAAAATAAGAGAAATAAATGCGATTGCGAAAGAAAAAAAAGCGTTTGTTGTGTGCAAAAATATTAATTTTTATGGGAACTATATAATACGTACAATATATATATATAGCGATAGTAAAAAAAAACCTCAAAAAGAATATATAAACATTTTTATTACGCGTGCCAAAAAAGCGTTAGGCAACGCAATCATATTATGAGATGCAATTTAATTGTGTTATAAAAAAAAATAACCAAAACCAAACATTCATTCACATATTAATCCAATTCAAATCCCGTTATTTTATCAATATACAATTTTCATGAAATCACAAATTATCGATTGAATAATAAAGTCGGATATACAATGAGAGATATCCGCTATAAATGGAATGAAGGTCCAAATTCCGTTGGAGTATCAGAAGATGTATCTCTACCACAATTTAAGGTATTGGGACATCGCCAACGAGCTATGGAAATCAGTCTCACAACAGGTAGATCACGAGTCTGTAGATACCGGACTTTCGCATTTCTTTTCTCAAAAAAAAATTCTATTTTTTTTTTAATTTAACTTTTTAGTTTTTGTCACTCATAGACTTTTATGATTTTTTCGTTACTCAAATAAAACTCTTCATTATTTATCTTAAGTTTCTTTTTTTTGTCTTTGAATATAAATCAAATCCAGTCAATTTTCAAACTGTTTGAAATATTTAACAACAAAAAAAAATATCAATTTTTCATCGACGTCGCTCAACTACATAATTAATTATTTCCTTTTATTTTTTTTAACTTTAATTCAAACAAAATATCGTAATTGTTTTCATAATTTTTTTATTATTCCTTTTAAATATTAAGAAAAATATGTTTTTATATTTTTTTTTATTCTTTCCACTAAACTTAGTCTAAGAGATTTCTAAAAAGTATTTTTTCATGTTCGTTTTTTGAGAATTTTTTAAATAGCAATGATTTGTTTTTTTAAATGAACCAAACTAACCAAAAATGAAAGGATTATTTTTTTAATTAGCGAGAATTTAAAACAATTAAACTAAATTATTTTTTTATTTCAATTTTCACCCGAGCGGTAAAGTCTTTGGTTGATTGGTAGTTTTGAAGATTAATTATAATTGCTAAAGTTGAATTTTTTTATGAGAATTTTGATCTTACTCATAAAATTTTTTAAATTCTTATTTGAGTTTTAAATTGAAAATTAATTTAAGTTCTTATTGGATTTTAATTCTTATAGAAAAGTTATTAGATTCTAATTTAAATTAAATTTAAAGAATAGGATTAAAACAAAAAATTTAAATTTACCTGATTTAAAAAATAAGAATTTTAAAATTTAAATTTTAATGAAAAAATTTAAAAATTTAGTAAAGTTTAGCGTTAATTATAAACTTTTTGAAAAATCTTAAAAAACATTTAAACAAATAAAAAACAAGTTTGAAAATATTTTTAAGTAAAATTCTCGGAAAAACTCTAAAGCCGCAACCATAATTTTGCCACTCGGGTCTGTACAAAAAGTACTGCAGAATAATTATATCGGTGTATTTTTTTGCCACAAACTGTTTCATTGCCTTTTTAAAAACCATTTAAAAAAATTGTTCAATTACTTTTTTTTAATTAAAAACCAAAAAGAAGTGATTGGAATTTTTTTGGAATTCTGACTGAAAGGGTTGAATATTGAAAAACAAGATAAAAAAATTGGCGAGGACGTGTGAAAAAAAAATCTTTTATTTTCTTATATTGGCAACTGACATATGAATGAAAAATTTTTCTTAGAAATTATTGGCTGCTGTAATGAATCGATTTTTTGCTAATTTAGGAAAAAAGAAAATAAATTTTAATTTTTTTAAAATTAAATTTAAAAAAATTTGCAACCGTTTCAAAAGGAAGGAAAGAAAAATTCTTCCTATCAATAAATATTCCATATGTATTGCTTTCACCTATTTCATTATTTTTTATATCAGAACCCACATCAAAGCCACATTAAAGGTTATGTGATCAATAAAAAAAAAACTATAAATCAGCAAAAATAAAACCATAATATTCGGAAATATTCAGTCAATATATATGTGTATGTTTATGTACATATATAAATATTAAATCAGTCAATTATCGGCAATCAACCTATGTATTTATGATAATATTTATGCATAAGATCACATTACCACAATTAATCAGTTCGACGTCACAGAATTTTTATTGCTCTGCATTATATTGTTGGTTTGAGACTGATATTTCACAGTTTTCCCAAACCGAAGAATCGAGAAAAAAAATGATGAAAAAAAAAATAAAAAAAAATCAACATCGTAATTGTTTATCCCAAAACAAATCTTTTCCTCCTTCGAAACCGATCCATAATCTAATAATTTTTCATTCTGGCTTCTCATGCTTACATGCCTCAACCATCGTCTGGCATGTAAAAAAAATTTCATTTCTTTTGAATATTTCTTCATTTTTCGTTCCGATAAATATAAAAAAAAAAATAATTCAAACCAACATTAATCATGACTGAGAATGAATCAATAAATAGACATTGAGATGACTATGAATGAAAAAATATTCGATTTTGGATCAATTCCATTGAAATTTGTGGTGAAAGTTTACCATGAATACATACATAATCTATATATAAAATAATATACATCTACTAATCTAGCTATCTATTTTTTATTAATGAGATTCTTTCTCTCTCTCCATATTATATCCTATAGCTATATCATTTTGTTTTGTGTGTATATTATAACAAAATTAACTATGATAATGAATGTCTATATTTAAAGTTTTTTTCAGCAAAATCGAATATATTCATACATATATTTTTTTTTAAAAAAAAAGAGTCCAAATAAAGTATAAAACCAATTTCTCAATTAGAGTATATTTTTATTCCTTATATGAGAATGAAAAAATTATTTCATGCGCAAATTTTGTTTTGGAACAGAAAATAAATTTATTATCGCCGCATTCAAATAATTTTATAGTATATTCTTATGTATCCTTAGTCTAAAAACTATATATAATATAATAATTATTGCATTCACTGAATATTTTAGTTATATTGTATGCTGTTTGTCTTAAACTTTAATATAAATATATTCTAACAATTAGTCATGCACATGATTTATGAATGCTTAATAATTAAGCTTCATAGAATTTTTTTTCTTTTACTCATACATTTCTCTACTTATTTAATAATTTAATAATGTGGTAAAACTTTTTTCTAAAGCAAAAATAAAACATATATAAATTATAATTAAAAAATCTCTTCGCAAAAAAAATCATAAATGCGGTATGCTTTAAGCTTATTATTATTCAAATTTTCTTTTCATAAATCCTCTTTCTCTACTGCTCGAACTCAAATCATTGAAAGTTTTTTTTAAATATATTTAATATACATGCTACATTTTTATACTTAAAAATTACTGTCTTATTTATTCATCGTCTGAAAAATTTTACGCGTCATTATCATTTCTCGTTTTTCTATCAGCGCATTTTCCCGAATGAACATTTGTTATTGTTGCTTTTGATTTATGGACTTGTTTGGTTGGCTGTCTGGAAACTTTTTGAGATATTTTTAGCAATCGATTTTGTATGAAATTGATGATTGTATTTTATCAAAATTAAATTATGTTCAGAATTTTATTAAGGGAAGCAATTTTCGCAAATGAATTTTGTTTGTGAAAATCCTTTAAATTTTCATAAAAATGATAAACTTTAAAAAACTTAAAATTTGGTAAATTTTGGATTGAAAAGTTTTGACAAATTTTTTAATTTGAATTTTTTTTGCAAAAATATTTTTTTAAATTCTTTTAAAATAAATGTCAAGTTTAAAATAATTTATAAAATTTGAATTGATTCACTCAAAATTTTTTTTTATCTTCAAGATGCAAAATAATAAATTTAGTGAAAAAAATTCATAAATTCATAAAAATATTAGTAAATTTCAGTTACATATGCTTGATAAATATCTTATTAGTGCCATCACCAGTTCATCCCGAAAATTCCAATTAAATTAAACTTTTATATTAAATATTAAGATTTAATTAAAAATTCAATTTTCCTTATAAATTAACAAAAAGAAATCGGAAAATGCGCTACAATACTCAGTCATAATTATACGAAAACTTTTAATCATAATTCTCTTTTATTTCTCGTTAAACTTTCAAATCCTATTTTATATCATTCGCGAAATATTTTCATTCCATCTTCTTGTCTACATCTACAAAAAGAATAAAATAATTGCTGAAATCAATAATAAAAAAAAACTCACGAAATCCTCCTTAAAAAGGTTCATTACCATTTCATAATTTATTCTCAGCCAAGCATTTATTTACCATAATCATTGTGTCAAAAAATTTATATTTAAAAATAAAATAATGGAGGTTTATCATTTCAATTTTTGAACTTTAAATAAAGTTTTTTTAAATATGATATGAAAATAGGGTGTCTAAATATTAAGTTTGTGGCAATATTGTTGATGGTCTATTTAAATGTTGATTCCTTTTGGGATTAATTATTTTTAATTCGGGAAAAAAATTTTGATAAAATTATTGCCAATTTATATGAAAATTCAAGCAAGAATTATAAATTTTATTAAAATTAAAACACGATTTGAAAATCACTAAAAAGCTTTTCATATGTCACTAATAATTTTTCATTAATTTTAGCTAGAAAGCTATCCAGACACTTTTAAAACATTAATACAGCAGCCATATAATAAGAATTAATAGCAATAATGATAATTGCGTTAACATTTCACTGAGCAAATTTCATTAATTATGCCAAAAATAACAACACATTTTTTTTCTTTTTTTTTCACTTAATTAAAATTATTTCACAATCTATTGTGTAAAATATATGAACAGAAAAAAAATTAAATTCGGTTACTTTTACAAGTCAAATTGCGAAGAAAACAATTTCCGAGTATAATTTTTATGATTGATGACATTTCATTTCCATTTTTGCAGTCATAGTTGTGGTTCCATTACACGCATTTCAACATTTTTTCTCGCGTTTCGATGTCAAAAGTTGACATTATTTTACATATTATCGCCATAATGTACATGAAAAAAAAACTCATATAATTTATTTGATGTATGCATGTAAATTTACATGCATAATATTGGTGAAAAAATATATATCATTTATATCATTCGAATAACTCGAGTCGTCCTGAATTAATATCAAAAAATTTAGAAGATCACATGTGAAATTTATTTGACCTCTAATAATTGACATAATTGATTATTTCGATACCGAAAACGTAAGCGGCAGTAGCAGTAATATCAATAAAAATTCACTCATCATTCTCATGTATAAATCTTTTATTTGTATCAAACAGACATAAAAAAGTGCGTAGAGAACCAAATAAAAGCTTCATTTTTTCTCCATTCAGAATTTCCTCTCATAAATAAAAAAATGTATTTTCTTTAGTTCTCGTCTACTTCTTCTCCGTTTTCTTCACATTATGTAAGAAATTGACCCTCATCTCCTCACTTTTCTCACTCCTTATTGTCTGTCCCATTTACATTGTGTTCCATATATTTTTTTGTAGATATATATTTGTACAATAGATTTATGTGAAATATTTTGATTTCTTTTTTTTAATGTTTATCATTTATCATGAATCACAGTTTTCATGCATTTCAGAATGATTTTTAGTTATTTTATTCACAACTTCCTCAAATAATGATGATATAGATCAGCCTTCTAGCACATTTATCATTATTTTAAAATTTATCATTTTTTATGTGTGTCTTTATATTTTTCACATTTTATTCCGGGTTTTTCATTCTGTTACAAAATTCATATATCAATAATATGACTGAGCATTTATTTCTAGTACAAATCAGAATTTTTTTTTTTCACTAATGGAAAAGTAAATTTCAATCTTTTTTTGTTTCGATATTAATTTTCAAAAATAAAAAATAAAACTTTTTATGGCACAAATTTTTGTTGTAAATATGCGCAGAGAAGAAGGAACAAAAAAAATATTTTTGTTATCGGGCAATTTGAAATTGTGCTTGTCTGTGTGGTTTCATTAAAAATGCAGAGTTGTTGTCTATTGTGGAGACAATTTTATGATTGTCATATTTGTTGAGGGTTCCATGTCACATCTGTGCCTTCTGGTATGAAAATTGAAATTATGAGAAATTTATAAGATTATGAGGAGATGAACTAGATTTTTTTATGTGGATTGAATTATACTCTTGGAAATTTCATTTTCTGTCTTGTAAATCATTCTGGAATGAGAATTTTAGAATCTTAATTTATGTTTCATTTTCTATGAGAATCTTATAGGAATCGATGAATTTTTAGTATTAGAATTCTTAATTTAATTAAATCAACTCAAAACTTGACAATTAAATATGTATGTGAATTTAAAATTCACAAAATAGCACCTTCAAATGCTTCAATCAAAATATAAAGGTTTATTAAGCTACACATCATTTAATTGAGATAATTTAACATCCACAACCAAATCAATATTGAAAACTATTATTCTAACTTCAAATTGATTCAATTCATTCCAAACCTTTCATTAAAACATAAAACAGTAATAAAAGCCCAAACATTATCGCTCTGATGAACTTCAATTTACAAAATTGCATAACAGAATTAATCATTACATTCTAAATCTAATTGTATTCACTGATTACACAAGTGATTTATTTTTAAAATGGTAATCCACAACCACTTTTCAAAGTTGTAAACTTTACACAGAATAATGAAACTATTCAATTAAAACTAATGTCCATATAAAGCATAGTTGACGTAATCAACTATGTAATTTTCCACAACAATGATTACAGCATCAAAGGAACTGCATCAATCAACTCTTATTTAAATGTCAAAGGTTTAAGTTGCATCCTAAAAATAATTCTGAGCCAAAGAGTAAATTTCCCCAAAAAAAATCTATGCAGCAGCAATAAATCAAAAGTTCATTTATGCAGGCATACCTCACAGTCCAAAATCTAGATCGTGTATTAAATTAACAAGAAAATGATAAATTTGTAATGCAATAATGAAGGTTTGAGGATCAGACGAGATAAATGTACAGAATAAGCCGCATTTATGGCTATTCTAAATCATACCATAAAGCACAAACTTTTCATGCTTTTCCACGTGGAAATAATTTATGCCATGTTCCTGAACTCGTCTAGTAAATTATTCTCACTTTAAATTAGCCCGAATGTAAGCACTTCCGGAATGAGATTCTTATCAGCAAACAACCCCAACATGACAACTCTGCTATCTAATTTATGTTGTGCTGTACAAACAAAAAAAAAAGTTTAAAGTTTGTATACGAATGAAACATACAACAATAACAAAAAAAATATATAATTCGTACAGCGTATCGTACAGACTAGAACATTTTTCAAATCCCTTATTATATATATACGCTAAACATAGATAAATCTGTATTTCATTCATTCATACTGCCCATTATCTGTTTGTGCCATATGTTTCATCTCAGCAACAACAACAAAATATATAAATATAAAAAAAACTTTTTCTTTCCTTTTTATATCCAAGTAGCAAATGATTGATGCCTGAATTTCTTTTTTACACATTTTTATATATTTTTTTTATTTATTAAATGGAATGATATTTAGAAAAAAAGTCTTTATTACTTATTAGAGTTTTATGATGATATTTGATAGATATAAGAGTGCTTTTACCTACTTTTTTCCTACTATTGCATTATTTTATTCCACAATATTTTATGCTTTTATGGTGATAATGATCATACATTTATTTAATTTTAACTTTTTTTCATTAGATAAAAAAAAATATTTTTTTTAGTTTCTTTTTACAATTTAATTAATTAATTACCTCATTTTTTTAGTTGAAGACTTTTTGACCAACTTTTTCTTTTTTTATTTATTTTATTGCAAATGTTAACTACATAATTTTATTAATTAAATTTAAAAAAAAAAATCACCAAAAATATGCAGGTACATAAAATTTTATCATATAAATTTTTTCTCTTTTTTCTTCTTCTTTTTTTCTCTCTTTTTTCATGAACGAAAAATTTTTTATTCTCTTCCACTTAATTTTCTTTGCCACTTCCTCATTTATAATAAATAATTTATTATAAAACAAAAAACAAAAAAAATTGGAAAACTTGAAAATTTACAGGAAATTATTCGCGCTTAGCTTGTGAAATCCAGTTTGTTAGATCAATGGGTTATTATCTAATTCAAATTTATATTCCATCTGGATTAATTGTAATCATATCGTGGGTATCATTTTGGCTCAATCGAAATGCAACGCCGGCTCGAGTAGCTCTCGGTGTAACAACTGTATTGACAATGACAACACTTATGTCGTCCACAAATGCTGCCTTGCCCAAAATATCATACGTTAAATCGATTGACGTTTATTTGGGTACATGTTTCGTCATGGTGTTTGCCAGTTTGCTCGGTAAATATTCGTATTTCTATTATATTCTTTCATCCTGCGTCTTCTACTTTATCCTATTTTTTTGTCGATAACTTGATATGTTCAATGTTACATAATGTGTCTCAAAGCAAGGTTAAGATGCTGTTGTTGTCATATTCAAAATAACTCAAACGTGAAATTATAGACATTATGCCTTACGGCCATAACATTATGAAGTAATATTTCACCCAATCTTTGGTAAGGATATTTATGTAGACTACGTCAGCTTTTTTTTCAAGGGATATGTCTAGTATGTGATTTAGTTAGTAAAAAAAAAGATTTTTTTATGATGTTGGTCCTGCAGCAGACGGTGAAGTGCTCCAAGACTCATTCATATCCCAACAAATTATCCTCAATTTGGGTCAATTGAATGATCAGCTCATAAAATATTCAAGACTTCATAACACATAAAAAAAATCGACCAATTTTGTATTGACAACAGCATGTCATCTAACCACATTATCTTGCTAAGAGACATACAGAAAATTAGGTTAAAATTAGTCGATCATGTATGTACATTATCTCTTCCATATTTACGCCCTATAATGAATTTAGTTGTCTTATTAACACTCACATTCATGTAAATTTACCCATCATTATTCAATTTTAAACGAGGAGATGAAAATGAGAAGCATGAAAACAAAATTCGAACATGTGCAACATATCAATCTATCATGGCATCTGATGATGGAAAAGATAATGTACATAAATGTTAAATGAATCGTTAGAGTAGCAATTATAAAAGTTTATAAAACTTAATTTTTCTTCTTTCCTTTCTATCTCTTTTTTTTTCAATCTACATTTTCCTCATATCTCGCTGCCGAATCTTCTCATCATTCTTCATGTTATATCCATACACTATGGACAAACACAACAACAAAAAAAATGATTAATTGCTTCACTGTTCTACAGAATATGCTACGGTCGGTTACATGGCTAAGCGAATACAAATGAGAAAGCAACGCTTTATGGCAATACAAAAAATTGCCGAACAGAAAAAGATCCAAGTGGATAATGCACAACAAAATAATCCACCAAGCAGTGGCGGTCCACCAAGCGTTGTAGGTCCACCAAGTGAGCATTCTCATTCGCATGGTCACAGCCATTCACATCATCCACATGTACCAAAACAACAGATGGGAATGAATCGCGGGCCACCTGGTATGTCAACATTACAAGGTAATGTTGTTGGTTCAAGAGGCTGTTCTATAGTTGGACCCTTATTTCAAGAAGTACGCTTCAAAGTGCACGATCCGAAGGCGCATTCAAAAGGCGGTACACTTGAGAATACAATTAATGGAGGTCGTGGAGGTCAACAACCACCACCAAGTCAACCATCACAAGGTGGTGATGAGGAATCGGGAGGAGGTGGCGGCGGTCCACCACAACATCTAATTCATCCAGGGAAAGTGAGTATTAAATGAAAAAAAATTTGGATTATAGTTATCAAAACATTATTTATTGCAAAAATACTCTCGTACTCTATTACAGAATATCAACACACTACTGGGTATTACTCCTTCCGATATCGATAAATATTCACGAATTGTGTTCCCCGTTTGTTTTGTATGTTTCAATTTAATGTATTGGATAATTTATTTACATGTTAGTGATGTTGTAGCCGATGATTTAGTATTACTCGGTGAAGATAAGTAGGAAAACTTAGTAGGACCCATATCAATAAATCACACTATACCCGAATACGATTATGAAACGTATACAACTTTATTATGGAAGATTGTTACAATATTTATGATTATGATTACATATTTACACGTTTACGTAAAGAAGCAAAAAACCCATTTTTCATTGATTCCATTCCGTTCATTTGTAACAACAAAATATCTTAAGTTTTAATGCCTGCCTTTAAAAAAACGACTTAGAATAAAATAATGAAATACTTAAAAAAATACCACAATTGAAATTAAAGAAAAAAAAAATTATAATAAAAAAATAGAGAAAAAAAATTGCTAAAAAGACGATAACTTAAGTAAATTAAATGAGAAAAAAAAACAGCACACAGAAAAAAAACAAGAAACACACTGCATATAATTTTTTGATTTAATTTCTTTCCTATAATAAGAATTTTTATAAATATATAAATTCTCTCATAACAGTCTCACATTCACACACATACTCACTCAATAATGTGAGACGTTCTTTCGTTCCATAATGATGATGATAAAAAAAGAAAAGTTACAATTTTAGATGCAAAATCATCCATTCGAATATTCCAAATTCTAATAGGAATATATCTTGTTGTAGTGAAAAAAATGAAAATGAAATAAATGAAGAAAAAAATAATTCTTATTATTATTATTATTATTCTGAGAATTTAATATTTATAATGAAGAAAAATAATCCTCACTTTAAAAAAGAAAAAAAAAATAATGAATTATATTCACCACCTACAATCACACGAGTAATACACACAATAACACCCAACATAAGTTGAATTTAACAACCAAAAAAAGCTCATATCGTTTTTTTAAATTCTAATTCTCACAAATATGGCACTCACTTGACTTTTTTTAATCTCCTTTTTCCTTTATTTTTCGAAAATATTACACACGCGAAAGAAAATCACAATACAAGTTGATTAATCATCAATCGGTGGATGATTAAAGCGCATTTTTGCTGTTCGAATGATTTCAATTTCGAATAACTGCCAAAAAATATTCGAAAATTTAATTTAAATTCAAGCTTATTTTAAGAATGAAAAAAGTCGTCCTCACACCCCAAACAAACAAAAAAAAAGTTGTTGCCATTTTATAAACACATTAAATAAATTAATTCCCATCCAATTTCAAGCTCAAAGGTTAATCTCCGAAAATGGCAAGAGTCAGACACAAAAGGATCTGAAGATTAAAAGAACTTTTAAGCTTCCACTTATGACACGAACATTATTATAATCAACAAGTCATGCGAAGTGATAAAAAGAACGCAATATTTACAGCAAAAATGCGCTAGAAAAAAAAAATATATCTGGAACATGAATCGACTTTTTAGGACGAAATATACACAACAACAACAATAATGTAAGCAGCACATATAAGAGAAATTAAATTAAAAAAGGAAAAAAAAATGTATTGTACTTTACTTAAATGAAGAAAGCTTCTTCGGTCATTTATGTGAGTCGCTTTCAATTCCATTTTGATAATTACTTCATGCTTCCGAAACATAAATGCCAAATTACTAACGTGAATCTTAATATAATTATTGTAAGTCGAAAACAAAAACAAAAAAAAAGTTATATGGATAAAAACCAAAAAAAAAAAATGAATAAAAATCGGAAATTTATAAATTTCTTCTATCTTTCTATATCTCTCACTCTATCACTATATCTATCTGCGATAATTTATTTTACTACTTGTTGTTATTGTTATCTCCATTTTGTTTCAATTTCTTCCTGCTCAATTTTTTTTTATTTCCTGTTGTAAATTGTGTTGCAACAATTATCTCCTTTTAAATGCTTTGCTATTAAGTGTAGATGCAAAAAATACGGAAGGAGAATAAAAAAAAATGATAAGCAAAAAGAAAAAATTATAATGTTATTAAAAGTTGTATTTACATTTTGTTTCTGTTTAAAACATGAAATTGAAAATTTTATTTATAGACAAATGTCCTCTTCTCTTACTATATTCCTGCCTCCCAAAAAAAATATTATGTGAAGATATATTCTATAAAATTTTTGTTATCGTTATTGTTGTTATGTTACTAAATTTATTTAAAAAGTTTATATTGAAACACACAAACTATATTAAAATGTATATGCGTCACAATCTATATTTATAATCACACCCTGAAACAATGATGATGATGATGATGACAAGAGACTTTTTTCCCCTATCTTTATGGGTTGCTTGATATGCACATGTTTTCTTTGTGGCTAGAGATTCTAAATTGTTGAGTATTGAGCTAGAATTTTTTTCAAATTTAAATTTCAGCAAATTTCGGATAACTTAAGCCAAAATTTAAGTTTTGGTCAAAATTTTTTATAATTTTAAACCAAAAAGTGTTAATTCTAGAGCTAGTTATGAATGAATAGATTTTTGGAATAAAATTTGATTAATCCATCCAAAATCCTTGACACTAAGTCTAATTTTGAGAAGCTACAAAGAATTACTAGTTTTCTGTAAAATTCATGTTCCAAAATCCAAATCTGAAGTAAAGGATTCATTTCCATAAAAATTTCAATCTTTAAAAATTCCAACAAGTATAAATAAATGACAATTTTCAGAAAATTGCCATCAATACTTCACACCAAACTCCTTTAACAATCCTCAAAATAATTTCTCATTCAAACTCAAAAATGGACATGATAGACCTGTATAAGCTGTTTATAATAGACAATCTTAAACCCAACTCTCACCCAATTCACCCAATGAAAAATCCTCTTAAGAATCTACTCAAAATTACAAGCAAAATTTATCAAATCACCATCTACTCAGTCGAATGAATCAAACCAAAAGAAAAAATAAAAAATAAAATAAAAATCTCGACACACTCAACCTCTAGAATCTCTACACACTACCTAGCTTAAAGAAAAAAAAATAAAAGCTTATAAAGCGTCATTGTTTTCTTCTTGAAAAATCAAAATAATGAAAGTAATTCTAAAAAAGCCATATTTGATGTGCAGATAATGATGATATTTAGGTTCACCTCCCAACATTTTCTATTATTCAATTTAAAACCCTTTTTTTCCACTGTCCTGAACAACTTGAACTTGATATTTATTTTTATCAAAACCTCTTTCCTATCTATTCATCTACTCCTCACCTTTCTCGTCAATTTCTTTCTCATTTGACGTCATTGTGATGATGTTATTAATTCTAGATGTATCTATTCCAATGCCTCCGTACATTTAACATTTTTTTGTTGTTGCTTTTAAATTTATTATAAAATCGATACACAATTTACATGACAACACATCGACACACACGATTGAGAATTTAATTGATTAATCAAATTATAAAAATAAACTTTTATATTTTTTTTCTCATCCACTTCTTAGTCTATGTATGTGTCTCTAACTCACTTTTCCTATATCCTCTCGTTAGCTCAATCCTCATGCCTCCGAAAAGATTGAGGCAGAAAATATAATTTTTATAGCTTTTTTTTTGCTTTCACTTCAGTTGAGATTGATTTTGTAATAATATGAAGGATGTTCATGGGATATTTTTAAGGTTATTTCGTATAAGAAAAAAATCTCATTTAAATTTTTCTTTTTTTTTTTTTGTTGTTGATGGAATCAAAACGAGATGAGCAAGTGAAGGAGAGAGAAAAAAAATTTCATTTAAAACTTTGAAGTGGAAAAGTCTTCATAATTTTATTGTTTTCCATCCTCCGCATCATTATCTGATGAATATTTCGTTTTTTTTTCATTCGATTCTTTACATTTTATTGTACCTTTAGTTAAAAATAAAAAAAAAAACTTTCTATCAAAGTTCCGTTATTATGGGTCCTCTAAATGCCAAATGACTGTTGAGAGATTTTTGCTGAGGCTCTTTTGCTCTATTATTATACAATTAGTAATGATTTATTCAGCATAGAAAAAAGACTGAATAAAGAGTCTCGTTTAGATAAAGAGATGTCATGTATATCATTTGAATGTCTGACGGGTCAGACAAAGAGGGTTAATGATATATAAATAGGTGTAGACCTCCCAAGAAGATGATGTCGTGAAATAAGAGTTGATTACTCTCTAATTTCTGAGGGTATTGTTGTCTGTGCGGAAGTATATTGTGCATTAATTTGCTGGTTATTTTTACCGCATGGGGTGCAGATCAGATTCCATAATAGGAATATCAAATTAGACAAAACATCGGAAGTATCAGTGAAGGATTTTTTTCCGTGCAATTTTTTACTAGAAATATTCAATCCATAAGTTGTAGAGGTATTAAGTCTTAGTAACATTCTTGACATAGGCAAACGAGGGCTCATAACGCGGAAACAGCTACTTTAAATCTTTTATAATCCTCAAATTCATCCTGAACTCCATTCTGTCATTAACTATCATTAACAACTTTTTTGATTTTTATGAAGAACTTCTATAATAAATAAAAAAAAACTTAAGTCCTATGTACCCGAAATAAGTGATCCAGTACATCAAACTGACAGAATCTAAACAGTAGAACAAAACAACGTTTAGAATATCTTCAAAGTCATTTGGTATCGGAGTTAAATGTCACAAAATTTGGATCTAAAAGTAAGCATTTTACATTCAATCTTAGATTAAATTTAGTCATCGTCTGATTTTTGTACATTCATAGACACAAAATTTTTGAATGTAATGTGACTTATATTTAATGATTTAATGTCAATCAAATCTTAAATCAGTTAGTTTAAACCTTGCCATAGTCATCTAGTCGTGATTAACTGATGTGACAAAATTTGATTGAACATATTATTTTTGTGACATTGAACTGAGGACCCTTAATTAAGTTAAGAGAATTTTTTTTAACAAAAAAAAATATTAAAAATTTATTTAAAATAAGATATAAAAATGATATATACAAAGCATGTGATAGAAAAATAATTAAAAAAATTGATTTAATACAAAAAAATAAATGAAAATAAATAAGCATGTAGTCGCCAGTGAATTTTAAAAAATAAAATAAGTATATAAAAAAAATTCTTTAAAAAAGAGGAATATCAAAGAAGAAGTTATAATAACTAAAAAAATTCTAAAGTTGATAAAAACACACACAAAATAAATAAAAAAAAAATCTTTTTAAAGAAATTAAGGTGAAATAAAAAAAAGAAATTATCACAAAAGAAATTTTTATTATCGATTTTTTTCTTTCAAATTCAGTTCACAATTTTTTTAACGTACATATAAATTCGACGCCATCGCACATACACGATTCTCTCAATGTACATTTTATGATTTTTATGATTATGTTATTTTCACTTTTCATAACACACATAAGAGTGTTGATATTTTTAATGGGTCTCAAATGAGATTTATTAAGGATTTATATTACCACAAACAAAAAAAAAATGGAATAAGATTAAAGCACAAGAGAGTTGTTAAATTGTCATAAATTATATATGAGCAAAAAGTAATAAAAAAATGAGATGAATAAAAGCGGCACACACAAAAAAAAACATGAAATACATTCAAAATTAAGTTTACCAAAAAAGGGAAATAAAACAAAATCAAAAACTTTTCATAAAAAGCAGTGCAAGAATGAATCATTACAATGCAAATCATCTAGGATAAAAATTTATTATTGAAAAAAAAGTGAAAAAAATTAAAATCTAATAAAAAATGATGAAATTTTGTAAATAGTAAGAATTAATTTTAAAACAAATTATTAGAAAATCGAAACAAATAAAGATGAAAAAGTTACATTTAAAAAAAATCGAGTCTTGAGCACAATTTATGGCAAAGAAATTATTTAAAATTAAATAATTGAGAAAATGTGTGATTTAAGTTGTTTAATTGAGTTAACGATATTAACATTCGTTAATAATTCTTCCAATATATTTAAAAGAAACAAAAAAAAACGAAGAGAATCATGCAATAAAATGCATTTTAAGCAAGAAAATTTTTGGCACGCGTTTTTCTTCACAATTTTTTTCATTTCATACAAATTAATTTTTTTAAAAAAAGTAAATCTTGTATAAAAAATTGTTTTGTCAATGGCATAGTGAAAAAATTTAAAATATACACTTAGTTCTAAGGAAAGAAAATTGATCCAAGGACGTTCAGTGAGTATTCTATTGAGGGCTTGAATCTGTCCAGATTTTTAGGATTTTTTAAAAAATATTTCTATTGACATTTTTACAAGAAATTTCAAATATTTCCGTTAAATTTTCAAAAATTATTCAAATTTGTTTGAAATCTTTAAAAAGTTAATAAAAGTTGACTCTGACATTCCTTAAATTAGACATTTCTAGATCCTTGCCCTCTTGACAACATCAAACAAAAAAATCTTTGAAAGGACAAATTTTTCAACCATAAATCCATAAAAATGTCACATACTTCAACAGCCAGCAACAGTCAAAACAAAATTTTTAAAGAAAAGAAAATTTTTTTTTGTCGTGTCTGGTCAGTAAACAGAAATTTCATGTTGAATGACATTTTCAACAACAAAAGCTCACACAGGCAATTTACACGCAAAATATTTCATAGACTAACCCATTACATTGTCAATAAATGTCAAAGCTAAGTATGACGACCAAATGTTGATTTCATAATTCCTAATTTTTTAGAAAAAAAAAATGTTCTCTTTCAGCTTCCGCCGAACTGAATTGATTCACACAAAATTTTCCTCTTCATTAACTCTGGATGTTGCTTACTCAATGCCCTTAATAGAATACCAACCTGTACTCTATTATATAGCTCAATTATAGTTTAATTATTTAATACATGCAATCATAAGAACTATATAATCACGAGCATTATCATTTGTGTCATAATTAAAAATTTTTTTTGTGCTTATGTTATCATTGAGTCATGCATGAATGGCAAACAAAGCAGCTCACAAAATTAATAAGTTATATTCCCCATAATTAATTATTTCGTCCAAAAAAAACATTTTTTTGAAAAAAATTAAAAATTAAATGCGAAATGTTTCCACCCATATTCATTTTTTTAGGTTCCATTTTTTTGATATGCATACATACACACGATAATATTAATGATGAAAATTTAATCAAAAAAAAAAAATTAAAGCAAAGTAAAATTTCCTCAAAACTTTTTGTGATGAAAAAGGCAAGTTGTTTTAGTTTTTTGATAAAAAAAAGAATCGTTCATTAACCTTTTCCTATTTCCTATTGTTTATTAAGAAAGTTTTACAATTAATCGAGTAAAAGTTATTTAGTTAAAGAAAAACATAAACACACAATATTACCAGAAATACCACTAACAAAATATTTATTAATGAACAAGTCTTTAATCTGATCAAACTAAATTAAAGTTTATTTTTTGTGTAATAAATTAATTAAATTTTGTTTTTAATAAAATATTTTTGTTTTTTGAATTAAAAAAAAATAATAAAAATAAATTCTCATGAGACAATTGTTTATTTCAAGACGTACTTTTGTGGGTATATATGTGTGGAATTTTTGAGATTTTAAACATTTTGTATTTTGAATACATAATAATCCTTTTTGTGTCCTCATTTTAATTTGGATAATGATGCTGATGGAATTGTTACTTGTTTATCTTTTTACTAGGGTATTTAAAATTCTCGATAATTTTTTTTTGTGATGGAAATTTGAAAATTAGACTTTGTTTGCAGTATTAAGGATTTTTAAAGGATCTACACGATAGAACCCCTCATCCTTATTACATCACTGTACATAAACAGAATATTCACATTGGCATTGAATAATAAATGTCGAACCTTCCAAGAACAAAGAAAGATGCCCTAGTTAAGCATGATATACATGAAATACATTAAGAATCCCCACGTGAATAAAGTTGAACATGTCATCAAACAATTCCATTACCAATCCCTTGAAATTCTTAACAAAAAAAAATATCTCGAATTTTAAAAGCCTCATAAAACTTCCTTTCTATAAAAATAATAATAATAATAATAATATAACATTTATGATAGTTATGACAATGAGTTTAAAAGCATAATGAGTTTATTTTTGTCTTTTCAACGAGCAGACAACGTCGTGAGCGCGATGACGACGTTAGACTCTACAAGGATGATAAAAGTAATGATTTTGTTATGATAGACAAAAAATTATTATTTTTTAATTCTCTTCTTATTATTCATTTTTATAAATTATTTTTCAATGAGATATAATAAAAAAATGAACATAAAAAGAAAAAAAATTTCGGCTGTGATAAAAAAAAAAATTATTTTTTTTTTGGCAAACATTCCTCCAACTATGACGAAAAAAAAGAAATACTTAAAAAAATAAATAATGTTATAAAGATGTGTATGAAAATGAAGTAAAACAGTCTTTAAAATTTAATTTAAAAAAAAGTACATAAATAAGAGAATTTTCCTCCTCATTTCTTCCACTTCCTATTTTGTTCTTTCCTCCTTCTATTATTGTTCTGTCTTCTCTTTCACACAAAATGATATGATGAAACATATAATGTCCTACAAAAAAATATATATAAAATTAGAAACGTCTTTGAAAAGCAATACAGAATGACATTCGAGACAACAAGACATTGAACAATCTAATCGAATTTATAAAAATATATAAAAAATGATGAATAATACATAAAAAAAATTAAATAAAAATTCAATTTCAAAAGCAAAATGTTTTCAATCTTTAAAAATTTTGTGGACATGAAAATTTAATTTTTAAAGCATTTACATCCATTGAAAAAAAAATTGGCACAATCTCGAACATATGTAAGAGAAAATATATTTAAAAAAAAAAAATTGGGAGAAGAAAAAAAAATCAATAAAGTTTAGATATTAAGGCAGTATACACGCATAATCCTAGTTTTTGTTAAGTTACGCCTCATTCTAATGCTAATTTACGATTTTAGCCTAAATTTTCTCTCGGTTATTTTTTTTAAAGGATTTCTATTCATGCTCATATATCTGCTACATGCATGGTAGTCAAAAAATATTAAATATTCGACTTTATCTATCCAAAAAAAAATGTGTATAAAAAATATATGAAATCGTTTAGTATTGAAGTTGATGACACATGTTTTGGATACTTTTTGGATAGTCTTCAGATCGAGGTCGATGTCTTTCTAAAGATTTAATAATTTCCAAGCAATTGCTTTCTTGAAATAACTCCTATGGAGTTTTGTTAAAATTGTTTATTACATGTCTGTTGATACACAGTTGGAATCTTTTCTCATATTTTATGTGCAATAATCTATTGAAGTCTCTTCTTGTTATTTTATGATGGGAAATTTACCGGAAGGAATTAAGCATCTGTAAGTCAAATAAGTTTATCTTCTGGTAAATCTTTAAATTTTTTCATGAACTTGTCTATTTTCTACTTCCAATAAAAGGTATATCATTGAATATACTCGAAAATTTAAGAGTATTCCCTAGCATCTAGGGATATAAGATAGAAAACTAGGATAAAGATAGTAGAACGAATAGTTTTACAAGTTAAAAATCTTGTAGCAAGTAAACCGAGACATCGAGAACTTCAACTTCACTTGCAATCAATTTCAAGATAAAGACCTCACAAAACATCTAAAAAAGCATCCTTAACTCAAGTCACCAACCCAAGTATCGTTATAAATTCTACCATATTTTTGCCCATTTTCAATTTTCATATTTCGTACAGAGAAATCGTTAAACACATATATTATTTGAACTCTATAAATATCTGCATTATCATGTGGATCGTATATATAAAAAATAAAAAAAAAAATGAGAAAAAATCGAAAAGAAACGATATTATGCATAATGCATACGTAAATTCTAAAGTGTATGTAATTTAGGAAGAAAAAAATTTTTTTTTAGAATATAGTGAAATAAAAAAATTAATTAAAATAATGGCGATGTCAAAAAAAGCTCAAGAATGATAGTGAAAAAAAAAATTAAAGCAGAAAAAAACACACAAAAAATTGCTTAATTTAAGTCTATATAAAAAAATGTAACATATTAATCCTATACAACAAATCTTATGCAGCAGAGATGCTGCAACATTTTATATGCACGGATGGCTTTTGAATCCATAATTCTAAATCAAAATGATATTAAAATGTGTGTGTATAAAATGTTGCAGCAGTCTTCCAATTACACAACTCAAAAAAAGGCATTTTTAATAAAAAATGAGAAAATTTTACTTTCAAATTTCAAAAAACAAACAAAAAAAAAACTTTTTCATACAATCGAATCGAAAAACCAAAACAAAAAAAATGTATAAAAAAATGAATAGACAGAGAAATGTTTACTCACAAATATCCCGTCAATCACTCAGTCACTCGCATGACCTCCTCTTCCTCCTTTCACCACCATTTTCCTCACGATAAATTCTCATCATGATGATTAATGCCCTTTATGACCTCATATTGTTCATGCATCATTAAAGTTTATATTTTTTGGACGTTATGGGGATGTTTTGGAGATTTTTTAATAAGGTTGTGGAGTTAATGATTCAAAATTAGAATAATCTAGTTCAAAAGTATAAGGACTCTTAGCATAAGTTACCAAAAATCGAAATCTGGTGATTTTAGGATCCTTAATTAAGAATATCATCAAAAAAATCTGACAAAACTCCCCAAAAGGACAAAAAAAAAAACAAAGACATTAAAATTTTATCTGAACAACATGAAGTCACAAATAAGGGTCGAAAGGATTAACTTAATTAGATTACTATATCCTGCAATTAGATAAACTTAGGATTTATTTTCAACAAGAAAATGGAAAAACTCGAGGGAAATTAAGGGTTCGATATTCTCGTACGACATGAAACACAAAAAAAAAAATGAAACAGCAGCCACATGGTCGCCATGGGAAATTTTTTTACTGTTTACCTACAAGTGACTGCCATTTCATTTTCTGTCGCACGAGTGAGCCTTAAAAAAAAATACTTTACATGTAAATAATTTTTACAAATTTTTTCTCAAAGAAAAATTTTATTTGTGAAAAGCGTCACACAAAAATAATAATAATAATAATAAATAAAATAAAATCATAAACACACAATTGAGAGGAAATGATGAATAATATAATGCATTTGCGTTGAACTACACATTAATTTTTTTATGCACATATTATAAGAATGAACAAAATTATTCAAAAACAAAAAAAAAATGAAAGAATTATTGTATAAAGTTACGTAACTCAATCGAACGACAAAATAGCATTAGTAGAAGTGTAATTGGACTTACTTTGCATAATTTTAAGATATATGAAGATTTCTGCATACTTAGTGCAATGCTTTTTCTAATTAATTTACATAATGAACTGCCTGTATACATATTTTATGACCCTTATTTTCTATATAATTATTTAAATTTTTAATTAATTTCATTATGCATGAAGAATTTTCAATTCAGAGTTGCTGGTTGGGTTTCTGTTTGAAGCTTGAATGTTGATGGATTTGATGGTCAAATTTGAAAAGGAATTGATCAGAAAAACATGGAACTTCCTATTTACAAGAGTAGAATTAGAAGTTGTTTTGATAAAAATATCTAGAAGATTAAAATGTCAATTCTGACTGCTAAATCTGATTAATTCTTTATGAATTTGACTAGAATTTGTACTTAAATTCTAAATTATTAAGAACTTAAAAAATCATAACCAAAAAAATTCAATCTGAATTTTTTGAATAAATATCAACGTCTAAACAATATAAAGTCAAGTTTTAAGCATCCACAAGCAATTACAACTCAACTATCAACTCTGTCCTTCACTAAACTTCTCTGTCGTTCTCTTACTAACTCTAGTTCTATATCTTGTTAAATTATTCAAAGAATTTTGCACCTATAAGATTAAAGTTCTCTATCTCTCTTCTCTCACAAACACACACCTAACAAACCAACTCATATATAATGAAAAAAAAAAATAAAAAATAAAATAAAAGTTGAAAATTAATGCAAGTTAAGAAAATGTAGAAGTCTTCGATATATTTAAAATTAGCCAAGTATGTCCTGTTTAATTGTGAATATTAAGACAAAAAACAAAAAAAAAATATTTAATGAAATGAAAAAAATAATGTTTCGATTTTCACGAAAAAAAAAATAAAACAAGAAAAAAAACTCACATAATTAATTTGAAAAACACTAAGAAAAAAGACTAATTAATAGATGAAATGAAATTAGAACAAAATGATAAAAAAAACATCTAAAAAATTGAAATATATTATGTATAGAAATATATATGATAAATATTTAATTGAGGTTCTATATTTTTAGGTTTAAAACAAAATGAAAAAAATTAAATTGAAAAAAATTTTTGAGTTTAGCATTTTAGAAAAAAAAAACGATTATGTAAACGACAAAATGACAAAAAAAAAATAAATGAACAATTTAAAAAATTTAATCCTTTATTGAATTTTTTTTATTTCAAGCTTTTTCAGCATTCAAGAAGCTTTTCAGCATCTTTCTTTCTTTTGATGTAAGGAGGATTAAGAAAATTGATTTTGTGGAATAATTGATCTTTCTTTTACAGCCTTCTACAACAATTTTGAAATCTCAATTGTTTTTTTTTTGCCATAAGACTTATGGATTATATCCCTTTTGAAAATCTCTTCCTCTTCTTAATTCCAATATATTTTTTAAGCAAAATAAATTTATTTTCTAGACAGTAATTATCTCAAGGCAGTTAATATTCTAGGAAGCTACAAAACAGATCGATTACTGGAACTTACATTTCAAGATTTGACGTCAATAATGAATGATGGGATCAACAACAGCTCGATGTTATTTTTCCAGCCTTTTTTTGCTAAGGTTCATTATACAACTTCTAAGATTGCTATGATACAGAAGGTTTTGGATGCTCACAAAAAAAAAAAATAATAATAAAAAACATTTTACAGCAAAATATTGAAAATGGACCTTCTGAAGTGTAAAAGATTTGAATGGTTGCTATGGAAATTTTCGGTATGAAGAATTACTGAAAAACATCGAGCATATATGCCTATTTGGGGAGTAGCCTTGAGTGAATTTTCATATCCTTAAACTTTCTTTTAACTTTTGTAATTTAATTTGAACAAAAACTTTCTATCGATTTAGAAAATTTTACTTTTTTATTTTGTGTTCAGTATCAAGGAAAATGATTTTGGAATTAAAGTTTTATTTATAAGGAAGTATAGAATAATTTGCTAGATTAAAATTTATAGAAATTTGCCCTAAATCATAGTTGATAAGTATAAACGAGTTCAAACAGGAAATGTGGGTTCGATTCCCATGTTTAAACATTATTTAAATCTTCCGTAGGATCCAATAATCTTTTTTTTTTGCATTTATATTAATTCTCATACGGGGAGTCCTCGATTTGAACAGATGTTTTGTTCCGAAAGTTTTCTATTCAAATCGTATTTTTTTCAAATCGAAACGTATGAAAAATGATCATTTTAAATTTTAAAATTTGAATTTTTGTATTGGAAATTTTTGGTTATTCAAATCGAATCTGTTTAAATCGAGAACCCTGTAATGAAATTTAAAATACGATTTCAACAATTTTAGCTAATTTTCAGGTAAAATATGATAAAATACCATAAATTCTACATTACTAAAGTGAAATTTTGACTTAAGCATAAGAAGCAATGAGAAAAGACTTTTTTTGATTCATAAATTAACAAATTCTTTCTAAAAAAGACTACAACACTTCTATCGTCATCAAAGTTCCAAATCTCAAAAATCAAATCACATGTTACGCTAACCATCACGTTGTTCAGGTAGAATGTATTATTGATGTTATTTATTATAAATTTTTATTGCTATTTTAAACCACATTAAAATCAAAAAAAAAATATCCACCGAGATAAAAATAAAGCAGTCAGTAATCACATTACCGAGTACCATATTTCTGCGAATAATCTGAAATTGTTTATTATCGTTGGTTGATAAAAAAAAAATTGTATTCAAATCACTTCACAGCCCACACACAAGAACCTCACATAGTCATCAATTTTCAGCTGAAACAAACGCCAACATGAATTCTAAAAAGTAATTTTTTTATTCTTGATTTCACATTTTATTGCGTAATTTAATTTGAAAACAAATGAATGAGCTAATCAAAAACATAAAATTGTACTATATGATAAACAATTGCAACATTATTATTATATTATAATATAATATAATTATTTACTTGTATTTATGCTGTAACATAATGTAATGAAATAGATAACAGAATAATTGCAGTATATGAGAATTGAGTAAATGGCTTATCATTTTCTCTTGAGAGTATAGATCCTATTATATTTTTGCCATCCTAATCTAAATTCAAACTTACTAAGTGCTTTATCCAATATTTTTTTTTTTTTTTAACTTAAATAATTTCCTCTTTTTCGCATTTGATTACTTTTAATGATTATGATTCACTTTTTTTCACGAATGTCTACAATTTACGATAATACCACAAAAAGATTTATTTTTTATCTAAAATTTGAAGCGCATAAGTTTGTTGTTTTTTGGTTTTTTTTCTTCTTCTTGGGTTTCTTTCTTTTATTCATTTTTAGATATAGACCCGAGCAGCATATTACTATGGATTTGAATTTTTTTAAGATTTGATTTAGAGTTTTCTAAAGATTCAAATAAAAATAAATTTATTTTTGAGGTTATCTGCTTTTGATCAATAGTTAGAGCTACTAAAACAGTATATTCTTGATTAATAGACTTAATTTTATGCCAAATCTTTAACTAGAGACATTAGAGTACTTGAAACTTGATAATTGTATTTTAAAGTCTCAAAAAAAGTTTTGAAACTCTTTCATACAAAAAAATTCCAAATCCATGCCTAATACCCCGCTCGGTAGAACGAAAGAGAGGATCATAGTCATTTGACCTATTTAATAAAGTTATCAGCATTTAATTATAGTTTAAAATTCCCAATTGTTTTTTTGTTTGTTTTCATAATAAGTAATATTCCTTTCATTATAACTATATTTAAGTATTTTTTGATAGATTCCCTCATTGTAGGATAAGATCATTTGCATCATAACACTTTCATTTGCTTTGTATTAATTTTTTGGGGGGCATTTCAGAAGATTTTTAATTTATTTATTTTTTTTTTTTGTCAAGAAAAAAGAAATTTTTAAGTAACTCAATTGTTTTTTTTTTTTTTTTTTGTTGAGTGTGATAATGATATTTAATAAATATTGACTAACTCGTTATAAGAGACAATGGTTAGGTTTATAATTTTTTAATTAGCAGCTTATGTTTCTTTTGGGTCGATTGAAAGCATGACATATGTACTCATTATTAATGAATAACGTTGATGAAGCTTGTTTTTTTTTATGTTTTTATGTAATAATCATATAACTACTAGCTTATTTATTATTATGCGTTAGACTCTTTTAAATTTTGTAATCTTTCTAACTGCTGTGAATCGAGTTCTTCTGGAATCGATGCTCGTCCACCTACAACTTGTTTTGGAACTCCTTCTGGTGATTCTTTTTTAGTCTTCTCAGATGCATTAATCTCATCGACTGTCTGAGATGCAAATGCATCCTCAAAGTTGGCTTCAAAATTTGCCTCAAAATTAGCCTCGAAACGATCATCTCCGAAGCCATCGTCACATTGTTCTTTCACTTCCGGTTGACTTTCCTTTTCACTTATCTTACTAGCTTCAGGGTTGATTGGAGGCTCATCGGTTGGCTCAGAACTGCTCTCTTCAGGGAATTTTTTCTCTTCAACCATCGGTGTGGCACAGGTTACTACGATTTGGGCTATATTTAAATTAGGTAGTGTTTCTTTTTGCGATTTACCTTGGCTGGCATTACTTGCATCCTCATCGCCTCCATTTTCCTTCAGTGTTGATTGGATTGAGCATTCATGAAAGAATTTAGATTTTCATTAGTAAAATATTGAACAAATTTTGTGACAAAAAAAAATTAATTAAATTAGCTAATAATAAATAGAACATATAGCAATAGTTCAAGGTTAATCAATGTGGAGGTGATAATCAAAACATTACAATCGACCTATAAATATAGGAGTGGAAAGAATGTGCAGGTGAAATTTTTCTTTTAGAATATATACACACAAAAAGGTTGATATTTGGTGAATTGATCGTTGTAAATATTACAATGGATAACAAAGTATTGTACCTCTTTATTCTCACAAACTATATTAACTGTGCATATGGACGCATGAATGGGAAGAAAGACATTCAAATGTTAAAATGATTCTTGATGACATCACAACTGAATATTTAGCAATTACCTGATGGAGGCGCAAATTTAGGCGGTTGTGATAAGTCAATTTCCATTTTTCTATCACTTGATTGTGTTTGTGACTGTTCAAGAGCCATCTTTAGATCGTCTTGAGACAGCAAATGTGGAGGAACAGTGGGTGGTAAACCAAATCCAGCTGGTGCTGCAACATAATCCTCATCATCTTCTTCCTCTTCTTCTGGCTCTGTTAAAGGCTCTCCATTTTCATCACACTCGTCAACGACCAAACTTGGAAAGTTTCCAATCTTTCCATCCAATTCTCCTTCCCACCTAAAAGGGAAAATGTTTTTATGAAATATTTAATTGAAATTTTTTGTTTATGGGGGTCGTTCAATTATTAAGTTCTATGTTTTTTTGGAGAATCTATTGAACAAAGGAAATTTTTTAGATCCATAGAAAGGTATTTAGAGGAAACGTGACAAATGAACAACCCCATTTTTGAAATTATAATTTTCAATTAGTATTGGTGCAAGTCATACCATCCATCATCAACTCCGTGAGGTTCTTTTGTTATAAGTTTAATTATCTATCGACATAAAATAAATGAAAAAAAAAGATAATTAAAAATTTAAGCTTTCATGAACAGCCATAAAATTCAATTACTTGTCCTTCTTCGAATGTCAATTCATCTTCAGCAGTAGCGTCATAGTCATATAATGCAATACAATATAATTGATCAGATTTTTTCTTTACAGGCGCTGATATAACAGAAACTTGATCAGGTGATTGAACTGAATCTGGAAGAACTTCTTGGTCCTCGTTATCAACAGTATAGTCAACGGATGAGAATGATATTTGTGCAGCCATCTGCGTTTGCTGCTCATTTGTTGGAACATCACGTTCAACATCCAAGTAATTATGAGGAACGAAACCTTCCTCGCCTCGATAATTTCGAGCACGTAACCATCCATCACCTGTGTACATCGTGTATATGCGAGCATAAAAAACGCAAAAATAAATTAATGATAACAAATTATTCGAAAAGTTGCGAATCAAATTTTCATACCATCGCCTTCTCCGACCACTTCTAATTGCTCATTTTCAACGATAGTTAACTCATCTGGATTTTGGGCCTTTAAAAAATGAGCAGCATGTGTTACAAATTTCATGCCTTTATTTCTTTTTTAATGTCTAATACTCACAGTATATGAATATAGAGCTGTACATTTGTATGTTTGAATTGTATTACTCGTTGAACTTGTCGATGTCGGTATGGTTGCTGTTACTGCTGGCTGTACTTCCTTTTCAGTACCCCAATCAACTGATGTTGGATCTACAATAAATAAAAATTTAACAGCGGTAATTAATCATGTAATTAGATTGTAATTATCACGCAATCTACCTTCCCATGCTGCAAATTGTTCAACAGATTGTTGTTGCTGTTGTTGCTGTGGTGTTTGCTTAAATGGTTTATCATCCTCATCGTCCTCAAATTCACTGGACTCATTGAATGATTCATGATATGCATCACGCTTCTCATCAACCGACTTATTACTTGTGGTAGCTTGAAGAGCTTGCTTTTGATGTTTTGTATCCATTTCAGCATTATCACTGTCATAGAATGAATCGGAACTTGGATGATCGCCTTCACGACTTGCATCTGTTTTAAGTGATGCATCACTAGAAGATCTTGGAATTTCTTGAATACTCAAAGTCTCAGCTTCCTGCAGCCATTCCTCAATACTTATTCCTCCCTGTTTCAAGCATTCAAGCTTTGCTTCTGCTTTTAATTTCGACACAGATGATTTTCTTATCTGTTCTCTCAATTCCTCCATTTTTGTGTCAAGATCCGGTCCATTTTGATCATTTGGATCAGTACGATGACCATTATCTCTAAGTGCCTGACAAGCAGCTAAACGTCTATTGTTTTCTCTAATCGAATGACTTTCACGTGCAACACGAGCTGCCCAACGTTTACCCTCATGATTAAGTGTCTGAAGTACAGCATCATGTTCAGCAGTGATTTTACGAACGGGATCATTGTCGCATGGTTCAAACTCATATTGAATATGTTGCTTGAGCACTGGATAATATAAATAAATGCATTGTAAATTATATTCACGTGTCAATTGATTTGCTTGGTTGCAAATCTTTCCGAATGAGTTTTGTGTTGCAGAGCATGTCAGCAATTCAGTACGTCCGATGAGTGCTAAAAAGTCTGCAATACGATCATAAACATTAAATTCCATTATCTGCATTGTCGTTTGTAAATCCGTTGTAAAATAACGATTTTGATGAGCATTTGCGGATGCAAGACTAAGAATATAGTCATTACGAGCTCCTGTCGATTTTTCCTCAAGTTGTTCCTTTCTCGACGTGACTCGTGCGCTATTCTTTTGTAATGATGTAATCGATTGGAAAAAGCTTCCTTTTTTCTTCTTCAACTTTTCCTCAATATCGCGAGCCTTATCACGAACGTCATGTGCACAATGCTCCTCATCAAAGTACGACTTTTTCGTCTTGTCAACATCTTGTACTGTTTGTTGCAAATCTCTTTGAATATTCGCCAAACCTTCGACACTCCGCTTACTTATTCCTAACTTGTGTGCTCTCAATATTTTAGTTTCATCTGCAATATCTTGGTGCAAGACTTCAACCGCAGCTAAACGTGCTCTTGCCAATTTTTCATTCTCTTCTAGAACCGTTGTCCAAACATTCCACATGTTCCTGTTTTTTTATTTATAAATATTTATAAATAAAGCAACGGCAAGAAATAAAGGAAATGTTAATGAGTTTACACAACAAAAATCGATAAAGAGATTTTGCATAATTTATAAAAAACAATTTTGTGCTTCGAGAGTCTTAAATGAACTGTTGGTGACAAAGTTAACGCTTCTAAATAATATTACTTAATATTTATGGAACTTTTATCTCATGAAGTGATTTTTAAATAGCTTTATCAGATTGTAGAGCTTAATTAACCATACTTTTGCATAGAAATTCTGGATTTTATGCTCATTATATTTTTGTACTAGTTTTTCATGATAATTAAAAAGTTATTGGTCTGGACTGCTCTATATTCACAGTTGAATATAGATTTTACAATTTAGAATTCTAACTTTTTGACGAGGAAAGGAGGATGGCTGTAGTTGTGTTACAGCCTCATATAAAAGGAAAGAGAGGGTCTGAAATTCTGAATTTTTGATGAACGTCATTCAGTCAATGACCGCTAACTCAGGAAATTAGGAATTGCATAACTTATTCTTACTACCCCATGTGACACAACTAAGAGAAGTAAGAACAAAAACATCAAAAATTGTAAACTTTTAAAGTACTTGTCAACAAGCATGTCTACCATTCTCCCTTAAAATTTCCTGTTTTTAAAATATCCAACAACAAAAAAACATGAAAAACTTTCAAGAGCTATGCAAGCATGTATTTACTATTTTGACTCTCACGAAAGGAAGCAAAATTTTTCTTCTACCTTCAATTTATAAAGTTAAGCATGTAATCGATTACTCGAGCTTGTGCAAAAAATAATGCAAAAGACTTTTGATATTTATAACAAGACATTGACCTCAGTCATGTCTATTTGTTTCAAATTTTTCATTTTATAAAAGTTTTTAAAAGCTTTTCGAACGCGTGCACATTTTCTCTTCCTGTAGGGAATTGAAAAACTTTTCTTTTTGTTATAACGTTTGAGGCTCACCATTTTTCATCAGCACCGTCCATTTTGATTTCGGGTATACTTGGTGATTTCTTATTCAGATAAGACGATGCAACTTTTAAAAGTGCTTCACTGTATTGTTTTTCGATTGCCGATCGCTTTATAACGAATGTTCTTATGTCTTCTAGTAAATCACATTCATGTTGGTTTTTTAATTGTAACTTTGCGAGCTGTTCGGTGTGTAAGTTTTTCAGAAACTTGGTGTAGTTTCCCTAAAATTAAAGATTAGAAATGGATTTGAGGGTTAGATTTAGATAATTTTACTGATTTAACTAGGAATGGATGTTCTTAGATCATTAAAATGGTGAATTTTAAAGAAGAATTCAAATCTTAATTGAAAAAAACTAAAGGAATAAATTGAAAATTAAATTTTGATGCAATTTGTTTCCTTTTTGTAAGGTTAGGTACAAATTTCAAAGAAAACAATAAATCTTGAATTAATCAAACGAATTCAGGCACAAAACTTCATTTTTATTGCATTTAAAGGTTAATAAAGTAGTATAGATTGAGAAAACCTATTAAGTATCAATGCTTTCAAGCATATATAGTAAGAAAACTCAAAGTCTCTCAATAGATTTATCATTTGACCTTCCATATAAGAGGTACTTAGAATTCACTTCCAATATACACAACAGTACAATGGTGTCATTTGTTTGATTAACACTATCTTATTATACAAACATTGCACGATTTTGGTACCACGGGAATTAGTCACAATTTGTCAACTAAAAAGCAATTAATCAACCTGAGCAAGGAAATGACTTTGTAGAATGCACGAAAAGCTTGTCATACTCATCAAGTTACATCCATAAAATTAACTTTTTTACTTACCTTTCTCGGTGGTTGCTGCATCTTTATTGCTGAATTTTTGTTTTAAAATTTCACATACACGAATTAAAATTATTTTAATTAATTAATTATTAAGGATTCCTTATCTGATATTTATGAGTAGAAGGCGAAAATCAATGACGATATTTATTAAGAATTAATACTTTTTAATAGAATTTGAAGCACTTTTTCTTGAATGAATTTTTTCTAACACTTAACGTCTAAGCACTTTTATGTCTAGAATTCATATTTAGAGTTTTTCATCTTAATCCACTGGTTCTGATCTGAAAATAAAGGTTTTGGAGTGAGGGATATTGATTATTTACTTGATAGAAAGTGTGCTAAATATTGGATGCAGGAGGCAAGGGCTTTGTGACAAGGATTCTGGGTAGTTATTTCAAAATTTTAACAAATCTTCAAATTTTTAGTTCGAAAGAAGGAAAAAAAAAATTGTTGAAACTTTTCTTAGGTACGAGGCTTCAAAAGCCCAAAAAAATCGACAGAATATTTTCTAAAGTGCCTCAATCCTTAACCCTTCCCTCCTTCCATCCAAAATTTAAACACAAAAAATTTTTTGTAAATAATCCTTGAAGTTAACTTTGAACTTTGATGTTCTTGACAGTAAAAAAATTCACTTTAATACAACTTTATCTCCTTCCATTTGATTTTATTAAGGAAAATTGAGTGAAAAATTCTGAAGATGAAGGAAAGAAGAAAAAAAATATTCTTCACCCTCCTCAAGTTTTCCTTTTTTGATATCGATTGTCTACAACATTTATTTTATTTTTTTTTGAGTGGGCTTTTTTTCTTTCTTTTTCGCGTGTGTGTGCTCTAGAAACCTATTGAGGATTTCACAAAAAGAAGAAGAGAAAAAAAAATTCTTCCTTCACATTGGAAGCTTCCAAAGTCATTTTCATATGAGCCGGTCTCTCAAAATGTTTATTTCGCGCCACACAAAGCACATGTTGTGGATTGTTATCCTTTCTCTAATTGGAATAAATTTCCTCGTGGTTTGTGGGAAATTTAGATTAAAATATTTTCTCTCATTTTGAGGCGTGCGCACTCGAGAATTTTCAAATTGAAGAAAAAATTTTTTTTCAATGAAAATGACTTTTTTGATAAATTCAAATCGGAAATTCTCGATGAAAAAAGAAAAGTTTGAGAATATTTCACTTTACACGTGTGATGAATTATCTTAACTTTCGTTTCGTATTAGTATTAAAGTGAATTTTTATCAAATTCTTTTAAATTTCAAAAATAATTTACTAACTCGTTTTTCACTTCTTATCAAATTGATTCTGAATGTGAGAGAATTATGATGTCTTCCAGTTTCCAGGACTTAACTTTTATTTATATTTATAGAATTTCTAATTATTCTTTTTTGTTAATGAAATATTTTTTTTTCTTATTTGAGACGTCGTTGTCTTTCGATGGCAATTTTATTGAGACTAAACTAAGTAATTTTTTGTTATCTTTTTTTAATAGACTTGATAAGATTTATTATGTAGGTGAGAGCAGTATAAAATCATAGAAATGATGACTAAGAGATTCCATCGCATTCCTCCCAGCTGAATCAGTTAACTAAATATGGAAAATTCAACACTCCCCCCTCCTCCATGTTGACCTAATTATTGAGTTTATTAAGACATTAATTTTGAAAATTTAACGGTTTTTGGAAATTCAAATTTTAACGGTTTTTTGAAATTTGAATTTTATGAAGATGCGAATAATTTAAATTTTAGTGATGCAAAATTTAACGAATTTTTAGTGACGCGAAAAATTTAAATTATGATGAATTTTAACGAATTTTTATTGACGCGAAAAATTTACATTGTAATGATCCAAATTTTAACGAATTTTTATTGACGCGAAAAATTCAAAATTTAACGGACTTTCGAAACAATTATTCAAGTTTTCATTTTTAACGGTCACTTTTCATACGTTTTATTGTGAATAAATTCGATTTGAATTGAAAATTTTTGGAACAAAATAACATTTCAAATTGAGGACCCATGTATTAATTTCATAATTTTAACGGCTTTAAACAACATGTCAAACTGAAAATGATAAAAAACACTTAAAGATAACAAAGTTATGTAAAAGAAATGCACTGAAAATCATTGAACTAATTACCAAGAAATCCATATCTATGCAGGAATTAAATTCAATTATTGAGAAATTTTTATTATTTTATTTTATCTGTTTACCAAAAAAGAATATTCTTACAGAGTATCAAATTAAAAAGTGTATTTAACGTACAGCAATTGGAGTCATTGCAGGCTTAGCATCAATTGATGGTGCGAAGAATACACGTCTTTCAATTCCATCCTTAGTAATGATTCCAATACGACAAACACCACCGGAACTTCCATCATGATACATAGCATGAAATACTGCCTTCTTTACAAATTCTACGCAAGCTTCCTTCTCCATATTTTCTGAATAATTTTCACGTACAAAACCATAAATGAATGAACTTCCAGATCCACCAATTGTACAGCTTTGACGAATCAACATTCCACCCAAAGGAACTGAATAGACCTGACCACCATTAATGTCATCATATCCAGCAACAATAATTCCAGCCGTAATTGAATCACGATAATTATAACACATTCGACGAAATTCAGCAGCAACTTCTGGAACTGTTGCATCTCTATTGTTTTGATTCTCATAGAAATATGTCGAATATGATACAATATCAGCTATTGCCTGTGTATCTGCGGCACTTCCACTTCGACAGCAATAGACTTTATCAGTAATTCTTGTTAATTTATCAGTCACACGATTTGCTACATAAGATCCAGTTGATGTACGTGAATCTGCACCAATAATGACACCACCATTAAATTCAACAGCCATAATAGTCGTCTAGAATTGATAAATTGTTAAAAACATTATTTGTTTACGAGCATTACAATGCAAAATTTTGTTATTAACCTTAAGTCGATAAAAATCTATTAAATAGATTAATACTTACACCAGTTGATACTGGATGATCGAGAAAATCACATCCTAAATGGGCATCCATTGTTATTTAGTTAATTAATGATGTATTTCACTGTTAAATTTATAAATTTCAATTCTTGCAGATTTCACAAGACTTTATTGAGTTTGTATGTGTGATGAATTTTTGAACTTTTTTTGAACTTAAGGCTTAACGTATTTTTAATTTTTGAAATTGAACTTTTATGTTTGAAATTTTTTTTACCGTTAGTATTGAAACTGAAATGATCTATTTATCATTAAATGCTTTATTTCTAGATTAAAATATGGAGGATTATGGAGTTAGAACCTAGAAAAAAATTGAAAACCATACAACAGTGTCCTAATAATGGTTGAAAAAGATTCAAAAATAAGTTCAAAAAATAAATTTTTTAACGGTTGAAAAATTCAAATTCATCTACACACAAAAAAAAATTGACAACAAAAATTCATTAAATATCCAAGAATTAGCGAGTAATTTCCTAATATTGTGTATTTAATTTACATATAAACACATCTGACGTCATTTTATTTTCATTCTAGTTCGATTCGTACGTGTAATAAGATAAAAAGTTAAGTTAATAAGGTTAACGGATAATTTAAGGCGGAAGAGATGGCAACAAATTTAGATGATCTTTCAAATGACGAGATTCGCATAAGATTACAACAATATGGATTTGCAAATTTACCAGTTACTCAAACAACCAGAAAAGTTCTCGTTAAAAAGCTTAAGAATGCTATGGAGGATGAAAAATCCAAGAATCGACGTGAAACAATAGCTGTTGTAAAAAGTAGCGATGATGAGGATATTCCAGAGGTAAAAAAGCGTGAAAAAACACCAAATAGACGTGCAACAATGGCTGTTGTTGAAAAAACAAAAAAAGTTCCAGCCTCATCATCATCAGCTGAATCAATTCCTGAACTTCCAGCACCAAAATCAACATCCCGTCGATCATCTCGTGCAACACCGGCAAAAGATCCAAAACCAGTCGTTTCATCAACTGCTGAAAATGTCATTAATGAACAATCAGATGATGATGTTGTGGAAGTAAAGACATACACGAGACGATCCAAGACACCGACAATGTCAAAGAGTGAAACAGTCAGGACATCATACAAGAATCAAATTGAAACCATACCAGAGCCAGTTCCTGAAAAGAAGAGATTTGTTGAGGAAGTTATACAGCCTAAAATTCCCATTCAAACAACAACTACACGTCGTAAGACATTCACATCAACAGCAACTGAACAATTTGAATTGCCACCACGTAATGATACGCCTACGAAATTTGGAAAGACATCACTTACAACATCCTACAATCCAACAACAAATTATCGTTTTGAGAAGGAAAAGGATGAAGATTTTGAATTTGATGAGGAGGAAACACCTTATTTGTCTAATTTTGCGAAACGATTGAGTACGTTGAAAGCTGAGCCACTTGATGCAAGCATTAAGTCAAAATATACTGAATATCGTAGCAATGATGATAATTATTCATCAGTTCCAGCAACAAGTTATAAATACTCACAATATGGCAGCAGTAGTTCATCATATCAGCCACCACAACGTCAAGGAGTTGTCAATCAAATGGCAAAGGATTTTAATAAAATGGATCAAAAGTATAGTGTCCGAAAATACGTTTATATTGCTCTGATCATCATGTTAATTATTGCGATTTATGTCCTTTTGTTTTTATAATTGAATAATATTTTTTTATGGAGGAATATGCCTTGCATGTCTAGATTAAATTCCATCTGTTAACAAAATCGCATCATGATCAATTTATTTTTTTCTCTCCCTAAATAATTATTAAAGTATATATTTTGTAATTTTTATGTCATTTTTTGGTTTTAAAGGAAATAACATAACAAGTTAAACATTTAATAAATATTAATTAATTTTGAAGGAATTTTTGTCTTTGAAGAATTTTATGATTTTTCAATTTTCAGCAACATTTTTGTTAATTTAGAGGAAATTTCAGCAACAATGTATCAAACAACGTTGTATAATGTTGCTACTTGTCAATTTTGTTGCTGATTGTAATAATAACGGTCAAAAAATATTCAAAAGTTTACGCTTTTTTTGCATTTGAACGACGATTTTGGTTTCTTTTCAGGTCAAATTTTAAAATCAATTTTTTAGCCTACTTAGGTACTTTTGTTAATGTTTTTCAAAATGTTCGCTTTCACTTCAATAGCATAATTGTGTTTACAGCATTTAAACATCAGAATTGGCAATAAAAAGGTAAGAAAACATCAAAAATTAAATTCCAAAATTTTAGCTGTTGTAAGGTTTTCAAATAAAAATTCAAATTTCAAAAACCCGTTAAAAACAAAAATTATGTTAAAATTTTTAACATTTAACTTTTTAAGATTAAGAGCGTGCACATAAAAGTTTTTAAAAAAATTTTCATTATAAATATGCTAAAAGTAGTGCTAAAGAAATTTTTTTGTAAAAAAATACTAATTTTGTAAAAGGACGAAAAATAAGGAGGAAAATTGCGGAAAAACAAATTGTGTGGTGCTTCAGCCATCAATAAAAACTATCCATTTTCGTTGGAAAACAATGGATGTGGAAAATTATGAGAATAGCTCTGAGAATTGTAAAATTATGAAAAGTGAAAATAATGAAATTTCTGTAAGATTTTTATCTTTTTTTTTGCCTAATATCAATCAAAAATTGTAATTATTAAGACTATAAATTCTATTAAGAATTAAATTCTCTAAAAATTTAAATCCTTTATAGCCACAAAAAGTGATTTCATTAAGATTTTCCATAAAATTTTCTTCTTCGTCTCACTTTTTTGTTTATTTCTAATAATGTCTATGTAAATTCCATTAGACTAATTAAAAATAAATTCACTAATTTCTAATGTATTCTTTTAGAATTCAACATTAACAGCAGCACGATTAATTGATAATGGAAATCATCAATGGTAAGGATAAGAAAAAAATATATTAAAAAAAATTATCCAATTAATGACTTTAATGACGCTCATAATAAAATTCTTTTTAAGGAAACTCGTAAATGTAAATGTTCCCGTAACACTTCCAATGATAACTGGAGACCAAATGCAACACATAATGAAACCAATGCTTTGTTTAGATAACAATGGATTCTTATCAAGTAACGTTATATCCACAACTGGAAATGATGGAAGTGATGTTAAAGCCATTGTGATTCAACAGCAACAAACGGCTGAACAAATTGCTGCTGATGTACAACAACAATTACAAATAAAAGTTGATCAGCAAGTAAATAGTCAAAATCATCAAAATAGTAGTGGAACTGGAAATAGCAACAATCATTTATCATCATCGGGATCAAATTGGGCTGAACAGCCAATGAATATGGATGTACTAACAATTCGTTGTAAAACAACAACAGCTGAATTATTTAAAGCTAGATTAGGTTCAGGTGGACGTGGACGATGCATAAAACTCAAAGATAAATGGTACACGCCGAGTGAATTTGAGAATCTTTGTGGACGTGGATCGAGTAAAGATTGGAAGAGATCTATAAGATATGGTGGTCGGAGCTTACAAGCCCTTATTGATGAAGGGATATTGACCCCACATGCAACCAGCTGTACATGTGCTGCGTGCTGTGATGATGATGCTAGTATGTTTTTACTTTTTTTTTAGTTTAGTTGTTACATCTTCGAATGTTCTAATTTTAGAATATCTTCATCTGAAGCATTATTAGATTCATGCTATAAGCATGAAATGTTTCATGGTGCATGTTCTAAAAATAGATCAATTATATCTGTTTTTGGATTTTATCTTCTTCATTTTAATTCTAATTTACCCAAAACATTATTGTCATACCTTTTTACAGCTGCATCAGGTCCCGTACGTTTATTCACACCATATAAGCGTCGACGAAAAGCTCAACAAGATTCACAAGAGAATGCAAATTCCAGCGGAAATGGACAGTCTGTTACAGCTGCAAACGTGACCATCTCGTCGCCCGTCATAACAACAAATAATGCTAGCAGTACGATAAATAATAATACAAATATCATCAATAATAATTCAACAACTCAACAACTTCACATTCAAGCAACACCTATACAAAATAATAATAATAATAATACTGTCACATTTAATGCAAATAATGGGATCAAGAAGAAGCGTTTTAACTTAAATATCATAAATGTTAAACCTAGTGAAAGTTCTGATGATATTGAATCTGAGAATATAACATTTACGCCGACAGTAACGACGCAACCAGCTGTTAAAGAGGAAGAGGAGGCTGTAACACCGTGGCAGACTGTCACAGAGGCTATACAAGAAATTCCTTCAGACTATGTGGACCAAACATGTAAGTCACTAACTTTCAGGCTTTAAATATTGTCAATAACGAGAAAATTCACTTCCAGTATTATCAGAATTTAACGTGCCATTCGAACGTATGCGGAACATCCAGAAACAAATGAATCAATTAAGTAGCGATCTAAAAAGATGCATGGACGAGTGTAAGGAAATTTATATGAAGCACATTGAACGTCTTCAACGAGAACGCGATACAGCATTACTTGCGGCTAGTCAAATTGAAGATCCAAATAATATTAATGCTCAGTTGCCACCCGGAGTTGAAATTTCAAATAAGAAGGTAACTGACAAACTAAAACTTTTTCAATAATTAGCTAAATTTTAATTCTATTTATTTATTTATGAAATTTAGTGTGCTAATTGTAATCGTGACGCAATGGCTGAATGCTCCTTATGTAGAAGAACACCGTATTGTTCAACATTCTGTCAGCGTAAAGACTGGATAACGCATCAGAATGAATGTATTCGAAACAACGAACCTACTCAACAAATTATGCTGATAGTTGATCCTGAATGAAATTCAGTTGTGAGGTGAGTGAGAAAGTTTTTATTAAACTTTATGGAATTTAACAGAAATTAGAATTTATAACGTATTTTTTTTAAAAAAAATCAAACAGAAATTAGAATTTATAACGTATTTTTTAAAAATTCAAACAGAAATAAGGATTTATAACGTATTTTTTAAAAATTCAAACAGAAATTAGTATTTATTACGTATTTTTTAAAAATTCAAACAGAAATTAGAATTTATAACGTATTTTTAAAATTCAAAACCCTCTTAAATGTTCTGTAAGATTCTTAAAAGTAACTTGTATTGTTTCCTGATGAGCATTACAATAGTTAAAAAAATTTGGAATTGTATTGTTCTAAGAAAGGAATTTATAGTGTTTTAGATATGGCGACTGCTGAAGGAAACATTTATATGGCTTTTTAACATAGTTGTAAGTTTTTGAAACATTTGAAGGGTTTTGGAATAACAATTGTAATGTTTTATGAAAAACAATTAAAAAGTTTTCAGAAATTAAACTTTTGAAACATTTCTTGACATTTCAAATTCAAAATGACCGTTATTTTTAAATATCATAATTTTCCATCAATAACTAACAAATTCAATCTCTTTCTTCTCATTTTAGCAAACCAATATTGAAAACCATCATTTTTAAATAGAACCTCCTTAAATTTATGTTTAAAAAAATCATCAAGAAAAATGTAACAAGTACCATGAAAATAATGGTACAACTATGAATATTAAAACATTACATTTGAGACTTAGTTTCATCACATACTACAAATTTATCATCAAAAGTACAATTTTTTAATTAATTTCAATTTTTTTGTTTCTCTCGACTCGTGTGGAAAATAATCTTGGAACCAAACGAATGAAGAAGAAGAGGAGAAGAAATTCGTGGAAATTAAAGCGAAACTTGTTTTCCTTTTAAAAAATACACTTAACTACCTACCTAACATTGTTTAATTCCTTTCATCATTTTATTATTAATTATTTTAATTAATTTATGTTTCTTTTTTTATTTCATTCTTTTTTTATTGTCTTTTTATTAATTCTTTTTTTGTTTGAGACTGATGGTTGGATGGATGTGATTTAAGTGAGTGATAATGGCACTTGTGCACAGGTGAGAACCGTACAATTTCTTGATAATTTGTAGGGTTTTTCTAGCAAAACCATTCAAGTTATTTAGAAATTGTATGGTTCTAATGAAAAAAACCTTATAAATTATTAAGAAATTGTACGGTTCTCATCTGTCTGCAAGTGCCTGTTCTTTATTCTCATAGACCATCCAAAACCTTCACATCCTCTCTTTTTTTTTGTTTTAATTTTCTTCTTTAATTCTTTTATATTTGAATGATGATTGATGTTGAGGAAATGAATGTTGGTTTGCTACCAACTCAGATTGTGGAAAGAGATAAGAAAAATGGAAGTGCAGTGAAAAAAAAAATATTAATTTATGTAAAACACAAGAATGCAGAAAGATGTTTTCCTTACTATACAAATTGGAAATAACTTCTTAAATATGTAGCTTAAGTCATTTTTCTTAAAAAAATGTAAAAGAGATGTGATTGGAAAATGGAAAGAATTGGATGAATTATTGTAGTTGCTTGATTACAAGGTATAGAGTTGGGATGATGGTTGCAAGTTCAATCTTAATTTGCTGCTTAATTGTGTTCATTTTTGAAAGTAAAAATAGTCAAAATTTTGTGTTTAGCAGTAAATTTATCAAAATTCTAGTGAGTATGGACCAACCTTAAATGATGCTTATCAAAAAAGTTTAGAAAATTTTTTAAAGCAAGCCAAAAATTATGAATTCAAATTATTTAACTAATCCAGTTAATCATCAATCTCAACTTCACTGCACAGTGATCAATCAACATTCAAAACGTAAACATCTTTAGCCAATAGAAGCAATTCTATGTTTCTATGACTTAAGAGACTCAAGAATGATGAATAATTAATCTGATTTAGATTTTAAATTTGATGACTATGTGAGACGTGAATAATCGGTTTATTTGTCAACTAAATTTCTTCTAAATATGCAATTATGAAAAAAAAGTTAATTAATTAAGTCGATTTCATCATTGTTCAACCAAATATTACATTAATGTAAAGAAAACAAGTAATTGAAAATAATTAATTAATGTGAGGATTAAGGAACACAAAAAAATAAAACCATAAACTTTTTCATCAAACTTCTTTTTTCATCTTCAGTAAAAACACAATAAGAAAAAAATATAATTAAATAAAGTATAAATTGCAGCTTAAGAAGCTCGTAAATCCTTTATGTTTAATATGAGAAAAAAAAAATAAAATATTAGTTTTGAAAGGAGAATATGGATATGTTTTAACATTAAGTACTTTATGTCATAAATAATATTAAATGAGATATAAATTAATTAAAATGTGTGAATTTCAAACCCAATTTGAGTCGAATTTTGCATTGAATTGATTTTGGAAATTTTAACGGAAATTTTGAATTTGAAATTTTTAACAGAAATTTTGAATTTAAGATATTTTTTACGGAATTTTTGAATTTGAAATATTTTTAACGGAAATTTCGAATTTGAAATACTTTTAACGGAAATTTAAAGCAAAATTATTAATGAAAATTTTGAATTTGAAATTTTCAACTGAATTCAGTTTACAAATTTGAAAAACAAACTTATTTAAAGATTCTTCTTTATGTCTAAATGAAATCTTAGTTAACTCAACCTACTAACTCATCATAGCCAACGCACAATCAATAAAGCAATTTTATCTCAACGATTCATTAAAAACTTGCTGAATTTAACTAAAAAATTCAAATTTAAACCGTTAAAAATTCCAAAATTTTCTCTGTAAAACAAGCTCAAAATTGTTCAAACCAAATAAAAAAATTCATGGAAATTGCATAAAAATGAAGTTTTGAAAATGTCACGGATTTTTGTAAAATAAAATAAAAAATTAATTAAAATTAAAGAGAAAAAAAAAAATATTGATAATGAAGAAATTACAAGAATTATAAGAGGAAGTAAAAGTAAACAATTTTTATACGACATTGTAAGTAAAATTAGAAAATCATACAAATGAGTCAGTAGATTTTAAATTAGTGGTAAAACGTAAGCAGCTGTTCAGTTTAATTCTAAAGAAAAATGAATGAAAATAACAACAACAAAAAAAAAGTGAAGGAATCCAACGTAGTTTCTGTTTCAATTCTTTTTAGATGTAATTTTGTCATCCACTAAACTGAAAATTATGAACAAAGTTCTTTTTCTGATATATTGAAAAATAATAAAAATTTAAATAAAATGAGTGTAATTTTCTTTTATTCTCAATTTTTTCTACTTTTCAACTTTTTTTTGTTTTTCTGGAAGATTATACAGGGTTTTAACTCTTTATTTATTACATTATCCTAAGATTTAATCTTTTGTGTACAGAATTTCAGGTTAATATGGATGAATTTTAGAGATACCACTGACTTATACAGGGGGTCCTCGATTTGCGTCACTTCGATTTGCATTATTTCGATTTGCGTTACAAAAATTTTATATACCAAAATATTCGATTTGCATTATATTTTGACCGTTATTTCGATTTGCATTATGTTTTTGTTGATATTTTTGTTTACAAAAAGCTTAACGTCTTTAAAAAATTCAAATTTTTACCACATTTTTCAGCAAAAATTTTTTGTTTACATATCAAAACAAAGAAAAATATTTGTAATTTTTCTGTAAAATTTATTTTAGCTTTTGAAATGCAAATTAATTGTTTTTAATGTTAAATATTTATAGCAATAAGAAATGGCACGTTCTTAATTTAACTTTCTTCAATGCTAACACATCAATTTTAAAGAAAAGTCAAGTCTTAAAATAATACCTACACATTTTTTCTGGTAAAATTTTCTTGAATTAAATATTTAATTAACATGAAATGCTTCAAGTAAGACAGTAATATGCAATATTAACATTTTGCATTAGAATTAAGAGAAAAATCTTATCAAAAAACTCAAAATATTTACATATTTTTGAGTTCAGGAACCAAATTGAAAATTTGTATGGATTTCTTTGTTCGATTTGCGTCATTTCGATTTGCATAACATTTTTCCGGTCCCAAACAGTAACGCAAATCGAGGACCCCCTGTATACTGATTATGAACAGTGATGCGAGAGTTTCGACAACGATCGTGATTAATATTGACATTTTGTCAAACTTAATTATACAACTTGTAAGAACAAATTTAGAATAAATGAAGATATATTTGTAAGACTTGGGTTCAAATCCCAATTTTCAAAAATCAGAAATTATAGAAATAGATCTTTACGATCTTTTTTTTGTATTTTTCAACGACAAAGAAAGAAAAGTACAATTTTACCTTCAATTATTTAACACATGCATCAAGATTCTAAACTATCATCACGAAAAACTCTCAAAACCATAAAGTCTGTTTCTAGCCTGCCTCAAATGTATATTTAGCTGTTGTATTCATAAACCAGAAGCCCTACTTCGTTTTGTTAGGTAAAATAATAATAAAAGAAAATCAAGATATTAAAAAAACAGTTTTATTGAAAAAATTTTTTTGTTGAAATTTATAGCTTCAAGGTAAACAAAACTAGGTGGAATCGTGAAATCAATGTTTTCACTTCCTCATCCAACTCGACTTCAACGTTCTGAAATTCTGCAGCTTTTTATTATTTTTATTTATAATATATAATTTCTTATCATTTTTCATGTACTCGTTATATATTAACAGTGACCAGATTATTATTCAAAAGAGATATTAATGGATTTTTTTAGTACGTGTTCTGATCTCTAAAAATGTATACACTTTTTCTTCTAATATTATTATTTTTAATTATCTTTTCTCTTTATACAAGGCATCTTTCATCATAATCTCTGCTTTACACCACCTCTTTTTTTAGTATCTAAATATATATGTCTGTGTTCTGTTTATATATATTACATTACATGCAAGGAGCTTATTAAACATTCCATTTTCACATAAAAAATATGTAAAACTAAAGCTCAAATGTCTCTATTTTCATTCATAATAATAATTAAAAAACATTCTTTAATATAAAAGCAAATATTTTTTTTTTTCCATTTCAATTCTTTGGTAACTGACTTCTTTGCTTGCTTTTTTTTAGTTTTGTTTGTGTTTTCTGAGGGGAAATTCATTCTCATCCATAGATCGAGCTGCAAATTGTAGGAAAATTAAGGTCCTACATTTTATCTAAGTTTTAATTTTCCAGCAATTCATAACTCGTGTAAGTTAATTCATCAATTTTAAAAAACAAATTTGACTAAACTATATAAAAATATGTTAAAAACATGTAAAACAATTGTGTTAAATAAGTTCAAATGTACTCAGTATGGGAAATTACATTTCCACAATTATTTTTCATTCTTTAGGTATTTTTTTGGGGGTCGTTCACTTGTGACAAATCCATCAAAACTTTAATATTTGTTGGACAAGACAAGTGAATAAGCCCAGGTTTTTTTTGTGTGTTTAAAATTTCTGGAAAGCACAAAATTTGTTTAAAAATTTTTCATTAAGCTGTGCTTTACAAAAGCCTCTGTTAATCTCTCAAAATATCTTTTTTGTTGATGTCAAAGATGTAAATGTCATCTTTATTTTGTAAAACGAAATCCACAAAGGCATTGATAGGGCCAATTTCATCCAAACTCATTTGATCGTTGCGAGACCAAACCTAAACATAAATAAATGAGAATATCACTTAAAATGCTAATCATTAGACTTTATGAGTTAGTTTCTTACCATATTTGGACCAAATACTATTGCCAAATTTGATGATGTCATTTTATTAAAATCTTTTCTATCCATAATCTACGATACGAATAAGAATTGAAAAAGGAAATGATTATTGAGAATTTATGTAAAACTTAAGGATCTTACTTGAACTAAGAATTCGATGATATATTTAAAGAGCTCATAATTTTCAACAGGTAATTTCTCACGAAGAATTAATTTTACATTTCTTGATCTCTCCTCTTTTGGCCAGTCTGTAAAAATTTAAAAAAGAAAACAAAAAAATATAAAATTTATGCGTCAAACTTTTTCTTTTTCGAGAAATATTTCGTTGTGCTTTATGGATTAAAACAGTTAAAACTGTTTTTATCACTCGATTACATTTGAGTTTCGGCCAAAACAACTTTTATCAAGTCATAAATGAATCATTAAATGGAAATTGCTAGTTCAAATATTTGATGAAATTGTGAGATTTGAATTTTAAACAGATATTTGGGATTTAAAATATTTAAGATTTAACGACTTTTTGATATTCAAATGAATTTAGGATTTTGAAAAATTTTAACGACCTTTTTCAAAATTCAAAAGTCAGCGATTTTTAAAATTTGAATTCTAATTTTTTTCGTTAAATTTTCAAAAATCTAATGTCCGTTAGATTTTGAATTCTAAATTTCCGTTAAATATTGCACTTTTATTTCATCAGCTCTTCATGAACCACAAAATATCATGTATGTTTACATATTTATCCAATTTAACACGCATAGATTCAACAATCAATTTCACCAAATAATAGTGTAAACACAAAGGCCATAAACACCGTAAACTAGTTTATGTACACTAATCTAGCGTGTCCTTTAAATAATTAAGAAGAAACGTTAAACGGTCAATCAAGCAGTGTGCAACGATTAAATTAAAGCATTTCGTAACACTGAAACTTACCTAAAAATTGAATTATTTCATCATAAAGCTCATACGTTAGAAGTGGCTCATGAAGATCTCTCAAGAAGGTCTTTAAGATTCCAGCAACAACGTGTGTATCCTCACTTGACATATCAACTGACGCACCTTCATTTATCTTCCTTTTTAATTCATTTATTCGTGAAATATTTCCACTTCTCCTGAAAATTCCTTCTGTATCTATGACTAAAAAAAGGTTTTTGAAAGAAAAAATTTTAAGCATTTTTTTGTTAGATTAAGCCACAAAAACATGTAATTTACCATCAGATAATGATAAGTGATCCACACACATTCGAACGACAGGTGGAATATAATTTAAGCATGGACTGTTTTCATTAATGAATTTTAGTGTCACACCAAACTGAAAAATGAAGCATGTTAGCAAACAAAATGACAATCTGAATATTTTCTTGGATCTTACTTGTGTGGTTTTTGGAGGATTTGTAAGTGACAATTTGCTGCCGTTGCGTGAATTATTGTTATTTAACAGTGATGACTTTTTGGATGACAAATTAAGTTTCTCGTCGAATCTATTCGAAATATGGAAAATTGATTGATTTTAAATTAGCTTTGAGTTTATGGACATTGATGATTGAAGGGAATTTTGACAATTAATAAATTTTTGTTCCAAACGATTTTTTGAAATTTGAATTTTAACGGCATTCAAATTTCAACGACCATAAAAAATTTAAATTTTCTTCGTCAAATTTTCGTTAAAAGTTCAAATTTGTACAGGGGCGTTTCCACGGATTGAATTTTTCAAAAATTTCGTCTTTGAGTTAAAATTTCTCTTAAAAGAGCTATCCAGACGATTAAAAGACTAATTTATGTCATGTAGAATGCTGAATTCTGTTTATTTCTCTTTACATCTCACCTTAAAACGTATTCGTTGATGAAATATTTGAGTTTTGATGAGCGTTGGTACATTTCAAAATGTGGAATTTTTAACTTTAAACAAAAATTTCACACTATTTAGACATCCAGACAACATTTTACTGCCGTTTTCATGCACATGGTGTTTACTTTTATATATTTCAATGCTTTAATTCAATTTAAACACATTTATTAAAAAGAAAAATGAAAAATTTGTGAAAATTTTATGAAATGTACCAACAAAAAGCGTTTACTTGATTTTTCAAAAAATTTGAAAATGAAAAAAACCGTTAAACTAGATACTAAAAATAAACAATTTGACTTGTTTAAATGCTAAGTTAAATTAATTTGTGATCGAATTGCTGACATTTCTTAAAAATCAACTGTAATATTAACTTATTTTAAGCTATTTGTGTATAATTGTCGATATTTGTTGAAGTTCAAAAATTTCAAGTAGAAGAAGAATTACAAGCGATTTTTAAGAAACTCCATCAATCCGTGGAAATGCCCACAGCTTTAACTTTTTAACTGTTTTTAAGTCAAATTTGAAATTTAACGTTCAATAAAAATTTGAAAATTTTCGTCAAATTTTCAAATTTCAAAATTACAAAATTACAAATTCCAGCAAATACTCACTCTCTGACATTATCGGGTACAATAAGATTCTTTTGACTCAACAAAATCTTCAATTCATCGATACTCGAAATGTAAATCAATTTATTCTTAAATTTCTCGCTGATGAGAGGCTTAAAGAAGAACCAAACCATTTTGATAAAGGTCGTCGGATGGACGACATAAAGCTGCTTCAAATTCTTCTTAAAACTCCTATCCAATTCCTTATAAGAGCTCCATAAAAATCCTAATGATGGCTTACTGATATCTTTAAGTCCTTGATGGAAGTACGCAATAACATAATCATTTTGAACATATTGCTCCATTGTTTTAATGATAAAATCAATAAATAATGAATTGTTGAGGTTTTTACGTTCGGGAAGTCTACACGCATAAATTGCAATTATTGGCTGTCCATTCTTATCAGTTCCAATATAATCAATAAATTTACGCTTGCTAAAATCTAATCGTATCGCATCCTCATCTATATCTGGTGGTTTAAGTTGTTCTTCATAATTATCAGCATCTAAATTTGTTAAATTTGATGTCGATCGTACAGGTCCTTCAACTTCATTAAAATCACCCGACATAAAGCTCTCATCTTCAAATAAAATTTGACTGTTATCATTCAATTCAGGCGCAATTTGTGTGAGTTCAGAATCATCAAATTCTAAATTAGGCTCATAATCATGCCAATCTGACAGACTTGGATGTGGATCTTCTGTCTCAAATGGGCCTATATTGGCAGCTATATTGAGTGTTCGGTGAAAATAAAAGGAAAAATTAATTTTTTTTAACACATTTGTGACATAAAATAAAAAACAGGTTTTCCACAATGGTCTGAAATCGAAAAAAATGTTCAAAAATACAAAAAAGTCATGTCTTTTAAACTTGATCTTTTGAATGCAGTATTATAAAACATAAACTGACACATCATCTGTGAAAATATCAAGCTTCTAATCGTTGTCTAACTCCGTAAACCATTAACGAAAGTCACGAAAAATTTGTTTACAAAAACATCATGAAAAAGTTTTCATAAATTTTTCTACTTTCTGTTGTTTGTTTCACATTCTAATTGCTGTCAATAGCTTAATTATTGCTCAAATTTTATGTTAAAACTTATAAAACATTAGTCACTTCCTTTATCATTAGGGAAAATGAATTTAAATTTTTGAAAATTTCCAAAACTTTAAATGCTCATAAGTTAAAAAGGGGTTTTCGGGGGTCTCTGAAACCTACCAGAATACAAATATTGAGTCTTTATTTACCTTCTAATCATGCTCTTGTAACCTCCTTTTACCTCCTTTTCCAGAAATTTGCATTTTAATTTCACTTGTTTTTCCATTTTTTTCCATACAAATTTGTCCGTGCATAAAATTTTTTGAGAAACAATTTTAAATTTTTAATGAAAAATCATATTTATCCTTAATATTATAAGCTCATATTTTCAGAGATGTATGATTAAGGCATGACAAAGCTATTGACACTTTCAAAATAAGGAAAATCAACTAAAACTTTGCGACCTCTAAAGTTTACACCAAAATATAAATTTTAAACATTTTTTTCGATTTCGGACCATTGTGTTTTCTCAAGTACATTGAAGGTCTTGAAAAATTGCCTGTTAAGTCAAGTAATTAGCACCATTGACATACAAAATACGAAAAAATCTTTTATCTTCTTGCTTTTGCTTAACAATTCATTCATATCTTAACGGCACCGACTAACTGACAATACAAGAAAAGAAGCAGTAACAGCAACAAAAGTACAGAGAGCACACGCGAAATTATTATTAAATCTTTATTTCTTTTTCGGGCTCTTTATCTCTTTAAAGACACACCGTTGTAAAGAGCAATCAACCGTTGTCGTTCAAATGATATTTAGTTGTGTTCCAATAGCTTAATATTATTATTTTTTCATTCACATGAATGCCTACCTACTGTAAAAAATTTGCATCTTGTAGCCATGATGTAATTTTGAGTGCTGCGGCCTTCACACAAGTAATATATTATCGAAATCTATATATTTTTTAAACGCCTTACGTGTGTGTGATTTCTTTAATTCCAACTTTTTTTTCTTTTCTTTTCTCTTTGATTTCGATAACCTTTTCATACTTAATATTTTTTTTTTTTTGTTTCGTTTGTTGATCAATGCAACATTCTTGACTAGAAATAACTTTCATGGGTTTTGAAATATGTGCTTTTGATTGCTGCATTTTACTATCCAAAGTAAAGGCTGCGCAAAGGCTTTATGAGCACGCAAAGGCTTCGAGAATTTGATTGATTTGTTGTTGATTTAGGGGTTTTTTCTTTTGGAAATAGAGCTTTGTTCAGAAATAATTAATTTTTTACGTACGTAAATTTAAGCTTTTTTGACGCATGTAATTTGAGTTTTTTAACGAATATAATTTAATTTAATTCAAACTTTTTGACGTACGTAATTTGAGCTTTTTAACGAACATAATTTAAGCTTTTTGACGTACATAATTTGAGCTTTTTGACGTACGTAATTTAAACCTTTTAAAGTTTATAATTTAAGCTTTTTGACGTACGTGATTTAAGCTTTTTTATGAGCATATTTTGAGATTTATCACGAACGTAGTTTAAGCTTTTTTACGTACGTAATTTGAGCTTTTTGACAGACATAATTTGAGCTTTTTGACGTACGTAATTCAAGCTTTTTGACGTACGCAAATTGAGCTTTTTGACATACTTTACTCGAGATTTTTGACGAAAAACCAACCACTTAATCCATTAAGTAAAACCCAACATACATATTCCTTTTAATATCATTTTCACAAACCATGTGTCAAAACTATTTCAGGATGTGAAATAATAATTGAATATGAAAAAAACTTACTAATCCATTTAATTTTTTAATGAAAATTTTAATTAAATTTCAGGTAATGTTACACATGTCTAAAAATTTTATTTTTTTCCATAGTAACTACAGCATATAGACCAACAATTGATGAATCAACAATACAACAGCAAAAACAACAACAAAATGCATTAACTATCAACCCCAATTTATCATTACCCTCTTTGCGTGTCTATATTTCATTTAGCAAAAAAAAAATGTTTTTTAGTTCCATGCAAAAAAAAAAAGTTATGAGTTTCCTTAGCTAGTTTGCCGCGCTTGCTAATAAGAATTAGCATAAAAATAATAATTTTTGCAGCCTGTAGAATAATTTTAAAATTTTTTAAACAACAACATATGTGTAACAAATAGGAATAATAAAGGAACTAGGAAAAGTGTGAATTTCCCGAGTATAAAGTCCATAATAAAAATTTGTCAGGAACTTAAACATGTTGTGGAACTTTATGAGCTCATAATTTTTCATTATTTTACAATAAAGTCTATCAATAAACGTTCCCTCAAAAGATAATGAATGGGAAATCAAGTAAAATGTGTAATGAGACTTTATTTATAGACATTTAGCACTTTTGACTCGCTATGTGTGCAAATATTTAGCTTAGAATGTTTCACAGCTCTTATTAATGTAAAAAAAAAATACAACAAAACATAACTTCCGCTTTTGCGTATTACAAGACTAAAGAAAGATTTTTAATTCGCAAGAAATACTTCAAATTCCGTGTGATTTATCAGTGATTCATCATTTATTAACGAAATAAATTACTTGACATTTTGAATTGCTAGTAATATGAGGATTTAATGGGTCTATCAATTGAACGGTGATGTATTTATTTTAATGGAAAAGAAGATGCTCATTGCCTTCCATTCATTCATCTTTTCTTTCTCACGAGCATGTAATGAATCATTTATGAATTTAGGATGGATTTGACTTCATTTTTCTTAATAAAATAAAGCTAATCAAACTAATGCATATGAGGGTTCTGTATATCTTTTCATTGTTCCTTCCCTGTTGCATATTCTCGGTACTGAACTGTACATTATCAATCATATTGTCATATTGACTTTTTTTACGGTTGTAAGTCAGTTTATGTGCTATTTAATCGATTATTAGTGTTTATAATCTCAGACATCACATTTTGTCGTGAATGAATTCTTTGACTGGCCTTGACAGACAAGTTTGAATGCCTTATCAAAACATCCAGTTTAATTGCACTGGATCTTAAAGTTTTGATGTCAATATGAATGAATTAGGTGATGTTATTGAACTAGATTGTTATAGACAGCAAATACACACCTGGAAATCTCTGTGGTAAACTTTTATTTTCAACAGTTTCCATTTTTGGAATAAATTTTTTTTATTTTTTTGTGCAATAATTCTTTCAGCTTTTAAATCTTAACTTATAGTATTTCTTTTATATTTTTATCACTATTCGTTGTATTATGATAATTAACGTCACTAATTCCACAAAAAGATTATGAATCATCAACTTGTTTTAAATTTTATTTGATTTTTTTGGTGACATATTCACAAAAATATTTAATCTTCATTTTTTTGATATTTTCATTATAATTATTAACTTAACGTAAATGTTTTATGTTTTTAACTCTTTAAATGATCAATATTCTGTACACAAATGTATTAAATATATTATTTAAACGTGCTAATTAATGATGAAAAAGTTATACTTCACAATTTTTTGATTCTTTGTTCAGTGAGGTAAATTTTTTCAAAACATAAATTCCTTCCCCTTGAAAATGACCGTTAATTTTTCAAATTTGAAATTTTGAGATTTAACGAATGAATTTGAATTGTTGCAATACGTTGTATTTTTAACGAAAATTTCAACACTTTTTGATTAAATTTTTAAAATTTTTCAACATTTTGCTATTTTTTTCAACATTTCTAAACAATAAATCAGATCACAATAGGCTGTTTATTATGAATAAAATTGCAATTGTTAAATTTTCAATTTTTTTTAAAAAATTTGTTATAAATTCTGATAAATTTGTGATGATAATAATGAAATAAGCAAATAAATACAAAATAATTCAAAATTAATGACTTTAAAAATATCAACTAACTGAATCGAAACGATCGAATCGAAACGGTTCAAAAATATCGAAATTTTCGATTCAAATTTTTAAAAACCGTTACAAATTGTTATATTATTATTTTTACCATACAAGTCTTCAAAATCAATAATCTTAAGTTCAACGGTTTTTAAAAATTCAAATTAAACGGGATAGGTACTTTATAGTGGGGCATTGGACGTTGTTGGAGTAAAAATATTGAAAAATGCCTATAATTTCAAAATTATCCAATATTTCTCAGGTTGCAAGCCTCTTGAGGTCACCAGCAGCATCGAGCATCATTCAAAATGGTAAGTCAAATACATATTACAAGGAACTACCCAAAAACATTCCATATTTCCATGAAAATTATCAAAACAAAAAAATTGTCCAAATGATTAAATAATCAAAACAAATTTTGATAAAATAGATTAATGTTAATGTTAATCTAATTGTAGCTGCTCGTAATATGGGATCACACGGACCACGTGTATTTCCAATGATACCGACAAGAATGCAATGGCATAAATTCAAGGATACATTTCATTTCTACGTCATGCTCGGTGTTATTCCTGTAACTGCCATCATTTTCTACTCTAATGTCTTTATTGGTCCTGCTACATTGACAGAGATTCCAGAAGGCTATGAGCCAAAACATTGGGAATATCATAGACATCCAATTTCGAGATTTATTTCACGTTATATTCACAATTCACCACAAGAAGAGTACGAGAAGCAATGTCATGTTATTAATGAGGAACAACAGAAGATGAGACTTCGTAAATTGGAAGCTGAAATTAAGGCAAAAATGGCTGAACGTCGTGATTATCAAGCTTATTATTATCGTCCAGTTATGGCTAAATATCACAGAGTTGCTAAACAAGTTGCTGAAGAACTTGAGGCACTTGAAGGTGAACGTTAAGCAAAATTATTAAAAAACATTTAAAGAATGAGAAGAACATTTACTATTAAATGTGCTGTAGAATATTATTTGAAATATATTTAAAAAAAAAAAATACTTTGAAAAAAAAAAATAGCATTTTAAAGTTTCCGGTGCCCGAAAGCTGTTCATTATAAATTCTTTATGCAGAAATCAATAATCGATCAAATTCCAGGAATTACAATATATATTCTTCATTAAATCAATAAGTCACGTCTTATTTCATCGATTCGTTTTGTTGCTAGTTAGTTCATCTGCATTCAGATGATGCCATGCCTCGCAGTATAGGAAATCATATCCAAAAGAATTTCAAAAAAAAAAACTACATTAAGATTATTTTCTTCTTTAATAACAATAATTATTCAAAATTAAAAAGGAAATGAGCACGAAGAAGGTAGTCAAAGAGAAATGGACAATTTTTCTTAAGAAAAAAATATTTTTTATTATTATGATTGCCGGAAATTTGTGATTTTATCTGTTGCTGTTGCTTTTAAGTCTACTAAGTAACATATACGGCATTTTAAATTATGCTTATGATGATGTCATTTAATTACTAATTGGACGACAAAAAAAAAATCTGAAAAATCATTTCGGAAACTCTAGCATTGAATTTTAAGTGGACAGGAATTACAGTTGCTTAAAATTGGTAAAAAATGATATTTTAATCCAGGGTGTGGAACTGATCAAATTGATCAAAAATGATCAAAAATGATCAAAAATGATCAAAAAAAATGATCAAAAATGATCAAAAAAGATCAAAAATGATCAAAAAAGATCAAAAATGATCAAAAATGATCAAAAATGAATTTGATCAGTTCCGCACCCTTGATTTTAATTTGCACGGTAATTTTTAGAAAATTTAAATTTCAGAACCATACAAATTTTATTGAAAAACAATAGAACCATACAATTGTTTTAATGAAACATTTGTATTGTTTTGATCAAGCATTTATGTAGTTCTCAGAAATTGTATGGTTTTCAAACATTTCGAAACATTTGTAAGGTTCTTAAAGTCAAAACGTATGATAGTAATTTAAACTGTACAATTGTCACAATTAGAACATTTGTAAGGTTTCAGGTAAGTTTCTAACTGCATTTGTATGACTTTCGATCATTTCAAAACTATTGTGTTGCTTCTCAACATTCAAACCTAATAAATCATGAAAAAATCATACATTTTCATCTCCTGAGTCACTGAAATGCATCTCTGACAAAGCCATACTTAATCTCAACAGCCATAAAATGCAATTCGAAGAAAAACGGAAGTCATCGTAATTCTTACACAGTTCTGAGGCATTCATCATCTAGCTTCTAACAAATTGCATAACACATAGTCTAATCTGTGAGTTAACATTATAAAAACCAGAGAAAAAAAAATTGTCGACAGCATAACTGCAGTAGTGATAAGGAAGAGACGCTTCAGTCATTTGATTTCTAATTTCCCGTTGAAGCATTAATTTTCATCATTAAATAGTTATGATATAATTTATTCACTTCCCGCAACCAACCAATGCATTTTAAGTTTGATTTCCTTTCGTCAGCATCGACTTTTTTTTGTAGCTCTCATACATTTTATTACTAAACGATTAAAAGGGAAATCAGCATTAAAAGGAAATTCTATAAAAAAAAAAAATATGAAAGAATCTTGAACGTAGTTTATGCTGAAACACATCGGAAATTGATGGCAATAAAGTTAAGTTGAAAGCTGGTGCTTAATAAAATATATAAAAAAAAAAAATTCTGACGGGAAGTGAATTTATTTTTTCTCAGAAAAAACTGCTTGTGATCGTAGATTTGTGGTTTTTTTGATGAAAATCAATGTATCCTGTATGCATACACAACATAACTAAATTATAAACCCTATTCAGCTTCCTTTTTTTCCTCTTTCTTCATGAATGGATGGATATAAAGAATAAATTTATGCACCTGCCTTTTTGCAGGCATGTATGTACAACAAGAAAATTTGTTATCGAGTAACAGCAAAGTAAAGGAAGAGGAGATGGAAAGGAAGAAGAAGGCATTTTCATCATCAACATAAACCTACAAAAAAAAAATTACACAAAAAATAAGAATTAAATGCAGAAAGAGCACCAAAACAGAATGATGATTTAGAGTGTGCATGCAGCACCACAGCACTCAATGAAAGGAAGCCGTATTTATGTTTAACATTCTAAATTTGTTACGGTAGACAGAGAGCAGCGGAGAGCGACAATGTGCATTTTTAAATCACATAAAAAAAAATATGAATAATATGCATGCTCACTTTCAACCTTGAAGAAGGACACGATATCGTGTGTGTTATGAAACAACAAAGAAAAAAAAATAAAGCCACAAATCCGAGGCAGTCGAGAGATTGTGTAAGAAATAAGAGAAATGAGATGAGAGAGAGAGAAAAGATGCAGGATGAAAAATGTGTATCATAAAATTGCTGCGATATTCATTCACCTCAACATATATTATAATAAAAATCCGCATTCTTAATTCCCTCTTCATTTCATATCCATATAGTCAGCAGTCAGCCAACCAAGTCCGAAAAGAAATAAAAAATTTAAATGAGCACAAAAAACTGATTTTTTTTTATTATTTCTTTTTCTTTAAGCATCCATCGATCTTTACTCGAATCATTTTTTATTCTTTTACAATCTCCAAACAAGCAACAACCCTCTCTCCTGCGTAAGTCAGTAGCATTTCTTAATTCTTTTTTTTTCTTCTTTATTTTTTTGTGCTGTGTGCTGTGCTTCATGGAGAAGATCAGATGAAGAAGAATGTATGTGAAAGAGAAGAAGGAATGAATAAAAAAAATCATATTAAAACAAGAAAAAAATAAGAGGAGATCAGTCTCTGTATATGAAGGCACAAGCAAATGGTATAGAAATTGTGGTGGAAAAATGGAATTTAAGAAGCATTTTTTCTACTTTTAATGAGTTGTTTTGACTCCAATTGATCCAAAAAATGATGCATAAGTGCTTTAAAATAGTAAATTTCAAAGTCAGGGCTGAGATATAGGCCCTGAAACAACCATATAATTCCTTGATAATTTGTAAGGTTTTTCTAATAAAATCGCACAAATTCAAACAACACCTTACAAATTATCAAGAAATTGTATGGTTTTCACCTATGAACAGGTGCCTTTTATCACAACCCTTTACTAAAGTGTGTGTTGTGATACATTTTTTTTTCTGAAGAAACCAATTTCTAATCTTTAGAAATAGGGCAGGACCTCAAAAAACTCGTTTTGATTTTCTTAATTCTTGATTTTATCCACCATTTTATTAAATCCACCTTCTGAATCATATCTTTTCACTAATAGTGTTTTTGTACAAGATTTTAAGGTTATAATTGATAATTTAACCTTTGCATCTTGAAAACTTACTATATTGACTTTCCATAAACCTTTTCTAATCAAAAATACTCAACAGTATCATCCAGACAACTCCAAACCATGTTTAATATAAAATTCAACACAAAACTCCTTGAAAACTCAGCTAACCGAGATGTGGAAGCAAAGCGATAAAAAGACAGTTGTAAAAGACAAAAAAAAAATGGTATGATGGATTAAAAAGAAGTCCGTCCGAATGAATGCGGAGTCATAATAAAAAATGAGAAATTTAAAAGCACAGCGACTGGTGAGGAGGGCACAGACCTGGTCAAAAAAAAAATCGAGGCAATAACAACAAGAAGTAATAAGAGGAAAGAGAGATAGGCACACAATTGAAGAACAGAACGAAGTAAAGAATCGTGGTGTGGATATTTAATATTGACGCGTGTTCGAGAGTAAAAAAATATAATTTTAATAATATCCCATAATATCATATGAAGTTTCCAGGAATTGAATGCATGTTGAATTTTATAAATCATCACAGCAATTTTTTTTTAAATAATTCTTTCCTCTTCTTTCTCTTCTACTACTTCTTACATACATAGAATTGAAATCTTAAAATCTCAATTTTCAAGTAATTTTTTTTTTGTTCATATATTAATCTGTAGAAGTCATCAGGTAGCGATTATACATGCCGCGTAATTAATAATAGACATATTGTTGTAAAGCCTATCAGACAATCTGTTTGGGATTTCAAGGAACAACAAGAAAGATTTATGATTGATAATTTCTGTGCGTTTAATTAGAGACATTGTAATCCTTTGCTGGAAATTTACGCAATTAATGAAAGATCTTCAATTAAAGCTTGTTAATACAGGATGGGTTTATAAAGAATGGGACAAGATATGACCGGAAACTTACTAGACTGAGCATTAATTGATACAATTACCTCGAAGATCAATTATTGAAAGTTAAGTTTAATTTAATGAAGGTTTTGAGATCAGAAAAGATTAAATTGCAATGATTTGTTCGAAGATTTAAATGACAGTCATCTTTTAGTGTTTTGAAGGCGCTGAACAAAGGGAAAGATCAATTTAGTGAGAATTTTACTTGAAAGGATCATGTTTTGTAATTTATAACAGTCTAACCTAAAATTGATGACTAGAATTTGAAGAAATCATGATTTTAAAACATTTTTCCAAAGTAAGAAGCTATTAAATTTTTGAACTTAATAAAATAATTGGATTAAACAAATTTCTAAACATTTCAATCCAAAAACAAAGATCCAATTCGAATTCTTAAAAAACAAAAACAGAGCAAAATCTCCAATCTCTTAACCCAAAAATTTATTGAAAACAGTCTTCATGATACAAGTCGCCTAAACAAATTCCATAAATTCCAACAAGAACAACTATTAAGCTCAATTCTGGAATGTTTTTGTCGTCAATAACAACAAAAAAAAACAATCTTGTTTAAAATTTGCAAGAAAATAAAATGAAGTATAAACTGAAAAGAAATACGCAAAGTATTAAAATCCACATTAAACCTTCAAGCTTTAAATAAATTGGAGTTATTAAGATTTCCTTTATCAGCGCAAATTTACGCAACGTGCACGCCAATTCAACGGAATTCATTGAGAAAAACTCCATCATTTGATTTTAAATGTGAGCTAAAAAGAGTCAGAAATTGTCATGTTCACATTTTGTACAACCTTAAAAACTCCAATAACAATTTATATCGTCCATAATTTGATTTTATTTATATGGATATACATATAAGATGTCGCAAAAGATGTTGAAAGTATCTGATCGTCATGTATTTATTTTTTTCGAATATTTTTTTTTTTTTCTTAATCATCGATCGCCGTTGATCTCGCCTCGAAAGATGCTCAAAATTATATTCAAACGAGATGTATATAATCAAGTCAAGCAGTCGAACCCTAATAATCATCACCAAGCATTGCATTATGTAAATGAAAGTGCAAATGAAAGCCATACCCGAGGAAGAATATCTCAGTGTCTTTAATTTCAAATTAATGACTATTGAATAATTAAAAGTAAACAGCAGGTCGTGTTTTGAAAGAGAAAACAACGAAAGTTCAGACACTGGCTCAAAATTTGATAATGCGACAAGAGAAACACGTTCATTTAAACTACTTGAGTATGGATGGGGTCGAATAAATGATGTGAATATAAAAGATGGCAGGAGGGGTCAATATTATGTTTTGAGTACCAAATTGTAGTGTAGCATGGATTTTAGACATCCATGGGATAGCTGTTTAGAGATTTGAGTATTCTAACCTAAATTACCAGAATGGGTCAAATATTTAATGTTTTGGTGCTAAGGTAAGGTTCCCTAACCCACCCTAAACTCAAAACTTGACTTCTTGGCTGTTGTAAACAAGATTATTATAAAAATTTAAGATTTTCTTTAAGCATATTGTCATTTTAAGCTTAGCTACAAAATTTAACTGTTTTGTTTATTATTTCATGTACAGTTCCTAACTATTAGAATGACAATTTTAAATCTTTAAAATAGTTAATATCTAAATCAATACTCTAGATCCACTCATCCAAACCCTCTTAACCAATTAACCTTCACATGTCAAACATCATAACCAAACGTCCCCGAATGTACACTAAAGAATGATAAATAATTTATGTAAAAAAAGCAAAATTGATTGTAAGTTTCTATCAAATCTCTGGCGCCAATGATTTTTTTTTATTCGATCGCTTTCGACATTGATCGCATTTTCTCTTTCATGAATAAAAGTTAAAGAAGAGGTAAGGGAGATAGAGAGAGACACACAAACAAAAGAGAAATGAAAGCTCTTTTGCTGAAGAAACAATTTAATATCAGGTGCTAAAGATTGATTATTATGATTCGAAGAGACTGTAAAGCAAGGTAAATGACTGTGAAGTGATCAAAGAAACTGTTAATGATCTTGATCCTCACAATCCAGCTATCGTTCTTATTTTTGGCTCTTATAAAAGATTTTCTATGGATAATAATAGAAATGTATCTCAGTTTGTGGGCAACTTACATAAATGATGTGGTAAGTTGAGATGACTATATAATGACTTTTAAAATACAAAATTAATACGTTCCGCACACACAATCTATAAATTATGCCTGTCGTTTTTCTAGTAGCTAGTTTTGAGAGTTTGAGCCAACAAGTTATAAAATCAAATCAACGGGGGTCATGCGTAGCATAAATATAATTTTTCATGACTATAGCATACACCCAGCATCCATGTAACTCTATAAATTTTATATTATATGAATCAAAAAAAAAAAAGTCCGAGGTAAGAACCGTTAATGAAGATTTTTTTTTTTTTTTTGTTATCATGCTACACTTTTTATTACATTTTCATTTCATTTCAGTTCTGTTTTTTTATGTGTAGGAATTGTAGGAATGTAGGAAAAAGATTTTTTTTCTTTATTCTACACCTTACATGAGCAACAGAGTCGAGTGACGGCAATGGAGGGAAAGAAAAAAAAAGAATTAATAATTTGCAATCGACACCTTCCAATAAATAATTGTGAGGAGAAATAAAGCCTCCTCGTGCACTCACTTAATTGATCAATCTGTTAAATAAAAAAAATAGATGGAAGTGAGAAAAACATTTGAGGGAATAATGAATGAAACGAAGTCGTTAATTAATTACTTTAGCGCATTTTTCATTTTCTATTAGAGATAAATTGATACACAGTAATAGCATCATAAAGTATTTAAATTGATTGAAATTCCTAAACAAACTGAAGTTAAAATACTCCTGAATGAATGAGCAATCGCCACAGGAATACATTTAGCACGCCTTTGTGGCGTTTGGAGATCTTTTTTTTTTTTGCTTTTGCTGTTTGAGTTTATTTATTGCAGTTGATAGGAGGTTTTAGTTTTTGTAAGACATGAGGCGGTATAACTTGCGGGGTTTGTAGCACTTATGACAATAAATGGGAGGACTTTATAAACTAGAAATTAATCCATTCAAATTTTGATTTAAATATTTTTTGTTTCCTGAGATTCGAACTTATGCATCTTCAAATTATCTTTGAATGGCATTAAATTGATGGCAAGGAATTAGAATTTTTTGGATACTATCAGGGGGGCTCAATTTGAGTTGATTATATTTGAGTTGTTTCGATTTGAGTAACTATAGTGTTCGAATACAAAAATTCAAATTTTCTTTTTTAACGGTCATTTTCAATACGTTTCGATTTGAGTAGATTTTAAAATTTTATTACGAAAAATTCTGTAAAATCATTTTTAAATCTATTAAAAATTTAAAATTTCAGTTCTAAAGTTCAAAACTAGAATGACTATAAAATTCTCTAAATTTTCAACTCAACAATTACCTCCAAGAGAAACCTAAAATTATTTAATCTCACATTTTAATCATTCTATTATCAAGGCAAGATGCAAAAAATCCAAGAATCTTAATTCTATTCCAACATTAAAACACATTAAGGAATAAAAAAAAAAAAAATACTAAAAAATTCTCATTCTTATCGCACCCAATGACAGTTAATTATTCTAGAATTGAAATTATAAATAAACAGTCAACAGATTGAAACAAGATACTTACATCCATAAAAAATAAAATAAAATAAAATAGACAAAGTTAGTGTTACTCCCAAGTAGATAATAATGAGTGTGCGCCATAAAAAATTGTAGTTAAATGCCTGACTTAGTTGTGGAGAAGTCAACTACGAGAAGTTAATGAATTAATGGATGGATGAATGAATGAATGAAAATGACATTACACTTCAAGCCAAGTGCCATTTAGACTTCTCGCTTCATATTTTAAAAGAACTGTATTTTATTTTAATGAATTTGTTGCCTATGGGGAAATGATATGAGACTGCATACATGTTACATGAATCATATATTATATGACATGTATGATACCACGCACTTTTAATAAAAAAATATTTTTTTAGTTTAACATCCCACAAAAATTACTGTAGTTTACGTGTGATATAGATAAACTATATCAAAAAAAAAAATGTTGAAAGTTTATGGTTGCAAAATTACACTATCGCCCACTGACAATGCTCGTTACATGCTTTATAACATCGATAATGAAAACTCTCTTGTGAATTTAGTACCAGGAAAATAGAATTAATATTCATATACATTTTATACATGCTCGCAGACATTATTCAATGAAGACCACACAGTTTTTTTATATATTTTTATTTCGTATAAGTAGCTACTTAGTATCAAAATATTCATCAGTCGAATAATAAACACATTCTAGAAAATTTGCTCTCCAATATTATAAATATGAGAAGAACAGATGATCAAAATGCACTAAAATATTTATAGCAGACGTTTAAATATGATTTGTTGTCTCATTCAAAAATAAAAATTGTTTCAATTTAAGCATCCGCATATTTGCAAAATTGATAGCACCAAAGCTTCAATTTATATCTCATACAATGTGGCTTTTCGTGTGCTCTAATATCGGCGTGTGTGCAGTTATTTTGTGTTTTTTTGAAGGGCGGATTTTTTTAGCAGGTATGGATAGAACTTTGATTAATTCTGACTAATTTGTATTAGATTTTTGATGGTTCTAGATGAAATTGCTCTTGTTGGACATTTACATGATGAATCCATTTTTTTGTAATTCAACAAATTCTAAAGAACCAGTAAACAAATCTATTGCCATAAATTAAGCTGAATATGATACATACACGTGTAAAGTAATTGAAATTAAACAGAACTGAATTTTTTTTTTCATCGTGTTTCACAAAAAAATAATTTTTGTATCCACGAAATTCTGCATGTGTGATGATTTTGATTGTTCCTTAGTCGTGCAATTTATTTGAGTTTTTATTAAGTATTTTTGAAGATTTTCCGTTGTTTTGTGATTGATATTTAAGGTTTGAGTAATTTCTTGATCCAGTGATTTATGAAGACTACTTCCAATTTTCGTGTAATTGCCAAAAACTTATTTATAAAATGATGAGTCTTACTAAATTTTTTGACATACTACTGTTACTCAACCTTAAAATTGGAATCTTTTGTATGATTTCGTGAAATTTTCTTTAACAAAATTAAAATATAAATCTACTATAAATTACCTGCAAAAATTCATAACTTTACCAGTTCCTTAACTAATTTCAAATCAGTCAAGTTCAAAATCTAAAAATTTCAGCAAAATGTTCAAGTTTTTAATTCTTGGATTAATTTTAATTATCAGCTATGTCCAATTTGTATTTATGGGTTCCCCAACTCATATACCGACAGTAACTAAACAACCTTTATCATCAGTTACATTACCAAATATTCCTAAATCTATCAAAATAGAACCAAAGCAAGATTTGGAACATGATGGATTGTTAGCTGGATTAGGAGTTGAAGAAGTTTTAGACAAAACCAAAAAGACGATCAAAACCCCAAAAATTCCAAAAGTTAATAAAAAGCAAAGCAAAAAAGGATTAACAGGCAGATTGGAAGGTACTTTGGACATAGATTTGGGTCAGACAAGAGATTATGATGAGTAAAGAACTTTGCTGATGAGAATTGTCATTTTTGAAAAGTCACGTGTCAAAAAAAGTTCTTATAAAAATTTCTCTTAAATGATTCATTAAACAGCTCACAATTTTTCACTTACTTCTATCTAAATATCATTAATCATTCGAATAACTATAAGTTCCAACTAATTTGAATATGTCTGTCTATATACCAGTATGTGTACCAGCGAAAAAAAAAATTTCAATTGAAATAAAGAATGACAAAAATTTACATAATTTACGATAAAAATGAAAAAAAAGAATCATCATAGTACCCACACAGTTACACAAGAATTTCCAACAATGGTACATTGCGGTGCTCGAAATATATATAGAAAGATACACAAGGTTCCACCGTCGAAACATTCCATTCAATTTTCATGACATCATTTCCGTTGTTCATTAATTTGCGATTATCGTTATTTTCATACATTTTCTCTCTCTTCTTTATTTTCATTTTTACAATGACGGCCATTGACTGACCAAGTCAGCATTGCTTTTTTTTAAATGAATCAACATCAAGCATTAAATTGTTCTGTATTTCTCATATTTTTTTTTTCGTCGTCGTCGATAAGCTAAATTATTTTTTTTTTCACTCGTTTCAATAGGTAAATATGCTTCACTCGCTTTTGTTTCAAAAATCATAAAAAAAATCCTCTCATGAGCATAAAAATTTATGCAATTTATTTATGAAAAAAAAAATGAATTATGAGAAATTGGCAACGTTGCTTCCAAATTTTTTTAAGAAAGAATTTATTTGGGATTCTTCACACTTTATCTTTTACAATTTTTTGATAGATTTTATTTGCTGCTTAACTGTTGAATCTAGTGTGTTAAGCTACATACTTGTAAGTTAATTTTAAACTAAAGCATTTAAATGATCAGGTAATAACATTTATTCTGTCCATATACTCAAGTTGAACTATTTGCAAAAAGAGAAGAATTTGAGAAAGTTTTGAAATTTTTTAAGGCGCATTTGAGTTAGAAGTTTTGAATTTATGGATTACAATTAATAAGGATTTAATTTATAGAGGATTTATCCGAAGTGACTTTTAGAGTTCGAACCCAAACTTTTCTAAGTCATAATTTTCTTCTTAAATTCCGAAATAACTTTTTAAAATTTTATGAAGGAAGTTCTAATCATTTGATTACTAGAGATGTAAGTTAAATTTCTAAGTGGATCAAACTTAACTAACAATTTCAAAATTCCGAAAATTACAAACACGTGTGTTTGAAAATATCATCCTAAGAGAAATATCATCAAATATCATAAATCTAGTTCCTGAATGATCCTGATCAATAAACATTTTTCCCAAGAATCATGCAAATATCAAAAGCAAAACTGATTCAAAATCTCCAAGAAGCCATAATTAAATCAATCACAAAAAAACATAACCAAGTCAGTCATACCATCTCCAAAAAACCCACCATTAACCTCCAAAAATCTAGCTAAGAGATCCATTATAAAAAAAATTGTGTGTGCGTGTAAGTCAGTCGCTCTCTCACTTCTTCTTGGTTGATTAAATTTGCGTAAACATAGACAAATACGCACAACTCGTATTCTTCTTCTTATCAGCTCATTTTCTTCGGACATTAGTCACAAAAGTATTTCTTATGCTCTCTATCTTATATGAAAGAGAAATAGCAATAAAACGCCTATTTTTTGCTTGCTTGCTTGCTCGAGAAATCCGGCATGTACGATCGCATTTTTTTGTACAAAAAAAAATATTTTCAATTGATGATGATCACATCTTATTGGATCTCAAATGAATTGCTTCAAGAACATCAACTGTTGTCGATAATGTGTGCTTATGATAAGAGATGATGATGATTGCTTCTTATTTTCCTCCTTCTTCGTTTAGAATTGAAGATGATGTGTACGTAAATATGTGACGTTGTCAAATATATGCGTAATTATTTATTGCGACAAGTAAATATTTGGAATTTTGTTGGTTCTCTCTCGACAATTCCAAGAACAAATTCTTTTTGGTGTGTATTTATTTAGTGGAATTGACTGGTATGGTAGCAGATTAGAGTGTGTTTTTTAAGCGATTATTGTGAATTATTTGAGATTTTAGTGGTTAGAATTATAATTAAGGAGGTAAAAGTTGAAGATTTATTGAAATTTTTGGTTCTTGTGGTTTTAAAATCATGTGAAAATAATAATTTCTAACCTCTATTTCAAAAATTTATCAATTTCAACTTCTCAGCTCAGACTTAACTTGAACATTTAACAAAACTTCAAAAATATACCTTCCGAAAAATTCAAAATAAAAATTCCTGCTAAAAAAATTCCTCAATAATCTAAATGGATTCAAGCCATATAGATAAATCATGGTCAGTGGCTATCTCTTAACAAAAATATAAATTCCTGAAAACTTAGTCAGCATTAGCAGACATACAAAAATTTCCATGATTTTTTATGAGAATTTTGCAGTTTCTGTTTATTTAGAACATTAAAAAATACACATCAAGATGGGGACCGGAAGTAAAAATCAAATAATTGTTTATGAACATTCTTCATATGGTTAGTGCAGATTTCATTTCCTTTCTAAAAAAGAAAAATATTCTTTCAACAAAAAAATTATTTAAATTAAGCATGAATCGCCACAACAGCACAAAATTCTTGAAGCAACATTGTAAGTCGAAAGAGTGAGAGACAATGCAATGTCCATCATAAATTGCTGTTCATTGACCCAATATCTAGCTGACGGCATTATAATGGAAGTGTAAAAGGCATTTGAAAGACCTTTCGGAATTTAAATTTTCATTCATAAAAACTGCATTCGTTGCCTCAATTTCAACTCAACTTTATAATAAAAAATATTTTCGTTGCTGTTACATGCATTGTAATTTTCTCAACCTCAGCTATTATCAAGTCATACACAAATATTGATGTTGGGTTGAACGACACCTGGAAAATATTATTATGTGAGTAGATGTCGATCAAAGTCCAAACATTCAGTCGCATATCATAGAAAAAAAAATATTATTATTTAAGTCATAAATGAAGTTTTTGAGGGCGCACTTATTGGATTCATAATTTTACTGTTCGAAGCATCCTCAATAATATTTTTCATACAAGTAGTTTCCGCTTTCCCACGCTCTTGAACCATCACCATCATCCTGTTAGCTAAAAAAAACGACATTATACAGCATAAAAAAGTGAACAGCATAAGGTTTACTTTTTTCAAAAATAAAATGTAGAGGAGAGGAGAAGAATGAAAGAACACATTGTATGTAGGTTTCGGATGCATCGATCGTATTTTTTTAAGGAAATGAAAACAAAAGAACAAACACCCTCACATATCCCGGAATATGAGATCGTTTACATGTTCGTAGGAATTTTGTTTTATTTTTATTTTTCTGTATTGAGGCTAGAGATTCTAATGGATCGATCAAAGATTTGATTCTCATTGATATGACTTGAGGATTTTAAGTAAAATGCAGGAATTGCATCCTTTTAAGATAAATCTGAGGTTAAATTCAGGGACTAAAATGAATGGAAAACATCAAAGATGAAAAAAATCATTGCTTTTTAAGAGCAAAAACATTGCAATGTTTTTCATTTCAATTCCATCTCTACGTAAAATTTCATTTACGTAAACTCCATTTTTACGTAAACTTTCATCACGTAAGCAAAAAAGTTTTGTTTTAAGTGCTAAATTTAGCCTTAATGTGGTTTAAGACTTAATTAAAGCAATATTCATTAAATATTTACTTCAATTTCACATAAAAAACAAATGTAAACAAAACTTTTTTGTTTACGTGGTGAAAATCTACGTAAAAATGAAGTTTACGTAAATGAAATTTTACGTAGAGATGGAATTGAAATGAAAAACATTGCAATGTTTTTGCGTGTGCGTGAAGTTGGGGCGTGACCAACCGAATTGAGGGAAACGGGGTATGCAGAAATCAAGTAGAATTTTGTAGTCCTCCAAAATTAAAAACCGGAATTTTGTAGTCCCTCATGGATCTGACTACCGAGCATGTGAAGTTGGGGTCTCACCAATTTTCACTTCACACCCAAACTTTTTCTTATAAGTCTTGAAGGATTTGTTAATATTTTCTGAAACTTTGCCTGAATTTTGTAGTCTGTCTGAGGATTATAAAAAACCAAAAGAATTTTTTTATTTCACCGTTATGTGCAAGATATAATGAAAACAAAAGGGATTGGAGGTGAAAATTTCGCTAAATTTAAATTTCATCTCATTTTTCAAGGAAATAACGAAATGAATTCAAATAAAAACTATTTGTGAATTTTGTAGCCTTATTGAACTTTGCATTTTAGCTTTTAGTTTTTTTTATTTGGACATATTGGTCGAAAATGAGCGATTTTGGAAAGGTCGTAAATTTTTAGGTAAATTAATGAATTTAGTTCTATAAATCTCTTTGTTTTTGACTTATTATTGATGTTATGGATTATAATGGCAGATAAATACAGTAGAATTACTTTAAAATAAAAAAAATCTTGATTTTTATTAGTTTTCGTCAACCTATGCGAGTTTGAAGAGTAGAAACCACTAGTGTACACTCAAACTGTTACTGTGTCTAACTGTCTAAATATTTTTTTATTCTGTTTTCTGTATTTTATAGCTGAGAATAACACCTTTCCATTGATATATAAACCTTTTGTATTAAGTTTCACCTGCTGGAGAAATTTTTAAAAAAATTTGGGTGATTTTGACCGACCAAACTTCAAAAATCGAATTTTTTTTAAACCATCTGAAAAATCATTTTTTGTTACTCTTTGAATTTATTTTGACTCATTATGACATAAAATGACTAAAAATATAGAAATAAATCTTTTGGAGATTATTTTTTGGTGATAAATACAAGATAGCCAAAATCACACTAAGATTTGTTCAAAAGATTTATTTTTGTATTTTTGGTCATTTTATGTCATAATGAGTCAAAATAAATTCAAAAAGTAACAAAAAATGATTTTTCAGATGGTTTAAAAAAATTCGATTTTTGAAGTTTGGTCGGTCAAAATCACCCAAATTTTTTTAAAAATTTCTCCAGCAGGTGAAACTTAATACAAAAGGTTTATATATCAATGGAAAGGTGTTATTCTCAGCTATAAAATACAGAAAACAGAATAAAAAAATATTTAGACAGTTAGACACAGTAACAGTTTGAGTGTACACTAGTGGTTTCTACTCTTCAAACTCGCATAGGTTGACGAAAACTAATAAAAATCAAGATTTTTTTTATTTTAAAGTAATTCTACTGTATTTATCTGCCATTATAATCCATAACATCAATAATAAGTCAAAAACAAAGAGATTTATAGAACTAAATTCATTAATTTACCTAAAAATTTACGACCTTTCCCTTTTAAAATCGCTCATTTTCGACCAATATGTCCAAATAAAAAAAACTAAAAGCTAAAATGCAAAGTTCAATAAGGCTACAAAATTCACAAATAGTTTTTATTTGAATTCATTTCGTTATTTCCTTGAAAAATGAGATGAAATTTAAATTTAGCGAAATTTTCACCTCCAATCCCTTTTGTTTTCATTATATCTTGCACATAACGGTGAAATAAAAAAATTCTTTTGGTTTTTTATAATCCTCAGACAGACTACAAAATTCAGGCAAAGTTTCAGAAAATATTAACAAATCCTTCAAGACTTATAAGAAAAAGTTTGGGTGTGAAGTGAAAATTGGTGAGACCCCAACTTCAGATGCTCAGTACTCAGACCCATGAGGGACTACAAAATTCCGGTTTTTAATTTTGGAGGACTACAAAATTCTACTTGATTTCTGCATACCCCGTTTCCCTCAATTCGGATGGTCACGCCCCAACTTCACGCACACATGTTTTTGCTCTTAAAAAGCAATGATTTTTTTCATCTTTGATGTTTTCCATTCATTTTAGTCCCTGGTTAATTTTGTAATTTTTAAGAAATTTAAGTCTTAATTGAACGATTTATGGCACAAAATCACAAATCTTTACATTTAAAGACTTTCCTGTTTTTTAACTAGCAAAAATATTAGACAATTTTCACATCCAGAATTGAAATTCTAACTTAAAGACTTCAATCTGCTGCAAAATATTTCTCAAGATGATTTATAACAAATGAAGCTTGTTTAAACATCCACAAATGTTGTCAAAAGGTCTTAACATATCCTCATAAAAATCCAATTTTTTAAAGAATCCCAAAAAAATCACAAAGAATAGGAAATGCCTATTTCTTGTTTGTTTATCTTAAAAATGTTAAGCAAAACATTAAGATACCAAATTTTCGACACATTTTTATAGTTTATACATCCGCTTCTCTTATTCCAGTTAATCCCTTAGCAAAAAAAAAAAAATCAACAGCATTGTCAATAATCTTGTTTAATCAAAACCCCTAAATCCATTTCCATGCTTAATGCTTTTCTCTTGTACTCGTGTACTTTTCTTTATTGTTAATTAAATTAAAGATTTCAATTTTTTATCCTCCTTCTATTTTGCTGCATATTTAATTGAAATGAGATTCTTTTAAAGAGGAAACTTCATCTGCATTAAATTGTTAAGCACTGCCGCATTAAATCTCCATAACTAATTTGTAAATTTCCCATCTTCAATCAACACAATCGAACTCAAGAATGCATGAAATTAAATTCTTTTTGGAAATGAGACGAGAATATTTTGTTGTTGTTGTTATAACTGCCGGCTTATAGAGATTTAAAGACGGTTGAGGTCATTCGTTAGTGACGTTTGACTAGAAATCAATCTATTTACTCAAAATTCTCATTTAATCTTAAATATTGATCATTTGACATCACCAACAAACAACTCCTATGTAAAATTGATGGTAGGGACTTTCCACACCTAGTTTGACACTTGAAATTCTTTTTTTCTTCTTCTTAAAAGGATTTTCGTCTCTAAGACAGATTTTAAGATGATGAATAAAAAAATGAGAAGAATAAAATAAATAAAAATTTATAAGCAGATAAGTTGTACAATAGCTTGTTAGTTCTCATGAATAAATTTTCATTCTTTCAAATAAGAGAATTAGAAACGGAAGTGAAACTTAGAGAGTTAGAGATGTACATGAATAAGGAAAGTTCTTTAGTAGAGATTTGTACAACTTGGTAAAGTAATAATAATAAAAAAGATGAGGAATTAAGTGAGTTGGTGGAAGTTTTTGAGAGTTGGAACCGATAGCGCATATGTCTGCTGCTAAAATTATTATTTTGAAAGTTTAGATAGTTGAAAAAATCAAAATAATAGCAAAAAATTGACTTTATTACTTATGGTTTTACTATCTTTTTAATTAATGATAAACTAGGAATTGAACCTATGAATTTATGAATTTTGTAATCAAAATTTGTATCGTATAACTTGTTGTTGTACGATGAAATAGCTAGATGCTCCAAAATTGACTTAATACTATGTAATATTCAAGTTTGCAATAAAATCTCCTTGAATCATAAAAAAAGTCTAGAAAGTTCCAGTAGATTCTATTTTAATCCCTTTCTCATTTCCTCAATCCAAATCACAATAGCTTCACCTATCAAACCCAATCTACAGCCTTCACCAACCTTTCAGAAATTTAAATAAATTCTCAGCCAAGATTTTTATCATTCTAATAAAATATTTATTCATTTCAAATATCTCAGAAGGCCATGACTCACGCGATATCAAATGACAATATTCCAGAAAATTTATGGTAACTGAGTTGAGTGTGAGTGGACAGAAAGACTCGTAGAAAAATAATAGCCAATAACACAATCATCTGTGAATGATGGTCTTTAAAATGAAAAAAAGAAAGAACTGAGAATGTTGAATACAGAAATAACAAAAGAGTTAAGTGGAATAGACAAAGTATAATAATAATAATGAAAGAAGAAGTTAGAAGAAAAAGAAGTAAGAATGCGTAAAATTAAAACTCATTGTAGGAAAAAAAAAATAAAAAGAATTCACAGACGACATTGACATCAACCAAAGAGTTCAATTCATGGAGAGAGACGGAGAATGTGAACGAATGTTTGAGAAACTGCATCATCACATTCAGAAGCTCCGAGTAGAATGAAATGTTATTGCGAAGCGAAGTGGAATTTAATTAATATACAATTAAAACGCCGACTAAACTGAATTAATTAAGACTTATGATCAAAATATTTAATTGAAGACGATAACGATGTTTGGTTAACAAGCATGCATTGACTGACCGGAGGATGTGATGAAGAAGAAGAAAATAATGATTGCATCATCATCATTACTATAATCATTAATTCTTGTTGAAGAAAAAATGAAATACCTAAGTCCCGTACACAATCATTCTCCCTTGTTCACATATACTGTGACCTTGGTCACATATAAGAACCATAAAATACATCATCAAGCGTCAAGTCCCCCTCCCTTGCTTGAACGTGTAAAGATTTTCTCTTCATCATCATTATATTAATAATAAGAAATTATGTGTACATAGAGTATGTATGGACTCTCATTCTCTCAATAATCGTAGTATCGACAAGATTCGTTCAATATACATAAATGTATGTAAGTACATATGGACGTATATCCATCGAAGCTCAAAAGAAAGAAATGAAATTTAATCTTGCTGTAAAAGAGAAAAACTATTCTCTGCTGTTGATGCTGCCTTGCCTGATGTTCATGGATGATGATGATGACGACGATGATCCACGTGTGCGTGAGTACGAGACTAAGAGTGTGTATAAGATGGAAAGAAAGAATCAAAAATACAAAAAAGGGGGAAAGGAAAAAGAAAATGAATACACATAATATGAACGATTTAATGTTACGAGGTCGTGGAACTTCTTATTTCTTTGCTGGAGTTATTACATGTAATTTTACAGATATCTTTTCTTTTTTCTCTCCTCTCTTTTTTTTCATTCTTTCCGATCTTCAGAAAGAAGCGTTCGAGAAAGTGTAAGAAAAAGTCACGGGAGGTGAATGAATGAAGAGCATTTCTTCTGGATTATTGGATTAATGGAGAGTCTTGTTTTTTTTCTGCTCACACTGAATGGCTACCGATCAAGCTGTTTTATCAATGATGTACGATATTTTATATTGTCGAGATCAATCCTTCGTCCTCAGCATGTGAATGAATAAGGTTAGTAATTTATTGTGGAATATGGATTTGAACTTATACTCGCTGTTGTTTTTCTTTCATGCAATCTTTTGGGACTTGTGTCTACATGCACACAATGCAATTTCCACAAAAACTCAACCCTGAAATACTTGAAATACCATGAATATGTATTATTTAATTTTTAATCATTCCTGATTATCCATAACCTCGCCTAAAAGGTCGTCAAATTATTCAAAAAAAAAGCCACAAAATTTTTATGTGCCAGACATTTCATTGGAAACTTGTTCCCCAAAACCAGTCTTCAATCCAGCGAAATTTATTCAGCTAAACACAGTAGTTCTGATTGATCTAAAGCCAGTATAATGAGCTGAAATATGAGACTCGTAACTCTTCAAATCTCATAACATCTAATAGAGCACTAAAATTTCTCATCATAATTTTTTATTTACCATAAAATTTTATTGCAAAAAATTATAATGGAAAATTATGAGTTGGTAAAGAAATATCAGAAAAATAGGAGTCAGTTGATACCGATTCATACTTGATCTAACCCAAAGTGATTAGAGATTATAAGATTGTATAAGTTTTGAGTGTTGCAGAGACACTGACACGTCTCATTTTGGTGTTATGTACAATTTACTTATGCATTGAAGTAAAAATTACGAAAAAAGCATTACTTATGCATAAAGCAGAGGAAAGAGGCAAGGAAAAATGACAAGAAGAAGTTCAAAAAATAAATGAGATTTAAGGCTGGAAAAACCGGAAATGACGTTTCATTATAACTTGCAATTAAATCATCTCTCTGTGTGTTAATGCACATCCATTCAGCTTTTTATTACTTATTTCTTTTATATTATTATACACAATATGTGTTTTTTTAGAAAATGCAAATTGATTTTGTGTTTGCGCATGCTAATGTGCATTTTATTATATTTTTCATTTAATTCATTGAATAATGTAACGGCTATGTATTGTTGTTACTCCAAAATTGTATTCATATACAGAAAAAAGAAAGAATCTTCTTTATTTCTTTTGGAAATTGGGGAAAGAAGAGTGTTAGAGAGAAACCTGAGGCCAATATAAATTTTGTGTATATACATATTTTTTTTTTGTTGTTTGTCATACTGATTTTCGATCGCATGATATCGAATGAGGACTGAGAATAATAAAAAAAGTTAAGTATAAAAAAAAATATCGTTATAATAAAACATTGTAAAAGGAACATTATAAATTTAAATTTAATGAAACCTACACACTCAACACGCTCATATATTTACATCTTTAAACTCACATGATATTTCATTCAACTATACCAAAGTTTTTGTTTAGAGGTTCTTGATTCTTAATTTTGGTATTTCAAGTTTTTTGGTTTTTTAAGATTTTTGGGATTTGAACTACTCCAGGGTCAGGCATGAAATGTATCAATAATTAACGAGAATAAAGAAGAAAGGAGCTAACTTCACGTCCATAAATCCAATCTTTTAAAATCAGTTGTAAAGACAAGCTGCCACGTTCCCCAGTAAAATATAAATTGTCGCTAAAATAATCGAAAAAAGAATTCAATAAAATATTTCAATTTACTTCAATGTCCAGATAGAAACAACTAAATTGCTAGTTTAAAAACTCAAAAATATTTTTAATACTGCTTTTTTCATAATCCATTAGTTCAATTTGGATTAATAGAGTTCAAACCAGCTCTTCATTAGTTTCAGCTTAATTTTACAACCCAAAAACAAGAGTTGTCAATTACGTGTTACATCAGAATCATTTCCAAAACATTATGTGTGGCTATTACATGTTAGAAATTTGGGAAAACCCCGTAAAATTAAATTAATATTGTAACTTTTTCTGCAAAACAAAATTATTAAGTTGTAGAACACAAAAAATTCTTGTTCTAACAAAATTATATCACGTTTTTCAAATTATTACAGTCGATCCAAGACCCCTAATCTGATCCGTTCAAATAAAAACTCCATAGGCCTAAACTCGTTTCTTTCATAATTTTTCTCATTTTCTGAATAAATTTTGTTTATAAAAAAAGTTAGAAAAGAAGATTTTTTTTGAATTAGAATTGAGACGAGAATGAATGTATTGTAGATTATAAAGAGGAAGTCATGCAGAAGAAGATTTCTCTTTTTTTATCTAAATTGACATAGAGGGGGATTGATTGTAATTGATGGTCAATATTGATCGATGAGAGGAGAGAATTAAGGTTAGGTAGTAGAAGTTTATGATTTTGAAAAAAGGTGATCATAAACTGTATGTTGAAGCATTAAGTTAGTCAAAAACTAATAGAAACTAGCAAAAACCAAGTATACTCAACATAACCCTAAAAAAAATATCGAACATCCTAAAAGACTTTAATTACTCACACTATGCACGTTGAATTAAAGTGCATTGCAAATTTATCATCGAACATATCTGGTCATGCAATACGCGAGAAATCGAGAAAATGAAAAACACAAAAAAATGAACCTAACTGAACTCACGTTATACTAATATGTACGACGATGCGACGAAAGGAAGTGAAAAATTATGAATGATGGAACATTATTTCATTTCAACCACGGATGTCGCTACGCTGTAAAACTTGTTTTTAATTTTCGCTTAATTCATCGAAAATCATCATGCACATCTCGCGATCTCCTTTGGCAACGAAAAAAAAAAACACATTAAAAATAATGATGATGACGCTGAATATATCTCGCGTCTCTCCCCCAAAATAATAATAATAATATTAAATATGTACATATAGTAAGAGATATTCATGCATATATGAGTGTAAATATTCTATATGAAAAATGTGTGCACCATGATGCAATTTTTTTTGCGCTGCCTCGTGTTCTAATTTTAACACTTACAAAACAACATGCATGTACGACAAACAGCGTCTTTCTACTCCAGAATGTGACTTCTTATTTCAATTAATATCTTTCATTTATTTCACTGTAGCTACTAATATCATTTACTTTGAAGTCTTTTTTTGAGAAATTTTGAAAGAAATTTCATCGATTTTTTTTTCCACATGCACAGAATAAATTGACTGCATTTTTCACAAGTATTGAATAATAATTTTTTAAAATCCAAACAAATTCTCAAAAAAAAATCTTTAAGTAAACAATTTTTTAGCAAATGTTAACATTTTAAGAGGAAAAAAAGATAGGAGGTGATTATCTAAGGAATTCCAAGTTCAACCAGACAATTTAGCTAACAAAAATGAAATCATTAAAGAAAAAAAATATTTGAGGTAATTCATTGAATAAATCTCTTCTTGCTGTGTCATTATGACCCCCGCATTACTGAGAGTTGAAGTTTAAAATCGTGTCTGGTGTTTATTATTTTAAGAACTAATTAAAGAATTAATGCTGTCATAAAGCAACGTGAAGTTAGATATACCCCCTTTAAAATTAAGTGTATGGGAATTTTTTTTAAATGTCCTCCTCGATGTAGAGTCTCAATGTACCCCAAGTTGTAGTGTTGGATGGGAAATGATTGGAAATTAGCTTTAATATATTTCATATATTAGGGGATCTTAAGTTTTGCTTCTGAAAAATTTCTATTCTAATCAAATTTGCTTAAATCAAAAATGCCGAATGAATGTGTGCGGCTACTCTATCTGCTTTCTGCTACTGGTATGAATTTTAAGAAATTTGAAGTTACTGAAAAAAAGGAAAAATTGTTTAAAGCCAAAAATAAGCTGATAGCTCAGGATAATGACTAAAAAAATAAACAGGGGGTCCTCGATATGAACAGATTCGATTTGAATTGTTTCGATTTGAATAACCGAAAATTTTCCATTCAAAAATTCAAATTTTCAATTTTAACGGTCATTTTTCATACGTTTCGATTTGAATAAATTCGATTTGAATAGAAAAATGTTGGAACAAAACAACTGTTTAAATCAAGGACCTCTTTTAAAAACTCAAATCCATTTTCACTTTCATCCACAATTCATGCATTCATCAAACTCCATTGAAAAAGTAAGTAGCACTCTGATAAAGTTCACAACACAAAAAAAACTTCATTCAGTAGCACAATCGTAATCTCAAAAAATGTATCTATCACAAGTAAATTGACAATTTAGAGAAGAAAAAAAAAACCGGTCAGCAACTGAACAGAATCTCCACGTGTCAGTGAACGGTCAATTTGTGACATGACAGTAGCCTGATAATTTTTCTTTTTTTTCTATATTTTCCTGTCATAATTTTTTTTTAGTCGATAGAGAGGAAATGTTGAATGTAAACTTATCATGATCATATCAGTTAATATCATTTTCATTACTTTTCAAAAAAATTAAAAATCATGAATCGATCTCGATTCACATTTGAGGAAGTGAGAAGCAAGAAAGAAACACGTCAGAGAAAGAGTAAGTGAGTGAGAAAAAAAAATTGTTGAAAATATTTATTTTTCTTTGAAGGAAAAATTAAAGGCAGGGAAAAAGAGTTGAGAAAGAAAAAGAAGAAAAATTGTTTGTAGCCTACGTAATGAAAATGCCCTGCTTTAAAAATAGCTTTTTCGTATTTTTATTCAACGATATTTTCTTTCTTCTTTTTTTCTCTTTTCATATATCTTTTGCCATCATTGTAAGACTTTTTTTTTATACATCTTATGTATGTTTACATGGAGGAGATGAGTTTTTTTTTTTTGTTTTATAAACTTGAATTAAGAGAAGAAATATATTTATACAGATATATATTTAATTTGAAGAAAAAAGAAAATTTGAAACACAAAGAAAATTATTTTCACGAGGATCTCACAGGCTGTCGTTGATCTAAAAAATAAGAAGAGAAATGAAAACAAATAGAACAAGTTTTAAAGTTATTGAATTTGAGATTTGATGAAACGTTTTGATGTTTTCTTTGGATTGATTTCAATGTGAATTTAATTTTATTTTCTATACATTTCTGTCCTTGTTTCTAAGATGGAAAATTGGTTAATTTGAAAAAGGTTATTTTCTTTCAAAAATTTTAAACACTAGAGATTAAATTTTAAGATTCTTTAATTTTTTTTTAATCAATTAGGTTTATTAACTTTTGATAGCATTGAAGAATTTTAATTTTTTTCATAAATCATAAATTTGGATGAATATTGCAAAATCGTTAATGTTCATTTGAATTTTATGTGTAATAATTTCGATATTTGTCAATATTTATGGAGTTTTCAACACATGCACATTAATTTAAGTTGGTTTATGTTCGATTCTACATTCAAAGAATTAACATTGTTATTTCTTGTAAAATTCCAAAAAACTTCAGATTTTCCTAAATTCAAAAATCTTTTTAAAAACAGCGAAAACAGTTGATTTTTTTTTTTAATTTTTAAAATTTTCTAATAATTTGATAAGAAGAAGAAGATGAGATTATTATTTTTTTTTTATTAAACTTCCTAGACACTCTTCCCAAAAAGTTCAAGATTCCACCACAAAACTTTTCATTTAATAAAAACCCCGCGCAAAAATTTGTAGATTGACAAAAAAAACTCATAAAAATTCGCGAGTGAGTGAAAAAGAGCATGTAAAAAAGGCAGTAAGCATGTGACCATGTGATTTCATTTTCATTCGACTCTTAATTTTAATATATTTTCTTTTTTTACGTTTGACGAAAATTGTGGGAAAATGTTTTGCGAAAAACATGACAGAGGTTGACGTCATTTTCTTTCCATTTTTTTTTCTTAATTTCTTTTATTTATTTTTATTTGATTTCATTGCGACTCGGTTCCTTCCTTATTGTTGTTTAGGAAATGAAAAAGTTTTTATTTTATTGAATGAAATTTTTTTGCTTAATTTTTTATTTTATTATTTTTAGTATAATTGCTTAAAATAAATATATATTTATTTGAGGTCTTTTGTCGCAGACATAGAGGCTCGTCATTGCTATTTTTGGCCGACTAATTATCGAATCTGTTTTAGCAAAATCTTAATTTGCAGCTAAATTCCGATGAAAAACCTGTAAAATTAATGAAAACATTAGCAGATTATCGACTGTCGTAAACTTCACAATCATTGATCTTTTTGTCAAATTTTCAGTTAATTTGCATATGACTGACAATGAGTGTCACACGTGCCTGCAATTTTTTTTTTGTTTTCTTCTTTTACGAAATAGTTTTAGGTTTGTGATTGTTGGAAAGATTTAAACATGATGGGCTAAAAAAATTTTATTTTAATTAATTCGGTTGGGATTTTTAAAAAAATGTTGGATGCTGAAATTAATTGGAAGTGCAACTATAAGTGCTCTGAAAATTATCAAAGAAATTGTGTTAAAATTTAAAAGAATTCATTTTCAAATTGAATTCCAAAAATGTCAAACCTAACCTACAAACCAATAACATCGAATTTCGCATACATCCTCCTTGATTGCATCAAGTTCACGACCTAAAACTCCAAAAGCCTTCTAATTCGAATAAGATAAGAAAGTATCACGTTCTGTAGCCAATGATCGTGCAAACCACAAATGAGTCACATGAATAATTAAAATTCAATGTCTATGACTGACCGATGACCTAAATGATACTGCAAATAAGAATTAAAAGCAAAATGTGGATTTTTCAACGATGAAGATCATAATAAATGTCATTTTGATGCACACTAAAAATCTTGATTGTGTAAAAAGGTTAAGGGAGGCTATGGATTGATCTATCAAGCCAGCGATATATGGAAGTATGTACTCTGAAAAGTTAAATTGAAATGTAAAAGAATTGAAACACAAAGCTTTAAATTTTTCTCAATGGATCATATCTATTTTAACATTATTTTTCATTTTTCTTCATAGTTTAAACATTAGATAATTAATATTCAGTTATAATATAATTTTTTTTGCAACATGTTTTATGAATGCCAGAGAAACTAAAGTTTTTTTTATTCATTCTTCCTCATCTTCTTTCCTTATCATTTATTTACAAATTTACAAAATAAAAAAGATTTTTTTTTTTTAATTAAATTAGATTTTTTTAATATATTGTATCAGCTATTTTGTTTTGTTTTTTTTTATTTTTTTCATTATTTTTAAACTTTATTCAGATGATGAATATGAAGCAAGATTAATGATTGTTAATTATATTTTTTTATGCTTTTTTTAGTTCTTGTATGCTTTTTAAAACAAAAGATTTCTTCAAAAAAAAATCATAATCAAAATCTTTTTTTTTTCTTTTTTTAAAATTACACGGAATTTTCTGTTATTTACTGTATACTTTTTTTGACAATGACGTTTTGTATTTTTTTTTTTTAATTTGTGGTTTAAGTTTAACATTATTTCTATTATTTATTATGATTTGATATTATTTCTCCTTCATTTCATTAATGCACGACTAGATAATACTGGAAATTTTTCTTATTATCCTTGTTTTTTTCATCTAATATACAAAACACATCTTTAATGTAATTTTCTTTTGTTGAATTTTTTGACTTTTTTAGGAATGAAAATTGATTTTAGAATTATTGATTTTAATTTTGAACTTTAGATTTAATTTTTAAATTTCAATTTTAACCTTGAATTTTTACTGAAATTTCGATTATTTTTAGTTCAATTATTGAACCTGAAAATATTCAAAATCACTTTTCATTCCTTAAAAACCTGAAAACTCAACGATTCTGTATTTTTTTTTGTTAATAATGTAATGTACATTTGACATATATTTTTTTCATTCATGTTTATTATTTTTAATTTTTTTAATTTTTCTTCAAAAAATTCATCAAATAAATATGTCAGATTCTAAATATTTTTTTTTTCTTTAATATATGTTTATTTATTATTTTTGTTTCATATCGTCAGGTTTTTTTTAGAAAAAAGAAAATAAGGCGTTCTTCATAATTCTTTAAATTGTTTATTTTTTAATATATATTTTTTTACTTCTTTTTAAAAAATTTTATTTAATGCGCAATATTTTGCTTTACATCCTAAATAGGACAAAACAGTTCAGATAATTTTTTTTTCTTTTGCCTTCATCCTCTTCCTTTACTTCCAAAAAAAAAACAAGAAAAACATGAGAAAATAAATAAAAAAAAAAATTTGAATAAGAGACGTAAAAAAATGAAAGAAATTTCATAGGAAAATGCAATTATCGTCACACATAAAGTAGCAATTTCCTTTGCAACATCATCATTATTATTATTATTATTCAGCATCATGACTCGCTTCTCAGATTTCCTCTCAAGAAGAAAAGACATAAAAAAGCAGAATGAGAGAATAAAAAAAAAATAAGAAATAGTTTTGAATCTCTGAAGGATCGCTTGCTAGTGACAACCATCTGTTTTTTAATTCCTCTTCAGAAAAAAAGAAATAAGAAAAACATTCAAAAATGCGTTAAGAAGGAGAAACGTAGATCATATGTATAGGACGTTCCTTTTTCTCATTCTTCTTTTTTCAGTCCTTTCCAAAAAAATGTATGTGCTTTATCATAAAGATGAGTAAATAATGGTCCATTGAATTCCTTTCTCTCTCTCTTTCTCTCATTCTTTAAGGATCGTTTTCAATAAATAACACACGAATTTACTAGAAAAATTGAGGATCTTTGGCGCATTTTTCTATCTCATTCAATGACTTGCTCAATTGCTTCAGAAACTCATTCAGGTGTAAATTATTAAAACAAAGCAAATGACAAGATTCATGACTGTATCAATAATGAATCAGTTCTTGTGATATTTCACAATTGACTTAATAGGAAATCGCATCAAACTACTTGCTTCGAGTGATTTCATAGGTCAGTGATCGTAGAGCTTTAAGTATTGATTAATCTTTGTTTAATGTGACTTTTTATGGGATGCAGGAAGTGAGGTTGGAGATTGATGAAGGATTTTGCGGTTATGATTGGATTTACGGCAGTTTAAATGGATGAAGATCACAATATTGTAAATTTTGGGATATTTTGAGGTTAGAATTGCCAAAAAATTCAGTTTTTTGGAATTAAAACTTCAATCTAAAGCATTTAATTCAAACTAGATCATTAAATGCGCCTCGAGTCAATTCAAACCAACACAAAATTCACACATGAAGCGAGTGAGTAAGAAAAAGGAAGAAAGAAGTTCTCGATTTTTTTTTTCATTCTTTTCTGCTTCAAAAACATTAACATCGAAGCATAAAAGAATCTTCATTCTTCATTTTATCGAGAATTTCGGGCTTCAAGTTGAAGAAAAAAAAATATACAAGAGTGCCTTTTTTTCGTTTCTCTTAAGAATTTGTTCTTCACAACGCATGTCATTTTTTTCGAAAAAAGAAGTCTCAACTTCCTGTTTGTAATTTATCAAAAAAAAAAAAATGTTTTTCTTTCATTATTTGAAAATAGTGATAAGGCATTACTTTTTTTTGTGAAGACATAAAAAAATAGGTTGTCGCTGTATAGTTTATGTAAAAGAATCGATTTTTATTTTATTTTGTTTTTTGAGAGAAAAAAAATGTGATCGCTGCTCAGAATATGTGTAGTTGTAAGCATTTTTAGTTTGTCACATTATACAGTATGAAAAGGAAAACGATCCGTTGTTGCCAGATTTTACGTTTGATTCACAAATACGATCAGTAATTTTTTTTCACTTCTCATTCTCTCTGTGCCTCTACTGAACTATCAATGGAAGCATATTTATGAATTTTTTTTTTTTTTTCTTGTTCGAAAAAAAAAAATAAAATTTGAGATTGTGTGTTATTGACTTTTATGTTAGTCTCGACACTTTCGTTGGTTATTATTATTATGAAGCGCTAAACATTTTTTTTTCTTTTCTAAAAAAATTTATAAAAAAAAAAATAAATTCTGAATGAGTTTCGTGAGAATTTAAATCAGTACAGTTCTGCCCCGAAATTAATATTATGAATGTAAATTCTCTCAAATCTGTTTTTTTTTGTTATTGGTAGGTGTATATGACTCTCCTTCATCTGAGAAAATTTATGATCGTGAATGTGAAATATTATGAATTTTCATTGCGAGAAGCCGGAAGTAAAGTTATAAAAAAAATATTCTCAAGTGATAAATTCAATCTTATTTTTATAAATAATAAAATAAAAAAATCTTCAATCTGAATAAAGGTGCTCTATTGACTTTGACACTCCCTGAGAGAAAAAAAATATGACTTTTTTTTTAAAAAAAATTTTTTGAATGAGATGTCTAAGCATGGCCTCTTGGTTATATACCCTTAAGAGGTATATATTTTGGTATATTCTCAGTTCAGACTACTTCCTGCTGAGGCAATGCTTTCAACCCAATACATTTATCGTCAATTGTTTGTTTGACTTAAAAATTACTTAAACTTTATTCAATCTTGAAAATTTTTTTTTAAAGCGGGATTACAAATTTGAAATTTTGCATTTTTAAATTAAAATTGTCAAAATATTCAAATTTAATGCAAATTTTTTCAAAAATGCGCCAAATTTGTGTCTAAAAATCATCATTCTATCTAAAAATGCAAAATTTCAGTAGTGTCACCCCTTTAGATAGACATCACTTAAACCTCCATTGAATCTAATTTATTCAGCATGAAAATTAGCTTCACAATCTAATAAATAACAAACTTTCACATAAAACAAAGAGAAGCTAACACACAAACAACATAAAAATGGACCGCAGGCCAGGCGGTCAAGTGCCATATGGTTACCAACCATATATCCGCCAGTAAATTACTTCTTATTTCTTCTTTCTCATGATGATGCATTTGAAATTCTATGTTTTAAGTAATTCCAGCAAATTTCTTTCTTTTTACGTCAAATTTTCAAAATTAAAAAATTCTTTTTCAGCCAAAAATGCGCATTTTTAATTGACATTAAACTCAGTAAAATGTTCAGGCTGAGAAAATGTTTGGAATTCAGCCTGAATAAAAGCTCATTTGAATTTTTTTCAAACAAAATTTTGATACCTTAAGCTTTAAGGAAAAATTTATATATCCAACATTTATTCCCATATATTCGATTGACATTATTTTCTTTTTTTTTCAAATTTCTGCGATAAATTTAAGAAAATTTCAATAAAATCCTAATTAGTGCTGAGAATTTCGGTGAATGCAAGCCATATGCTTGATCTAATTCCAATGAAATTCTCGAGCGATTAGTTGCGAATATTTAACAATTTTATAGAAAGAGAAGCAAAAGAATCCTTTTCACTTATCATTCATTTATGTATAATATATTTTTATAGGAAAATAATCATTCTTTTCATTTTCTTTCGCAAATTTTATAAATTTTTTAATTGTTTTGTGTTGCAGTCTTTGGTTAAACTTTTTTTTTAGTATTTCAAATCTTCTCAAAAAAATGTCTACAATAGTTTCATACAAAAAAAACTTAAAATTTCTTTTTTTATCAAATATAATTTACTTCATTCTTATCTCAACGATCTATGAACCTCATCGTCCTTGACTCAAGGACTTTTTTTCATAATTTTATTCTTATTCTTTCTTTTTCAAAAATTTAGAATTTTTTGTCATAATTTTATTTTTGCATGAATCATTGAAAATAAAATTAATGAAAATAATTTCAAATGCAATTTTCTATGATTTTTTTGTGCAAAAAATATATATATTTTTTTAATGCTGCATGCTCGCGTTCAAGATGAACAATACATACACAAAATTTATTTAATGTTTTCATTTCATTTCCTTTTAATGATTTAATTAATTTTTTTTAAACTTTTTCTTCGTCTTCAACTTCTAAAAAATTGTTCAATTTTTTTGATTTTTCTAGATATTATGCATGTTTACATTATGTTTGTATATAGTATGTGGATATACACAAATAAATATTCTTCTTAACTTTTTTTTTCTTTCATTTCATTCATGTTTGACGTTTTCAATAATAATAATAACAATAATAGTATTTCTTGAGTTTCACGTGTAATTCATTATAGATGAAATGAAGAGAAGAAAAAAAAAGTTTGTGGGAGTTGATTAAGTTTGGCAATAATGCAATAATCTTGTTCTTAGATTTCTTACTTACTCGATGAATTTTAATTTTTTTTTCATATACTTGTTTTTTTTTTTGTAGGAGTTGAAGTGAACGACGAGAAAAAATGATGCAAAATTCAAATAGCGTTTTTTAATTGTATATATATAGTATATATGCATGTATATAGCTGTTTCCTTTATGAGAATTTACATCCATCATCAAATATAGATCTTTTGTATGTATTTTAATTCCTTAATATTCATTCGCTAAAAGCCTTTTCTCCGGTGTTAAATCATTAATGTTACTTGACTGTCGATGATAATGATGATTTGAGATTTGATCCTGACCAGGCGATGATGCCAAATTAATTATATTTAAACGACTATTATTCGCACTAGATGAATTATTATTACACCGGCAACCATGTCGACTGTGTTTTGCGTAGCATTTTGCACATAAGCTAACACATCCACGCATTGGCCAATAGCATAATAGACAGGGTAATAGGAGTGACAATGCACTTAAGCAACCCCATCGAGATGCTCTTTTATAAGGTGCACACGAGCAAGGATCTTCAGCACAACGAATTGTCTCACTATCGCAATCGAGCTCATGATCTTTTGCACAATGATAATAGAGGCCTTTCACACAACACAAACATGATGCATAGTCAATGATTGTTTCTGCCGAACATAAAAAGTTGTCATTACAAATCCATTTATATGGTAATTGACGCGGTCGCTGACACTCCTCACATCGACATCGATTACATTGTGGACACGTTATTGAATTTAATCGATCACTAGCATTAGTTATAATCAAACCATTATTGTTTGTTGCATTTTGCGAATTCATAATGTTGTCCTCTGGACAATGACTAAATTGTTGATGCAGCACAGATGCATCCTTTTTACTTATCGTATTGGTATTTCTAAAAGATGGCTGTTTGGTGATTGGAAGCAGATTTGGTCGCTGAACGCCCACCGTTCGATTTGGTAAATTTATTTTGTTACTATTATTTATATTATTATTCAGATTACTATTATTATTATTGTTAATATTGTTGTTATTATTTAATACACTAGTGCCATCAATAATGGAAATTGTGTGGCCATTCAATTGATTATTATTTCGATTTGGTACTGTTGATGTTGCTAGCGAATGTCTACTGCCTGGTGTCGTCAGCTTATTTTGATTTGGATTTGTAAACGGCGTGTCCACATACTCATTTGGCAGACGTTCATTCTCCGGTCGAGGTAATTGAAGTGTTACACTATTACTATTACTATTTATATTATTATTATTATTACTATTAACAGGTGATGGACTTCGTCTCACCACTGCATTAATTGCATTTGATATTAAATTTGCTGTTGGTGTTATTAATGAAGATGGAGTTAAGGAACGTTGAACGATATTTGAATTTGTTGTTGTTGATGATGAACTTGTCGATGTCACCGATGATGATATTCTCGGTTGTGGTGTCATATCCGTTCTTCTTCGTGAAAATGTACTAATTGTTGATGACGTTGTTGATGATGTTAAATTATTGCTATTACTATTATTATTACTTGAATTTCTACAATTTTGTAATGGTGTCAATGGTGCTGTGACTGGTGGTGGAAATGATGGAATCGATCGATGATTTAAATTTGTTGTTGTCGTCGTCGTTGAGTTTGATGAAGAATTAATGGAACTAGAACTGTTATTAATTATATTGCTATTCATTCTGCTAATTGATGGAGGATGTGTACTGATGATATGAATGGAAAGAGATGAATCTACTGTATCTACGGTATCTGGTTCCGGTGCTCTTGGTCTATGAACGCGTGGTATTGATTTAGGGGGCCTCGGAGGCGCCAGATGATTGGAACCGCCATTTCTGCGATCCATGAAACATATGTAGACACTAATATAGCGCCTTTAAATTCCCAACTTTAATTTTTTCTTTTGTTTGTCGCAATTTTTTTTTTTCTTTTCCTCGGTTTATTCACAAAGTAGATTCTAGTTTAAGTCCTTCCTACTCTCTTTTAGTTTCACTAATTTATCGTAATACAATTGAATGTAAAGACTTTCTTTGCCAAAGACGGTCCTTCTCAAATCTTGTGAAGTATATTCAGAATTATACGTTTTTTCTCAATATTCATCATCATTATGTGCCTTTGATTTGCCATAAGATAAGATACTTCTAAAATATTTCCAGAACAGAAAAAAATATGAAAAGAGAAGAAAAAAAAAACAAAAAATTAATTAATGATCATAACTAGACATGATAATTATATGATTGTGTCAGATAATCTGATATGATTTTCTTCTTTCGTGCATTCTTGTCCGAATACTTGCTGTCTCGAGAAATCAATTTGTAGTTTTGCAGCAGATTATTAGTCGATAAATTTGTCGTTAACGAAAATATTCTTTTAATCCTTTGCTAAATGATAATTTGATTGAAATGAAGTTTTGTAAATATGTTAAATTAAACGTAGGATTATCTCTGATTTATTCTCTCCCTTGGTAATTTTTTTAATTTAAAATGACAGTTGAATTTTATAATTGTTGCAAAATTAAATGTTGAGGTTTCATTCACCAATCTGAGGTAAAATTTATCTCTTAAAATTTAAGAATGTGCAATAATTTGCTGCACAAGATTCAATGAAAATAAGAAAATAACAATAAGTGTTAAGAATTTACCGAATTTTTTTATTCATTGTTATTTCAATCTATGGAAAATAACAAAAGATTCCAACATAAGAAAAAAAAGAGACTCTATGTGTGTATATATACTTTGAAAACCTGTATTCTCAGAATATTCGTCAGAATTCTTTAACATTTTTTTTTCTCTTCATCTCTTCATCTCGAGTTGTTTTTGTTGTTATTATTGCTTCTACGACTCTTCACATAAAAATAACGTTTCTAACAACAAAAAAAGTATAAATGAACAGAACTGTACGAGAGGAGAAAAGAGATATAAAGAATGAAATGCCTAAAAGGAAATGTTTTCTTGAGGCCCGTTGTAATTTTTTTTTTTTAAGGAAAAAAAAATATTATATATTATAATACCGAGAAAGCGAAAATAACTATGAAAGAACCATAAAGAATAGGAAGCATAATAATAAAAAGAGAGCTGTGCTATGGCGTAAGAATGTATCTCACTATGAATAAATAGCACATTACACAAAAAAAAGTAAAAAATAAAATAAAAAATGCTGTGTGACTGTGTTTAGCATAGAGAGGAAAAACAGCAAAAAAGCGGATGTTGGAATGATTGAATAATAACAAAGATTATCTCATATGTAGAATACTACAGTAGAAACAATTTAAATGAACTGAATATTTTTTTCTGTTTGTCTCTCTCTCTCTCTCTCTCTCTCTCTCTCTGTTGTTTGTCTCTGTCTCACTCTCTCATTACTAGTTCATTGCAAATTGTTTTTAGAGAATCTTTATTCATTCAATAATTGTGGAATTTTTGAGTGGAATTTTCATATTAAATATCAAATGATGTGAGCAAAAATTATTGATGAGTTTTGTTTGGAATTTTTTTTATGAATGAAATAATGAATGGATTTGGATGGAATGGAAGAAATTTTTTCTTTTAGAATGGCATTGGTGCTGTTTTGATGAGCATGTTTGAGGATTTTAGTGACTTAATTTGAAATTCAGTGACCTTAGTCCTTCAATTAGATTCACCAAAAAAAGTCCACGAAAAAGTCTTAAAAATGCAACCAAAATTCCCTTTCAACTACCTCCAATCACAATATTCTCAAGCATTACGCCAAGAACAAAAGCATTTCTAAGAACAAAAAATTATAATAATGGTACAGAAACAAAATGTAAGTACATTAATTGCAGGAAGTAGTGAGAAAAAATTTTTTAATTTGATTTTTTTTTCTTTCGTTCTTTTTTTTGCACGAAAAAAAAGTTATGAATTACAAAACAGCATGCTCATAATAATAATGAAAAAAGTAAGAAGAATGAAGAAATATTTCAGAAAGAATCTGCATTGCCTGAAGTCTTTCATGACTGCAACTATACACTTTGTCTACACCCAAATTCCATTCCTGCTAATTCTTTTTCGGTTCTGCTTCTCATTTTTTTATTCTTTGATTTTTTTTTTGTTTCTTCGTTCTTGCCTTCACTAATGTGTACAAGGCTGTTTTTATGCTTGTTTCTTGCTTCCTTTCGTTTTGTCTTTGCATGAAATGTTTTCAATGTCTGACAAAACTTCTTCTTGAGGTTATGAAAAAATTTTTAATCCTCGGTGGATTTTTCTTTTTTTATAAATTGAAAGTTTGGAAAATTGTTCAAAAATAAAACGACCTAAAAAAATCATATTCAGAACATGAAAAATCATAAGTTTTAATCTAGAGACAAATAAATTCTGGGTCTCGACATTGAATTGATGATTATTACAGAATGTTTTCGGAAGTTGTCAAAATTTTTAGCGTCACTGACAGACTGATAAGCTATCGAGAGCAAAATGTGAAGGTATAATGATTAATATTTCTGTTACTGTCAAGTAAGTGGGTTAAATGTAATGGTTCAATTCAGTATTTTATGGACCTTTACCATTAATTTTGAGGATGATAAATTTATATCAATTTAATCAAACTTTGAAAATTACAAAAATTCAATATTGAAGGAGTTCGTTTTAAGCTGCTTAACTCCCAAATCAAACTAAAGCACCAATTGGACTTTAATTTCTAGACAGAAACTGCACGAGACATTAGAATTTTTCAATTATCTTTTTCCTCACTCATAGTCTGTAAAAGTCTGCAAGTCTCCAGGGTATACATACGAGCATTATCAATACACAAAAAAAAAAATAATAAAATATATAAAAAAATTAGTAATAATCTCCTCAGACTCTCGATTTTAAAATAATAATTCACGTGTCAGATTTGCGGGTAAAATCTCTTATTTTATCACCCTAATAGTTTAGTTATTAGCAAGCCATAATAATCTATAAAGGAACTTGTTAAGATGATCGAAATGAAGAGGAATCAGCAACACAACAACAAATAAAATAAAAATGAAGAAAATTTTCATCAACGTGTTTAATGTGATAGATAAATGGCCATATCAAAGATTTCATCTCCTTATACATATTTTATATGATATTTTTTTTCTGTGTCAATAAAAATTTAATTCCATAAGCCATATTTTTAAAAATAATTCCTTCTTCTTATGTTATTGGTGATGCTGCTGATATAAATGAGAGAGGTCAAGATTTTTTTTTCTTTCTTGATGAAATTTTATATTTTTTTGTGTGACTAGAGTTTATTGCTCGTCAATTGTGAACGAGAGGAAAATCAGTGGCAGTTTTATTATCTTTACGGTAAATTGGAGGCAGGTGTGATGTTTTTTATCAGGATTGCTTGATCAGCTACTTAATAATTCAGACAAAAATCTGATTTTTATTTTTAGAAATGAGTGATAAAGTTTTATGGATTGATGACTAAGATGAGATTTTAGGTTAAGATTATTTATTTTTGTCTTTTATACAAAACTTTTATAGTTGAAGTGAAGTTACACTAGACGAGGAAATTATTGAGATTTAAGCTTAATAAAGTACAAAAGCTTAAAGTTTAAAATGAATCACTTTAATGCAGACACACCCACTTTCTTCAAAAATTAAGCTTCATTTTTTAAACAATAATTCAAACAAAATTAATTTGTAAGCTCAAAAATTAGGAAATTTAAAGCTCATCTCTCAATCCTTAGCACAATATCAAAACGAGCTCTTTGAGCTTCAAATCAATTTCCATCAAACAAAATTCAAAAAAACAAAATTCTACGTGGGACTACATCCAACAGCAACAACAAAATGGAAAAAAAAACAATGAATCCTTAAAGAGCATGCTACCCACACAATCATCAAACAACCATCTGTGCGTAGTCACATCTCAGTACATTCAACTACATCCACTTTAAATTCATTGATAACAAGCTACGAAAATTATAAATCCATTTATTTTTGGCAGATATGAATTGAGAAATAATAAAGAGATACGCAAAAAATGATAGAAAGAAAAGTAAGAAAAACTTTCTACCTCCTTTCTACGAACGAGAAAAAAATATATATATATATATATATATATATATATATATATATATATATATATATATATATATATATATATATATATGAAAAAAGGAAGAAGAGAAGCGAAAAAAGCTATTTTTAGACATAAATTTTGTTGTTTTTATGTACGGAGGAGAAATAAAATTCATTCATGGAAGAACCTATTCATTCAGTCAATAAGTGGGCGAGCTGAGGGAGAAGAAAAAAGAGAACCGTAAAAGAGCAAAGAAAGCGAAATTTGACGTAAAAAAACTTTTTTTCCGGTAGATAGAATTGTTATAGTCGAATCGTCTCGAATGTTAGGGGGTGTGAGCCTTTTTTTGCCGCATGTCATTCTCGTCTATTTTCATACTTCCTTCATTAATAAACATGGAAGAATGCGATGTTCTAAATTTGGATATGTCTACATGCCACGCATCATAACCAAAGTAACGCGAGCTGCTTCTTATGCCAAGAAAAGAGCAGAAGAGGAAAAAAAACATCAATAACAACAATTAGATGATAAGGATGGATGAAGGAAAAAAAGGAAGAAGAATGAATAATAAATAGAAAAAAGTTTGAGGAGATGATGCGGAGGCGGCTTTTTGAGTCCAACAAAATAAGAAGGCACACAAGAAAACTGAATGAAAATTTTCTAGGAAAATTTGTTTTTCTTTTTTTTATATGATGTCGTCTCTTATTATTGCTTCTCGTGTACACATCCACCCATACATGTGAAGGTATTCAGGAAATTTTCAATGAATATATCGTCATATATGAGTGAATGAGAGAAAGAAAGCTACTGTAAGTCGTTCTTGTTCTTTTTATTATTTTACACTGTAAGAGATATGGCTTTCATAATAACCTTGGAATAGCAAGATATAAAGATATGCTTGACGGACATTTATGCGGAGGCTGGAATCTACTCATTTATATATATTTTTTTATGTCGTATAAAATTTCTATAGCTACACATTACTAATGCTGCTAATTCTGATAATGTCTTCCTTTTAATGCTGATGGAATTGTTAATGGGATGAGGTGTGGACTGGAAGTTTATTTTGAAATTTATTAGGTTTTTTTGAACCGATAGAAACGGTATTAGGATTATAGAATAGAATTTTTTAGATTTTTGAGAAAATCAAGTTTTAACTTTCTTGATAAAGTTAGTTCCTTAACTCAACCTGAGAATCATTTAAATTTGAATAAAATGTTTTGAAACTCAAAAAGATTTTGAGAAAATTTCCAAAAGTCACTCCAAAATCCCATCCAAATACCAAAATTTCAAGTTCAATTGAATTGCAATCTAACGATTAAAACCTAATCAATCAATACTAAAAAATTCTTTTCAAAAATAAATCCACAAATCGATAAGTTCAATGAACCCAATCAGCGATTACATTAAGTCACACTCAAAAAATACTTTTTTCATTCAATTCAGAATTTTCCATCAATTCAACTCGTTGACAATTCTCGCTCCAACAATATTCAAATTTGAGTATTTTAATTCCAAATTTAGCCTCAACCGCCACCATTCATGAAAAATTTTAATCAATTATTCCAAAACCCATCAATTCAAGTTCATGAAACGAGCAAAAATCCTCGCCTATTGACGATTTTTTTTTTTGGCTGAAATTTTTCCTCCTACAATGAAAAATTTTTCCATTCCAAAAAAGAAAAATAAAAAAAAGAAAAGATGAAGAGACAATAAGAACAAGAATAATGATAATAAAAACAAATAAAAATTGTGTGAGAAAGCGCACAGAAGAGGAGTGAAATGGAGCAAATATCTAGCAGCAAGAAGCAGCCATAAAAGATCTTCGCATTCATTCCATCGTTTGAGAATACTTAAAATAGAAATTTACGCGTAGGTGGCAGGCTTTTCCTACCCAGAATCAAGATGTAAGTAAGAGAGTGTGTGGAAGGAGAGCGCAAAATAAAAAATAACAATTTTTTGTAGATACATCCACATACTTTGGAGAAAACGGCATTGCGGCAAGATGTCTGTTTGCATTCACACATTATATGATGAGTTGTGCATGCATATATCACATTAAAAAAATAAATAGCAAACGAGAGAGAGTCCATATGTCTCTATATTATTAAGTTTACATAATAATCCATGTACATCCAACAACGTCGATGCATCGAGTGTGGGTTGCAAAAAAAAGCAACAAAAAAAAAATAAAATCTGTCAAGTACCCGATTAACCGTTATCAGACAAAATGAGAAACTTGTTTCATTTACCCATTCATTCATTTCATTCATTGATTCTGCCTGATGTAAATGTATATAATGTATACATCTATACATATATATCACGTTCATTCATTCATTCATTACATATATCTTATCAGGTGCTTCATAATCAATTTGAAATCTCATTCTCTCTCGGCTAATGGCTTTTTAAGTCACTTGCAATGATAGCTAATCTCGCGCATATATATGAGTCTATATACACATTATAAAAAATAATATGAAAGGAAGCCTTATAATTATCATTTCCTGTATTCTCTCAACAGCGTGCGCGTTCCAACTTTATTTTTTTTTTTTTCATTTTTCTCTACGTTCTCCATTATATACTCTTCATTTCTGTGAAATCAACAGAGATTTTTTTAAAACGAAAATGGCGTGTTTCCTGTTTAAGTTGTCGGTCGTCTTTTTTTCTTTCTCTCTCATACTCTGTACGCTGTTGACGTTTTCCGTTTTTCACTCTGTCTTTTGGTATAAGCATTATTTCGTTAACTGCATTTTGATTACATTACACAGACTTGCTTTACTTCAAGAAGGTAAAAAAGAAAAAAAAAATTATGGCTCGAAGAAAAATTCAAAAATGAATTTTAAATGCGAATCGTTTATAAGTTGGCAATACCATCGTGTATACAGCACTATATATGTATATTATATATTCAATAAACAAATTTAGTCAATGAATTTCATTGATGATCGAGAGTGTGGATATATATAGCAGGTTGAGCTATTGAGACATAAAGTTTAATAATTATATCTAACTATATGCTAAATATACTAACAAAACTGGCAATCGTGCTCAGTAAGTCAGTCATTTCTGTATGTTTATTATTAATATTCATTCATTTAGCAAATTTAAATAAAATAGCAATGAGGAGATTCAAACTAGTTGAAAATGATGCAGGAAGGTGAAAATAAAGTGCATTTTGAGTTATTTGATAAATCCAGAAAATAACGGTGATTTTTTTGAAATTTGAATTTTGATGAACTAATTTTCAAATGTCAACAAAAAATTTAGAAACTTAATTTGAAGCTATTTTCAAGCATAAACAGCCATAATTTATTCTCAAATATTTACTTAACATAGCACAATTCAGCAGTTGTAAAAATTATTCACAATTAAATCCGCCAAGTCAAATTGAAAATTTTTATCACAAAAAAATTACACATTTAAGAAATATGTATATGCAGGCAAAAAGGCAGGAGAGTGTAAAATGGAAATATCAATGACATTCATGGATATCGTCGTTAAAATTACTTTTCCATATATTTTATTCGTTCGAAATGTGAATTGCGCGCGAAAAAAAATATATATACATACAATGTGTGAAAATACAGTGTCGATCTTCCTTTCCAAAAAAAAAAAACTACAGTAAAGTACATTTGAACACTTTTATTGACTTTCATTACTAATAAATTCCACACGTTATTCCATCCTGAACTACGCAAAAAACGAAAAATAAGTTCCAAAGACTTAGAAAATGTACATATTTTTGCAATAATCAGAAATCAGCAGTAGCAGCAGTTCTTTTGTACGATCATTTTGAAATGAAACAGAAATCTCCATTAAGTAAAAGCGCGAATGAATATAATTGTGTGTTTATACGATTTTTGCGACGTTGCCAAACTCTTTCTTCAGCTTTTTTTCGAGATTTTAATCTTTCTTCTTATTTAATATTTTTCCTCCTATACTTCGATAGACAAACCATGAAACATCTTAAATAAACGAAATAACATCTACAAACATATGTGAAACATACACACGTCGGTCGCGCAAAGAGCGCGGAGAGATTGCATCATGACGGCGGCGACCGAAAGTTTTTCTTTCAATTGAATATTTTTTTTTTTGTTTTGAAAATTGAAAAAAAAAAATGCGAACATTAAATTGAGATTAATACACAAAAAGTAGTAGCATGTTACTCATAAATACATAAAGTGGCTATAAATAGCTCAATTACATTAGGAGTAAAAAAATATAATTAAAAATTAATGAGCGAAGCTAGACACACAAGTTCTTTATCAAGTTTTAAAAAATCTCTCTTTACATCTGAGTGGGGTTTTTGTCAACTCAGTAGCTGACTATGTACATGACTTATGTAAATATTGTGTTTATAGCTAGCGCAAATAGTTTATAAGAAATAATTGCGATATCAATTTTTTTTTTTGTAAGTTCGCTACTCAACATATTGCGTATGGTTGAGATTTTTATTTTATTATTTCTTCTCAAGTCTATGTCTCTTTATATATTCACATGTGTACGCATGTAACGTATATGTGTTGTGCGAGTCTCTTTTTTTGTTTTTAAAAAGCCTCTCACGTGTATTTAAAAAAAGTTTTCATTTTCTGAATGAATTTCTATATATATATTTTCAAGATGCCTTTTAGTCGTCGTTCATGCATGCGAGTGTAGTTGTTTTCCTGTTTCTCGTTTTTAAATGCTAGTTTTTTTTCTTTTTTTTCGTGTTCCAAGTCACAATTAACACACAACACATTGAAACTTTTTTTTTTCTTCTCAAAATGTGTTTCTATTTCTTTTTTTTCTATTAATATTTTGAATGAAATCGTATGTATACATGGATTGAGAGATAGAGATGAAGACAAAAAAAGTCAATTTTTAATTCACGAAAAATGAAAAAAAAAAAATAATCTTAAAAATCATTATTATTATTTATTTCTTGCTCTCACTCACACTTTTGGTCTGAAATTGTGTGTGAATTGTACATCGAGTACGAAAATAATAATAATAATAAATAAGACAAGCTGTCGAAAGTATTGTATCATGATATCATCTCTCTTTTTTTATTTCATTGATGAGTTCTTATACTTTTGTTGTTGTTGTTGTTGTAGAAGGAAGATGAGCTCTCGTTTAATTAGTATCAACTAAAAATCTATTTTTAACACATTTCGATCTTGTCATGAAGCTTTTTAGAATATCCACACATTTTTTATGAATAAATTCACACATAATATGCATTTTATGGACGTCATATTAATATGAATAAATTATATGAAGGGAAAAAGTCCATTCTATATACACACAAGGTTTATTGACTTTAATGAGCCTCGTGATTTTTTTTTTTATTATTTCTTTTTTTCATACAATTTTCTCTGTGTTTCTGATATCACTCAATAGGAAACAGTATTTAGCATTCTAACGGCTCTTTATTGCTTCTCTTTTCATTTTAATTGACACTAATTTAACAGCAAATGCTTTATTTTGTCATACAATCACTTTGCCTTTTTGGTATGTCACAATGAGCTCTTTTTGAATATTTAATTAACTTTCATGGTTGCTTTTAAAATGCTAAGTTGTTGGAAAAATATTAAAGTAAAATAATTTTGAGGTTTGCATCTTTTAGAAACCTTTGCGTCATTATTTGCATCAGTTTAAATATTTCGCCTCAAAATTTAATCTTTCGAGTCTATTTTTAATATTTTTGCTTCAATTTTTATATTTCGCATCAATTTTCGAAGTCTTGCATCAATGTAAATATTTTTCATAAATTTTTTATGTTTCATAAATTTTTTTAACACTTTACATCCACTTGAATTACAATTAACACAAATTGAAAAATTTCCAAATAATGTTCAAATATAATTCTTCATTAAAATCACTTAAACATCCATTAACAAATCAAAAGTCAAGTCACAAAACAAGAAAGAAAATAAAAAACAAAAATACAAAAAAATTCTAAATTCATTAACCAAAGTTTCCCTCACATAACAAGAAGATGTAAAAAATTAAATATCGTCAATGGTTTATTTGTTATTTTTGTGTTTCCCATTCATTACAAAAAAGCCATTCGTTCTTTATTTTTATTTTAGAAATATATATATTTTTCAATCACATCCAACATGTACAGTAAATACATTAGTTAGAGACATACATAAATAATTTTTTTCTTGCCTCTCTTTTTTTCATATTTAGTTTAAATTAAATCAAAATCAATTGAATTACTTGTCTCTCTAAAAAAAAATGTGAAATAAAAAAGAGCTTGAGAGTCAGCAGCAATAGTTGTTTAGCAAATGGGGGCCTCAAATAAACTCGTTGATACTTTGTTTCAACGATATTTTGACCTAATTTACGCAACAGTCAATGCTAAATGTGATGTAGGCAAAAAAAACTTCATTCAAAATTCAAAGTCTCTCGTTGAATGAAAATGAGAAAAAAAATCTTTCATTCTTTATTTTTGCTTGTATTTTTTCCCTACTAACAATTTTTTTTTATTTATTTTGACGCAAATTTGTTTGATTCAATTTCAAAAATAGATCCTACGATGAGAAAAAAATCTCATTTTCATTCTTCAATTTCATTTGGCTGAGTTTCTTTAAAATATAAAAAAATTGAGAATGAAATACTTTTTTTTGGTACGGCACAGTTGGACCCTTCACATTATAAAGTATAAATACTACGCAAAACAGATCATATTAGAAGCTCAAAAAACTATTCAGCACTACTTCTATACATTTACAAAATTAGGGAAGAAAAAAATTAGAAAAGATTTCTTCAAATTATTCAGGTTTATTTCACGGTTGGAATTTATAGTGGCGCTATTTAAAAATGAGAAAAAAAATTAGCGGCAAAAAAAACCTCTCCAACATCATCATGATTATCATCATCAGCAGCTTGCAAGTACAGCACACAGTGACGATATATAACAAATCTGAGAGAAAATTAACGAACTAGCAAATACACGAGCCAAGGTTACTCGCCAAATGCCGCTAAACAGATGAAAAAAAGGAACTAAAAAATATATATATTTTTTTACAACAACAGTTTCAACAGCGGTTTAAATGGCTATCATACAATGGAAATGACGAGCGAATCGGCATTCACAAAAAGCAACGTGTTTTGTTAATAAAGTTCCAAATTTAGAGTTTGAGATTGATTTGAATGTTTATGGATGATTTTTTTTTTTGGCAGGTTGGGGGTCAAACTTTTGAAAAATTTTACTTAAAAATTCAGTCTCAAAAGCTCTTACGCCATAAAAACACAAGAAAAAAAATTAAATCAATGAATTTAACAAGCAAACTGTTGAAAAACAGATCTGATCTTACAATTCTTTTGTAGGAAGATCACAAGGAATATATGCAGTGCTTCAATCTTCCAATTCATCGTCGAATATAAAAAAGGCAATATAAATGTGAATTTTTGTGAATTTTTTAATTGTTATTGAAACACATTGAGAAATATGGGCTGGTATATGCAATACACCTTGATACTATATAAGTCATTTAAAATATATTTTTTGTGAGCTTAATATTTATAAGTTTCCACAAACAAAAACATTTCAACCTCAAATCATTTAATTAAAATAAATTGATGATTTTAATTTACTTTGAAATTTGATCAAAAATTGTAGCTGTGACTAAGTTGAGAAAGTTTTTATTTATTTTACTAAATTTATCTTTATTCTTAGAACATCTAACGCCTCTAGATAAATGTTCTAATTCTCATGAAAGTTTCTTTGAACATTTCTGTGACAAATTTAGTTTAATTTACTTCAATAATTGATGATTCTTAGTGAGACTAATTTGAAAAGTTTTATGAATCATTTTGTGAAGCATCTGTAATTTTCATTAGCACTGTAATTTGTTTGATGAAATTCTGTGGAATTTCTTATCTTTAGAAACCTAATATCTTTATTATTAAGTGTTAATTTTTTTGCATTTGAGAGTTTTGAATACAAAAAAAAAAAAAAAATGCAGACTTAATGTTTGGCTTTTAGTTATCACTTTTCACTCTATTGGGCGTGAAATTTTTGGGATTTTTTTCATTGCAAAATTCTCGATAATTTCTCATCTGGATACTTTTTTTTCACTTAGATATAAACAAAATTTTGCAGATTTTTTCATTAAATTGATTTGAAAATTATTTGTTAGCAAAATTAAAACATGAATCACAAAATTATTCAATCCAATATGCGACTTTAGTGTCGCGTTAAAAGTTTTTGCAAAATTAACCATCTCCTTATCTGAGTGTCAAATTATCAAATATGTCAAAAAACCATAACAGACACTAGTTTCAACAGAAACATGAGCTCAAATCTGATAATCCCACAGCTACAGACTCAACAAACTCCAATTTACATTTAAAATAAAAAGAAACAACAACTCAATTGATTTACCATGGACATTTATCATTAAAAACTCCAATAAAGTGTTCATGCATGTCTTAGAAAAAAATAATTTTAACAATTATTGTTTACCTCACTTTGGTTAATTGCAATGAATAAATTAAGTTTTTTAATATTTTTGAATAAATTAAATTTTGATTGTGTACCAAAGTGTCTTATGTTGGCTAATTGTCTGTTTTGATCATTATTAATGTAGATGATTGGTAATTTTATTAGTTGCAATGAGCTTTTATTTATTAAGTTTGGTATCTTAGTCGCTATAGATACTGGAAATCTGAGTACATGAGAAGCTGTCAATTTATTGAAATATTGGTAATTCTAATTGGTTTTGAGTTAGAATGAATATATGACACTGAATTTTAATTAATTTTCAGATATGCATCTTTAACTTTAAAGCACAATACTCTTCATCACATTCCACACAAGGCTGTCAACAATTGCAACAAAATAAAATTCAGTTTTCACTTTTTCTGTTGTATTTATTTTTGCAACAGATGTAAACACAGCAAAGACACAATGTAATATAAAGATCAAGGAATTCGCAATTCATATCTCATTTCACAATTTCCAGGAACGTCAAAGCACAACAATATAAAGACAAAGTGATTAAAATAAACATATTTGCAAAATATTAAAATGAGTTAAAATAATTTGTTACTAGTACGGCATTTCAAGGGCTTCAACTTATTTAAATTCATATCTCTCACTTCAGTGCTCCATTCAACTCTATTTTTATTTTAGCGCAGGCAGTTGTAGCTGCTTTGCCTTTTCTGTACAATTTAATTCAATCATAGTTTATAATAAATAAAACTTAATCTCGTGCGAGAGTGGCGTTGAAACTTTTGACTGACTGATTTGTATTGTGATGGAATTTTTATTCATTAGTCGAGCACATACAAAAAAAAAAATAAAGAAATAACGATTTGACTTAGGATATATACTAATTAAATATTTCTTCATCTTCTCGAAAAAAAAATATTTTTGTCAATGAATGAAATCTCGCAGATTCGTGAGAAACTAACCCTTTCTTATGTTGGTTGAATTACGCGCGAGCGGCAAGTTCAAAGTTTCGTCATGAACTTGAAATGTTATATAAAAAAATTTTTCAATGAATTAAAACAGAAACAAGAAGAATTAAATAATTTTTTTTTTCGTATGTTATGTGAAAAAAGACAAAAGATTTTTTTTTATTTTATATTATTTTTATTCTCATTCCTCAAAATTGCCTTTTAATCCGAAAAGCTCTCTATTGCCACAAATAAAAATTCTTTTGCTTTTTTTGTCATTAAGATCTTTTCAGTCAAGCAAAAGAATTTAAAAAATTCCAATCGCTTTTGTTGAATTCTTATTTATTTTTTTTGCTCCTCTCTCACTCTCTCATTGTGTTTAGTGTGTCTTGTCATGCGAACGAATAGAATTGAAGAAGAAGAAAATCGGGACGAATCATGATTAGGAAGTGGCTGTTTTTTATATTCGCATTGAACCGGTTTCTAAAAAAAATTCTTTAAAAAATATTTTTTTTTAGATGAAACTTATTTAAATATACAATAATATAATGAGTCTAATCTTTAGCATTGCTGAGGTGAAGGTTCATTTATTTGACAAGATTCATGGAGAATTTTTTTTTTTGTTTTATTATTTTTCAGATTATCTTCCTACTAAAAATCGTAAAAATTATAATTTGTCAGATTCCAAAAAAAATGATCATCCTCATACTACATTGATGACTTAATCAATTTAAGTAAAATTAGGAAAGAATTGATAAGAATGTCAAATAGAAAAAAAAGAAATGTGGAGCAGTCGAGACTTGTAAAGTACTCCAAAAAAATGACAATTTTTTTTTCAACGTCTGATAAAGTTTTTATTCTTCTTTTTGTACACAATTGCAAGCGTTTTTTTTCGTATCAAAAATGTGATTTTTATTTTACGAATTGTAAACGATGCCGTCGTCATGTCTCTACGACCTGCAAATTCCCGTCAAAAAAAAATAATAATAATTTCTTCATGTACATGAACATTTCATCGACACACTCATTAAAGTCACAAATGAGTTAATCATACATACATTAGCCGATCGCTCACATTTATTATTTGAGAGTGGAACAATAAGAAAAAAATATTTCTTTCCCCGTCAATTTCTTACTTCAAGCAACTCAAAAATTCTTCATTTTCACATAAATATTTCTTATCACAAGAAAAAAGGTTTGTTTACTTTAGAGCTCAATGTGATGCTGCAAAGAAAATAAAGATTCTTTCGGTATAGCGAGCTTGTATATACATTAATACACTCATTTTGCAATAAGCAAAAAAAAATAATAATAAAGAGGCGAGAAATGGAAGTGGAAACAAAATTGAAGTTTTTTATTACACAGCGCGAAATATAAACAAAATTTGATATTATTTAAGATAAAGTTGTGACTTGAAGAAGTGATTTTATGTTGTGCGATAAGGAAAACTTTTTAGTCATACTACACATATTAAATATGAAATTTATAGCAAATAATGAAAAAAATATTATTCATTTTACTTATCGATTTGGTTTATGGAATTTGGGAGCACTTATTTATGTTAAAATAATTGAGAATTCGAGAGAGAAATGGAGGAAAAATGAATTTATCGCCATGCCTTTTTGGAGGCTAAGTTATTTTGAATTTTCAGTTTAATCAAAAGTTTCTGATTTAATTAGCAACTTTTGTTGATTTTTAGCCAAAGTAAATCTAAGTTAAATAAATAAGCACTGCAAAATTTGAAATAGTTTCAAATTAAGAATTAAGATTATTAAGAAATTAATGAGTTCGAATCTCATTAAATAAATTTGGTTTTGTTTAAATGGAAACCTTTTTTTCTCTTTTAAGTTGAACACTTGAAATTGTTCTTTAATTTTTCTTTTTATCAAAAAACTAGAACAGCAATTTATAAAATTCTAAGAAATTTAGTATGAAAATTTTAAATTTCAGAGTTCGAATCTCAATTTGATTATAAATCCACTAATAAGCTAAGCTGATTGACTCTTTTTTTGCCACAGTTTTTGCTTCCAATCAACAAATATCCACAAAAAAATAGACAATCCTACATAATTCTTCTAAAAAAATATACCTTTTATCAAGATATTCTTGAATAAATGCGTATTTATTGTTCATTTTTCCAGAAACCTTTTTTTTAAAAAAAAAAAAAAAAAATATTAAATTCATTCTCACTTCTTATCAAAATTATTTCTGTCTACATTGAAACTTGTGTACTTTAAGTCATAAATTGTAGTATTTTAAACTTTCCATTCCATCAATATCGACTCATTTTATGTGTTGAAAAACGAAATGAGAGCTTGGATGGATATGAAACATAAAGAGTTTCATACTCTAATTTCCACGTGCTTTTACTAAACCGCTTCACAAAAAAAAATATGAAAATAAATAAAAATTGTATGTATGTTAGGAAAAAAATTCTTTTTTTTTGATGTTGATAAGAATAAAAAAAACACGAAAGAGTTTTTCGATGTACATATGCTTTGAAAAAAAATATATATACATATACGAGCTGATAAGAGGCAATGAATTGATGTGAATGATCGTTAAAATTTAAGCGGTGTGTTTTGTAACGAATATTTTCGCCGGAAATGAAGAAATCATATCAGTTTGTGTCTATATTCATAAAACTACTATAAAATTTTATTGTAACTTACATTTTTATACTATAAGTAATCCACCGGCGATATGTAGCAACACTTATTCAAAGAAAATTATATTTCAGTTCACACAATTTTTTTATTCTTAATCCAAGTGCTATTGCTTTTTATGCTTTTATTTCTCTTCCTTGAATTATTTTTTTTTTCTTCTTTCAAAAAAAAAAAAAAAAAAATTAAAACTGTTAAACTTAATTCGTGTATTGTAAATGTAATCCAGAAATTTATGCGCTTTTTTACTTTCTTCTTATTCTTTTATTCTCTTATTTTTCCTCTCAGTTGAAAAAAATTTATATATATAAAAAAAATTATTATTTCGAGTCTTTCTTCTTCATTTCTTTTGCACACTCAAAAAAAGATTTGTTGACGTGAATTATAGAGTATTTTTTTTTTTTTCTTTCACAAAATTTATATCCTCTTCCATTCAACTTTATATATCTTCTCTTTTTCTTGTTGCTTGTTGTTGAATTCTTCTTTTTTTACTCAGATTATACAGCACATATATATATAATATTGAATAACCAAGCAGATAATTTTTTTCTTCTCTTTTAAAGTAGGCGAATTCACTTTAATTAATAATTATTTATTTTCTGCTAGATCTTTTTTTTTAACATATATTTACTTTTTTTACATTCTTAACTGCAAACTTTCACTGTAAAATTTTTTTACACTTCTTTTTCGTTTTCTTTTCATTTATTTTTTATTTTTTTTTTTTGCAAATACACAAAAAAAATTCATTAATTTTTTTTCTCTTTAAATTGATCAGAATTGAACACTTTTCAAAAACTCAAATTTTTCTTTCATTTGGCTTATAAAAAATTTCCCGAAAAGTGTAAAATTTCTTTCGAATCCAAGTTTATCGCTAAGCACGAAGTAAATTTTTATTTTTTTTCTTTCTTTTACGTTTGAAGACCGCTTTCACACACTCAGGACGTTTATTTTTTTATAAAATATAAAATTTTTTCTTTTCTTTTTTTTTCTTTTCTAAAAAAACACTGTGTCCCGTACAAGAAATATGTCTTAACCATTCAAAAGTTATTTTATGAATGAATAGTGTGGAAAAAACATACAGGAATGCATGTGTAGTTTAAAAATATGAGAATTGAGAGAAGTGATTTTTACTTCGGCACAACATTTTCTTTTTGTATATGTGAGTTGTGTTGGTGTCTGGTGAAATTTTCTTAAATATATTGTAATTTATTTTCAATTCTTTAATTCTAACTCGAAATTTAACAAATTTATTTTAATTAGAAATTGTAAAAAATTTTTCAATGAATTTGAAACTTTCTAACCTCAAAACTATGCTGAAGTTTTCGAAAAGGTGGGGAAATTTAATACAATCAAACAAAATTGCAACTGTATGTGTAAATATGAGCGGTATTTGTGCATGTATTACTTATTACTCACCCACACTTTCAAACCTTTTTACGTATTTACATGCGGGCTCCCACACAAATAATTTCAAATTCATTCAAACCTTCCATTCATTAAAAAATCTGTCATGCAGTAATACGCTATACTAATAAGAAAATCTATACAGTCTTAGTTGATTTTTAAATAACTCATCGATAAAAATCTATGAATGAAAATTCTCCCAATATTCCAAAATATTTCCCCTCAATCAATATATGTGATTTGAATTTTTATGCATGTGTGCTACTCTCTGTGAGTAGAAAAAATTTTAATTCATAAAAATTTTCATATAAAAAAAATTTTTTGTGCCATTAAATTTTTTACAACTTTTTATAAAAAAAATTTTTACAATTAAGCAATTAAAATGCTCTCATAATTTCAACTTTAGAGGCTTTAAAATATTTTTAATAGCCACTTCCATAAGGCAATAAGTCAAATTCTTTTTTTTTTGGTTGTAAAAATGCCCTCCATCACATTGAGACGATCATACACGAATAACTAACACAACAAAAGGATTCAACTAACAAATTTATGAATGAAATGTCTACGAAACTTTTTTTCTTCTTTTTCATCTCGTTTTTTTTTTCTTTCATATTATTTTTTCCTGCCTTATAATGCGTTTTTCGCTTGAACAAAACTTTTTTTTTGCTTGATTCTTAATGAACATTTTCTCATCTTCGGTATGAATTTTTGTCTACTTAGATATTATGTGCTTGTATATCGTTACTAAGGGACTACGACGACTTATGTTGTTTCTTTCAAAACATTTCATTCATGACTTTTGCTTGTGGGTTGACTAAAATATATAAGAGGCACTGTGGTAGAAATTGAGAATGAAAATTTAGAAAAAAAAGATGATGAGATTTTGAAGGTCAAAATGAAAAACTTTTCATTAATTTCACGTGACCGTCGACCGTCTTCTTTCTGCTGTTTTATCTATTATTTGTATTTTTGTACAACTTTTTCGCAATGACATAAAAAAAAATATTGTATATTTATATATATTTTACTTCCGTTGAGATAATTTAGAGTGTAGTGTATGTTATCGTGATATATTGCTCATATTTTCTTCTTCTTCATTCACGTTTGCCTTTTAAAAATATATTTATATATTATATGGATGTAAAAAGTGCTCGTTGAACGTGGATGAATGAAGAGCATTTTTTTGCTGCATTATTGAATGAACTTAGCCATTGGGAGGCGTATATACTCATGAACTTTAAGTTGTATAGTTTTACAATTGCTAATAATCGTGCATGAATATGAATTGAATTATAGCTGTAGAGAAATTTCAAAATTGTAAATAATTTTGTGGAATTCATAGTTATAAAGTATTGAACTGTATTATAGCGAATAAATAATATTCTAAGAATTTCACGACCCAAATTGGCACATACTTCAATCATTCAAAGTTTCGAAGAATTGAAACTTACAATAATTTGAGTAGGATTCAATCACCATCCTTTAAACTTCCAATTTTTCACTCCTACAATGAACGATTTAGGATAACTGGTCAATTGTTAATTTGTCACTAAAGTTTGTCATTGCAATTCCGTTCAAGAATTTGAAAATAAAATTCAAATTATTTCAAATCAAGCAAGTGAAACTGAATATTTACTACTCGGAAAAGCACCCATATACTTTTCAAAAAAAAAACTATATCCCAATTTCATGGAATTAATGCATTGATTGACGAGTAACAGATTCACAATCATTGACTGAAATTGCTATTTTAATTCTTAGAAGCCTCCTACAGTTAATATAGAATACCAATATGTAAGCATTACCCACACAAGATTGTATCTTGGTATTTTTATTTATAGATCTGATAACGAATGAATCGTAATATATATGATTTAATCAGAATTAATACATTGTATATGGTTTGATGGAATAATCTGTGATAAAAAATTATGTAAAAGCAAATAATTCAAGATTAAATCAGATTTTCTAGATTTAAAAATAAATCTACTCCAAATGAGGCAGTATCTAAAATTTTCTTACTTTAAATTAACGCTTAAGTGTGATGAGAATGAACAAAGCATTTTCCATTCATTATGTTTACTTAAGTTTATTAATTAGCTAGGCATTTCTAATTTAATAAATGAACACTCAACAAACAAAAACAATTTACATTTTCGTTATCTATAATTTCAATTTCCGTTTGTAAAAAAAATCGATTTTCTAGAGTAAGCACTTATCAATCAATTCGATTGAAACTCACAGCGATTTCATGAAAAAAAGGCATTTTCAAGTTTTCAATGAATATTTTTTTATTTTTTCGCAGTGAGTACTGATAGTCATTGTACTTGATATGAAGTTTAAGTATAATGACATAATTCCCTTTAAGCTGCCATTGTAATCAGCCTTTTGCTGATTTCCTTGACCTTTTACTATAGAATGGATTAAGTCTCACTGTAAATGGGTGATTCGTGAGGTAGGATTTCATTTTTGGATTGTTGCATCGTGATGATGATGAATGGAAATGTGATTATCTTGAGAGGTTGAGTTGATATCAGTCAGGAATTGGCGGGATTTTTTAAGCCTTCTATTTTGAATTATCGCTTTGTATTGTCTATAATTTTGTAATCTAAACCAATCGACAGCTACTTTTAACAATTTAAATTGCGATTCTTGCAATAATATTAATCTTCAAAACCATCATTTGAAATAATCCTAACAAGTTTCATTCTCATTATCACCTACCATAATCTTCAAGTTTAAATTGCGAAAAAAAATAAAATTAAATGTGAAAATAAAATAAAATAAAAAAATGTACAACATACAAGTGGAAACATAGAGTGAGAATAAAACTAATGAAATCATCATCAACGTTGCCCATTCGCAATTTGAACAAGCAAGCAATTGTATGGTGCATAATAAAAATGCTCAATAACAATAAACATCTTTTTCTCTACTCCGGATTTCCGTTTTCCATATGGTTTTATGTCATTACGTAGATGTACGTTTTTTTTCACTCTCTGTTCTGTTTCTGAACATTCTTCTACATACATGTGAGCGCGAGAGTTCTCATTAATTTGCACAATAAATGCTTATATCTTATACACATATTTATATTCAAACAAATATTTTTCAGAATATTTAGATTATTTATTTATAAGAAGAAGCAGGGACAAAATAAAAGGAAAATGATTATAAATATGTTAAATATTTTAAAAGAGAAGAAGAATTTGAAACTATATTAATATCACAGTGTATAACTAATTTGCATTTAAATCAATCGTCTCATAAAAATCTTTTTAGCTGATTTTTGCGATTATTGTATTGAGATTTGACATCATTTTGATTTTGGATAGTTAAATTTGAATTTAATAATGATTTTAAATTAAAACTTACTAGATTTGTGAAAAATATAAAATAATTTAGATTTTAGCTAATTTAAATGATTTAAAATTCAAAATATACCAAAATATTAACAAAAATTTCGTTCTTTAGCTTTAAAAAAATGATCATCATAGCTAATTATGCACCAAAAGTTACATTATAGAATTAAAAATATGACACAATTCATCATAAATTATAATCTCATTGAAATAAGAGACAATAAAATCACAGACAGCGATAAGAATGCGCATTAGTCTTCCAACAGTCCAAGATTACTTTATAATATCATTTTTCATTTAAAAAATCTAATTCATTTGAGTCAGTAAAAGAAGATGAAATATATAAAAAAATAAAAATAAAATAAATAAATAAATGAAGGAGTCAGTATCATGAAGAATAGTAAGCGAGAAGAGTGAAAAGAAGAAACAACATAAGGCAAAAGAGGCAATAAAAGCAAAATGTAAGCCAGCAGCATGGGGATTTGGAATGAAATGAAATATAAAAAAAACCAGTAGCTATTTACGGACTAAGTTAACAGAAAGCAAAATAACAACATCAATAATGATCTCCAAAATGAGATTAAAATATTAAATAAAAAAAAAATCTTTCGTTAGCTCTCACTAACTGCTTATTGTTGTTGTAGTTGCAAGGCAGCTTCTTTTCTTCGACAACAGCACAAGGCAAGAGAGACTTAAACCACGGAAAATATTTTTTTAACATTTAAATATCTTTCAGCTCTCTCACTCATTTCTGATTGTGAATAAATAAATAAATATGCTTTAAAATAAATAGATGTTGATAATATAATGTTAAGAGACAGAGTTGAACCATTAAACATAGCATTATCCATGATATCGAAACGTTCATAAATATTATCGTAAAAATTAGATTTTAGGGTCTTAGTATCTTCAATATCACCAGCACCAACCCTGTTAAAAAAGAAAAGTTATTGTCAATAAATTTTAATTTGAATAAGATTTTTTTTTCATCTTAAATATCTTAAATATTCTAGTTTTTATGAACCTCAAAATATTGCTTAATCACTTCTTTCTATTCGAATATTTAAAACACGCACTTCTATATCACGCGGATGATCACGCGAAAAAGCCATTGTTAGCATTAAAAGTTCACAAAAGGACCAGATATAAGTGTTAAATTAAGGGTTCCCGAAGTCTCGGTCTCGACAAATTTTCGAGACCGAGACCGAGACCGAGAATTCCCGGGATTTCCCGGGAAGTCTCGACTTTAATTCTACAGTAAATTTTTGAAATTTTTTAAGTGTTTTGCAATTTTTATGGCGTTTTCATGCTTGTTACAAATGTCTGATTTAGAGAAAATTCAAAAAGATAATAAATTTTGGTTTTTTAACACAAAAATTTATGAAAATTATGAAGATAAAATTTTATTTTCCTTCATATAAATCTTAACCCATCTTTCATACATATTTTCAAAATATCAAAAATCAGTTAATTTGTTCACTTCATAAGTAGTAAATGTTAGTAATTTTCTTATAAAGTTTTAAGAATTTAACTTTTGAAAATTTATTTTCGGATTTGCTTTTCTCAAAAAAAAAAAGCTTAGATTAATATTTTTTTAGCTAAAACACAGAGATCAAAGTCGACTTTTTCGGCTTAACTTATTTTTGCTTCTATTGACGAAATTAAGCCATTTACAAAGTTTTTTGATATTATAACTGTTCCTTATATTATTAACTAGCAAATTGTATCATAATTTCTTAATTTTCATTTCAGTCGATTTTAAGCCGATCGGCTTATTTCTCGACTTAGAAAATTTAAAAGTTAAATTTTGAGCTTAACACTTTTCCAATCTTATGAAATAAGACTCAGAATAATAGAAAATGACCCTAAGAATAGTTAAAATATCTAAAATACTTTGTAAATAGCTTAATTTTATCAAAAAATGTAAAAAACGAGTTAAATCGAAAACTTCGGCTTCGATCTCTGCAAAAAAATTTAAATTTTACTTTTTTTTAATCTTTTTTGTCTTTTTTGTCATCAAAACTTTAATTTTTTATTGCCTAAATGTCTATTTAGATATATTTTAGTATCTAAAAAAATTTTCCTTAAGGGCAATTCTTTGGATGAGTGGAATTTTTTAAAATGAGCTTTTAAAATCCAATGTCAATTAGCTTCACTTTAAAAAAATGTTTTCTCAAATTTTGCTTTTTTCATTAAGTATTTAATGTCTTAAACTGTTTAAAATAATAGAATATTAATTACTTGTTGTAACTGACCTATTAATACATAACAGAACATCATTATTCATTACAAAATTGAAAATTTTCATTTTAATATTCTGTATTTTTTCGTGGATTAGCAAGAAAAAAAGCTTCTTTATAACTCGTTGACAAATTAAATTTTCCAAAGAATCGAAATATTTCATCAACCAATGAGTTAAAGTGTTAAGTTAAGTATCCAATCGATAGATTTTTGGTCTTTTTATAACTCAGTAACAGTCATTTAAGCATAGAATCAGTAGTTTTCTTTAATTTTTGATTCTTCGGATGCTTCAAGTGAAAAGTTCCTTTTTTTGTCAACGAGTTATTGACCAAAGAATCAAAATATCTTAATTAATACAGACTTTCAGCATTATTGGAAGTGAAAATATGATAGAATATAAAAAATTACATCAATTAAAGTAATAACATATGCACGTTTGGTGGAAATTTTTTGCAAAAAATCGATTCTTTGACAAAAATTTTCAAAATTTCATCCAAAGAATTGCCCTTAAAGATTTAAAAATTTCTCCGAAGAAAAAATAGAAATTTTATAGTAAAATTAATTTTTCTTGGTCTCGGGTCTCGGTCTCGGAAAATTCTCGAGACCGAGACCGAGACCGAGACCGAGAATTCCCGGGAATTCTCGGTCTCGGTCTCGGCATCGTGAACCCTTAGTTAAATTAAACACCTAGGATCCCGTTACTTAAACCGGTTTTTCTCAGCTTGGGTGAAAAATATTTTAGACAATTATTTTTTTTTTCGCTATAAATAAAACAAGTGAAATGAAACTTTTTGTCTCATTTTCAGTTTTACGTATCTTGCTGTTCCTGTTTAAACAAATCAGCTTTTTAATGTGTGCTTCGTTCATATTATGTAATATTAATCGTCTTAAGAATAGGATTACCATTTTAAAAATCAACTTGACATAATTCTGTAATCTACTGCTAAATGTTACCATATTTCATCGAATAATGAAGCAGTATATTTTGATTGTTGTGTAGCCATTAATAGCTTTTTGACGGTTGAAAAGAATATCAAATTTGTAAAGAATTCTTTTCTAATAAATTTGTCAAATCCGCTTCGGTTAGTGACTCAATTATTGCTTCAAGGCTGCAAAGTTTCCAACTCATCAATATCGGTCATATATATACAGTAGTTTCACCTTTACAAGACCCAAATGACTAGCGAAAATAAATTTTTTTATCAAGTCAAATAAACAACTGTCAACATCATCTCAATTTTCATGCAATACATTATCAACTTCCTCAAATTTTTATCTAACAAATGACAAATAAGTAGTATCATTTTCGTAAGATGACTCGGAGAAAAAAAGTCAATAAATTATATTAACAACAAAAAAATGTTTAGAGAGAAAAAAAAATCGTCAAAACAGCAAAAAAAAAAAAAATGTTTTTTTAAAGACAAGAAAAGAATTTTTAATTCAATATAAGAATTCTAATGTGGAGATTTTTTTTCCTGATTTTGCACACCTACGGATAGTAGTAATCAAGCAGGAAAAAATTTTAATCTTGACACGCTACCTTGTTGTTTGACTAAAGCTACGATAAGGAATAATTCGACAGAAATCTGCTAAGCACATTGTTTCTAAGTTTGGATAAAATATTTGAAATATTTTCGTGGATATCTTGAATGATATAATGGAGGGATATTTATAGTTTAATGCTTATATCAAAGAAGTTGTATGTACAATATGATATCCTGGTAGTGGTTGAATATTAATGCATCTATATTTCTAACAATATTATTGGTACATACCTTAGAAATCGTCTTGTCAAAATCCAAATACCAAACAATTATTTCTTGATGTAAAACATTATAAACTTTATTATTTCTTGCTTCAATCTTGAATCTTTTGATCTTGATTAAATTTTCATCATCATCAAAAAAAAAAGGAATTTAAAAATATTAATATAGAATAGTAAACAAAAAATTCAGCATATTATTATTATTTTTTTTTTTTTACAAAATTCCAAACAACTTCTTCAATTCAACCATTAAAGTCCAATCTGTCTTGACTAACTCATCACGGAAATAGTCCTTACAAGCGTCGATGCTCTCACGCGATATCTGTAAAGGAAGGAAGATATTTTCAATTAATTTCTATTTTTAAATTTCAGTTCATTGATTTTCCTCATCCTATCAAGCACACAAACTGAGCATAAAGCATGAAAACAATTTTGCTCTGGTTTTAAAATAATTCCACAAGAAAAGTCCTTGACACGTAGTCATAGATGCAGGAGTAATGTCTATTTTATTGTGACCTGATTTCGGGGATGAAACGTATTTCTATTTTTAGATCAACACAATAATAAAATCGAGAGAGAAAATTTTCATTCCCGTCCTGCTGGAGTCTATTTTCAAACAAAATTCCCTTGACATGTCGCAACTAGATGAGGATATTTTAAAGTCTGCAGAGAAAATATGGTCAAAATGTCTTTTTTGGAATTGTTTAGGAACTTTAATTTTTTATAATTTTGATTTATTTGTGATTTGATTTAATTTAAACCTTAATCCAAAGATTTTAAAAGCAGTGAAAAATTGTTTATTTGAAACACAAAAAATTAAGATAGTCAAGGGTTCGAGTCTCATTTATAAAAAAATATTTGTGTAATTTTATAATTGTTATAATTTTTTTTTTCCTTTTTGCTAAGAAAAAGCAGCGTCCTTATAAAAATGCGTCAATACCATTCATATCCCATCACACATCATCTTCTTTACAACAATCCTGGATATGACCTAGTTTCACGTGTGCAATCTACTTTCAGTTCAGTTCGTTAACCCAAATACGATTGCATAGTAATGGAAAATCGTTATTTATACGTTCTTATAGTTCTGTAATGACGTCAGAGAGAAGGAACGAGACGCAGATATAGTGATGAAGGTAAAAGTTTAACAGCATAATAAAAAATAACTTTTAAAAGCCAACAGCAAATCAATTTGATTTGATTACTATGACAGAAAAGGGAGTAATAAAAATTTATAAAATAGGAATTTATCATGCTACACATTCAAGTATGAATTATAAAAATTTATCAATGAATTATTTTCAAGACATTACAGAGCATTCAACCAAACTACCAACCACAATTTATTTTTAATCATTTCATAAATAAAAAGTGTTTGGCGAAAAGGAAATAGTGGGTGCTTACCGCCTAAAACTAAATTCACATATAAAAAAGACTCTATATGGTAAGTGAAATATTTTAAAAGTTAACTTTCTCAAGCAACCATGGCATCGAATATATGTTTAAATATAGCGTCAACTTTAAATGTCTTCAATATTACATGGAGATATAGAAAACGACATGCAAGTTTCATGCCATGACATGTAGGTGGAAATATGTATGTGGAATTTCTTCAGGCGTTTGACGTGGTATGGTTAATTTAGTAACTTGGCTTCATTACCAATAAGCTTTACATGTCACAAATTATGTTGATAGTAAGAAGTCTCTACTTCTTTCTATTTTTGGAAGCGACTCAAACATTAAGCCTAATCATAATTCCATGACTACTGAATTTTTTTTTCTATAACTTTTTTTTATGTTCGTCATTGTCGTTTGGTAAACTCGTATGTATGTATTATTATAATGTAGTACATCATCACTGGAGGAGTGAAAGGGGTCTGTTTGTCTATGATGACTGACATGGATGAGGGTCAGGATGGGGACAAAATAAGTGGAAACCAAAATATATCTCCATAGAATTGTCTGTAAGTAATTGGCCCTTTTTTTAAAAGCCCTAACTTCCAATCGACCAAAAGAGAAAAAATTTTAATTTTAAAGTAATTTGACTGTAGGAAGGAAATGTGGAATGACAATCATGAAAAAGAAGAAGAAAGTAAATAAATAAATAAATAAATGAACGGAGGCATAGCGAGACAGATAAGTGATGGAAGCAAATAGCTTTGCAATTGAAAAGGATGAATCGTTTTGTTGTTGATGCTTTTTTTCAAGAAAAATGAGAATGTGAGGGAAAACATAATTATGCTGACATGAATTGCTGGAAATTCATGACATGGGCGCATTTTAGACTTAGAAACGAATCTATCAATTGTTGTTAATATTTTGATGAATTCTTGAATGTGGGAAGTTACCTCATCTGCTGATATTTCATCTAATTCGTAAAAATTAATATGTTACGTTATCTAACATAATAATTCATAATTACAGCCTATAGTAATCATAAGCATGTAATCATTATTATTAAACATTTACTTAATTTTCTGTCGATATGCTGGAGGTTGAATTTGGAAAAATAATTATACAAGTCTGTTTCTAAGGAAATATTGACAACATTTGGATCAAAAATAATGTGTAACATCATTACATGTTGCAAGTTATTTTACTCTAAGTTTTAAGATAGAAAATTGAATATTGTAATAATTTTTTGAATATTTACATAATTCAAAGTTTTCAATTGTAATTTTTAAAATTTTTATTTTTATTATAATTATTAATGGAAAACAGTTAAAAAAAAAAAAAAAAAAGAATATGCTAGATATTCAATTTTAGCCTAATTTGTAAAAGAAAGATAAAGTACTTCGTAATATAAACAACAAAAGTTTATGGTTCGATTCCTAAAATAATTTAATAAATAATGTGTTCTAACAAGTAATGTTTTTTTTTGCTGTCGTAATTTTTTGCTAAAGACGATTTTTTTTATATATTTTCTGTAAATCAATAACATTCCTCAATAAAATACAGCCAAACTGACCAAAAAATCTAATCTCAATCTCCCAAAAAATCTCGCTTCATAAATTCAATTAAATTTAATTTCCCCATTACACTTCTGTATAAATGAATGATGAAGTCGCACATTCTCATGGGAATCAAATTGAAATTAATATGTGTAAATGCGTACGATTAAGCATGATAAAAAAATATTTTATTGTTCTCACGTTCATTCAAAAAAAAAAAAAAAAATTAAGAGAATATTATTTTATGCAACACTGAATTGAAAATGACAACGACGACGACAAAAAAGAAGAAGCTCATGAAGGTGACGGCAAAGCTATAAAACAAAAAACACAAAACTTCCAGTTCACATTTCCGATGGAGAATGAATAAAATAAAGAAAAAAGATAGTTTTGAGATATTCCATTCATTTTGAGTCAGCTACACACAAAATATTTTCATTCAACTAGAGATATGAAAACAAAAATATATTTTTTTGGATCTTGTGAATGAATTCTTTTCTGTCAATTCAATGAAAAATGAGTATACCAAAAATAATTCTTTTTGCTATTTTTTTTTTACACGCATCTTATTTTTTTGTGTAATTCTGTCTCACTCTTGTTTGTCCATCCGCTCGACTTTTTCATGCACTTCGATTCTCTTTCTCCATCAGATTCAACATGCAAATGCTACTGACTGCTCTATGTTGATACAGAGGAAAACTGAATGAATGAATTAAACATCTAATTTTCCGGTTTTTGAAACATACACGAGAGTTATAAATGTAGAGTTTAAATATATATAAGAGCAGAATTGGTCATTGTTGCTGTCTTTACTAGAAATTGATATTGAATGTTTAATTTTGAAATTTAACAGTGATAACATAAATCAAGTTTTGAACTGAATCTAAATTTTAAAAGTTCATCATTGACTTAAAATTTTCAGGAATCAAATTAAAAATACTGAAGATGATTTACGGTCTGAACTACCCAAAAATGTCTAAAAACTAAAACTTCTCAATCAACTTCTGATATCCAAATTATCAACTCTGACATTAACTTTGTAATATCGTAATGATGAATACATATGTGCACGATACATTCTATGTATGAAATTCCATATTTCTGCTGACGTTTTTGAAGAAAATTCCTTTCAACAATTACAATATCGTGCACGCTCTATGGAATTTCTTTCTTATTTTTCACTCTTCTTAAGCCCCCCAAAAAAATGTTTATATTGAAAGAAATTTAATTAACGTTGTGTTGATGAATGAAATGTTATGGAAGAGACACAAATAATTGAGTATGTGCCGAAATGTTCGAATGACACTTTCTTTGAGTTGAGAAAAATTTCATTGATGAAAAATTTTTTGAGTTTCTTTTAAAGTTTTTTTTTTTTTTTTTGGAAATTGGCAACTGGATATGATGACACATTTTTCATCAGAGATAGCCATTGAGCATTTTTTTATGTGCTGATGCAGAAACCTACAAAATGTATCTTTCAGATAGATACCGTTGACGATAAAATCTGTCGTCAGTTTCCCGCATCAATGAGTAAGAAAAAGAAGATTTTTGTCGGTTACTAACTTAAGCATGGAAACAAAATTTTTTAGGGCAAATTTTTTCGAGATGATGGAATAAATTTAGCTTTAAATGAGAAAGGTTAAAAATCCAAGGTTAGTTAATTTACTTTAAATGACAATCAATACCAAAAAATCTTCATTAAATTTCAAAATAAAACTATTAAAAATGTTTCAAGTGGAAAAAGCAATAAAATCCTACATTATAACAACCAAAGATCTAAAGTCCACACTGAAGTCAATCACACAAACTGATTGCTACGATTAATAAATCACGTAAACAACATTGATTATTATGCATTCATTCATATCGATAGAATAAAGCTTTCATTTTTAGGACCAAAAATATAATATTTTTTGCAATTATGCAACTTTCTATTAAGTGAAACTAATGCAAAAAAAAAAAAAAAATAACAATAAATAAAGTTTATTGAATTAAATTATTATAGACTTCACAACAATTTAAATTAAGTCAGACTAGACGACAGTTACGACATTCCGATGCTTCTAATTTCAAAATTAATTTTTTCATTCATCAGCATTAAATGGAAATGATTTGTTGCATATTTTTATTACAAGTTTAATTTATGTGATGCTTCTTATTCTTAATGTGCATTTGATGCCTGGTTTTTGATACTTTGTATGGAGTATAAGATGTAGACGCATCTATGGAAGCGGGAAATGACAAGTTATGAGTATAATTTGATTTATGGTCACGATTAATATGGATTTTTTGTGTTTAAATGTAGCATTTTTCTGTAAGATGATAGTTTCTGGTTAGTCTTAAGAATAGAGATTATAACTGTCTAAAGCTTTGACTTGATACTAAGAATTTAAATTCTCAAATCACGAAAATCTCAAAAATTTTCATTTTCTACATGAAATTCCACACTGACACCGAATGACTCATCGCATTAGCACATCAAAAAAGATGCTTCATTACCACATCAAAACCGCTAAGTCCGTGAAAAGTCAAGAAAAATTATAAAACATCAAAACAAATCTAAGTGATATTCCATATGTTTCCATTCATAATTTCATCGATTCGTTGATGAGATTATCAAAGCTTAATCTCACTCAGCATCGTAACAGAAAACTCAATGACTTCATCTAATTATTTTTCAATGAAATAATATTAAAGACATGCTTAAATTGCCACGAAAGACACACAAAGTCACACAGTATGTGTGCAAAATTAATTAAATAAATTGACATTACCGCCCTCGATGACGCGTCGAGTCAATAAAATAGAGAACTAAATTGAGGCTATAGAGAAAAAAAAAAGTTGGTGTGAAAGGGCAAAAATAGATGAAAAAAAAAATTATTGCTTTGGAACTTTTTTTTACTGCTAGCAATTTTGTTGCTCCTTCGAGCCGACTATCCTCTCCTTAGCGTGATCTATCTTACTCTCTCTCTCTGTGTTAATAGTCAGTCAGTCAGTCAGTCATTCATTCAGTCATTTAACATCTTTCTTCCCCTTGGAGTAATAAAACAAAATTTATCACACACATAGAGCAATGACGTCAAATCAATGTGGCTATCGTCGACGGCCATTGTCATCACTCTCCTTCTCTATCTCCCGAGTGTTTGCGTATAATTTCATAAAATTAATTGAATTTTTTTTCTGCCGCTCTGCGTTCTTTTTAAAAATAAACTTTTATGCTAATATCGTGTGTTCACGATATCACAATTTCATAATTTGTTTCTCTTTAATGTAAAAACCAACAGTCGACCAAAAAAATAAAATAACAATGTGATAATTGGATATTGTAGGTGGATGAGTGTGGTGCATTTATTTAGTAATCTATTGGTCAATTTTAGACATTTTTAGGAGTTGATTAATAAAACATAAATTAGAGATTTTTTTGTTGTTATAAATGTGTTCCTATTAAGTGTTTCCTACGTTATTTTTTTTTTTCGGAAATCTGTATGGGTTGTACTATCTCTCTCTATATATATTGTAAGTTTCTTTTAGGTTATGTACATTTGGCAAACACGTGTTTGACTTATGTGGATGGAAAATATTTAAAGTTCTTCATTTAAAGGTCCGACAACATTAATCTATGTCATTTTTATTGAGATTCTGTTTATGTTTTTTTCATTTTTGGAAAATATTTTTTGCGATTCTGTTTTTGTGTAGTTTCTGCATCTAAATATTTAACATGCTGTCTGTTTATCTGCTTAGTCTACATAGAATGGCTCATTTGACTTAGTTTTGGCACAGATCGTCGACCATATGTGTTTGATAATGACTGCAGTTAAGTCTTTGGGTACAATACAACATTTTTGAGTTTAAAATTTGATCCAGTAAACTTTTCTCACCAATATGCTGTTAGATTCTTGAATATGACTGAAAATTCTTTAGTTTTATAGTATCGAGCTATTATAGTCAAAAAATTTCATCCCAGCTGTGTAATTTCACTTCTATATCTTTAAAAATCATAAAACTCCATACCTCCAACTTAAGTGATTATAAAATAAAATTAAGCAAAAAAGTGCATTCAAAATGTGGGAATCAAGAGAATAAATAATTTTGGCAAAAAAATGTGTGGAATTGGAATCACTATTAGCAAACTAAAAGCAAACCGAGCAAGCCTCCGCTCATTTTCATCATATTTAATCGACGATGGAATTTTTTGCATTCAAAGTATTTTATTTTTTTTTCTTACGCAAGCAAAACAGGCAAGCAGGCAAAGCGATGTAAGAAGAAAATAACTCTGATATTATATATATATTTTTTAAAAGTAAATCTACATATTATATTTTAGTTCACGTGAGTGTTTTATGTGCGTTGGATTCAACGCTGGTGATTATAAAAGTGTGGGAGAGAAAGAGACTCCATATAACGTTATACATCTACTATAAGTGTATGAAAATTATTATTTTTTTGCTTGCATTGAATGAATTCTCTTTTTAAAAAAAAACTTAAACAACTTTCAAAATGATGAAAATAACTTTAATTTGTCTCATTTACCACACATGTTCATTCTTTATTGAAATTCTCAATAAATCTAATTGTTGACGCACTCAAAAATGTCATTTTCTTAAGTGCATTGCATTAAAGAAACATTTATTCATATCGCATGGTATTCTTTCAAAACAATGGAAAATATGTCTGAAAGATATGCCTCAATTTACTTTAAGCCCATCATAAATATCTCATTGAGTGGAGATATAAGTCGAATGTGAATAAGAAGGAGACACAAAAAAAAAATATTTTTTTAATTTAATCCCACATATCACAGACAAAAGCGAATGTACAAGAGATATCGAGAAAAATCATTCATTTTTTTTTTAAAAAAAAAGTTTTCAACAAAAAAAAAATGTTACAATCAGGATGTGTTTAGTCATATAATTCAATAGTTAAGAGTGTGACATTAAAGTCACATTTTTTAACTAGTTTGAATTTAAGAAATTATTAGTGACGCATTTTTCATTAGACTCGAAATTTTTAGTTACTAAAATTTTATATTGAAATGCTTTTCTTGCATAATAACGAAAAAAAAATAAAAAAAGCAAATTTGTCTATTTCTGAAAAAATAACAAACAAACAACCACATAGAAGGAACATTTTCTTATATGAATTAAAATTACTGTAGGAATCGAACCTATGAATCCCAATTTTTGAGAAATATTATTTATTAATACAATTAAATTCTTAATCTCAAAATGGCATAAATCGGTTTATATGAATTCATGTGTGAATTTTAAAATAATTTGTTCCAAAAATTACAATAGAAAGTGTCTATGATTTGGATTTTAAATTTTGATTTACATATAAAATTAAATTTAAAATAAAATGTTTGTCTATTTGCGACCATTTCTTTAAAAACATAATCTTAATTCCAAAAACAGCCAAGACATATTTAAAATAAAAAAATTCCTATGATAATTTAGCATGATCAAATTATTCCACATCCAAATTAAGAAGTTAAAACTAATAAATCATTAGAACTCTATAATCAATACTCAATACTCAAAGACAAACTTACGACATTTTGATCACACCTTCAGTAAAAGTGCGTAAAGATAAAAGCTTCAGAATATCATTTTAATGGACGGAACTCAGACAAAAAGGCAGATACATAAAAAAAACTGTATTCTAATGGACACTCAAGCACATTTTTTTATTATCACTATTATGAATGCCCACAATAAATACATTTAAATGATGATCCATCCCAAAGAGAGCCCTCACAGTTCTGTCTCTTTTAACTTACACATTTTCTTATTTCATGAATGAATTTTTTGACTTATTCTTTCACAAAAAAAAGAAGAATGAAATTTATTTCATTCTGCGTCGTTGCTGTGCGTTTCGGTAGAGTAATGTGTATGTCTCATTCACTCTATAAATGGATGATGTACGAGACACAAAATAGGAACAATGGAATTTCCAAGTTTCCCCTTCATTCATTCATTCATTCATATATTTTTTTTTCTCCATTTCATTCATTAAATCATGCCATGTTATTTTGTATATATGAAAAAAATGTAAAGCAACAACAACAGAAATATTGGTGAAGATGACCACGACTGCTGGTATGGACTTAAGAACGCATTTTAAAGAATTTAAAATGTTAATCATTCATAAATAATTTATCGATTTTTAAGATTCGAACTCTGGTTTTACAAAGTTCCAAAATTTGATATTGAAAGCACATTCAATGTCGCATGTACAAAATTTCCAAATTTCGTTTATTAAATCAACCAATTTGTCAGACATACAGACAAAATCTTTCCATTTTCAACATCATTAAGAAAATACGTTGGAAGAAAAAATTTACAATTTTTATAGTCAACGAGTTTGTTGTATTCTTCTTAAGTACACCAGTCCATTCTTAAAAATTCATTCGAAAACGGATTCAGAAGAGTAAAAAAATAATAAATAAAAAATAAAAGAAGAAAAAAAGTCTCCAAAATGTGATTTGAATAATTCCATTTTAAATAAAATAAAAAAAATTAATAGAAGCTCCATAAATTATTTATAGTTCAACAATCGAAGCCATTAAGCAAAAAGATCGAATCTTTTGGTATGTTATTGGTGTGTCGGTGAGCGGATATTTGGAATGATATTCACAACAGTTTAAGTCATTTATGCCGCCCACTGAACGTCGTAGTCGTCGTCTCTTTTTCCCAACTTCATTCATGATGTCTCACAGTTGGAATGTATTTTTTTTACTCTTTTTTTGTGTGTGGAGATATGTCGATTGATTTCTTGACGTGCCAATTTTATAACTTTCCGGTCGAACATTTTCATTATATTCTGAATAATTTTATATTCATGGAGCACTTGCTTTTTGGAAATGGAAGTATTTAGTAACTTCATTTTGTCCGTCCTTTTTTTGATGAAAAAAAACCTTATATTTGAGCATTATAATTGTTTCCAATTTAATTTGGAACTCATGAGAGAAGATTCCATCTCTTAAATTCTGTAAATTCTATCAATTTTTAATTTAACTAATTTCTGCAAACGTCAACTTAAACATTAAAATCACCAAAAGTCCTGAGAAACCAACAAAAAAAAAAACATAATCAGCTAATGTACCGTATAAAACATAAATTTCTTCGCTAATGTCATATTCCATATGCAGCAATATTGAATTTAACATATTGTGACACATATGTACACACATAAATATTATTATAAATTTAGAAAAAGAATTTCGCTTATTTTTTTGCTGTATATGTTGATTGTTGGAGTAAGTGAGTAATTTATTCTAAAAATATCCTCCAGAAAGAGCTTGTGTGACTTAAAAACTTGTTTTTAACATTTTTTTCTGTTGTTGAAAAAAAAAAAATATTTTTTTTACGTTCTTTTCATTCTTTTTTTTAAGAAGAAATTTAATACCTACTTATCAGAATAAAGTAAAATATCACAAAATTTATATAGTGCGTAATTTAATTTTTATGAATTAATAATAGCAATTTCATCTTATATTTTTAAGGTGTAATTTAAAGAATAATCGATTCTGATTATCGTATTCGTGATGAAGAAATTCCATTTGTGATCATAATCAAAAGTGTATAAAAAAGTGTGCATGTACTTCCTTATAATCGTCCATTATTTATTTTTACACAAAACGATCCAGTTGCTTTAAGCTTTAATGAAATTGTTGCAAGTTGAAGAAGCAACGCATTTTTTAGGTGACAATAAATAATTTTATGATTTTACTGTTGTCATTAGAAAGGAATTTGGAGCTTCAAACGATTCCGGAATACTTTATACAAATTTGGAATCATTTGGAATACTTTTTACGGAATACTTTCATAAAAAATGGAGTACTTCGGATTCTTTGGAATCTTTTGGAATACTTTTATAAATTTTGTATGAAATCTTTATACTTCACAAGAGAAAATTTCTCAATATTTCTTTTTCTTTGATTCTGGAATCATTTCCATACAATTTCAGAATACTTGGAATACTTTCATACAATAGTGAAGTATTTCGGAATACATTTAGGAGTTTCCTGGCCTGGATATGGAGCTTTTTACAAGATTGATAGTATGAAGGAATTAACAATAGCATTGGTATGAATTTTTGAGATTAAACTATTTTTAATACCAATTTGGTTAAATAAATATTTTTAATAAAAATTTTGAATGATTTGCATGTAGAACTTGTGAAGAACTAGCTGCAATTCAACATTTAATTTATCAACAAAAGATCCCAACACAAAGAACCTTCAAAAACCTCTTATTTAACTCAACTCGTTCCTTAATTATGTAGATTCTTAAGTTGTTGCAATCTCAACAATGTAATAATAAACGACCTATCAAAAATATCTTATGTCATATCTGTTGTACACGAGTCATACAAAAAATATAAATAATCTTTTTTTTTTGCGATTTCCACCATATTCATTCACATGCATCGCTGCTTCGAATAAAAGTTCCATTTAAGAAACACTCGAAAGTGATCACGTACGGACAAACAGAAGATGCAAGAATTAAGGCACATTTTTAATCTGTTGCTTTGCGAATAAATAAAGGCATAAAAAGACATCAATCTCATTAAAAAAAAGGCAGGCAATACAAAGAAAGAAGAAAAAAAAATTGTATCGCAAATTTAGCAACATTGTTGCAATTGAGTGCTGCAGATATGTTGTATCTTATATGCGCAGCCATTTGTTTTGAATTTTATTACCATTTATCACACATTTTTTGCAATGTTATATTGCCATAAAAGAATGAGAAAATTTTTTTCCTTTCTTTCCATTTTTTTGTGTCTCTTTTTTTCCTTTCTAGACTGAGTGCATCGGAAACATTAAGGAATGAAGTTGAAAAAAAGCAAAAAATTAATCGCTGTAACACTATACTGAAACCAATTAATATCCAAGATGCATCGATAAATTAAGAACATAAGGTATTGACTTTTTCATGTGTGCTTGAATTACGCGATGAAGATAATCAGTAATGATACTCACCTTGCTAAGTAACATGTCATTCTCATCAAAATGTCGACCAAACATTTTTGGTGTCTCACCGGGTACGGGCTCAATCTTGACACAAACTTCTAAACCTTTTCGTGCTGTTGGAACTGCTTTATGGTTGTTTTCAATTGATGCGACAATTCCAAGAGTTTCAACCTGTAAGATAAAAGAGAATTTATGTAAATTTAGTAATGTTATAATTTAGAGGATGTCAATTTATAACTTTAAACAAAATATCACAATTTCCTATCCCAATTCAAATATATTCAAAGAATTATTGATTCAAACTACCAAATAAGATCATCAAAACATCATAAAAGCATCAAATAGACATCCTTAATCACCTTGTTTGGTAGAATTTAAATTCAAATTTTTTACAGTTAAATACAAAATGAGAAAATTTTGTTGATGAGATAAAGAAGACGGAGATTCAAGAAGAAACAAAAAAATTATGTTGTGCGTAGAGAAATTTGAAAAAGAAAAGACGCAAAAGCCACATAAAAAATTCTATTTCAAATGATATATTTTTTTAAAAAAAGAATCACACGAAATTTTTTAATGAAAGATAAAGAAGAGAAACGAAGGAAAGGAAAGAAAAAAAAACTTTTTTTTATGAATGGTGGATATATATAATTTTTTTTTTTTTTTTTCTGAAGAGATAGAGAAGAAGAAAATTAATTAACATCCGGTTTTTTGCCTTTTTTTTCTTTTCATTTCTTTGTATAATGTTTTTTTATAACCTAAATTTCATGATGTAGCAAAAAAATGGATTCATTCTTGAAGGTAGATGCAGAGGCACGACACCGACGTTGATTTAGAATAAATTCATTCATTTTAAATTGACCCAAAAAAATAGCTAGTAAGACTATGAGTAGATTTTTTACAATTACGTAGAGCGGAACAGATGCTTTCAATCATATAGCAATTCGAATTTATAATATTAGCTTGTTTATATTCATTCATAAAAGAGAAAAATTCATCATCGTCATACTTAGAATTGGGTATTCATTATTTTCTAGAAAAAAAAGTTTTGGAATTATAGGGATTTTGTCAGCATTTTTAAAATAAAGTATATAAGATCAAAACATTCAAAAAACACTAAGTAAAACCGTAAAATATTATGAAAACATTACGTAAAAGTATAAAACATTGTAAAATAATGACATGTGAATGCAAAACATTGTCAAAACAACCAAAAACAATGCAAAAGCAGTCACAAAACATTCAGTAAGCAATGTGTCCAATCATGAAACATTGAGTAAGCATTGAGGTCTTTTTTTTATTCATTTCAAATTTCATTTGTCCGTTAATATTTAAAGAACTTTCAATTCCTGACAAAATCATCATCACGACAGCATCAACCATCATTATAAAGTATAAATCAAAAATCACCAACAAATAAAGTGCACACAAAATCTAGCAAATAATATCATCATCTACAATTTCACTCCAAGTTATTTTTTGCGGTAGTCAAACAACTAAGAGCATTCGATTACATCTGCACACTCGGTTTATAATTCCGACTCCATAATATAAAATAAAATTACTTATAAAATGCACATTTAATATGAAATTAAGTGAATTATGAAACTTTAAACTCATATTTCGTTAATAATAAACAATAACACCACCAAAGTGGATTCTGATTTCATATTTTGCTGTCACCACAGAACAAAAATAATGCTATAGAATCTTTCATTACGTTAGGCTTTATATTAAATTGTGGAAATAAGATAAACTTGTTTTGCAATATTAAAAATAAGTAAGTGAAGGAATCATTGTGGTTGGATGATAGAAGTGCACTTTTTAAGTCTTTTTGCTACAGTAAATGAGATTATGATGATTTTGGAGGGATTTTAATTTGCAGAGGATGGATTGGGAAATTTTTAAAAATTTTAGGACCCTAAACATGCATTGATTAAAGCTCAAAAATTTCACACTAAAAAATATTCAAATTCAAAATAAAAACAACCGTTAATTTATTCAAAAAAAAAAATCGCGTTTTAATGATTATCACTTCCGATCGACTTTCCAGAACCAGACAATCAAGTCCAAATAAAATACGTACATATTTTATGCAAAACTGCGCACAAAAAAAGTGAATATAAATGAATATAAAAGTGCAAGAAAAACCTCAATTTGGATGCTGCCCACTGCTAATATCAATGACATTTGCTTGTTAAGTTTCAGCACACGAGCATGAATTCAATAATATTTTTTACATTATTGGAAGCAAAATCCTCGGATCGCGACTAGTGAAATTGATACTTTTTTAATGTCTCATACGTTCTTCTTCTTTTTCTTTTCATTCAGAAAACCCACAACTACAAGGTGAAAACGGTATCAAGCTTAACCCAAAAAATGTTCAAAGTCCTCGTGTTGTTAATCGAGGGACTTAAGCGCATTTTTGTCGCAGCGATCAGAAATCGATTAAATAGAAATTGCTTTAAATTACAAAATCCCTTAATTCTTCTTTTATCATCAAAAAATCCTGCAAGAAAATACAATTTTTATAAAAAAAAAATTGTATAATAATAACAGAATCCATTAAATTCCGTCTTTCTAGCATGCTCTATGCATGAAAAGTCTGTTTTCTTGATGATAAATACAAAACCTTTCAAAACGAAAGAAAAAAATTTTGACCAAAAATAACGGTCAAAAAAATTTTAAATACCAACGGTCAAAAAAAAATTCAAATTTTTATCGAGGGGTTTTCAACAATTTTTTTCCTTATATAATGTTAAATCGTTGATTACAGGAATAGTAGATCGTTTAACGATTTTTTAATAAGCGATGCCGGAATAACTCGATAGTAGAAAGATAATTCATCATAACAGAACTCTTAACTATGTCTGGTTTCTGAGATCTCAGAGCTCATACAGCCAGCCAGCCAGCCAGCCAGCCAGCCAGCCAGCCAGCCGAACAAAGTGAAACTATAAGCGTCATTTTTTGCAAAAATGCGCTAAAAACCGCACCTAAGTAAATCAAATAAAAATGAATATCAATTTTTTTATAATTTTACTTTATTTTTCATCCACCACCGACTTTGTCATCATAATTACAACCATCGTCATCAGTATCTATCCATTTTAATTATGTCTAAATTTATACATTAGAATGTAAATTTAAGAATTATGGCCCACAACTTTCTGTGTGTTTTATGTTTGATCGCAAAAACAAATGTGGATATCTTTTTACAATGTCTATTTTTTCACTATGCAAATAGCTTTTTATGTATTCACTTTGGGTGGGTTGATATTAATGACTTTTGCAGACTAGAAATTGGATGTTCTATATTTTTTTTTGTTGGAACTGTACACGCTTTTTATTTGTTGGGAATTTTATTGAGTTTTATTTGCAACAAATAAGATATTAAAGTAATTTTCAATACATTTTAAAAAAATTATAAAATGAGAATTTTAGAATTTAGAATTCAAAATAAAATGAATTTTAACAATAGAGCTACCAAAATATATGAATATTGAGATTATAGTAATTTATACAAGATCTAGCTAAATTTCACGTTTATAATTCTCAAAACTCTTTTACAACTCCATCCCAAACAATTCAGTTCAATAAAATGCGCTTCCTTAATCCAATTCATTCCAAAATTATTTAAATACGATTCAAAAGTTACTTATACATGCGGAATGAAGGAGAAATAAAGAAAATAAAAGAAAATCAAGAAGTCAGATTCATAAAAGAAGGAAGAGTGAGAAAAAGAAAAAGAGACACAGGCACATACAGTGAGTGACGATAAAGAAGAAGTAGATGTAGAAAGAAAACGAGTATCAAGTTGTTATAACAGCAAACTGACTTTAAAAAGAAACTGGAAATTTTATGACCATTATAGAACGGAAGTTGGAGGATGGGCAGAGTAATCGTATGCATATTTGAGCGTATTTCTAAAGAATATTAATTTGAGTTGCCTCCGGCATGCTTTTTCTTTAAACACATTCTCTTCTTTTTGCTTCATATCCACTTTATATAAGCACTTTGAATGTCATGATGTTATTAAAAATTAAAGAAGAGAATGATTTTTTTTTTTTTTCATTCACAATCCAAATGGATGTGAATATTAATCGACAAAAAAAATATTTAGTAATTAAAATTTTCAAAAAAAAAGTAATGAACTTAATTAAAAATACTAAAATTCTTAAAAAAAAAAAATCAAAAAAGAATGCAAAAAAATATTTGGCAGCGGTGGGATTCGAACCCACGCCCCCGAAGAGACTGGTGCCTTAAACCAGCGCCTTAGACCACTCGGCCACGCTACCATTTTGCTTTGATGTGTGTTGTTTGGCAAAACGCTTATTTTACTATGATGTGCTTTTTCTCTTCGTTCCAATTTCAACAGCATTTCATTATGTTTGTGTGAATCTTATCATTAATGTTCACGTGCGTATGCATTGGAAATAGGAATACGGTAATATAAAGATTATTTTTTTATGTTCTCAATCTTAAGTTCTTCTATTTATAACTTTTGAAAATTAGCTTAAAAAATATTCGATCAGTTATGATATTTTTTCGAAAGATTATAAAATTCTAAAAATCTTTAAATTATTAAAGTATTTTAATGACTGACTGGTCAATTTGTCAGATCGAAAACACATCTAAATCTGAGGATTTAGCACAAGGGGTAGCGTGGCCGAGTGGTCTAAGGCGCTGGTTTAAGGCACCAGTCTCTTCGGGGGCGTGGGTTCGAATCCCACCGCTGCCAGATTTTTTTTTTGCACCATAAAATTATTGATATTTTTTGAGGACAACAAAACACTTACACAGAAAAAATATCATTTATCGCCTTCGCATTTAACTTAATTTAATTTAATTGCGATTGTTTATGCATGTCACACACGTTAAAAAGAGATCTATAGTGAAAACTGTTTGGGTCTTAATGACATTTTTTATTTAGTTTGAAATGAACATTCGCGTCATTTATATTACAATATTAAAAAAAAATTACAAAAGTCCTCGTTTATATCGAGGGACTTCAGCGCATTTTTGACGCAGCGATTAGCAATTGATTAAATAGAAAAGAATGTCAAGTTTTAAAACTCTATTGCTGTTTCTTTAATCATAATGCATTTCAATAATAAGTTTAAAACTAAAGATCAAAATTCCTTTAAAATTGATTTTTATAATGTTCAATGCAAAAAATAGCTTTACGATTTACCGGTTTTTTGAAATTCAAAATTTTCCATCAGCGAAAAATTTAAATTTCTGAACACATCCATTATTTTTCAAATTTCTAAACGCACTTATATTTGTTTTGTATGAAAAAATTAAATGTTAATTAATTAAGGTGTATAAAAGAAAAAAATTTAATCCGAAATAACGGTCAAAAAAATTTCAAATTTTTTAACGGTTAGAAAAAATTCAAACTTATCATCAGCATAGCTTTACCCTGCATTGTTTACATATTTTTTTTGAAATAAAAAATCGATGAATTAAGCTATTTAATGAGTGTTTTTTGACTTTTCAATATAAACGGCGGGAATAAAAACATTCAATGAAGCTATTAAAACAATTCCGAGCTTGCTACGAAGTCTAGATCAAGAGATAATTGGGACCCGAACGACCGAACGACCGAACGACCGATCAAAGTGCATGATTGAAAACAAGTTTTCAAAAATGCGCTAAAAAACTTTTATTCACGAGTGGGAATACATTTTTATAATAATACAATTGCTTTTCATCACCTACCCAGCCCCAATGTAAGTATAAAGTTATGTATTTAAATAAAATAGTTTAAATGAATGAAAAATTCATGCATTCTTTCCCATAAGTGAATACTAATTTTAAGTCTCATATTAGGCAAAACAAAAAAATTATTTTAGGCATTAAAAACCCTAATCAGCAACTACTGGAATTACGATCATTATGAAGGCAGTAAACGTTTGACGAATAAAATTAAGACTCTTAAATGGATATATACGAAAGATGCATTTTTTGCTGCTAAAATATTTTTATTGCATTATAAATTCGTGATTAATGTCGTCGCTGTTTTTTGCGAATATAAAATTATTGTTGATTAAATGAGAGTTGCAAGATTAACAAAATTAAATTCATATGTTGAGCGTCCTTTGAAGCTACTTTATTTTAAAAATTCTCATATCAAAGTGACTGGAGCATGGAAACTTTTAAACTAAATCTCATTCCAAAACATGTTGACTGAATTGGACACGATAAACGATGAAAACTCCTCATTTTATTTATTCGTCTGATTTGTAAACATACAACAAAATACATATTATTATACATAAAAAAAATCTAATCAATTCGCCATACATCTCCCTGTCTCTGTCTCTAATCGCATTTTTCAGTACACGGAATGATAAACAGTCACAATATATAGACTTCTTAAAAAAAATTAAATATTCTTATTTACATTTTTGCCTCTATCATAAGCAAATAATCACAACAGTTTATAATAAAATGTGATGTGACTTTACAATTTCTTCCTGCCTTACGTCTTACGTCCACACTTTTTTTTTGGAACATTCTTTCTTTGGAATGAAGGTTAAGTTATTTGTTTTGGTTTGTAGCCTACATAAAATCTTAATTAGCCGCTTGATTTTATAGCTATTCGACTTTTGCCACTCCATATTATCGATTAAAGTGCGTAAAAAAGATTGGAATGCGTAGAATTATGAGAAAAATTCAATAAACTTTTTGAAGCGATCAGATCATCATCCGCCGTTTTGTTTTCGTCAAGTTTTCGTTTAAATCTTAAAAAGTCGTTTTTTGCAAAAAAAAAAAAAACTTTTAAAAAACTAAAATTTAATTTAAGTATTACTTTAATTCAAAGGACTAACCCAAAAAATTTAAATGTCCCAAATAAAATTCTCAGTAAAATTTAAAAATCTAGCCATGCGTAAATAAATGTGTCTTTTTGTGATAATTTCACATAGATAAAAATTTTTCGTAAGTCTAAAAACCAAAACATACACATTAGTAATCTCATTAACGGAATCCAAATGTCTAACGTGCCCACAATGGAATTCCTTTAAATAAAAATTCTGCCTATATTTTAGAATTCGTACGATAAATACACATATTTTCTTATCAACTCGTAATACACCTGTGTCAACATAGAAAATATTCTCTTTTTTGCGACTTTAGCATTAAATTCGTGTCAAATTATCTAGTAAAGAAATATATCTGCAAAGAATTTCAAATACTATGTACTAAATATGCTGATAAGATTAATAAGAAATACGAGAAATTGAATTTAAATCCATTAAAGAATGTTTCATGATTTTTACAATTTGTGAGCCACACATACTATGTAGACACCTTATTTTCATATAAGGAATCGAAGAATGATATACAGCAAACAAAAATGTGGGTGTAGATTCATTATTAAAGTATTTCTTTTGAAAAAATAAAAGAAATGTCAATAAATTACGTTCAATACATTCCTTCAAAAAAAAAAAAACAATTAACATTTTTTTAATGCAACTTCCTTTCATGCAAAACACTCGTGTCTCGTCAGACTTTACTGATTGGATCGCATTCATTTTGAAATATGAATTGTTTTTGCGGATTTATTTTACATTCTTTGGAATGGATTGATATGTCTCTAACTGGCCATGAAATAGGATTCTTTGAGACAGTTCAGTTTATAGAAATTTGAAGCGTTTGCTGATTGTAGTCAAGACATCAAAATGTGGATAAAATGACGTTATTTTGTTGATAAATTTTTGCCTTATGTAAGAATCGTGCAATGTTTTGAAAAACTTACAAATTCTAAATCTTTAAAAAAATTAATTTAAATAAATCAATCTAATACGAATTATCATTAAAAATTTAAATACAAAGAGCAATTTGTCGACAGGAAGAGATCCCAATCTCAAACACAAAAAAAGTCAATATTATGACACAAATCGATTCATAATAAAATGTTAATTTTATGGATTCTATTTAAACTTTTTTTTTTTCTTTTCCTAAATGTCATAAGTATATAGCCATATAATTAACATTTCAACATTTCAAAATTCCCTCATTGAACTAATGACGAGATATCTTTATACCTTGTTAAAGTGTTGGGCGTCAACTCATCTAATTGTTTGAAATATTGAATGAGCATTTTAAAAATGGATATCGAAATATTAATGAATGACTGACAATCGATAAACTTTTATTCTTCACGACTTGAATCACTTTTTTTTTTGAAAAAGGTGTTAGCTGCTTCAAAAAACTCTAATATTTATTCAATTCGTGTAATTAATATTCAACAAAAAAAAGAAAAATATACGAATTACTTCATTCAACTCAATTATTCATTAAACAAATAAGAAATCGTTACTGAAATTTATACAGAAATCAATGGGATGTCGATTTTTCCATTCATTTTTTCACGTACATAATTTCAATGACGATAATATTACGCGAGTGAGATGATTAAGCTTCCTTTTGATTTGATTTTCATACATTTTGTTTTCATTCAACAGAGCCGCTAGTAAACAGACTAGATCAACTTTTAAAGTGATGAAAACGCTTTTGGAATAGTTCTAAAAATATTTGTTTAAAATAAATTTAAATTTAAAAAAAATTGAAAAATTTAACCAAAAAATTTAAATTTCGCATATTTTTTTAAAAATTAATATTTTTTTGTTGAAACAACAGACAAAATGCTGATTTTAAGTTTCAACAAATTTAACACAAAATAAAAGTTGAAAATAAACAAAATTCGCAATTCATTCTGAGCCCAATTTTTGATGAAGGAATAATTTGCAAAATCACGTACGCTTTAATAACGATAATTGTTAATGTCTTTTATGCTACTTCCGCCCTCAGAAGACTTTTTTTTAATAATAATATAAATGAGCAGCTCAGCATTATCAGACATTAAAAACATTTTTTTTTTTCTTCATAAATTAAAGATGAATTTTTCAGAAAAAATGAAAATGAATTATTTGACTCGAGTTCTGTTGAAATATTATTACTAGCTGGCTTTATTGATGAAATAAAAACGGAAGTCTCATTGAAAGGAAACACATGGCACAATAATAACATTTTATCGTCTACTATTACCCTATATTATTACATTTCTAGTCATCATCGTCTTTCGGAGAACATCAGAGGAATTAAAAATAATAAAATTTATATTTTTTTTCCTGTAAACGAGGAAAGTTGTCAAAATAGGAAGGAAGGAAGGAAGTTGATATTTTTTTTTTTTTTTTTGGGAGGAAGGAAGTCAACAAATAAAGGATGCGCGTAGTAAATTTAAAACTATTTGAACGTTAAACAGAGCTCTTTGATACAGATACTCTTGATGAATGTTTTGTTGGTTTTTTTGGAACATGTACAACAATGACTTGATATTGTTATGCCTGACTTTAAATTAAAAATGAAGGTTATGAGAAGCTTTTGATGACTTATAAAAGAATTTTTAACATTTTTTATGGTTCATTATTTTTTTTCAACAAATTTTATTTTATTTTTTTTATTTATTTTTTTTTTTTTTTCAATTTCTTTAAAACGAAGTTTATTTTCATATTTTACTAATCGTCATTAAAATATTCAAACCTTAATAAAATCCATCTCATCTTATCCACCAATCCATACAATCTACCAAAATTCCAGTATAATTAAAACATAGCGACGCGTTTCTTTGTACATAAAAAGAGAAGCAAAGAATTTTTAGCTTCGGAAGTAATTTAAAATCCTTAATAATCGGATGTACTTAATTTAGCTTATTTGTTATGACTTCATGGCCTAACCGAAAATTACTTCCAGTAGAGAAACAAACAATTTGTACACTAACATTAAGACCCATTAAGAATTTCAGTAATTTTCAGTCGACTTTTATGAATGAAAGGCAAAAAATAAAACAACACAATTTGTGAATGAAATTTAACAATATCAATGGTAGTAACTTCCGCTGCATACACCTTTAATATTTCTTTCCTCTTCTTTTCCATTCTTTTTAAGTCTTTCGAGTCTCCTTCCATTCATTCATAAAAGCTGCTTTTTCATTTCATTCATAAAAACTATAAAAACAATATTTTTTTCCTCTTCTCTTCTCTTTATAATTTTTTTTTTTTTTTTTTTTTTTTTTTTTGTGAATGTAGTTCAACTCGTCAGTCATCTATTTGCTTATATTTTTTTCTATATATACATTTTTAGATGTTTGTTTCTCACCCCTCTTTTGTATTTCTTTTTTTTTTTATTTCATTTGTCATTTGACATCTGTTTGTAGTTCGAATATATATGTTAAAATATTTTTATATATATTTTTTTAAAGATACACATTGAGCTACTATTAGTTTTTGTAGTAAAATATTGTAGTTTCTTTTAAGCAATGTTTTGAAAGTCAAATGAAAGTCTTACGATGTTGTTTTGGCTGTCTGTTTAATACTTTTTAAATTTTCAAATTTCACAGATTGAGAATTATTAAAGATTTGGAAAATCTTAAAATTTTCAATTCAGTATTTTTTAAATGAAAAATTTGATTTTTAGTGAAATTTTAATTTGATTTTTAAGTTTAAAAAAAGTTTTTCATTTAATCACATTTTGCAAATCTTTTTGAATTTGAAATTTTAAAAATTTTAATAAAATCAAGTTTTAAATTTTAGAATTTAAAAAACCAAGTTTCAAACTTTAGAATTAAAAAAAAAAAATCAAATTTCAATTTTTTTTTTAATTTCAAATTTTTAGAAGATATTTAGATAAGCGCTTCAATAACCTTTTATCAATCTAGTCACCTTCACTAGTTTCTTTTTCTTGAAAGTGTGATTGCCTATTTTCTATACACAACAATGTACATAACATCTTGAATATATATAGAAAGGCAATAGAGAGAAGAAAAAAAAATATTACTTATTTAAAATGTGTGAATTGATGCTGAAAGTTGCCTCGCCGCTAAAAGATTTGTTGTGATCTATTTTACTGAAGAAAGATTTTTTCATTTGAAATTCGATTGGATAATGTAAACTTTGGATGTGCCGACTTGTGAATTCTCTTTTCTTTCTCCTTTTTTTGCCAACAAACCATACAGCATTTCTGACTTTTGTTCTATGGCACGAATTCGAAGAATTTTTTTCTTTTTCGTTTCCTTCGCAAATTAATGATTTTTTGGAAATTCATCTGTTAAATTGTTGCAATGATGCTACTTCCAATGAAATCGTTGTTGAATTTAGGAGAATTTAGACTTTTTTTTTGTAGATCAAATAGATTTAATAGCAATTAAAAATTGAGAATCTTGTTTGAATTAAAATCATTTCTTTGAATATTGTAATTTGGTTCATTTATGCAATAAAATTTTGCTATAAACAAAGGATTATGTTAATGAAGTGGCAATCACTTGAATTTTTGATTTGAACATTATAGATTATTTGTTAAAATTTAAGTTTTTTGGTTAGTAAATTAAATTAAAATTTTAAAACTTTTTAAACTTTGAGAATTTAATTACGATTTTCTAAAAAAAAAAACTAAAAGTTAAACTTCAAATTATTAAAATTCATTAATTTTTGTCAAAAATAGTCTAAAAATTTGAATTTTAAAAATTCGTATCAGTTTTTTTTTTTTTTTAAAAAAAAAAAATACAATTTTGAGTAATTATACCGACAAATTTCTATAATCTCAACAAAAAAACGCAAACATTGCATTTTTCAACCAAACCTTGAAACTTAAATAAATTTGCAAAGAATAATAATAATAATCTTATCATAAACAACATGTGTGCTCTATTTCATCCACAAAAATTATAGCTCTATTTTAATTTAGATACATAAAACCTACAGTTTTCAAGTTTAAGGAGATTTACAGCTCGTCTGTTCATTCATAGGCATGTAACATGTATATTAATTATTTATATATGTAAGTTCATTTTTCGATACATAAATCTTTCAGACTTACGTAAATAGTAACTACATATCTCACATTTTATCGTCTTTTTTTTTTTTTCATTCACAAAATAATTTTTGTGTATTTCTCGAATATTCAACTAACACAATGTGAGATGAGACTTACACATACAATTTTACTTCCTTCCGGTCTTTATATATGAAATCGAGAAAATGCCTTGTACATAAAAATATAATAATAAATAAGACGAGAGAATCTTCCCCCATTTTTTTCAACTCAAGATACTTATTTTCATTCATACAACAAAATACAAAAAAAATTCATTCATTAATAACACATTTAATTACTAGTGTAGAGCTGAATAATAGCAATAATGGATAGAGAATTAGCGCAATATATAAATATAAATCAACTATTGAAAAAAGAGAGAAAATTACGCGGGTAAAATTACATTTTCATTCATAATCTTATTTTATGAATGAAATTGAAATGAAAGGAAAAAAAATCTATGAATGAAAAAAGTTATACTAGCTGTGTACAACAATGAAAATTGCATGACTGTATTAGAGACACAAAAAATAAAAATAAAGAGCTGTTGTTGCTATTTCTCCATCATTAAATTGTCTGCCTAAATAAATAATTTTTTTCTTTTTTTTTTCAAAAAATGCTCACTCATTCATTTATTAATTTAATTGACACTATGAATGTCGTAAGCAGCATTTCTATGATTCTTTTTTGACTTTTAATTTTTTTGACGCACTGTCCACCAAATTATTTTTTTTATGTTTCTATAAATAGACTACGGGGAAAAATAAAAATCATTTAAAATAAACCGGATAGTTCTATTAATCAATTGTTCATGAGAGTATACGGACAGGAACGGAAATCTTGATCTTTAAGAGAATCTCACAGTCTCAATATCATGCTTGGAAAGTGTAGAAGTAAATGGATGAGCTTGTGTGACAGTAGCTCTTCACTTAAAATAACAAATTGTAAAAATATTTATCGTATTAATTATAATCTTCTTTCTCTTTGAATTGCTCACGTTCAAGCAGCGAGATAAATGACTTTTTTTGTTGTTGTTGTTGTTTTGAGGGTCTTGAATGGTTTGGTTATTAGTTATAGTTTAAATTAACGATGCAGTTTGATTGGTTTTATTGAGAGAATTAAACTAAATTGTGATGATGAATTCTGGTTCCATAATTTTTGGTTGTGACTAGATTTGGAATTTTTTTGATTTTTGAGGGTTTTTTTTTTAAAATGTTGAAAATTTAAATCAACTTAAAATAGTCAAAAAAAAATTCAAATAATTTTTTAAAATCTCTTTTTATTTGAAAATTTTAATTTGTGACACATTTTTCAAAAAACAGAATTTAAAATTATAAAAATCTAAGAATTTGTTAAAATTAGGTAAATTCAAAAAGAATAGTCATTAAGTTTTGAAAAATAAATATTAAAAAATATTTTTCCTTCAATAAAATCTTTTTAAAAACATTCAATTCAGCAAAATCTCACTTCCAATTAAATAAAGAGCACCAGCCATGAAGGATATTACTCAGCAACCTCATTGCACAAATTGCAAATTGAAAAACACTTCAATTATCATTACACAATTAAATTACTCCCATTACTATATAATTTCTCATTGAAAAACGTGCGTATCTCTGAGCCTTGACTTCATTTTCCTTGTGAAACTTTATTTTTTAATATCACAAACAATCTTCATCGTTTATATATAAAATGCATAAATAAAATGTGAAAAAATATTTCAATTTTCATTTTTTTTTTGTTCTCTTTTTTTATAGTATCTAGCCGGAAACGTCAATTTATTATCAATTGATGTCACTTTTCAGTGAAATGTAGTAAATTCGATTGAAATGCAAGCGAGTAAGGTAAAATCAGCTGACCATACGACTCTCGAAGCTTGACATTTTTTTCGTATAAAAGATTCATATAATTATGTCTAAATTACAGTCTGACACACATTATGAATGAAAATAAGACACAAAAAAAGTTTTGTGAATGGCACAGAAAAAAAAAAAAATAAAAGTTTTTTAATGTTCATTGAGAAATACAAAAAATTCATTCATAAAATTTATAAAATGAAAATAAGACGGAGTTTTACGCATTTTGGTTTTACCACATATGTTTTCATTCACGAAAATAGAGTTTAAGTATTTTTTACCCGTAAATTTAAATTATAAAATAAGTTTTTGTTTGTCCGTTTGACTGACAAAATAGTTTTATTATGTAATTCGAATTGTTAACATTCATATTTATATGATTCCATATCATAATCATAATAAATTTATTTTTCAGAAATTATTCATAAAATTTGAGTAGAAATTTAAAATTTTCACGTTTTTTAAGAAATTCGGCAGTTAAAATTTACGTTGAATTTTGAATCATCGTTAAATGTCCCAAAAATTTTGCATTTTTTCCAAAAAAAAAAAAATTTAACTGTACATAATTTTTTAACGAAAAATTTTCAAACTTTTTAAAATCTTTCAGAACCGTTAAAATTTCTGAATTTAAATATCAAACTAAATTTTCAACAAATGCGCTTCGATCATCAACCTAGTAGCATCATCTACACCATCTTAAGCTTATTATAAGCATTAATATCAAATTAAAATCATGTTTACTCGAATACATGCTCAAAGGTTTGCGTATTTCTCAATGAATTTACGCAATAGCCAAAATGAATAAACAACAAGTCTCGAAATGCTAGCAAAATTATTATAATACGTGTTATTTCATGAATAAAAAAAAGTTGAAAAATACAATCGCCATATGACGTATGCTTATTTGAGCTTATTATTTTGCATTTACTGCATTGCATTTATCACAGTTTATATGATTCCGGATGTAATACGATATATATACATACTGTGTGTATACTTTTGCCAAGTCATCTTTCTTTCGCTCGGTAATGGCAGTAAGAAAAGAAATATTATTCATTATTATTTCAAATGAATTATTTTGGATAAAAAAAAACGTTTTTTTTTTTTTTGTTATGAATGAAATTCAATATGCATGCTTATGAATTAAAAAATAAATAAATTGTTGATAAGCGAGTATGCTGCTGGCAAAAAAAAAGAGTCTACGTGCAGTATAATAAATGATTAAGAGACTTTTATTCCGCCATTTAAAAGCGAGAATTTATAGACACATAGTTTAAGATATTTATATTCTTGTCGAAGGTTTGCAATTACTTTTTATGGTCGTTTCAGATATCTTTCCTTGGCTAAATGCTGTTAGATTTTTTTGTGATTTATATTTAATTGATGACTAATTTTTTTTAAAATTCTTTTGGAAGATTTTAAAAATACAAAAAAGATTTGAAAATTTGCAACGGATTTTTGAAATTTAGATTTTGTTTTTATGTTCGTTAAGTTTTACGTACGTATTTTGAAATTCGTTAAGTTTTATGTACGTATTTTGAATTCATTCATCTAATTTTCAAAATTTTCTTCAAATTTCAAATTTAAATTTTTAAATAATCGAATTTTTTTTTGAAAAAATTTTACAAAATTCTCCATTTAATGATAAATTTCTAGTCTAAATATTGACTCATCCAATCAACTTCAATCCACACTTTTTGCAACGTGATGCAATTTTTGATACTAATCAATCTCAAAACTAAATCTATCCAATTAAAACAGTATCTAGATCATTTAATTTCAAGCATTTTTATAATTTCTAGTGAAAACTTTCCAAAACTGTATGAAATTTCCGAACAAAACAATCTCAAGGGACATCAAATGTATTCTAATATGCTCAAGAACTTAAAACTCATGATTTCATATTATTTTTCATTTATATTCTTACAAAACAAATGAATGAATGATAAATGCAGAAAAGAAATAAGTGTCTACGTGTATCGTATTTAATTTTGCTATTTAACTCCATTTTATGCATTATAAGCATTATAATTTGTACCTCATTGCGATATACGATATAACCGAGTCTCACTTTGATTATAAACAGAACTTTTAATTCATTACGCTTCAGTGTAATTTAAGTTTTTTTCTCTCTCTTTTTTTTTGAATTTCCTGTTTGAATCAAGTCAGTCTCTAACTCATCTAATTATTACACGAAACCTCATCAAAATTAATCTCAATCTTGGCCACGTTATTATTCTCGACTACTTCGTTCAAATTTGACTCCGGACACCATCATTAAATGTCCGAAAACAAAAATAATGAAAAAAAAAATCGAAGAAAATTGGAAACACCTGTTGATTACTTTAAAGGAAGGGAGGCAAGAGGCTCAGTCATGAATAAGAAAAATAAAGAACGAGAGGCTCTGTAATTATCATTTAACTTAAATAAATCTCATTTTGTTCCATTGAGGGCATTTAATTGGAAACTCATTCTTCCCTTTTTTTAAATAAAACTTGATTTTCATGATTTAGTGCCCGATAGCCACAAAAACAAAGATGTTATGTATAAACAATGATAATAATAAAATGAGATTCTGTGCACCTGAATTTACTTATTTTTTTAGTCTTTCGTGTTTTTTTTCTTTGGTTTTTAATTTTATTGAATGTTAAGAAAAGTTTAGTAAATTTTTTGAAAATTGTTAAATTTTTGAGATTTTTAAACGTTTTTTGAAAATTTAATTTTTTTACATATTTTGAGAAATTTTACGAACGCTTTGAAAGATTTTACGAACGCTTTGAAAGCTTTTACGTACGTTTTCAAAGTTTTTACGTGCGTATTGAGAACTTTAACGTAAGTAATAAAATCGCAAAACTTTGCGATTTGGAAAATGTTAAAATAAAACTAAAAAAAATTCCAATAATGAAAAAGTTTTAACAAAAAAATTCTTAATTTAAATTAATCTCAATCTCCCAAAAAAATCAGAAATAATCTTCCAAAAATAAAAAATCAGAACATAAAAAAGTGACAAATTCTAATTAAATCTATCGTTTGCAATCTCTCCAGTAAAAATAATTGACATCCTCAATAAAAAAAGAGCATCAAATAAAAAAAAAAAGTCAGACAAAAACAATTCCAAGGACAGGATGTAGAATAAGAGTCACAGCAACGAAAAATAATAAAAGTTGATAAAAACACATTTACTTTACACTCACCTCAGTTTTATCATCTTTCGTCTTTATAACACATATAGGGGTTCCTTCCTTCACAATTCCAGCTTCAACAATTACACCCATTACAATCGGATCGCGAGAATTGAATATATATTGTGGCAAAATCTAGTGAAAAATAAAAAATAATAAAAAAATTAAAACAGAGATGAAGAAATGAGTGCATTTGATCACTTTTAAATTATTTAAATTAAGTTTCATTCATGAAATAAAAATAAATTTAATTTCATTTTTATGGCCTTGATTATGATTGCTGAGAGATGAAAATTGCTGAAAATTTATGTCAGAAAGTTAATTTAAGCACAATTTGCTTTTATATTGCTTTAATCAATGATTTATGAAATGATTTCAAATTTAACGACGTTTTGGTATTTGAATATTTTTTTGACGAAGATTCGTTAAGATTTTGAAAATTAAGATTTACTATGATTTAAAATTTAAAAAGTCTTTGAAAATTAAACTGCCGTTAAAATTTAAAGTTTTTGAAAAACTAAAATCGAGAATTTGATTATAAAATCCATTAAAAATCATTTGAATAAATTTTAAAAATGTGTGAATTGTTCAAGAATTTAGTTAATAAATATGTGACCTCATAATCACTTTCATCGCCTCAAAAATACTCCCCATAAATGAATTAATGTAACAATTAATAATGAATGAAGAGCGATTGATTGTTTAGCAATGAATAAAAAACAGATGAAAAAAAAAAAAAAAATAGATCAATGAACAGCGTAAAAAATTAAGAAACTACATCAAAAAATAATTAATTACCTTCAGTTTGCATGGGAAAACAGCAATTGATTTAAATTGATCTCGTTTTTGTTGCTTCAATTCTTCCCGATAAGCAGTAAATTTATCGAACAAATGATAGATGATGTCAGCTTGGAATATTTTGACGCCTAAACTGTCTGCCAATTCTTGTGCATCGCGTTCAATTTTGACGTCAAATGCCAAAATTGTTGCGTATCTGAAAAGAGAAAAAAAAAAATAAAAATGAAATTCAAGGTTAAACTAATTTAATTAACTTCAAAATTCAAAAAAGAATCGAAAAAATCAAAAAAGAATTGAAAAATTCAAAAAAGAATCAAAAAAAGAATTTTTGACCCCGACGTGACTTGAACACGCAACCTTCAGATCTGGAGTCTGACGCTCTACCAATTGCGCTACAGGGCCATTTTCAGAACCTCTCAATCTGTACGGTACTGAAGTATATAAAGCATGTGGCTTAAGTCACATTACAATATGTGAAACTCAATTTTGTATAGACTTTTTCAAAATGATTTTTTTAAAGGAAAGGCAGTAATGTGGAGTTCGATTGAAGTAAAAATTGATTTTAATTTACTTTTTTTGTCGAAAACCTTTCATTTTGGAAAAAGTAAGGTTTTTTTAAGGTTGAAATTTTTGGAAACTTTATGCATTTGGAACGTGGTTACATTCCAATAGGATTTTATATATTTATAGATATGTATGCTGAAGATTTGAAAAAATTTTGAAGAGTTAGAAATTAATTTTTAAAGTTGTATTAATTTTTATGAATTTTTTAACAAATTAATTTGAGGTTTTAGGACTTTGTTGATTATTTTTTTGCAACAATTAACGTTGTTTGCAATTTTTTAAAAATTTAACATTTTAGACATCGTTCAATACTTTTTCTAATGGAACAACGAAAACTGAGAAAAATTATTTTCCATCCGTTCCAAAAAAAAAAAAACAGTAAAATTTTTTTTATTGAAAATGAAACTTTTAAATGAAGTTGAAAATAAAACAAAGGAAGTCTCAAAATTTACATCTATCTGACTCAAGTAACAAAAATTCACCAGAACTGCTAACTTAGCCTAATTTCTCAATAATCACTTGGTAATTCCTCATAAATAACATCTCAAAACAAAATTTACGTCACACGAATTTCCTTCCACTCGACAAAAAGCATGCATTACTAAACTTCCTCTACTTCCACTTAATATTTTCGTGATAATAATAACGTAATACTTTTTTTAAATGGCTAAGTCATTACGAAAGTATTCAAAAAAGAAATGTGCCATTTTTTATTTCCCCTCAATGAAGCGGAAATTAAGTGTTGTCATACAAATTAAATGCCCATTAAACAGACATTATGGCATTATGAAGATAAAATCATTCAAAAAATATATATTTTTAACTAAAATTGCTTCCTTTAAATTTTCTGATGAGTTCTTGTGAAACAGGGGAATTTTTGAGATAGTGGAAAATTGGCAGGACATATTGACATGCGAGTTTGATAAAAGGTAAAATGTTAAAGTCATGTGATAGAGAAATAGTCAAGGCTTCCGCAGATTATAATCTTGAAAAAATCTCATACAAAGATTATAATCTTCAAAAATCTTTCATACAAAGATTATAATCTTTAAAAATCAAAGATTATAATCTTCATACAAAGATTTTTTGAAGATTATAATCTTCATACAGAGATTATAATCTTTAAAAAATCTTCATAAAAAGATTATAATCTTTGATTTTTAAAGATTATAATCTGCGGAAGCCTTGGAAATAGTAGACGTTGTAGGAAATATTTGTTTGGGAAATTGAAATTTTTGACTAAAACAAATTTTTAAGTGCAGATTCCAAATCAATTTAAATAATTTGATATTTTATGATGTTAAATTTTAATAAACATAGTCATAAACCTTAATTTATTAATTAAATATTTACAGCAGGAAACTTCAAAATACTTACTCAGCCTGATGTTCCAACATAATTGATGCCTTCATAACATCACGTTTGACTACTGGACCAATCCTAATGCCAGCATACTGTAAGAAATAAAAATTAAAAAGTCAAAAGGATTGTAAAAAATTTAAATTTACGATTTTTGCATTTTATATTATCAAATAATCAAGTTTTATCGCTCATGATCAGTAGTCCAATTAAATACGTAATCAGGGCAATGCTCGTTTAATATACTCGATTATATCATCGTCATTACTGACGATGATTGTTACCAATTTAGCTCTCTCGTTGTGCATTTACCAAAACATTTTCATTCATATTACGCCTGTGTTCAACTCCTCTAATAAATGTAAATTTAAATTTCTCAAACAAACTATTACACATTTCAGCTTGGCTTGATAATTTACATCAAATTAAATTTATTAGCATGATTTTGAACGCCAACATTGTCGAGTCTATATAAAAACATTTAATTAGTTTACAACACAATGAAAATTCATTCATAAAAAAAAGAAACAGCCAACGAGAAAAAGTATGAAGGAAGAGAGATAGGAAGAAGAAGAAGAAAATGTTAATGAATGTAAACGTCGCGGACGATTTTATAAAAACGATGACCATTAGAAAATTAATGTATTGTGCAAATTAATGCGGTCTTAAGTTTCAGTAAATTTGCATGCTGATGCAATAAAATTAGTATATAAGAGTGTATAGTAAGGGATTATAGAATCAGAATTACTTTAACTTCTAAATCGAATACTAATTTGAAGAAGGTAAAAACATTTTTTTATAAAAATTCCTGAGGGAAGAGTTTAATTTTAAAATTGATTTTAACTTTGATTATTTTAATAGAAAAAATGAATTGGTTCGGCAACAACGTTGAAGAAAAACATCAAGAGATGGAACACACTTGGAATGAAAGACTACAGACAACTTTACTAATTTTATTATTGATATGTAAAATTATTGAATTTGCGTTAGCCCGTGCGAAGGCTTTGAAAAAGAGAGAAAGAGAGGCTTTGAAAAAGAGAGAAAGAGAGGCTTTGAAAAAGAGAGAAAGAGAGGCTTTGAAAAAGAGAGGAAGATGTGGCTTAGGGTTTCTGAATGCGGTTTTCGCAAAACCGCATAACCGCGCTTTTTGGCTTAAAAATGCGGTTATTGAAAAACCGCGGTTTTGGATGAAAAACCGCGGTTTTAGGACTTTTCATACTAAAATCTTAGAAAACCTCCAAAAATTAAAAATTTGAATGTAATTTTTCACTTAATGGCTATGTTTTGTATTTTCATAGATTTTGTTAGTCATTTCATTCATTTAAATGCTTAATAAATTCAAATTTAAAAAAATATTGAAGCCTTACAAATTCTTTTTTTTATCGAAAACATATTTTGTAAAGTTTTTCCTTTGAAATCGTTGTTTTGTTCATGATTATAAATTTTCCAAAAATCCAGCTACAAAATGCCAATTCTAGAACTTGTTTTCAAAAAGAAAGCTCAATTAAACACTTTTTTCTTAAATGAAATTCTTTGAAATTGTTGTAAATAATCATATTACCATTGAAATGAAAGTTACTCAATTATTCAACAAAACAATGTTATCGCCAATTCTTTCAGCATTTAAATTCTTGTCAAAAAAGTCGTCATCAGTGAACTTATTCAGCTTCAAAATTATCACAGTCAACCATGGATCTTTTAAAGTCAGCATTCCTCAAAATGATACAGTCACCGAAATGAAGAAAATTATTTATTATATCATGATTGAAAGTGATGAAAATTTTCCATATAAAGAAACTGATATTGATGATGCTTTGGAATTAATGAAACTGTTAAGGACAAAAACGAAAACTTTTATGAATGATTCGGACCATTTAAGTAAACATAATCTCAAAAATAATGAAGAATTTTTGTTAACATTTTGCCGATCGCTGAATTCGCTTCCAAAAATTGACAAGTTTGTTTCTGGACCAACAGAAGATCAAATAGTTGAGAAAACAAAGCATTTACCAAATTTAAAGCTTTCACCTGTCTACAACATCAACTATTTATTCCTACAAGATGATTTAAGGAAAATTTTCATCACACTAGCAAAGGAATCAGCTTACATCTTGTGCACAAAGTCACATTCATTAAAAATATTAAATTATTATCGAGAAAAAATGTCCAGATATATGAATAAGTATGAAAATGCTTATAAAGTCATGTATAAATTAGGATTTTCACAAGATAATGTCAAACATGCGATGAAACTAAATGCTAATAATTATAAATTAGCTTTAGATTGGCTGATTGATAATGTTAAACAGCATGAAAATTTAAGGCTATCAAAATCACCAAGACCATCATTAATATCCAACAAACGAACATCAATTCTGTCATCAAGCTTTGATCTAGCATCTGCCACAATCTCCGATCGACTTGATGGATTGCTTGGTATTGTTGACTTTTATGCCAATACGGATGAACAAGTTTCTAAATTAAATCTAGAGGAAATGATTAAGATGGGTTTCGAGGAGAAGGAAGCACACGAAGCATTAAGAACGATTAGAAATAATATTGGTGCCGCTTGTGAATATATAGCAGGTGATGTGAGTGGAAGTATTATGGAGTTACGCGTGGGACTTGATCTAACATGTCCAATTTATGATATTATTATGAAAACACCGGATTTACAGCAGCTTCTTTCGTTCTCAGAATCATTTATTTATTTCATAAAACTTCTCGAAGATCACATTATTGAATGGGATCCAGAAGAAAGAAATGGGCGACTTTTACGTCGAGTTATTATTAAATATCATGAAGAGAAGCATTCGTTGGTAACAAATCAATTTAACAGCCCAACAAAGCCCGCATCATCATCATCATCAGCAGCGCCATTAACATAATGAAATAAAAAATATGTATATGTAGATATTTTGACGATCAAAATCAGATTCTTTAATATTCATAATAATCGTATCTCATTCAAATTTTAATTAAATGATATGAAATCAGATCATGAGAGAGTCGGTGTCTCTTTGATTTCCATTTGATTTTATATTTTATGTCGATGAGAAAAAAATTAAATTTTGGATTTGGGATTGGTAACTGCTTGGAAGTTGAGGTATGATCGCTTTACTTTGTTATAAATTTGATACTAGAGTCAGGGACGTAGCCAGGGGAGGGTCCGGATCCTCCCCTTCGAGGAAAAATTTAATAATTACGGGTCGTTCACTCATGATGTCCGATTTTTAGGAGGGGAGGGTGGTCTGTGGATGTGTGACAGTTTTGAACAATAGAATATTTTTTAATGAAGATTTTTTGACAGAGGGAGGGATGGGATCTGAAAATCCATGTTTTTTTTGTGGACGTCATAAGTAAATGACCCCCAGGGTTTTTCTAGAAAAAAGCATTTGCACCTCCTTAAATTTTTTTCATACAGAAAACTTTTTGAACCTCCCCAGAAAAAAATTTCTGGCTATGTCCCTGACTAGAATTATGTTATCAGCTTAGAACTTGTCTTGAGGTTCTTAGTAAGTAAATTTCAAAAGCTTAATTTAATAATTACTAAACCCGAAATTCTTTGAAAAACTCGGTAGCAAGAATTCAACATCAAAATAAACACCCAAAAAATATGCTTTTCAAAAGCTTTCTTCGTCTAGTCTAGACTTATTTACTTAAAAAAATACCTAAATCAAATAAAATCTCCATTATTTCTAGCAATAACAGGTCTAGTCATATGATAATTTCTGTTTACTAACTCAATATTTAATGAATGATTTAAGACATTCGAGAATTTTTCACAAGCATATCAAGTGTGATCATCCCTTGAAACAGCGGAAGATTTAAAATTTTGTGACACCTTTAAAAGAGAAAAATATTTATGTAGATGAAAAAGATCATCATTATTATTATTATTGTTTTTGTTGGTTTGCGTCAAATTATAAACCGTAAAAAAAAGAGTCTGAAACGCATTATAATATCTTTTATATATTTTTTTTCTTCAAACATGTCCGAAATGTCTATTAGCAAAGTGGCGTCTAAAATCTTAGATCTAAATGAAAAAAAAAAAAAATCTCGTGAATTTGTGTAAACAATTTTAGAACCAAGAATCATCTTTCATATAAAATAATTGCGCTTGTACAAAATTGCTTACAAAAGAAATAATTAATTAGCTCCTGCACGACAATCAACTGCTGTCAAATCGATAAAATTCTTAGCAGTCGTTAAAAAAATTTTTAAATGAAACGAAGACGACAAAAGTGAATATAAAAAAAAATCTGTTGTTGTTGCTGACTTGAAAAGCAGCGACGAGCCATTTATGCCACATAAGCAGAAAATATTTGAATGAGGTAATATCCGGTTTCAAGACCCATTTCCTTTTCACGCTATAAAACAACAATTAACGTTCATCTTCTTATTCTTCCCTTCTTCAAGTTTCCCTAAGTTCTTTATTAAAATATTAGTCAGCTCTTTCTTCGTCGTTCTTACAGGAAAAATACTTTAAAAATCTCACGATCATTGGAGCAAAGAATAATTATTTCCAACTTCTTGACTACGCACAGTTATTATTCATTCCTTCATTTCTTTTTTTTTATCCTCTCCTTCCATTCATTCAGTCATTCATTCATTCACTCGATTTTTCTTGCCGTTCATTCACAAAATAATAATGAAATGAATGAATAAAAAAAAAGTTGATCGCCGATGCATTAAAGTGTATGAATTTAAAAGCAGAAAAAATGAAGCTTTTTTTTCTGTGCAATTAAGTAAGAAGAATTTGAGCATTTTGTAGGTCTTGACGTCTAGAATTTGACATTCATGTATTTTGTGTAGTGACTCAGTAGAGCGATAGATGAGAAAATAAAGCTTGACGGTGATCATGCGTTCAGTTCAAGATTCACTGACCCCCTACCCCCTCCCTTTAAACCCAATTATATTCACAAATCAAAAAGCGCCTCTAAACCCCCATCAACTCATCACTAACCCTTCCCAACTCCATGCCAATTCCATTAAGTAAACGTTGGGCAGTAAAAAAAATGATGAATAAAAAAATAAATGAAAAAGCCTTGCATGGATTGGTGTCATCCAGCAGTCAATGTAATAAATCAAGCGTCAACAAAAACAACTTTTTCTTGCAAGCCTGTTTGCCTCCTTATTCGTACACTAGCATCGACGACCTGCGGCCTGTATAATTTCATTCATAAAATTTTTGCAAAATTTATGAGTTTTTGTCGCGTTTCTTTTCCTTCTTCTCAATTTTTTTTATCGTATTTCTTTATTTTTATTATTCACCATTTATTAATGTTGTTGTTATTATTTTCTTCATTTTTCTTTATTTTATGCATTTCCTTAATCACGAAGGCAGTTGACTGGACCATGCTTTTTTATTTTATTATTATTTTTTTTCTTGCTTCAATGTTTCAGGCTGAACGACGTAATTAGCAATCAACCAAATTGGTATACAACACATAAGAAAATAATCATCATATGGCATTTTACATTCACAAATGAAGGTGACACTTTATCGCCCACTCCCAAATATTGAATTGGAAGTAGAAACAAGAAAAAAAAAATAACAGCATATACATTCTATAATATAAACAGCAGAACTGTTTAGCATTATTTTAATTTTTTTATTCGTATGATTTTTGAAATATGTGTCTATAAAATATGCTCGTTAGCGATGTATTAATTCATGGCATACCCTCCTTTCTGACAAACCCCTTTAAATTGTTATTCTTTACGACTATAATTGAGAGGATGAAATGTTTAACACTGTAGTTTTAATTTTCGAGATTTTAATAATTTTATAAGAATTTGAAGATTTATTTATCACAACAGGATGGATAAGTTTGCTTTTTTTGGATTAAAAATAATATAATGCATTATTTAATATTGAATAATATTGTTTCAAATGATTGATATCTTGCCAAATAAACTTAAAAATTAAAAGTAAAATCAAAAGAATTTTGAAATATTTGGTCAAGTGAATAAGGTTTGAATCCTTATAAAATTTAAAAATGAGATTTGAGTTTTCATAGTTGACTGATGCTTTTTTTACTAATCATTTATTTTGAAATCATTTAAGACTTTTTTTTAAAAAAGATAAGATTTTAATTTTTTTTTTTAATCAATGTTACCTATGGGCAATTCTTTGGATGAGTGGAATTTTTAAAAAAGAGCTTTTAAAATCCAGTATCACTAATGCTTGAGTTAAAAATATGTTTTGTTGAATTTTGCTTTTCTATTAAGAGTTTTCAATCCAAAATGTTAAAAAATGGATATAATACAATTTTTTCTTACTTTTTGGTTCATCAAAACATTATAGTTTGTCGTAAATCATTAAAAAATAAAGAAAAATGTTTTTGATATTCTGTATTTTTTTGCGGATAAGGAAGAAAAAAGCTCAAAAATAACTCGGTGACACTTTAAATTTTTCAAAGAATCGAAATAACTCATTAATTAATGAGTTAAAATATAAAGTAAAGTACACAATTTGTAGATTTTTGTTTCTTTTATGACTCAGTAATAGTTTGGGTTTATATATATCAAAAGTTTTCTTTAATTTTTGATTCCTTGGATGATTCTAAGAAAAAATGTCAATTTTTGTCACCGAGTTATTGACCAAAGAATCAAAATAACTTAATTCCTACAGACTTTTATTATCCTCAGTAATGAAAATATGATAGATTTGAGGAAAATACACTATTCAAATTTATAATATTAAAGTCTGTAGTGGAAAAATTTTACAAAAAATCGATTCTTTGATGAAAAATTTTCAAAATTCATCCAAAGAATTGCCCTTAATTAAATTAACGCTTATTTTTTGGTTTGGTATTCTTCATCGCAAGCTTGAACGAAAAGAGCAACTTCATTCACAAAAATAATATTTTTTTATGAATGACAATCCATTCCATTATATGCATCAACAATTTTCTAAGTGTTGTATCCACATTTGCATTTATTTCTTCTTCCACATTGGATATACTCACTATATATTCATTGGCAATGGTACACAACAGTAGAGATGAGAAATATATGAATGAAATTCTACAACTGTGATATTCTGAAGGTTATTTTCGTGCTACTCTGCTGATTTTTTCTCTTTTTTTTCTTATTTCTTAGCTTGTTGTTTATTTGTGAAGCGAGAAAGACTTCTTCTTACATTTTTTTTTCTTCTTATTTCTGTTCAGAGTTTTAACCATTATTATATAATATTATGTGCAAACTAGAAAAAAAAGATTGCCTTTAACATCTTTCAGTTAAGTTGATAATAAAATGAGGTGAAATTCAACACATTTTCATATTGAACGTGATTTTATCAATTGATGTCGTTCTTGTCTTGTTTGTTATAAGTTTATTAAAATGCCGGTGACATCAGTGTATGCTGGATGTTTACCTCAATTGCTTTTAATATGAACTGAAAGGTGTGAGAAATGTTTGATTGATGAATTGAAAGGATTATGAGACTATTCAGATTCTGTAGCTAGTTTATTGAAAGATTGAGTGCTTGTGTACTCAAAAAAAAAAAAAAAATGCTGCCAATTTTGGAATTTTCTTGTGCTTGCTTGCTCTAGTGTACTATTTTACAAAGACTAATGGAATGAATCATTGTTCAGGAATTTAGAGTAGATAAACTTAAAATGTTCTCAAATTTTTAATTGCTTATTATTAAGCTAGCCGGAAATGAAAACATACCAAGATTTAGTAGTTGAAAATTGGGTCAGGTAACCAAAAATGTGTTAATTGGTTCTTCTTTCGAGAGTTATTTTTGTTTCTGATTTGGATTTATCTAGATTCAAAAAACAAACAAATTCACATGCTAATTTCAAATTGATGTACGTGATTGTTCATCTTTTGGAATAAATATTTTTAATAGTTTCAATTGTATTATTTTCTTTTAATAAAATCCTTTTAAAAAAGAGTTTAACAGTTGTCGGTAACTTAATAAAGTTTGTTACAAAAAAAAAAAATAAATAACTCGAAATTATCAAAGAACTGTTTGCAATGGGATTCGAACCCAAGTCTCTCTCAAACCAGAGAATTAATTTTGCTTATATCTTAAACCTACGACCACAAATGTCTTTATGTCTTACTGGCAAATCCACCTACATGTAGTTCAAACTTTATTCTTCACTAAATTAACGACATTACTAATTCTGATAGTTCACAATATTCTTGTATCCAAAATTATCCCCAAGAGCTGAGCTAATTAGTCAAATAAGTAGCTTGTAATATCAAACATTGCAGATAATTAATAACAAAAATTCTGTTCGATGAAAGTGCTTTGGTATTTGCTAAAGTAAATATTTTTTGAGGCAAAAAGTCTACATTTATTCAATCGAGTGCTCAATAATGTTTTGTTACATAACATTTATCAACAATTACGATGCCCCAATGTCTGTATTTTTCCATATATAGCTTTATTTTTTTTTTTTTCATACATCACATGATATATGATGTGTGTACATATTATTGAAGAATTCTTACTACATTAGTCATAAAATTAACATATTCTGTTGCTTTGTCAATATTCCCAATAATATCATGTATATCCACATCGTCTCTATATAATTTTTTTTTTCATGAAAGATGTATTGCATTCATGGAATTCTGTAAATATTTTCACTTCATAACAATGATGATGATGACGACGATATCTATAGAGCTAGTGCTTCATGCTAATCAATTATATGAAAGGTTGTAGGTGTAAAAAAAATTTTCATCAATTAATTTCTTGCTACTCACGTAGTTTCTTTTCAATTTTATTAATTGTTCTCGATTTTTTCCTTTTTTTGCAAGGCTTGAACTTAACATTCATTACTTGTCGTGGTTTAATTTTTTACAAAATAATAAAAGCTTTACTTCATTAGCTATTTATTTATTGCATGGGATCAAAATTGTTAATAGTAGATTCATGGACAATTGTTCGATTTAAAATTATTCTGCATTCATTTTGACTGAGAACTTATTTCTTTGAGGTTATGCCAAGGATCTATTTCATCTTTCATTCAATTCCGAAAAAAATCTATATTCATACACAAAATGCGCTCCATTCAGTCTTAATAAGTCATCATCCATGCTAGATTATTTTATAAAAACAGTTGGATACTTGTGAATGATCGACTGTGGGTATGAAGGTATCGTACGTAGGAGAGGAGAAATAACAACACACAGTGGATGTATGAAAAGCACACATGGAAACACTTGTCAGTCAACGCAACGTGGATTAATTTGAATGAAATTCCATTTTGATTGACGGGAAGCAGAGTCGTTTAATGTAATTGTCACGTATCAGCATAATGAGTAACATCAAATTGAGTTTCAATCTGTCGTGTCGCTATCGTCGTTCCTCAAAAAAATTTATAATATTTTTTTTTTTTTTTTTTGCTTGGCAGTAATATCGCAAAGCCAGCAACATTTTAGTCAGAAATCGTTCTGACTTGGCAAAATATAAATTTTCTTTTTACTCTTTTTTTTTTTAAAAAAAAGAGATAATGCCTGAAACCGGATACATAATATGTAAAACGCTTTCCGCTTCTGATTAATTTTTAGCGCGATTCTTTTTTTGATGTCTCAAGTACAATTATGATTATTGTGTCTACTCGTATGACGACTTATGATCTCACCTAGCTTATTTAAAATTATTTAATTAATTAGTATCATGTAGTAAAAAATTATTGTAGGTGTTTATGTTTAGTAGTCTTATTAACAGCTTTATACAAGTTTTTGAACTTTTATTATCCCAAGGCATTGAATGACATTCGAGCAGGAGAGCAACATGTTTGATGCTTTGACCTTTTATGCTTGTTTATTGTGCTCACTATCTCGTTATTGTCTTGTAAGTTGAGGAATCGAGTAATTAATTAAATTTGAGTGATGAACAGCTTCAGTAATTATTCCTTTATAGGGGCAATTCTTTGGATGAATTTTGAAAATTTTTCATCAAAGAATCGATTTTTTGTAAAATTTTTCCACTACAGACTTTAATATTATAAATTTGAATAGTGTATTTTCCTCAAATCTATCATATTTTCATTACTGAGGATAATAAAAGTCTGTAGGAATTAAGTTATTTTGATTCTTTGGTCAATAACTCGGTGACAAAAATTGACATTTTTTCTTAGAATCATCCAAGGAATCAAAAATTAAAGAAAACTTTTGATATATATAAACCCAAACTATTACTGAGTCATAAAAGAAACAAAAATCTACAAATTGTGTATTTTACTTTATATTTTAACTCATTAATTAATGAGTTATTTCGATTCTTTGAAAAATTTAAAGTGTCACCGAGTTATTTTTGAGCTTTTTTCTTCCTTATCCGCAAAAAAATACAGAATATCGAAAACGTTTTTCTTTATTTTTTAATGATTTACGACAAACTATAATGTTTTGATGAACCAAAAAGTAAGAAAAAATTGTATTATATCCATTTTTTAACATTTTGGATTGAAAACTCTTAATAGAAAAGCAAAATTCAACAAAACATATTTTTAACTCAAGCATTAGTGATACTGGATTTTAAAAGCTCTTTTTTAAAAATTCCACTCATCCAAAGAATTGCCCTGAAGGATTGCCCTTAACTCATTCATAAATATTTTTTTTTTTACCACTATTTGAGTTTTAATGAATGAATTCTTTTGGACGTAGAGCTTTTCACTTAAAATAATCAAATATTTTGTTGTAACTTGTTAAGTGATGCACTGGATGTGAAAATTAAAAGATATTAATTAATTTTCACCTTCATTCAATCGATTAAGTATGGAACGTTTAAATGTTTTGATAAGAGCTAGTAAACTGTAATCGAGCTTTTTTTCTATTCAACATTTGAGCTTTTTTAAGAAAAGCTTTTCAAATTTATAAAAACTCGTTAAATAATTTTTTTGTACTTACCGGAATTTTAGATGTTTTTAAGAATTCCAATAAAGCTTCCAAAGATCCTAATGTTGATGCTTGGACAAACACACCTTGATCACTCAATTTGATGCTTCGAAGAACTGATGCAAGGTCCTTTGCTACCATTTTTCTGTGAAATTAGAGATAAATAAAAATATTTGGAAAATTTAACGATCTTAAAATATTTGAATTTTTAACGGTCTTCAAACATTTGAAATTTAACCGTTTTAAAAATTTAGAAATCATAACGGTCAAAAAATTTTGAAATTATAACTGGTCAAAATAATTTTCAAAAAATTCAAACTCACTTGAAATAATCAACCTCATCAGGCTCCTGAGCAATCTGCAAATTAATTCCAGCAACAGCTTTTTCGAGTTCTTTAGCAGCAATCTTAACACCTTGTGCTCCAATTACTTCCTTTTGTTCAATATAATTATTCTTAACACGCAATTCCTTCATTGGATGTGGCATTAAGAGAGCACGAATTTGTGTTACAATAGGACCTTCTGTTCCAGCAATAATCATCGTATCGCCTTCTCTTAATTTACCATTAACTAAAATTGCATCAATTGTTGTTCCTAAACCTTGAATAGCTTTAACTTCCAAAACGGTCGCTTGAAGTGCTTCCGAATATGCTAAACGTTTTGCGAGTTGATTTTGTGAGAATTGAACAATAAGCATTAATAAATTGCCCATTCCTTCGCCTGTAATTGCACTTGTTGGCACCAAGCTGACAAATGTTCTTGGATCAGGATTATCATAGTATAATGCAGCATTTAAGCCTTGTTCATTAAATTGTAAAATAACTTCTTTCGTACGCTTCTCAAATTCATTCTGTGTATTAACAGCTTGAGCTTTAATGATGTCACGAACATCCTTTCGTTGCATCGTCTGCCAATCATACAAACGATCAATTTTATTTAAAGCAACTACAAATGGTGTTTTACGGTTTTTAAGCAGGTTTAATGATTCTATTGTTTGCGGTTCTAAACCGTGCATAATGTCAACAACAAGAATGGCAATGTCACAGAGTGATGAACCACGATTTCTTAAATTACTGAAACTTTCGTGACCAGGTGTGTCAATAATCAAAAGTCCAGGAACTTTAAATTCAACTTCAGATGCACCTTTAACATGTTTTGTATTCTCTCTAATAGCATCAATTGGGACATTTGTAGCTCCAATTTGTTGAGTAATTCCACCTGCTTCACCATCTTGTACATTTGTTCGTCGCAATTTATCGAGAATTTTTGTTTTGCCTGTATCGACATGTCCTAAAACGCATACAACTGCTGCACGTAAATAATCTGTTGATCGTTTACTTTCAGCAAGTACTTCACGTTTTCTAATTCTAACATCTGGTGGATCTTTTTCATGATGATCATCTTTTGTTGGTTCTTCGTCACTTTCTTCTGAGTCATCTTCTTCTGACGACTCAGTTTCTGTATCAGATTCATCTTCTGAAGATTCCTCTTTTGCAGCTTTTGAAGCTGGTTTCTTTTCAGGTTCTAAAAATTTTAATTGAGAAAAAATAACGAATATTGTAATCTTAAAATCTAACGGTTTTTCGATTTTTAAAAATTTTATGATTGTTGAGATCAAAAATTAAGAGAATTTAAGATTTTTAAATTTAACAACTTCTTAGGATTTGAAAATATAAAATTCAAAAAGTAACGACAGAAAAAAATTTAATTTTTAACGGATTTATAAATTTTAAAAAATTAACGAAAAAAAAATCAAAACTTAACGAAACTTTCTTTCAAAAAAAATAGTGTGGCTGAAGTACCACGGCATGTTATGTCCAAATGTTCTGAAACTTTGCCAGAATTAAGTCCATATTACGTCCAATTGCGTCCAGTAAAAATTTAATTTCGTCCTACTTCCTGTATCTGGATACGGCAAGTCAAAGTTTTGGGCACTTTTGCCTTCGTACTTCAGGATTTAAAACGGCATGATTTCTTAAAACTAACTTTATGTGACATATTATATATTAAAATTGATCTACTAATTACGTCCAATTGCGTCCCGCAAAAATTTTTTGGAACCGATGTACCTAACGAAAGTTATGGCTACTCAAAGTTTTGCTTGTGGACCAAAAAATTTTCTACCTAGAAACTGATGATTTTCACAAATTTTTTTGACCAAAAATTAATAAACTAATTATTAATTTGCCTTTGTTATTTAACGCATAATGTTATTTTCAAAAAAGTTTATTAAAACCGTGATGCTTAAAAAAATAAAAATCATCATTTAGATAAGTGAATTTTCCAAGATGGTTGCATAATGATCCATAGCTTTAAAGTGACATAAGTCAGTCGTGGATGATCAAATTCAAAAAATGATTCCATATTTATAATCCTTGAGAAAAGTAGATATGTTTAGACATATATCTTGACACTGAAAAAAATATGAAACTTTTTCATATTCAGGTACGACAACAAAAATTGAACTGCCATAAGTCTGAAATGTCAGCATAGTCGTAAATAATTCTTTTATATTTGAGTTCCTGAGAAAAAGGAGATGTGATTTGATATATAACTTGACCAAATCATCAGTTTCAAGGTAGAAAATTTTTTGGTCCACAAGCAAAATTTTGAGTATCGGTTCCAAAAAATTTTTGCGGGACGCAATTGGACGTAATTAGTAGATCAATTTTAATATATAATATGTCACATAAAGTTAGTTTTAAGAAATCATGCCGTTTTAAATCCTGAAGTACGAAGGCAAAAGTGCCCAAAACTTTGACTTGCCGTATCCAGATACAGGAAGTAGGACGAAATTAAATTTTTGCTAGACGCAATTGGACGTAATATGGACTTAATTCTGGCAAAGTTTCAGAACATTTGGACATGACATGCCGTGGTACTTCAGCCACACAAAAAATACCGGTTTTTTCTAAAAATTCTAAAGTTTTAACAATTTTTGAAATTTTAAAAACTTAGCGGAAAAAATGAAAATTTAACGAAACTATTTTTAAAAAATAACGGTAATTTTGGTAAATTTCATTCTAATCATCAACTAACCTGGAGTTGCTTCTTCAGCCTTTTCATCCTTATCACCTTCACCATCCGAATCAACATCCCATGAATCCTTAATTTCTTCCTTTGGAGGCTCTGGAACTGCCTCAACTTGCTGTTGTTGTTCCGTTGATTTTTCATGACTCTCTTCAGTCTTTTTCGATTCTTCTGGAGTCTGAGGTGCTTCATCCTTCTTTTGTTTTGTTTGACGCATACTTCTAGCTGATGGACGTGCTTCACGTTTTTCACCAACACCAGGAACATCAACACCTTGAGCCTTTAAGCTTTGAATCATCGCTTCAGCACGCGCACGATCAGCCTTTTGCTTTGCAGTTAATAATTTACCTTCAGCCTTTAATCTTTCTTTACGTTCCTTCTCTTTTTGCTTTTTAAGCTCCTTTCGTTCCTGTTCAAGTCGTTCCTTTTCTCTTTTCAGTCTATCAGCTTCTTCAAGTGCTTTAATTCGTTCCTCTTCCTCACGTTGTAATCGTTCATCTTCTTCCTGTTTCTTTTTTAAGGCTTCCTGCATAGCAGCAACAAGTGCCTTATTAGGTCCTTTCTTTTTCTTAGCAGCAGCACCAGAAGTTTCAGTTTCAGCTGGCTTATCAGCTGTTTCTACTGGTTTTTCAGTTGGTTCTTCTGGCTGTTCATCTTTCTTCTTTTTCTTGTCTTTTTTCTTAGCTGGTTGTTTCTCAGGTTCCTCAATTGGTATCGGTGCTGGAGTTTGTTCAGTTACGACAGGCGTTTGACCTTTTTTCTTATCCTTTTTCTTAGATTCATCAACTTTTGGTGGTTCCGGTTTTGAATCATCTTGATACTCGGCTAAAATTGCATCCCAATCTTCATCATCAGCACCCTTCTTCTTTTTACCTTTGCCTTTTTTGCCACCAGTCGTTGTTGCTGCCGGTTCCTCATCAACAGGTTCTGATTCCTTTTTATTCTTATTTTTTTTCTTTTGTTTGCCTTTTTTATTACTCGATTCGTCCTCACTTTTTATGTCATTTCCACCATCATCAGAATCATCAATTTTAAGCATATCAAAGGCTGATACAGTTGTCGATGGAACTCCATTATCCTCATCATCCGATGTATTTTTCTTAGACTTTTTTGACTTCTTGGATTTATCGGCACCTTTTTTGGATGTCTTTCTATCATCCTCATCGGAATCATTAGCTACATTTTGCTGTCTACTATCATTGTCACTAAAAAAATTTAATTTTAATAAAATGTGAAAGTTGATTAAGAAGAAGAAATTTTTACAAAATAATTTAATTTCGCAAAATTATGACAGTTTATGTTGAGTTTATTGGATTTTACATACCTAGCTTCTTCAATTTCAACATCCTTTGATCCTTTCTTCGGTTTTCCCATTATTTCTTGTAGTAATTAACTTTAAAGACGGAATTTTTGATGAAAAAATTTCTTCGCTGGCAAACTTGATAAACACACGATTTTTTAGCAATTTTTGTAGCTGTGGATGTTGTTTAATGACTTCACTTTGTACAATTTGAAGATTTTTTTTTATATAAATTGATTAAACTAGATATTTTCGATATTTTTGCGAAATTGTTGACTTTTTAATCCAACCTACTTAAATCTTAAGATTTAAAATTTTAATCCATCATTTTAATCTTAAGATTTATTTTAATCCTTAGAATTTTTTGAATCTCAAATGACGGTTGAATTTCTGATAAAAATAAATTAATTATTCAACAATTATAAATAATTTAATTAGCTATTTTTAACTTAATAAATGCGCCTTATTTTAATAATTTTTAAGAATTTATCAAACTGGTTCTTGTTTTCCTAAAAATCTTCAGTGAAATGCCACAACTTCAAAAATGAAGCTTAAGAATAAGAAGAAATTTCAATTTTTATAGAACTTTTTGTTTAATTAAATATATTATGCAATTTAATAGAATCACATGTTATAGTAAACAAAGTTCTCAAATGACTACCTACCCCCTTGTAATTTGTAAAATATGTTGAGAAATAATTTTTGAAATATGACATAACATGCTGTAAATAAAATTTAATTCTTAAATTAAAGTGTTTCTTCATTTGTTTGATGGTTTAATTAACTTAAATCTTTAAAATAAATCAAATTTGAATTTCCGTTACAAATATTTTCAAATTCAAGGGGAGAGAAACTTGTGAGAATTTTTAAAATTTCAAATATTTTTTTAACGGATTTTTCTGTTCAATTTTAAATTTTTTAATTAAAAGCTTAAATTTTATGTTAAACAAGCATGCTTTTGCATTTTATTTGTATTAATTACGTACTTAAACAATGTTTCTTTAATAATCATATCAAAATATTCTTCATAAATATATTAAATCATGAAAGGAGCTTAAAGCTTAATAGAAAGGAACTGAATATCGCAAAATCATCCGCGCATCATCATCATCATCAAAAAATCTTCCAACGACATATGATAACCATATGTTCCCAAAAAGATGCTGAATGCAAAGAAGTTGCAAAACATTTCAGCTTGTAAGTCCATTATCATTTCATCCATAAATTGACGTTCGTTTCTTGGTGTACGTCGGCGATAATTGCGTGGTCTTTCCCTGGGTTTTTCATTTTTAGGAACTTCCTGCTTAACTTCTTCACCAAATACAGCAACAGATTTATCAATTACAGGCTTATTTTCAGCATTAAAATTGACTTTTGCAGCCTTCTTCTTTTTATTTTGAGCCTTACGTTTAACAGCTGTTCCCTTATAATTCTTCTTACGCTTGTTGGTTTTCTTGACTGTTGCTGCATCACCTTCTTGATTTTGGTCTAAAGCATCTTCATTGTCAGCCTTATTATCGTCAATTTGAGTCAATGCACGATCATCAGCAACGGATTTTTCAATCTTACTGGATGTTTCATTAAACTCCTTCAAAGCATCTTCATTCTCTTTATTACTGTAATTACAGTTAGAATATAGATTAAATAAATGAAATAGTTCATTTTAAAGCATTCAAACTTACTCAAAGCAGTCATTTTCTGCATTATCAAAAATGTCATCAACCAATGCCATGATTTTTTCAATATTTTAATTTTTACTCGATTATTCTTATATTTTTGGATATTCTCCAATAAATTAACATAAAAAATGTCCTTATAAATGAATTGTATAAATTATTTTCCCATAAAAAGTCTTAAAAGTTAATTAAATTAATAATTTAATTTCCAGACAAAAAATCGGTAAATTTGAAATTTTTATGGAAAATTTGGACAGACAGACAAAAATTGTATTTGACCGTTTTTTAATTAATTCAAGTTCAAGAATGCCGCCAAAACGTAAGAAGCCACAAGCAGCTGAAAAAAAGGAATTAGCTGATCCAGTTGAAGCTGTAAGTCATTAAACATACGATATTTAATCAATAATATTCATTAATCCTGGAATTTATCCTCAAAACAGCCAGCTTCGAAGAAACAGAAGAAAACAGCAACTGGATCTTCTATAAAAGTATTTGTCGAACATTGTACATCCTGATCCGTATTTAAACGCAAAGCCAATGATGTCTTTGCAGAACTTAAAAAAGTCATTCCAACTGAATACGAATCACAATTAATTTTAAATGAAAATGGAAAGCCAAAACGTGGATCTTTTGAGATTTTTGTGTCTAAAGATGATGGAAAGAAAGTACAAATTTGGACTGGATTATCAAAAGGACCTCCTCGTAAGCTCAAATTTCCAGACTACGAAGAGGACTTGAAGGATCAGTTCCAAAAATTCATTAATGAATAAATTTCATGTGTAGTTAAGCTTATTAAATCATTCGTATGATAAAATTCGAGCAAACCTCATTGAGAACTCTTATTTTTAATGTTTTGATGATTTCTTAAGCTGATCTATGCTGAATTATTCATTAATATCCACTTGTTGCATTTGTTTTTTTTTACTTGAATAAAATTAACGATGATTTTAAGATGTTTTTAGACGTTAATTCTACTTGATTGCAGGATATACAGCATAAATCATGTTACAAGATGTAAATTATTAGTATCCTCAACTCTGAATTAATATGAATGTATTAATAAAAATGCGTCTTATTCAATTAATAACTTGTTGTGACATTCAAACTTGCACGTTTGTTTACAAAAACAAAAAAAATATTTTTACAATTTAATTATTAATTTTAGCAAGAAATACGGCTTAATTAATCATAAAATGTTAACTAATAAAGTGTTTTTAAGGAAGAACAAACGAGGAAATGTCCTAAAAGTATGTATTACTATAATTAAGCTGTAAATTTAATAAAAATATTATAGCACATTTTTTCTTTGAATTTCTTCAAAATTAAACAGATTATTAGAGAACATTACTTGCGAACTGACTTATGGTGTGGCAGTAGATGCTGTGTAATATGTCCACACGAGAAACATGACTTGATTCTATCTGAAAATCCAACATCCAAAAGTTCAATAATCAAGGAACAGCATTACTTACTTTTAGATACAAATGTCATACTGGATCAAATTGATATCTTTGAAGAGGACGTGTTGAGTAATGTGATTGTTGTACAAACCGTCATAGACGAAGTAAAGCATAGAAGCACAGCAGTTTATAAAAGACTTCGAGATATTTTGTCAAATCCAGCTAGAAACTTTTATACATTTGTCAATGAGCATCATCGCGATACATACATTGAACGCGAGCCAAAAGAGTCATCAAATGATCGAAATGACCGTGCGATAAGAAAAGCAGCAATTTGGTATCAAAATCATTTGAATAAAAGTTTAAAGGAAACAAATAAGTCAATTGTTAAGATAATCTTCTTGACTGACGATGCTGATAATCGTAAAAAGGCAAAAGATGAAGGAATTGAAGCATATTCTGTTGAAACTTATGTTAAATCACTAACTGAATTTCCTCATTTACAAGATAAATTGTGTTTGAAAGAATATGCAACTGATAGTGACAAACATCCTGTCTATCCACCCCATTTGACTGTCGTTCAAATGCACGACGGCATTAAGAGTGGTAAATTTTATCAAGGTTCTTTCATGGCATCGAGAGAAAACTTTTTGGAAGGAAATGTCAACGTGGAGTGTTTTGAAAAGTTTGTAAGTATTTCAAACTTTAAGGATGGGTTTTTTTAATGAAAATGTATGAAGTGATTTGAACCTGAATGTCGAACTAGAATTTGTAACGACCACAAAATATTTAAAAATAACGACCAAAAAATATTTGAATTTAAACGGTCACAAAATATTTGAATTTATAACGATCACAAAATATTTGAAAATTAATTTGACGTAAATTTTTTTTCTAATCCTTAACAGATTCTAATTCAAGGACGAGAGTCATTAAATCGTGCAATTGATGGAGATACAGTTTGTGTCGAATTATTGCCTGAAAGTGAATGGTCAAGTCCAAGTGATGTTGTGTTGGAGGACAATGAAGCAGATCCAGTTGATGAGAACATTGAAGAAAATGAAGACGAAAAGATTTTAAAAGAATCAGCAAGTAAGAAGAAGGAAAAGCAGCCAACTGGCAAAATTGTTGGGATTATAAAACGAAAATGGCGTCAATATTGTGGAATTTTAAAGCCAAATGAAGTTCAAGGATCAGCACGTCACATTTTCATACCAGCTGAGAGGAAAATTCCTCGTGTACGAATCGAGACACGACAAGCTGAAAAGTTGTACAATCAGAGAATAATTGTGGCAATTGATCAATGGCCAAGACATTCACGCTATCCACAAGGTCATTTTGTGAGAATTTTGGGTCCATTGGGTGACAAAGACACTGAAAATGAAGTACTACTCATCGAGCATGACGTTCCACACAGTAAATTCTCACAAGAAGTTCTCAACTGTTTGCCATCTCTTCCATGGATTATTACTGAACAGGTGAGTCATTTTTATTCAAGATCCATCCAGTCAGAATCATTGTCAACTTGACTTGTTGATGCATTACAAATTGTAGATAGACTTAATGTCACATTTTCATTTTGTTGCTGTTCTCTCAACTGAATTTCATTTCGCCAAGGAATTGCAAGCAATTTAATTGGTTTTGATTGATTTTCCCTCAAATTAATTAATTTATTTACAATTGAGATTTCTGGAAGTACGAAAAAGTCCCAAATGTAATTTTTAAGACTTTAAACCTTATTGACATAAATTTTTTTGCTTACTTTCATCTTCCAATCTTTTTATCGTGGCTTCCTTTTCATTGAGTTGCTTTTGAAAAGCTTCAATTTTCAATTGCATCGATTCTGTATAACTTGACAAATATTTTATTTGTTCTTCTTTCTGATTTAGTTCCGATACCATTTCTTCGTATTTTTTACATAAATTTCTAGGACATAAAAGAGATTCTTTCTGATTAAAATTTAAAAAATTTTGAATTTTTTCAGTTGTTGAATTTATAACGGATTTTTGAAATTCAAAATTTAACGATTTTTTTAACTTAAAAATTTAACGAGTTTTAAAAATTTGAATTTTTTGGACGATTAAATTTTTTGTGACAATTTGAATCTGAAAAAGTCGTTAATCTGTGAAGCACATTATCTACTCACACATTATTTTCGTTCCTATAAAGATCTGCAATAAATCCACTTAGTCTCTCATTAAAGCATTTCAAAGAATCCAAAAATCTTTTTAAATTTTCAAATTTAACTACTTTAATGTTTATAAATTCATCCGAAAATGCAGGAAATTCAATCTGATTGTTATTCTCACTGGAAGCAAAATACAGTCATGATTTTAGCATCATTAAAAAAATCATCTTTGCAAGCTATTACTCAACATTTCCTTTGCTACGAGTGATTTTGATTAAATTTTCAAACATTTTTTTTTTATTTCTGCACTTTTGAGCGAAAAAAAAATCACGAAAAATTTTGATAAAAAAAACTTCAGAAAAATTTGTGTAGCTTTGTGAAAGTAAATGATTGCTTGACTGACAAGGAAAATAAGAAAAATCATTAATTTTTAGAAGAAAACGATGTAGACTCTGTGTGTGATAAAATTCTTAGAAATTTATTTACTTTTATGCAGATTAAATTCATTAGAAAGGTGCTGAAGACATGTGTTGATAATTTGCGTCATTTTTCAGCCTGTTGCTTTGTGAAATTTTTAATCAAATTTTAGTGAAATTCGTTAAAATTGAATTCGAATTTTGGTTCATATGGTTTGAATTTTTTGGTAAAGTTCGTTACTTTTTAAAACGTCTTTTATGTTTTAACGAATATTTTAAAATTTGAACTATTTCTTCCTAATTTAATGGAATTTTATATTTTAAAAATTTCTTGAACATTTAAATTTCGAAAATCCGTTAAAATTTAAATTTTAAAATGTCCCTAAATGGCTTAAAGTTTTTGAATTTCGAAAATCCGTTAAAATTTAAATTTTAATATTTCTTTAAATTTTTCAAATGTCTTTTTCGTTCAAAATTGTTTGAATTTTGAAAATCCGTTATATTTTAAATTTTCAAAATTCGTTAAATTTTAAAAATTCCTCTTAAAGCTTTTAAATTTTAATAAATTGCTCACACACAAAATAGCTTACAAAGAACAAACAAAAGCAATCAATCAAAGTACACAGATTAAATGTTTTTCCTTCCTTCCAATCTTACTGCTTCCTTTTTTTATATATTTTTCATTATCCTAAGAGAATTTTCACATAAAATAAAAAAATCAACATCCTTCGAGGATTTCCTGTGAATTATTTCTTCTACAAACTATACAATAAATAAATTTATTTTACATCAATAGGATTACAAAGAACGTGTTGATTTGAGAAGCATAACAATTTGCAGTGTCGATCCACCTGGATGTACTGATATTGATGATGCATTGCACAGTCGTTTATTGCCAAATGGAAATTATGAAGTGGGTGTTCATATTGCAGATGTAAGTCATTTCATTCGACCGAATACAGCAATTGATAAAGAAGCAGCTTTACGAGCAACAACGGTATATTTGGTTGATAAAAGAATTGACATGGTACCCGAATTATTAAGCTCTAATCTTTGCTCATTGCGTGGAAATGTTGAACGATTTGCATTTTCGTGTGTATGGGAAATGGATAAGGATGCAAATATTGTGAAAACGAAATTTCATAAAAGTGTCATTGAATCGAAAGCTGCTTTGACATACGAGGAAGCTCAAATTATTATTGATGATAAAAACAAGAATGATGATATAGCAAAGTCTCTTCGACAATTGAATCAATTGGCTAAAATTTTGAAGCGTCGGAGAATTGAGAAAGGGTAATTTGACATGAAACATGGATTTTATTCGATTGTCAGATTAGGAGCGCATTTTTCTACCCTGTTGTCGAATATTGAATAGTTTGACTGTTAAATATATAAAAAATTAAAATTTTGACAGTTATAAATCTGAATATTTAAAATTTGACAGTTAAAAATTGAAATGTTGATAGTTTCAATTAAAGTTTTCAAAATTTGACAGTTACAAATTGTAATTTTTTAAAATTTGTCAGTTGAAAATTCCAATTTTGAAAATTTGCTAAAATTTCAAATTTTGAAAATTTGCTAAAATTTCAAATTTTGAAAATTTGCTAAAATTTCAAATTTTGAAAATTTGCTAAAATTTCAAATTTTGAGAATTGGTCGTTAAATTTTAAAATTTAGAAAATTTGAATTTTTAACGGTCGAAATTTAGTCTCCCAAACATGATTAATGCGCTCTTCATATTGTCAAAACTGCCCACATACATTCTAATTTTACATTCTCACCCTTTTTTCCACATATACTTATTATTTTTATTATTATTACACAGAGCACTCGTATTGGCATCGCCTGAAATACGATTCCACATCGACAGCGAGACAAATGATCCAATTGAGGTTCAAGCAAAGCAATTGAGAGAGACAAATTCAATGGTTGAGGAATTTATGTTACTTGCAAATGTTTCGGTCGCTGAGAAAATTGAAAAAGAATTTCCTGAACATGCAATGCTTCGTCGTCATCCCACACCACCGCAAGCAAATTTCGATCCACTTATTAAAGCAGTAAAGCATCAAGGTTTTGACATAGATACGTCGTCAGGCAAGGCATTGGCAACATCACTTGACACTATCGAAAAAGATGATAATCCATATTTCAATACGATGCTGAGAATATTAGCCACAAGATGTATGTTGCAAGCAGTTTATTTTATAAGTGGAACATTGACCCGACCAGAATTCTTCCATTATGGTCTCGCTGCTCCCATTTATACTCACTTTACATCACCAATTCGACGTTATGCTGACATAATTGTACATCGTTTACTTGCATCGTGCATTGGTGCTGATTCCACATATCAAGATTTATTGGATAAGACAAAGAACTCTTTGCTTTGTAATAATTTAAATTATCGAAATCGTATGGCTCAATATGCTGGAAGAGCATCTGTTGCCCTTAACACTCATCTATTCTTTAGAAATCGAACGGAAGAGGTTGAAGGATATGTGCTGTTTGTAAGAAAGAATGCATTACAAATCCTAATACCAAAGTATGGATTGGAAGGAACGATTTATCTTACTGGCAAGAATACAAATAGTGCTGTAAAGTTTATATACAATGAAGAGGTAAGTCAATAAATAAATATATTCCAAACAATCGTTCATGTATGTTCAGCACGTTGTGATGTGAATGTACTGGTTATTGTCATTTTGGTGATGGTTGGATAGCATTTAAGTATATTTTAACGTTTTTCTAGGATTCAAAATTTAACGGTTTTCACATTCAAAATTTAACGGTTTTTTGATAATTCAAAATTCGAAAATCCGTTAAAATTTCTAAAATCACTTCCATCAAAAATTTGATAACTTTCAAATTTTCATGAAAAAAAAAAAGTTTTCAAATCCATCACCAATCACCAACCAAAAAAATTTCATCCCCCACTCAATTCATATATTTTTATCCATTTCTATTTATAAAATTCCACAGAATCAATCACAACAATGTGGTAACGTCATATTTCATGCATTTGATCCAGTCATTGTTCGATTGAGTCTTGATTCCACAAACATACAACATGAAAAGCTTGTATTTGAACTATTGAAACCATACATTGAAGGTTTTAGTATTCAATTAAGCGATAAAATGGATATTGACGATGCATCTCAATCGCAGTCATCGGATGCAACAAAAAGAAAATCAAAGGAATCCCAAGCTAGCAAAAAGGTATCAAAAAAGAAGAAGAAGTAAAAATTGTAAAGAACTCATGAACTAAGAAATTGAGAATAAAAAAAAAAATTTAAAAAAAATCTTCGCACTCGTGTTGTTAATTTGTCATGGGAATCTGAAAAACTACAAGTGATATGATTTTCCCACGTCATGTTTCGTGTCAATTTTTGTTGACTTTTTTAATTCAAAAGTAAATTTTTGATTGACATTATCAGCTAGTTAGAAAATATCGCAAATGTGTGAATTTCTTTCATGCTCATCTTTCTAAAAAAATGATTTTATTTACACAATTATTCTTACAAAAATAAAAAATAAAATCAATTTTTATTTACAGCAGTAGATTGTAGCTTGTGCAGTAAATCTATCTACACTTAAACTAAAATATTTTTATTTTTGTTGTAGTAAAAATATATAAACATACAGATAGAGTATTATGACAGGTTTAAATACAAGTTGTCACTAAAATGTCCTAGATTTGCAGTTTTCTTTTCTTGTTGTTGAAATGAGAATTGTCTACGACAAAATATCAACTTAAATTGCATTATTTTTATTTTATCTTATCCATTGTAAAATAAATGAATCTTTAGTCCTGATTAGCTTTGAAATGGATTGCTTTAAAGCACTTTGGGTCAAAGTTCAGAATTTTCATTTGATAATATTTGAATTTTTGAGTATTTGGGCGATTCTCCAGAACGATGGAATTTTTTAAAAAGTTCTTTATAATTCCTCTCTAACTTGTCAAATCTCAATCAATTCAAATTTTTTCGTAACGGAAAAACATTAAGTTAAATTGGAAATTTAATTTTTAAGGTAATAGACGAAAGGAATTATGTTTTGATGGCAAGATCTTCACTTAATGATAATCGTAGTGTAGTGAAGGATGTTTAAAATTATTAATTGTTGAAGATATTCAATTAGGAAATAACGATTTTTAGAATTTTAAATTTTGAATGGAAGATTTTCCCCTGCAAAAGCTTCTTTAAAAATGCTCCGTGACATAAAGTTGACATTCGGAGAATCGATATATCTCTTTATTAAAACCATTTCGATACAATTTATAGCATAATTATTGTAGAATAATAAAGAATCTATCAATTGGTATGTATAAGATATTATAAAACTAAAGTTTTAATAGTTAATTTTCGATTCTCCTGTTCAAAATTCGACAAAATTCCATTTTTGGTCACGGAGCATTTTTACAAAGAATCGATTTATCTTGATAACTAGCTTGTTATATGTTATGACAAGGCTAGCAGTAGATAGGTAATCAAAAAATATGTAAGTGAAATTGAAAAACTGGATGCTATTAATGGGAAAATTCTTCAAAAATTTAATTTAAATTCGAAAATTTTTAATTTACCCTGTACACAATGGTCTGAAATCGAAAAAAGTGTCCAAAATTTATATTTTGTTATAAACTTTAGAGGTCGCAAAGTTTTGTTTGATTTTCTTTATTTTGAAAGTGTCAATAGCTTTGTCATGTCTTAATCATACATCTCTGAAAATATGAGCTTATGACATTAAGGATAAATATGATTTTTCATTAAAAATTTAAAATTGTTTCTCAAAAAAATTTGTGCACAAGCAAATTTGTATGGAAAAATTTGGAAAAACAAGTGAAATTAAAATGCAAATATCTAAATTTCCGCATATTTCCGCATTGCCAGAGTATGATTAGAAGGTAAATTAATGCTCAATCTTGCGATGTGTGTGAGTTTCAGAGGCTCATTCAGGCGACAAAATAATTAAATTAGCGTTTAAAGTTTTGGAAAATTTCATTTTTTTAATTGCATTTTCCCTAATGATAAAGCATTTGGCTAATGTTTTATAAGCTTTAACATAAAATTTGAGCATTAATTAAGGTATTGACAGTGATTACAACATGCAACAAGCAAGAGAAAGTGGAAAATTTTTGGAAAACTTTTTCATGGTGTTTTTGTAAACAAATTTTTCGTGACTTTGAATAATTATTGACAGAGTTAGACAACGATTGGAAGCTTGATATTTTCACAGAAGATGCGTCAGATTATGTTTTATAATACTGCATTTAAATGATGAGGTTTAAAAGACACGACTTAAAATAAATTTTGGACACTTTTTTCGATTTCAGACCATTGTGCTGTAGAGAATCGCCCATTTTACAATATTTTCAAAACCTAGATTTATAACGGTTTGCTAAAGTTTGAATTTCTAATAAATTTGAATTTTTAACGATTTTCTTCCAATCAAGATGTATCTGAATTAAGGCTAATGTCAAATTAAGATCCATAGAACTGTAACAATCAAAAAAATAATATTGTGAGATTTAGAGAGATTGAGAACCATATGATCAGTGACAAAAAGTGTCGAATTTATCAAAGGGCATTGAAAGCAGCAAAACAACAAATTCAGATGTAATATCATTATCTTAGAACTTCCCGATTCAATTTCGGTTAATAATTTTTTTGGATGTAGTGTAATAGTTTTTTTTTAATTTTTGGACATGATAAAAGCCAATGTTTTATCGCTTTTTTGAAAAAAAAAAACAAAAAAAAAAAAAATACAAAATTATCCCAATTTTGAAATAAAGTAAATATAAAATTCAGAATTTTCAACGGTTTTCCAAAATTTAAATTTTCACTTGAAAAATTTGAATCAAAAATTTTATAAAACTGTGGAAAACTTTATAAAATATTTTCGTTAAAATTCAATTGATAAGCTCAATTCAATTAAAATCATTCCCCAACTCCTAAAAGCACAATAAATCCACAATAAGAGATCATTATCCATCAAAAAAATAAAATTATCTATCTTCAGTCTATTCACTTATCGAGTATAGATAGCAATAAATAAATACTTTTATCATAACACTAAACGTCAATCATCAATAATTCTTGAATCTCTCTATACCATAACAACAATCATAAATTCATAGAACAGATTATTTAAAGTCAATACGCGTGTAAAACGTGAACCGGAAAAACTGAGAATCTCTCTCCAGCAATGAATTTGAAAGCAGCGCGAATCTAAGAATAATATTTGCAAAATTCATAAAGATTTATGGTAACCAAGCGATAAGACAAAAATAATCATTGGGAAGCGTGTTTAAATGACCATGACTGTGAAATTCAACATTAAACCACTCCAATTACAGCACATAAGATGCACTGCGGAAAATAAAGGAAAATGCGCAATCTAAAGCATCATTGAGATCACTTTTCACTCGCTAATTTAACGTCGTCACTTACTTACTTCACATCTTTGAGTGTTAGATGTGCTGGATAATATGAATGCTGTAAATAGATGGTGCACAATTGTACAATGATATTAGGGGTCCTGAACTTATGACCAGGGACAGTCAACGATCAATGATCGTGATCGACATGATCGTGATCGCAAAATACGATCAAAAATCGATCAGTGATCGATCGATCAATTGATCGCCTCGATCAAAATCATTTCTGATCGAGACGATCAAACGATCGTCGATCAGTTGATCGATTTTGATCGAATTTTTTATCGATCATTCGATCAAAAAATCAAAAAAAGATCGTGATCGTACGATCAATTTCGATCCTTGATCGCTCGATCAGTGATCGATTCGATCAAAACATGATTTTGATCGAGACGATCAATTGATCGAACGATCAAAACTTTTACTTTGATCGAGGCGATCAATTGATCGATCGATCATTGATCGGTCGATCATCGATCATTTGATCGATTTTCGATCAAATTTCAGATAAATGATCGAAAAATTGATTTAATGATCGATAAACATTAAAAAATAAATTAAATCTAATCAATGATCATAAGAGTACTGTAAAAAATGTCTTGAACGAGAATTTTTAAAATTAAAGTATTGCAGGTTGCATTATCTAAATTAAATTTCAATTTTAAACTCAAATTTGCTAACTGAATCTCAAATTTGTGCTGGTTAAAGCAACATTTTCTTGTTTGATATCGTTTTCAATACAAATTAAACGAAAAGTTCCAAAAATTAGGAAATAAAATTGAAATACAATTCTCACACTGTATTAGTCAAGCATTATTTACTACAAGTTTTTTTAAAAATTACTAATTTGTGACCATAAACGGTAACGCTTTTTTCTTAGAAGAGAATTTCAAGAAACTATTGCATACAATATAATATATTTTTGTAAATTAAACGAGATTTAAAATTATAGTAATGAAAATATTGCTAATAGTGAAAAAACTTTTAGAATCCAAAATGTTTATTGCAGAATCTTAATTTTCGTTCGAATCTTAGTTTTTGTTAATAGTGTACAGTTTAATGTATAGTTTAATGTGTAATATTTAGGAATAATCTGTTTTTATTTACGCTAATTTTTTTTCTCCACCTTATTTTGTAAACACACAAAATATTATTTTTATTTATAATAAGAACCATATTAATTCTGAGCATCAAATAAAACTTACTAGAAAAAAAGAAGTTCAAATTTTTAATAGGATCTTTCCATACAGAATTTCCTTTAAATTTGATTCAATGTTTATTAATTTCTAATAGTTTTTTAAAGAAAAGAATGAATATAATATTATGATTTAGAAAAAAAAACAATTAAGAGCTAGATTTCTTTCTACTAAAGGAACTAAAAAATTTGAAGGGATTTACTCCTTTTAAAAGGAACTTTTATTATTATTTATTGATTATTAATTTATATTTTTTTTCACCTTCGAACATTCGATCATTGATCGACGATCGTTTGATCGACGATCAATTGATCGGTATTTTTGATCGAATGATCGACGATCAATCGATCATATTATGAGAAAATGATCGTGATCGTGCGATCATTTTTCGATCAGTGATCGATCGATCAATTGATCGCCTCGATCAAAGAAAAATTTTGATCGTTGATCAATTGATCGTCTCGATCAAATTTGTTTTCTGATCGAGTCGATCAATTGATCGATCGATCACTGATCGAGTCGATCAACGATCTATCGATCTTTTTCTCAAAATATGATCGATTGATCGTCGATCATTCGATCATAAAACATCGTTTGATCGAATCGATCAATTGATCGTTCGATCATTTGTCGATCTGATCGACGATCACCGATCACGATCAAACAGCGATCAATTGATTGACCCTGGTTATGACGTCCAATTTTGAAAGGAGGATGGGGTTCTAAGGTTAGGTGACAGTTTTGATCAAAAGGTTTTTTTTGTCTGAGGATTTTGTGGCAGAGGTCGGGATGCAGGTTTAAAAATTCAAGTTTGGGGGTCTGGACCTTACTTTAAGTAAAATTTTCTTCATTTTGTTAGGGGGTTTTTAAGGCAAAAATTATTTAAAAATTTTCTTTTACATAAAAAAATTAAACCCTCCTAAGAAAAAATAGCTGGCTTCGCTCCTGATGGACATCATAAGTGCACCGTCCCTAAGTATACATTACAGGAAAGTAAGGTTGTTGATTCATTGTATTTTTTTTATACTTCATAATTAATCTGTTGCATATCTATAAAGAGTCTCTGAGAAGCTAGTCATTGTGTTGAAATTGTGGCTCCATCTGTATGTGAGGATTTGAACTGGATCTCAACTTTTTAGAACACGACTGAGATTTTTAATTGCTGATTTTTGGGGATTATTGATTGGTGTATTGAAAATTTTTGGAGACCTACCAAAGGATCTTGATGGATGTAACCAAAATATCAATATGTACCAAAAAATCAATATCCAGCAACCAAGTTACAACCCAATTATGATGAAAATCCAAAACAGCCACAAAAAATTCAAATTTCTTTCAACCACACATTTTTTTTATTCCTTACTTGCAAAATTTACTATTTGAGTAAGCAGTAAGACGAACGAGAGTCAGTTGAATATTTTCTCTTGTCGTGAACACACGCGGAAAAGCACATTGTGACTGAGTCATTCACTCTCTCCCTCAAATCGTAAATGATGCAAATGTGAGATAACAAAAAAAAAGAATTACAAGAAAAGAAATTAAAAAAAAAAAAACATCTCAAAAATCAGTTATCGAAATAAAACAGAAGTAAATTCGAGAGGTGTGCTCACGTGCCACATTGAGGAGTATCACTTCCTATCATCATAAAAATAAAGAGTAAAGAAATATAAATAAAAAAAAGTGAATAGTTTCTAAAAATACAAATAAATTAAATGTAAATAAATCATATTAAAGGCTAGAGAGTAGTTAAATAACAGTTTATGAGCTCCTTTGTATAATTTTTCAATATTTTATATATGGGTAGCAAATTGATATAGTATATAGGAGTGGAATGAATGATGGAAATTTGAGACATTTGTCTTTAAAGAAGAAAATCATTTTTCTCATTCCGTGTACGATTCCTTCATAGAAAGCTATAGAGGAAGAAAAAAAATATAAAAAATGATAAAGATAAATTTATCTTGAAAAAAAAAAAAAAATAAAAATCAGATGAAAAGTTGTGAAAAAAGAAAGAAAAAAAAATTAAGTAAAGGAAAAAAGAAATCAAGTGTGTAAAGAAGTGTGTGCGTGCATGTACACCAGATCTATTTTCATTGAAATTAGCGAGAAGAAAAAAGTGATGATCCGCTAAGAAAATTCTTATGATGTTATTATTGTTGTGATTCTTTGATTATCAATCATTAAAGTAAATATTTGTTAATAAAACAGCAACAAAAAAAAAAGTGAAATCAAGATTTTTACCTAGTTGGAAGGAACAACTGCGCAAAGATAAAGTAATTAATTCATTATCTCATTTTTTCCCTTCAGAATCATAAAAAAAATTATTCTTATTTGCATGAAGTCATGAATTTAATGTATGCAAAAAAAAATAAAGTCAATTAATTTGCATAATTATATGCGAAAAATAAGGAGGAAGGACTGGAGTCGAGGGAATAATTGATAAAGCATTGGAAAAGAAAATTGATTTTTGTAAAAGATTTGAGAATTAATGATTTTGCGAAAAAAAATTGATTTTTATTTAAAATTTTTTAGGGAAATTTAAATTTTATAGCAAACCATTTCATTAAAAAATTGAAAAATTTCAATTTCAAATCCAAAAAATTTCAATTTTAAGTTTGAAAACTGTCAATTAAAAATTTGAAAAATTTCAGTTCAAATTTTGAAAAATTTCAATTCAAAATTTGAAAATTTTCAATTTTAAATTTGAAAGATTTCAATGTGAAATTTGAAATTTTAAATTAAAAATTTTTGTTAAATCTCAAAATTTTCAAAGTTTTTTTAACAATTTATTAAAAATGGATACCTACATTTTTTAATTTAATTTTTTTGGATACCTACATTTTTTAATTTAAAAATTTGATTCTTTTTTTCAAATTTAACATAAATTAAAATTTAATTTATTTATGTTAAATTTGAATAAAAAAATAAAATTTTTAACAAATTTTTGAAATTTTAAAAAATTTAAATTTCATAACAAAAAAAATTAAATTTGGTACTAAAAAAGGTTCATATTTTAAAACCGAATTTTAAAATCTTTTTCAGAATTAAAATACTTTCAATAAATAAAAAATCAAAAATTCAAACATCCTAATAAATTTTTCAACAAACATCCACATCTATAAAATCTAAACTTGAATTCCTTACAACCCAAGCAAAAAATATAATCCATTACAAAAACTGCCAACTCAATAACAATAGAATCAATTTGACACTAAACCCTAACCTGTGACAACATTCTGTCGATTTAGCGAAAACTTTGTTTAGATTTAAAATGTAAAAAAAAAAAAAATACTCGAATGTCTATTTTAAATACATGTTCATTCATGAATTATTTTGTAGAAATTATAATTAGTTTAAAAAGTTTTCTTCTTTAAATAAGTAAATTGAGACTGAATGAATTTCATGTCAAGTTTGAAACTTGAGATATTTTGTGTAAAATATTAATAAATAATATGCAAAAACGACAATTTTGCCATCCAAAATGACATTAAATAGCAAGAGAACTTTAGCTAACCAGAAAATGTCGCTGCCAATTTGCAAATAAACTTTTATTGAAGAATCCTAACAACGCTTTACTGAGAAGTATGCTTTAAAATGTTAGCTGTACAGTTTAGTTGCTAGGATAAAGGAGGAAAAATGCTGAAAAAATTTCTGAGATTGTTGAATTTTTAAATTTGTTTAAAAACTGGAGTGCAAATGTCAAGTAGGTTAAGTAGGTTTTTCTTCATGGGGGTCTAAATTTAATTGAATTTTAGCATGCAGAATAATTGATTGAATAATAAATTGTTGAGAAGAATCGAATTAAAATGAAAGTCACAATTCAAATTTCATAAAATATTACAGAGGGTCCTCAATTTGAACAGTTCTTTTGTTCCAAAATTTTTCTATTCAAATCGAATTTTCTTAAATCAAAATGTATGAAAAATGACCATTAAAAATAAAAATTTGAATTTTTGTATGGGACATTTTAGGTTGTTCAAATTGGATCAATTCAAATTGAGTCTTTTCAATTTTAAGACCTTCTGTATTTTAGTCCAAAAATCTAGTATTTCGATAGGCTCATATTTTCCACCCCCTAGTCAGCACACAAAACCCAGAACAAAAGAATAAACCAAGCTAATTAAACGCATGTCTGTATGGAAATATATGCTCAAGTAAAGCATCGGTTTTAATTTAATTTCTCCACCAAGAAAAAGAAAGAATGTAAAAGAAGTTAAACTGTATATGGACTTTTCATGCACACTTGTTGCATTCACTGAAGTGAAAAAGTTTGCTCTTTTCCATTTATTCACCACCTCCTCCCCACATCCTACTGCTCTCTTTTTCTCTTCTACACATTATTCGCTTAGCAAACTTGTTGAATGTTGAAAAAAATAAAATAAAATAAATTTTCTACCCTGTTAAAAAAAAGCAACGGAAGAAATAAGTATGTGATATCTAGGATGACGATGATATGCTGCTCATGTACATATTCAGGCAATTAAATTCTCATATATGTAAATTTTGAGGTTCTACATGCAGCCTTGTAAAGCATTCATCTAAATTCAGCACATAGTGTTATTAGATACAAGATGTGTGTTCATTCCACCACGCTTTTTTCGTACTTCATAAACTTTTCCATTAAAAATTGTTTGTATTTATAGCAACTATCTAATGAGTACTCAAATATTGACCAAATCGCTTATAGTATCGGTAATTTGCGCGATGATAATACATGCAGAAACAAGATGTACTCGGAGAGAAGTAGCAAATATGTCCCCATAATTTAAATTACCCTCCCAGTACTTTACTCTCTCGGTACACAAGACAATGAACATCAAATGATAATCGCGAAAAAAAATAATAATCATTGAACACATTTCATTGAGGCATTTACACTTTTTAATTGTAATTTTTTTTTTGTTATTGCTTCGAGCACATTTTTTAAGCGTACTTTCCAATCAGCAATGTGGTGTTAATTGAATTCTATCTGTGTGTCTGACTGTGAATGGAAACACACTTTGTTATTATTGAGTGATGATTTTTAAGATTTATTTTATAGCAAATATAGGAAAATTTTGAGAATTATGTTTGACTTCTTATTGTTGCTTCTTACACAAGTTTACTGTAATATTTTAAAGGGAATTTTAGTTACTTTAATTATAGCAAAAACTATAATTTTCCATAAAAAAATTATAGCCAAATTAAATTTGTTGCCAAATTATGAAATAAAATGAAAAGTAATTAAAAAATTTAAATATAATTGTGACTTTACTACTTGTGGTTTTATTACTTCACATTTTTACATGCTTCTGACGAGACTACAGTGCAATAAAACCTTGATTATTTCGTTGAACGTTGTTGTTTTATTTCAGTAAGATTTGTAATTGTAATTTATGCATCAATTCAAGGCATACATGCCGATCATTAACATTTTCGTTGGTAACTGTAACAGCATTAATAATCGCAACAATCTTTGTCGATTATTAAATAATAAGAAAGAGGAAAAAAATGCCACTTCCAAGTTAGCTATTTGTGTATGCTTCTTCTTTCATTGACTTTCAAAAAAATACAGTAACAACTTCTATTTATATAATAATATATTGTAGTAACGTCATCGTTAGATGAAAAGTAAATAAACTTGCAAAAAAACACGACTTACGTAGAAAGCCACGAACTTCCACGCCACCTTCCCAAATTTTTTTTCCATAGACAGATTACAGAATATATGCTCAAAACAAATTATGATGTATACAATTTAGCTTATATTTTTTAGCTTAAATTAGTAGAGAAAAATCTATGAAAAAGTGTATTTACAACTCGTCGTGAAATGATTTCAATGTGTATGAAATTGTACTTTTAAGGGAAGTCTTGGATATGGCAGATGTTGGTGGGGGCTGTGGATGAGATGTGCGGAACGAAACGAAGTGGAACAAGCATCATGCGAAGCATGATGCGCAGTGGAGCGGAGTGGAGTGGAGCACATCTCAACCCCCACCAACATCTGCCATATCCAAGACTTCCCTTAAAAGTACAATTTCATACACATTGAAATTAAAAAAAAAATAAAAAATCTAAAAATAAAAGTTATGAAATTTGCTAAAAAAAACTTTAATATATATTTATTAAAATTATTCGAGGTCGCGCGATAGCGCGACCGAGAAAAATTTTTGGGGGGTCGAAAAAATCAGTTTTTTGTCTTTTTGACCCCTTTAATGGCCTTTAAATTGAAAAATTCCTGTAGATTATGAATCTACTCATCGAGACGCACATTTTGGTACCAAAAACTTCTCATAAAAGTGGTGGGAACATAGTGAACTCGAAAATGGGCTTTTTGGGTGAAACCAATTACACGCGATGCGTGGAAGTTAATTAATAATACCTAATTTCTCTAGCTGGGGAAAAAGATGCTGACTGTATTGTTCTAGTTTGACAGATTGAGCGAGAAGTGAAAGCGCATTGTTGATTTAAATTTATGGGAAATTAAAAATTCTGAAATTTGAGCACAATTCTACATATTTAACCTTCAAAGTTGTAAAATTTTTATTTTAATAAATTTGATGATAAAACACAATTTACTTCCCGTTCCAACTTGGAACTTCCAAGAATTCAAACTTGACCATCAACAAGTCTAAAAAAACAAAAAAAAAACATTTCAAGCTTATTTTAACTTTTAATTTCTCAAACTTCGACTAAGTGACTTTGACATTTGAAATTTCATGCGAAACCATCAGTTTGTTCCGTTATGCTTCCTAGCAACGCATTGACTGCTTAACCTTCCTGCTATATCTATTTTTATATTCCAAATTAAAACCAGAAAACCCTTTGAAGAAAGATCCAACAGAAATTAAATACATATGGAACCTTCCAGCCACCCAAAAAAACTAAAGCAAACCACATGAACAAGCAAAAATGCCGCAAATTAATGAAAATATTAGTAAAGCGTGAATATTTTTGTATTTTATTATTGCAAATAATGTTTTATAACTCCTTCAATGTGAAATTTGATATAGCGATAACGTTCATTGTAATTACTAGAAAAATATGAGAAATGTTATAAAAAAATTATAACGCAAATTGTAACATTGAAGGTTGACTTGCGTGGGATTTTTTTATTGCTCATCTCTTTTTTCTTATTTCTCATACTGCCCCGTCCAAATATACTTTTATTTTCCTGTAATCAACATACCTGAGCGTAAAAATAAGATCTATTTTTATTATAAATTCTTTATTTAAATTCAGAGTTGTTGTTTGGGATTGTCGAAGGACATAAATCATTCTAAGATATAAATTTATGAGCATTTTAAAATTTACAAGGTTTTATGGTTGGGATTATTGTTATATTTTGAGGAATTTAAAGTGGTTTTTAGGGACATAATTCATCTCTTTAATCTTTAAACTTATAAAAAAAAACTATTTTTAAGTTTCTATCACGTAAACTTAGATTGGATTGCTGAAAATGTTTAAATTTCTAATTTAAAAGACTTTACATTTTAAATGTTGTCATTTTTGACATAGTCTTTGATATTTATCTACTCAATGCTTGTAAATTTTACAAAGAGAATTGAATAAATAATTATGATATTTATTGTTCAAAGGTTCAAAACAGACTGAATTTTTTATAATAACAAGGGGCAAACAACTGCGATTTGAAATAATATTTAAATTTTAACTGAACGTTAATAAAATTGATTCTAATTCTAGATTTTAAGATTTATATTCTTCATAAATAAGCTCAGATCAATTCAAGGAACGCAACCATAACAAAAATATTCAGAATGAAGATTGAAAGGAATCTTCGAGTGACATAAGAACAAATTGAAAAGATAATAAATCAAAATGGTACGTGACATAAGCGAACGAACATATAATGTGTCATGAAACGTGAAAAAGTCTTGGTTTATCAAACAAAAGTATTGAATTTTTCATTTAGGTATTTTTTTCTTACTTCCTTTAAAATAATTCAAATATTTGTTGAACTTCATGTAATTCAATCCATTATTCTTGGGAAATGTTCTGTGAAGTAAATAAGATGGAATCAGAGAATTTTAAGCTGATTTTCTTCTGAAAACAGCATTCGTAAGCACAATGAATTTCGTCTCTATGAGCTTGTAATGTGACATAAAAATAAACTAGCTGAGTAAACAAGCAGCTTACTTTGATTGTTTATTGGGAATTTATTTAATAAATAATTCTAATAATGAATAGATAGTCATTTGAATGACTTGTAGCCATGAAACAATGAAAGATTTACACCAGGAAATGATTTGATGCGTAAGTAGCTTGAAGGTAAAATAAACTTTCTCAGAAAACAATATGCTTTCACATTTTAAGCACTTGAACAGCTCGTAGGCATAAAGAACAAGAATCTCTTCTATTTTTCAAGCTTTTTCATGAATTTTAATCTTCTTTGTATGCTCAGAAGAGCTTTAACATCTAATTATTTTCTGTATGTGATGGAACGTAACTCATTACCGAGAGGATAAAGACGAAGAAAATTAATTCAAAGATAATTATATCAAAATCATTAAGGCACAAAAGAAAGTATTTGAGAGATCGCAATTTCAGCAAAATTGTCCTCTTCAGAAATAAGAACCTGTTGAATCTACGTAAAGCTCCTTATTAAAGATGCTTCTTCCTCTCTCTTGATATCGATTTTTTGTTCTGTTTATTCTGTGCCAAACTCTGTAAAAATCCTATTTTTAATACTCATAACTAAAGAATCACGAGGAAGTTGCTTCTGTTGGGAATGAAAGTTTCTATCACCACAATCCTTAAACGTCATTAAATGTAAATTCCCCCAGCGACAGAAAATTGAACTACGGCGTCATAAATAATTTTTCCTTTTTCATTCCATTCCTTCTCACTTTCATCGCTTTTTATGAATCGAAATTTGTTGTTCTTGCTGTGTCTTTTTGTCTGAACATTTATAGGCCTCTTGAGAAAGTTTCTTGGGTCTTGTCTTTAATAAATTTCAGTTCCAGTTTCCATTAAAAATAGAATGACATTTCAAGCCACAAACTTGTCATTTGATTCCCCAAGACTAGACACAAGACTAGAATGACGACATCAAATTAATTTCTATCAGAGTTTCTACTTAGTACAAACATCTCATTACATCTCTATTGTCAAATCTGTAGAAATAGTTTAGTTTTGGCCACAAAATGATATTAAATTTCATCCAATCTCTTCCATAAAATGTCTTAATGGCTTTTCGTCTACAATATCATACTTAAAAAATAATGAATTCATCGCTAGGGAACTTCATCTTATCTAAGTCAACCTCACGTCTGTCATGTGCCAATCAGAATGCCTCTCTTGATGCTTTAACCTTTAAAACAAAGTATCTGAACTCTTGAATGTGTTATTAGATTGAAATTATTTGAATTATCACTTCAAAATTTAATAATTATACCTTTTTAACTGCTCTGTACAAGCTCTTGACTTTATGACTCATTCATTAGGTCAAGTGGATTTAAATTACTTATAAGGTGATAATTAAATGGGATTAAGATCGATTTTTTTTAAAGATTTTATAAAGGGGCAAACAACTAAAAAAGATGCAAAAACTTTAATTCAATTGGACATTACATAAAACGCAATCCTGCAAATAGCTCTAATGCTTCGTATAGTACTTTACATTGTATTCAGTCAGCATTCATAGTAATGCAATAATTCAAAAGCTTTGCACAACACAAAAGACTCTAAAAATATCCATTCTGACTGTTAATTACAATCTGCTGCTACCTTTATTTTCACTTTAATTGATTAAATGCGCTGCAAAAAAGTTCATCCAAGCACGTAACACTCTTTCTTCCCCTCCATTTGCCATAATTGTGTATAAAAACTTCTGCCAGGAGATTATTCGCAACTAAAGTGAAAGAAAGTGTATGAAATAATATTATTCATTCCATCCTTTACCACTTAACTTCGAATTCTTCTTGACGAGTCAATTTTCCTTCTTCACTTATCGTTGGATGTATCTCGATTCCATCACATTGTTTCATATTGATTTGATGCAAATGCTAAACCGTCGATGAAATCTATCTACATATATTTATTCGTATGCTGTGCAAAATTATAGCATATAAAACTGGAAAAGATTGAAAGAACAAATAAAGGAAGAGAGAAAAAAAATCAATAACTCAGATGAACAGTGGGAATGGAGAAAATTGAAACGGAAGAAGGACAGAAGAAGGAAAGGAAAAACTTTTATTTTCTACTACTGGAGTATCCATTTGTACCATTATGGAGTGATGAGTGGTGTATTTTAATGGACATGATTAAAATAGAGGAAATTTAAGTACGGAAAATTTTCTTTATTGCAAATATGTGAATGAATGTTAAAGAGCTTGAGGGTATTAAGGATTTTCGTGTATGGATAGATGGATGTTGTGCAGTAGTTGAATGAATTGGAAATAGTTTGATTCTTGTGAATTTTTATTTTTAACATGTTTTGATAAATAATTCTGGGAAAAGTTCTTGATGTATTCATCATTTTAAGCTGATTGAAGTTTGTGTTCAGGCTTTTTGATGTTCAAAATTGCTACATCTTCAATTTTAAGCTGAAATTTCGAGATCCAGCTAGCTATTTTACATCAAAACCCCTTTCGTCATCAAAAATCATGAAATCTCCTTCAGAGACATATAAAAACTAAGCCATGGATATTAACTTTTCCACGACATCCCATGCGCACGAATTTAAACCACTAAGCACGTTTCTCGTATGAAAAATTTGCGCTAGACTTTAAGATAATAGCAAAAACCATGTCATAATTCCAAATGAGAAAAAAAATATAGTTTCAAAATCCCCATTGTTATCATCTAAAGTCCATAATCCATTCCATTGTTTTTAAAAGTTTTAATTTGTTTACTCAAAGAAAAAAATTCCATTTCACTTCAAAATTAAATATTGTTTTATTTTTCTGGATAGGCATGCTTGTCACGATATAAAATTTAGTACATAAATCTAATCTCTTATATCTTATCAAAATTTACGATCACGAACTGCAATAAAATCTACTTACGTTATACTCTAAAAGTCTGCAGAGTACTACGTACATACATAGTTTAAAGAAGATATCGCAGCAGCTTCTTCTTGTTACTTTGTGTGTGTGTGTGTCCAAATCAGGTGTCATAAAGCCTTCTCAGTCAATTTAAGCAGCTCTCATGAGTCATGACACATTAAATGTTGGGTATTATTAAAATTTTCTTTCCTATGAAATTCCAAATAAACATAGTCAGCTCTTGACGATAAATCAAAGTTGACAACCTGCGGTGGTGTAATGTTCACGCAGTTTGATAGTCAATGACTGATATCGGAATTGTTCATATGGCTGAAAGTGTGAATCATAATGTTATTGGCACATTAGATGGGTTAATAGTAATAATGAGGATGGTTTGAGGTGGAATTTGTCAGAGGAATGTGTTTGGGTGTGAAGTTGGGTGAGTCTAGTCTTTATTCTGAAAAATACAAAAAGCAGGACTATTGACCTTATTAGCATCTATAATTCCATCATAACCTTAAAATCTATTAGATTCTAATCAAAATTGCGATAATTTGCCCTTTCTACATAAACACCATGCCTGTATACGACCCATTCAAACTGAATGACATCTTAAAGATATTTTTATTGAATAACTTTAACAACACGTCAAAAGTTGCAACATTTTCATCAAGTTGTAAATTTTGCAAATGCTAACCCATAAATTCTACTTTTCATGCAGTAAAATATATTTTTGTTTTGTTTTTCTTTGTTGTAAAGACATTTACAACTTTACAGTTCTCGAATCGCTTATTTTACGACATTTCAGGGAAACCTTCGAGAACTTGATACATTTGAGATCTTTTTTTTACAAGAAAATGAAAATATTTTCAAGTTGTTATGGAAACGCAATGGAAAGAGTTCCATAATTTTCGATGTTACTTTTTTACTTTATGTTTTTGTTCCTTTTTTTCAGTGCTCCTTAAATGGGGGCAATGTTTAAGTATATATTTGTATTCAGCAGACATTTTTAATATGAATTTATGAATTTTTAAGTAAATTGATTTGCCCTTAACTTTTATTTCCATTTAGCACTTGAGGATGAAACTTTTCTTCCTTTTTTGTATGATAGGTTCATTCGTTGATTAGGGCAAGTGGAAATACATTCATTTCTCTGTTTTTTAATTGTGAAAAAGTAACATGCCCCTTTTCATATTTTTTCAACAAGTGAACAACCCCTCGATGGTGTAATTTACTTTAAAATATACAAAATAATTTCCATTTCTGTGCCAAAATATTTTAATTAATTAATTTTTAATATTTTAATTACTGGGGGACCTCGATTTGAGTAACTAAAGTGTCTCCATACAAAAATTCAAATTTTCTTTTTTTAACGGTCATTTTCCATACATTTCGATTTGAGTAAATTCGATTTGAGTAGATTTTTTCCGGAACCAAACAATTACTTAAATCGAGGTCCCCCAGTAAAATATTTTAATTTACTTCTCATGCACTAGAACTTTAACATCACTCCCAAATAACCCCCTGAGAAGCAGAAAAAAACTTTCCCCTGATTGCTTTATTTTCGAAGCGTTGAAGGACAAACTTTCTTATCCTTATTTTGTGTCAATTTTCTACCATTTACATGCCTCATTTCATGGGAAAGAAGAGAAGCTTAGAATTATTTTAATGCTTCCTTTTTTTCTGCTCTTATTAAAATATCTCCAATCCCCTACTTTTTGCATTAAGTATATTGATTTCTTTCTTTTCTCATCTTATTAAATCCAATCTGAAACGTAAGATATAATTTTTTAGTACGAAAAATTCAGACAAAAGACTTCATATGATGAACATCTGGCTTAATGCATTTTCACAGAAAATGTTAAACAATGTCTCGGTGTATATGTGTTTTAGATGTATCTAGATTTTCTTTTTGATGAAAAAATTGGTGACAAAATTAAATTATTGAGGGAGTTTTTCCTTTTTTTTTGTATGAAACCTGTTGCATGGAGTGGTATGTGGGATTTGTAATTGTATGGATTCATGGGAGTTTGATACTGTCAATTACGATAGGTTAAAGGTTAAAATATTCAGTAATAATTGAATTTTGGGAAAAATAACCTAAAATTAATATTTGTTAAACTTTTTAAGTGAATGTGGATTCAAATCCCATAAGAGTTTGCATTCTTAATTTGTAATACCACGAATTAAATCCTACTTATGATTGATGCCCTTTAACTTGTAGCGTAAGCTAACTGTCATTTGAGATTCAAACAGAATCTTTCTTCTTGGTTTTCATTCATTCAAACAGTAAAGTTATATTAAAATTAAAAAATGTGATTAAAAGTGTTTTTAAAATAAAATTAAATGGCGTTTCATATTTAAATACAGTTATAAACCATGCAGGCGTATATTATTATTAAAATTCGGCGTTTAAAATACATATTTATATAAGTTTTGGCGTTTTTTATTTAAAATATTTAAGGTTCATCCTCTTAGGTGTGAATTTCATCATCCCTAATGACCTTAATTATTTAACAGGCGTTTTTATTATTTTATTATGGCGTATTATTATTTATTATGGCGTTTATATTTATTATTCAAATAAGATGCTTAAAAACATAAAAAATAAGCATAAAGTTATCTACGACTGGATTTCATACATCGTGTTTCGCAAGATCCAGTGATCAATAACAAAAGATCCAGGATCGTCATTATCTTCATATTTATTTTTCATCTTGTGTTCGGCCGTGAATGGAGGTTCTTCAATCATTTATTATAATTTGAATTTTCTGCTACAAACTTTGATTTTAAGTCCACCCATCATCAAATTCTTAAAAACTCACAATAATTTTGATTTCTCCAAAACAATATCACAAATCCATCCTACTCAATAATTATTCCATGAATCTCAATGACGACTTCAATCTCCCAATATTGACAAAAGCTTCTAATTATTTCTAAGAAGAAGACAGACATATGATCATCAAAAGTGGGCCATTAAAGCAACAGCAGATGTTACAGAAGCCTATTAATTTACTTATTTATCATCTAAAGGACGTTCTACCCGGGAATCATAAGAAAAAAAGATTAATTTGTCAATGTAAAAGGAAGAAGAAATCAATGAAATGTGAGATTTAGATTGAATGGTTTTGATTTATTGTCTGGAAAATTGTAGATGTTGGGGAGTGTCTATTAGTGACGATTCTATGTTAATGTGATAGTAAATTTGTTATGGTTTATTCCTAATAACTATATTAATGATGTTTATTATTCAAAGTTCGCAAACAGACTGAACATATATGTTTATGATAAAGGGCAAATAACTATGTTACAATTAGAGCTAATTTAAATTGGAAATGAACGTTATGTCCGTATGATTCAAAAGATCCAATATAAGATATCATCTTTGAACGATTCCTTATTCAAATTACATTATCCAATGAGAGAATACGAATGAATGTGAAAAAGATGTAGATTCATCCCAAAAAGACAACAGTCCTATAATCTCAGCATTATCAAAATTATTTTAAAAAGCAAATTACACCTACACAAAAATTCATTGTGTATATAATAACATACGGTGAAAATGAATCTTCAGAGCTTTATTCGCATAATTAAGCAGAAAATATTTACGATAAATTTTATTTTCCTCATTCTATATTTTTTTTTAAATGAATTAATTTCTTGCGACATTTTGTCTTAATCTATCTTTTACATTTCGACTGTTGGGATTTTCATTATTTTTTTTTTCGGAGGAATTTTTGCAATAATTTTTCATTTTCCTCGGTTGTCTGGCAACGAATTACAATTTTATGTAATATAAATCATGTGTGCGTGTTGAAGCATTTTAAAATATTTTTTGTTTTTGTTTTTATCTTTATCTGTCTATCTTTAACCTTAATTAATTCTTCAAAAAAATATTTATTCAGCTCAACTAAAAAGTTGATTTCATTGAATGCTTATGAATGCATCGATTAAGATCTCACTAATGTCTGAATGCTAACGTCTTTAGAGTTGTTTATTAATGACGTCAACTTTTTGCAATAAAGCCATAAAATGAATTTTTTATACAGCTTCAATCAATCGACTTTATCATCAAGAGTCTTTTGTCTAATAAAATTTCAAATCTACCACAAATAAAAGTCATAATCAAGTTGATTGACGATTTGTGGTTGCTTTGGGTTGAAAGGGTCAAATTCAGCTCTACAAGCATTCAACGTTCGATATGGATTGGATTTGAAGAACAAGCTAGTCGTGTATTTTGTTTTACGTCAGCAATTCTCAAACTTCAAGGGTAAAGAGTTGATCATAAAGTGTAGAAAAGAAATCAAAGAAAACAAGTCAGATCAAAGAGCTGAACTGAATTTGTTGGAATGGAATTTCTTGTTGTTTATCATAGAAGCTTTATACAAAATATATTTGCTCATTGAAAGCTTTCTATCAAAGGAAAACAAAATTATGCTACTTTCTGCTTCATTTGATTCAACTTTTTTTTTTACTCTACAGTACTTTAAATGAGGATGTTTTGTTTGAGGAATGACGTAATCTTGATCAAAGAATGTCAAATTGTCAGAAATCAATGAAAGGATTGTGCTAAATTGATAGGAATCTTTTTACTGAATGAAGATAAATTTTTACGTGTTTCTGCTGAATTGTTATAAAATTCTGCTTAATAAAGCTGAATTATGATGAATTTCAGCTGAATTCAGATGAATCTCAGCTGAATTCAGATGAATCTCAGCTGAATTCAGATGAATCTCAGATGAATTCAGATGAATCATTCTAGTTTGAATTTAAACCCTAAATTTCCATAGAAAGTTCTATTTTCAACAATTTTCAGTGTTATGCACAAAGACATATCATCGTAGACAAACAGTAGTCTAAACAATCTAATTCAATAAATCTCAAGTATTATGAAATATATTAAAGCATTCCAAGGGTATTCTAAAGGGTCGAATTCCGCTGATTCATTAAAAAACTTTTTTTCTTAATCTCATCATGAATTAAAATGTTAGAAAATATTTTTTTTTGCCACAATGGAATTTATCGATCGTAATATTCACTTTAAGAATCTAAAACTCAAAAAGAATGCTTTAAGAATCTGCAGGAGAATTTCCCTAGAGGTCTTTCTCATTATTTTCAATTTAATGTTTTCTCCCCTCAAATTTGTTGCTTTTTTTTGAATGTTTTAAAAGAAAATATGAAAAGCACATATTTTTTTCTTTGTGGAGAGAATAATAGAGACCAGAAAGAGAACATCCATCTCAATGTTATTAAATATGTATAAAGTATACAATAATGATTTTCATAGGTCGACGTATAGTCGAGAAGAAGAAGATGAGCAAAAGGCAATGATAAATGTTCATGAACTGTTGGGTTCATGTGTAAGATGGAAGCACACTCCGTTAGAGTCTAAAAGCATTGAAACACAAACACTCCGTAAAATGATATTGTGTATAATTCCTTTGACATGATGTTGGCTTACTATGCTATGCTTTTGAAAGATACAGTGTTGGGTTGGATATGGTGAAGTTGAAAATTTCGTTATTTTCTAAAGGCAGAGCCAACGGAATCTTGGATATGTTTTTAAGGTTATGTTTATCCTAAAGTTAAAATTCCGATTCATCCCAATAATTCATCTATTTCACGGATTCAAAAATTGACCTCAGTCACTTTAATTCCTTAAACCATCAAGGTCAGCAACTCTGAACACGAAAGGAACAGAAATAAAATAAAATTTTGCTCTGAAAGGAAGCAGAAAAAAAATCATGAGATTACGATTGAAGTGCTTTTTTAACCATTCGTATAAATCCACAGATCTGTAAGTAATACAGCACCTTAACATAACATATCATTCTCGTTTGAGGCGAGAGTCAAAGGGTTGTCTTTTGTTCACTGACACATATTATTGAATGGAGTTAAAGAGGCTTTTCTCTCTCTTCAGACGAAATGTTTTGATACATTTTAGATCTCAAGTGTGTTCAGAATAAAAGTTGAAGTTTTTAAAGCTTTTTATTTTCCCGTTGTTCCGACAATCATCTTTTGCAAAAAGGAAAGAAAAATTCCCATAGATGAACACGTCAATAATCCACAACACTTGTTTTTGCAAGCAGCATTCGAATGAAGACAAAAAAAATTAAACAAATTGTAAAGATTTTTGTTAAGCTGAGACAATGTTTATGCTGGTATATGCATGTTCAAGATGAAATGGATAAAATTTTTGCTTATTTTGAGATTCAGAAAAAAAAGAGTATTGGAAAATGCTTGAAGCATCGTTTTCAATGGAAGCAAGAGATGAATTGAAAACAATGTTGAAAGATTTATATTTTGATGAGTTTTTCCTGATTTTTTTTAAAGACAATAGTGGATAAATTTTTTTAGAACATACAAATTACTTTTTCAAGATTGCATGTAGAAATAAGAAGTGGAAATATTGCGAATCATGAATAGATAGATATCTCGCCGCAAGCATAATCCTAATAACCAGAAAAATTCAAAGTTAATTAAAAGCTAGTTCTCAGCTAACTTTTAGCTATTCTTTCTAAGTAAAGTTAGTTTTAAACTAGCTTTTAAAATTTCTGGTTATTGGGGTAAGCTTTAGTTTATTCACTTTTAGAGCTAGTTTTCAACCCATTTGAATTATCGGAACAGAGGATAATCAGATTGTCATATTCATTAATTAGTTAGAAAAAAAAACAAGTCTATACAGATAAATAAAATGATAATAAAAATGAATAAAGATCCGACTACCGACACTTTAAAAATTTTCAGTTAAAAATTTGAAAATAAAAATTATGAATGTGTTGGTAAATTTTTTTATAAATTTTTATTTTCAAGATAATTTGTCGATTAAAGCTTGTTGATATACGCTTTTTTGATTAAATGATAGAAAAATCGTTAAATAATGCAATTCACTTGATAAATCAAGATACATAATGGAAAAATGCAAAAATATTTTGATTTCAAAATATTTGTTTGTTTTCAAAATTTTTTGTTCACATTTAATTTCGAAGTTCTTCGAAATGAAGTGACGGTAGTCGGATAAAGATGTTTATTGATTAAGGATTCAAAAACTACTAAATAATTGTATGAAGGGGAAAATAACTATACAAAAGGGGAGAACAACTAATTTTAGTTTATTTAATTTGAATATTAAACTACAGTTGAAGTATCCTCAATAATCATTAATTTTAAAAATAATTCATCTAGATTTTAAAAAAATAAAAAAAAAATTTCATTTTCAATTCCTATCAAAAAGAAGGCAGCCATCAAAACAAATTTAAATTCTTAAGCAATTCCCACAAATTTTTGACAAGTTTTCCAAAACATTCTCAGAAATACAGGAGTCAAAAAAATGTTCACCTTTAATTTTCTTTGTTCGTGGTTTGTTTGATACGCCCTCGTTTACCAAAATAGAATGAATTGACTTAAGAAAGACAAAAGTCAGTGATGTTGAAAGTCTTTGTATTAAAAATGACTGAAGTAAGAGCTTTGTTCATTGATTTCTCGTGAATAAATGTTTCCATGTCTTCTTACTTTATCAATTGAAAGCTCTAATTCCATTAGACATTTGACTTAGAGATTTACATTTTGAATCATTAATACCTTTGATGTTCCACGAAATTGACGATTTTCCGCAGGTTATTTGTACTTCTCAGTACCAGTAATGATGTTTTTGTTTGTATATTGATTGACAGTAAAACTGATGTAAATTTTCTCATGAAAATTAATCTTCCTCAAAGATATTTTTCGACAGAGGACAAGTATAGGCATCCTTGTAGATAACCTTGCCAACAGCAAAACTGCTATTCAAATATCCTCAAAAAAATCTCGTATCCCAAGAAGTTCATTTTTCATAACCTAAAATTTAATGAGAAAAATTTTTCAATAAAAAAATTAAAAGGCAGGCATCCAAGGAAGTTGGGTGCAACAGTATTAAAACTTTTTTTTTTTGTGCTAATTTATTTTTATGTTTCTATCTTTTTTTATTTCATAAGAAACCCAAAAAGGACTTTATACATCTACTGAAATAATAAGCTTAGGGTGCTCACCTGTCTGTGCATACCCTCTCTAAATTACATTATAATTTCTTTATTTCCTCTTCACTTCTAATAAGATTTAAGATGTAATTTTCAAGGTTAATTTGGAGAATAAAAATGAGGAAAAAGCTCATTCGGAAGGAATGAAAAATTTTGTGTTGTAAAAAATTATTTTACTCATTTTTTTGGGGGGCTCGTTCGTTAATTATGTCAGTTCGGAGAATTTAGACTTTTGGTGCAAAGAAACAGATCAAAATGGGATTATTCGCTTTTTAAGTCCATTTCTTAGGGGTGAGGGTCAGAGGGTCAGAGGCTGTGTTCCATATAAAAAAGTTTTTTGTATGCAAGTTTGTGACAAAGGAGGAAAGGAGTCAAAAATCCAATTTTTGCTGAACTGCAATTCAAATTGCATCCCCTAACAAAAACCTCATCCACCAACTCCCCCAATTCCTCAAATCTTCTTTAATAATGAAAGTTGAGTCAACGTTAAATGAATTTTTTAAAAAATACACAATTGCTTATTAAGGAAAGTCAAACAATTGCTTAAGGCTCTGAAGCCAAAAAATGTTGCTGCCTTGAAAATGAACAGAGTGGAACGAAAGAACATGAAATTTTTGGCCTTTTAACAAGGCACCTCTAATGATAAATTCTGTCAACAATGAAATATCTCTTAGGTCGCTTACCATAAATATTAACATTAAGACCACTTTGAAGTTTTTACTACGAAACAGCACGGGACTATTTATTTTTAATTTATGAAATTGAGCGACATGAAAACTTTTTTTTTTTTTTATTACTCAACTGTGAGGAAAATTTTTAATTGTCACTTTCAGAAATGATTCATTTCATTAATATTATCTTTCAGAAACCAGATAGGAGGCTGGATTATGTATCAAAAATGAAAGTGAAGCTTTAATTTTTTTTTTTCATTTCATCTCCTTTTTTTTGGTAAAATGAGTAGTTCAAAAATGTTTTTTTTTTATATAAAGACACGTATAATCCTTGAGCAACATTTTGTGGCTTTTTATTATTGCTGAACAAATTTTCTCGTTCAGAAGAGCGTCTATGATGGAAAAATAAAACATAAAAGTGAAAAACTCTGTTGGTTGCTTAGCGTGAGTTCTTTACCTTCTTTTTCCATGAAAAAATTTGTCAATTCATCCATTTTTTGATTGAGGGATTTTTTTGTTCCATTTAGTTCTTCGTTTTCATAAGCTCTGTTGCTGTTTGGTAGCTTGCTGTAGCTGAAAATTGATTGATTTTGATTGAAACCGCAAATTTCGAGAAAATTGATTTTTGCTTCAATTGATGCTGATTTTTTTTTTGAAAAAGATGCAAAAATTTAAATTAAAAAATTCCGTTAAATTGATATTTGAAAAAATACAGCATAAAAGTTTCTCCAACTTGTAATTTTACTTTAACTTTAAGATTCAATTTAGAAAAGTAGCAGCAACAGAAAACATACTGTGCATAACTTTCTTTATTTTATCATGAACACGAACTTTACATTTTGAGTTTCAAGTACAATTTCTTTTACAGGAAATTGCATTTCCGCTAAAATATAGTATTGATTAAATATAATTTTATTCTAGAATGAAATTGCTTTAAGGTAGCAAAATCCCATTGGACATGATATTACTTTTGCGACGCGCATTCGTCTTTTCAGTTCAACTTTTCCATCGTTGTTGTTTGGGAATAAATTTGTTATCGTCATTTCCAATCTGTAAAGTAAGACTTTATTTTGAAAAACGAATTACATCTAAAAGTAATCTCAAAGAAGAAAAGTTTTTATTTTTTTTTTGATAGAAATTAGAAACTGAGGGTAGATCAAGAAGACATCAATAATAATGAAATGTAAAAGAACTTGGCTTCTTTTGCCACACAACTCTGAATAAATTACCTGTTTAAGTCTTGTTTTAATTAATTTATACATCAAAGATTTTTTTTTAAACTTTTGTAATTTTTTGATTTTCAACTTCTGAGTCTGAAGATTTTTTTTTAACGACATATTCATCATGCATTACTAATTTACACAAATTTACACACATTTTTCCCGCATCTTTTAAGTCGAAAAAAAAAATTTCTTTTTGAGAAAGAACTGTTGCTTTGAAGTTAAGAGGCTACTTACATTTTGTCTTTTGATGTTTTCAAGGATTACTGGGATTATTTTTTAAAAAAAATTTGAAATTCAAATTAATTTTCTTCTTATGTACTTAAATCCAAAATCTTTCTTAAAACCTTAAATTTAGAATTTTTTTCCCCAGCATATTAAATTCCTTATCTCCCTCTTAGAATACTCAACATTATCATTCACATCTGTTGATTCTTTTCATGCAAAAAAACCATCACCAACTTATGGTTGTTTGCCAACTTTTTTTCCAGTCTTCACCTGTTCTTTTGTTATTTGCGTGTAAGTTATTATTGTCATTTGGATAATTAACTCCGTACATAATCAGCAACCACATGTTTACAGAAACTTCGTTGTAACTTACTCCATATTGTTAATCTTCATGGTTGTAAATTTGTAACTTGAGACAAACTAAATCCTGAAGGATTTTACGGTGAGTTGGATATACATGAGCTGAACATGAGAATAGAATTTAATTTCATGTGAAGGTTGTGGAACTGAAGAGGATATGGGGTTTAAATTTATTTTTATTGGTTTTAAGGACATATAAGATGCAATGACATAACCTCAAACTAGACTGGGGAATACAAAGTTTATTGAAGTAACAGTCTAAGAAATTAGAGAATGTCTGAGTCTAAAATTATGTTGCAGTTTGAAGATAAGAGTGTTTAAATCATATAATATCTAAGCAGATCCTAAATCTTTGAATCTAAAGATAATTATCCACAAGAAGGTCACATCATCGTAACATAGGACAACACAATATGCGCTATTCATAGATTCACATAAGCATTTTCCCACTCACTATCATATTATATTTTCCTCCTCCTTAATACGTAATTATAGAAAACATGAAGGTGAGTTTTTAATCTCGCTTATAATAATGTGATTTAGAGATCTTTGATAGTATCTCATGCGACATATATTTTTTAAATTAATATATATATTTTTTTTTCATCTGACATGACGAAACGTCTATGAACGTGAAGATATTTTCCGCTACACATAAATTTGTAGATGGTCTTTAAAAATATATATGTACATTCAGAAAAACAACAGATTTTTTCCTTCAAGATATGAGAGAAATGGAAAGAGAATGGAAAATTGAAAAAATATTATTTTCGTCAGTTCATATTCTTTCTCTTTTTCAACTGTATCAGTAACATCAAATTGCTTACAGCATTTTTCAAGTATCATTCAAAAAGAGATTTCATAAAAAAAAGAAAATTCCATTTTATGAGACACAGAAGCGGATCTGATATATAAAAATAAAAATTAAATTATTTACATCAATGATATAAACAGTAAATTTGTTTTTGCCTTGATTCGTCCAATTAAATCTGAAAAAAAGAGCGAGCAGCAAATGATAATTGCTTCGATGTTGGATGTAATCTAATTTCTGTCTTTTTTTTCTCATGTCCATTTTATTTGTGGGAATGTGTATAAATACAGCACAAGCAAGCAGGAAACAATTGAAGCTATGTTCACAATTCATAAAGGATTCTTGATTCGTGATATTTACAAACGGGAAATGTAGAGAGAATTTTTTTTAATTGAAGGAAATGTTGGAAAATATTCTGTTTAAATGCATAGAAATGTTCGTACCTAATATTTACATTCATGCAATAATTCCAATTAAAATTGGCGTAAATTGTTGAATAATTTTGACTTTAATCCAAAAATATTTCCTGTAAACAAACAAAGTTGGCCAAAATATTTACACAAAAAAATCTTTTTTTTTGAAAAATTAAAAAATCGTTAATTTAAATTTTTTTATGATCAAAAACGGTTGAACTAAAAGAAAAAACGTAAACAACTCAATCAATTTGTAAGCAAATAAGAAGGATTATAACAAAATAATAATAATAAGGTACGTGTGGTGTCAAGAGTTGGAAAACCAACGAAAATAAAAGAACAAAAGAAATAGTTTGAAAAACTTTGCATGCTTTACAGATTAAACTATTGATGTTGAACAAAGCCATTCAATGAATTTTCAAAGTATAACTTTCTGATTATTTGCACAAAGTGAAAAGTTTGTCTTTCAGAACAATGTACATTACCAAAAAGGGTAACAGCTCGATATACAAAAGAAGTGCTGAAATTTTAACCAAAGTACATGATTTTTAAACTTTTATTTTTTTGCTAATTTCTTCTATAAACATTTCCTTTACCCCAATTCTCCGGACCATGACCGTCGTTAAAAAATGTATAAAATAAAGTTTTTTTTACCTTTCTCACCATCAAACCTCAAAAAATATACACAGTATGCGGTATGAGAATTATTCTTTCAGTCAGCTGAAAAATCATCAAAAAACCAAAAGCTTACTTTAACAACATACATGAATGGATGTGGCGGTAGACGTCATAAAGCTCTCTTATATGTGAAATAATAATAATAATATTAATTCCTCGATAGAAAATTCTGTCTAAACCACAACGTAGTAATGATGGTAATGATGTAGATGATATAGCCATACACAGTCTCCCATAATAATATTCATGTACTTTGTAGTATTAAATCTTTTAATTGCTTTCATTTCGTTCACATCTAACATTAAGTACTTCTATATGTACATAAAATATTCTGACATAGTAATCAACAAATTTGAGAGAGAGAGAGAGAGAGAGAGAGAGAGACAGAAAAATAAAAAATGTGAATTAATCGTTTGATTTCATTGCGCCTGTCATGAATATGTGAACATGTGATTTGGAAACGAGTTGAGATGAAAAAAATTGGCACATGTGATATGTCAATGTTTAATTTTCAATGGACTATGAATATGCACATTCATTTTAAAAATTGAAAAGAAGTGTGTGCTTGTGTATGCTCTTTGATAAATGAGGATAAATGGTTGTCATGTAGTGATGAAGTTTTTATGGGTTTTATTATTATAGATTATTAAAGGATTCGAACTAAAATTATGAATTATGGGGTGGAAAGAATGAGAGTAAATGGTTAAAAATTGTTGAAATTCTTAGAATTTTATTGTTCAAGGTTTGAAAATAGCCATTAATTTCCATCTCTAAGATTCAACTGATATACTTTCAAAAATTTATGGTTTGCAAAAATATAATTTTGAATATCAAGATTTTAATCAGCATTTTGCCAAATTTACATTAAAATTTTTAGAATGATTTGCCAGTAGCATTCATGCTTTAAACACAGATTACTAAACTTAGGGGATCAAATCCTATTCAAGTTTTACGATAATTTTGAAATCATTTCGACTTCACTTGATTTTTTTTACTATTAAAGAACATTCAATTTTTTTTTTCAATTTTTATGTAGCCAATGAAAATAAAGTTCCAATTACAAAAAAAAAATCCATCCCCAATCCTCCCCCTTAAAAAACTCATAAATCCCTTCACTTGAAGATTATGCAAATTTCTAATATTCCTCATCACCTCAACATTCTATAGATGGATATTCTGAAATTTGATCCTTTAATTACTAATAGACAACAATGAATTGATTAATTACCAAAATATTATTAAAGAAATCCACACCAATTTATTGCCATGGGCAACAAACTTTAACATAATAATATAAAGACAATCCGACAATAAAATGACTTAAAAAAGTTTTACGTCAACAAAATTTTGGAAATCAAATTATGTTTGTGGTTTCATTGTTCAACAATAATTGATGGAAATAATGCTTGTTTATTTTTGGGTAGTTTGGCATTTTTCTATATTTATCCATGGGTATTTTAATTGATGAAACAATGGCAAATATTGTTCTTGTGTTTCAAACTGACTATGTAAATAAAAATACATTATGAGGCTCCAAGTTCCTCCCTCTTTGTTTATTTAATATAGTATATATCAAAAAAATATTTTTCGTACTTTGAATTCATGCTTGCTCATAGACTACAATTAGAGTGTTAATATAAATTTAATTAAAAAATACTTTCTATCTTTTATAGGATATTCATCTCTGACACCAACATACTGTATATTATAAAATATTTTCTCAGCGTCCGTCGGGAGATAGCGCACAAAAAAAGAGGCTTAATGACAGGCTTAACACATTTATTTGTAATTTATTCTGTGAAATATAAAAATAATACAATAATTTAAGTTCATAAGCTTGTTCGAGTGAGGCACACAAAAAAAATATGAGAAAAAATTTTTAAGCACAATTTCGCATTAAGTGCGATGAAAACGACAAAAAATTTATAATAATCACATGATGGCAGCTGGAAGTTGTTGAAATTTTCATCAGATTATATTACTGACTGAAAATTGGAAAAACAGTCAGTTGTAGAGTATTAAAGTCAAAATCATAACACAAGACAGACAAATACACGTAGGATTAATGGTGACATCGTAATGGGCTGTTCACCCTCGATACTATCATCATTGTCGAATAACAACAATAATCGAAAAGATAGTGGCTTATATTGTAGCAACAACAGTGATACAAATAGTAATAAAATCGATGCTCATAACGAGACAAATACAGCACTTGCAAACCAAATTTTAGTACAATCATCAAATAAGGATGTTTTGGAAAAGGTATGTTGATGAAATTTCGTTATTTTGGACAATATATTATGCGGTATGAATATTTGTTCATATGAATGTTCTAGCTTTATGCAGGTTACAATCTTTTTTATATGAATTCCTTTATTATTCAGATACATAAAAAATAGAAAAATATTTTGCGACATAGATGGAATATTATTATGTTGATCTACATTTTTTAAGAAAATTTTGTTCTCAATGTATTATTAATTTTATGATTTGCAAAGAATCTTTCATCCTATATTCTAGATTCACAATGTTATTCACAAAATTGAAGCTAATTTTGATTCAGCTATAATGTCTACTAGATGCTACGTATTGGTGTCATGCATAATCACACCACAATAACTAGAAAATTTCAAAATTAGTTAAAAACTAGTTTTCAGCTACACTTTCTACATAAAGTTAGATTTGAGCTTGATTTAAACTAGCTTTTAAAAATTCAGGCTATTGGGGATAATGTTCATTGATTAATCAGTTTTTAAATGAAAGATCCTATACGAAATCAATAATAATAAAGATGTTTATGATGTTTATTGTTCAGAGATCAGAAAATGACTAAATATTTGTATGAAGGAGAAAATAACTATACAAAAGAGGCAAACAACTAATTTTCGTTGTTTATTTAATTTGAATATTAAATTACAGTTGAAGTATTCTTAACACTATGGCTAATTAAACTGATATTTGCGAATAATTCAGTCAGAAAGCTTGATGTTTGAGTTCAAAAATTGTTTTATTGAAAAACTTTTAGAATATTTTTTTAAAAAAATTAATTGCGACAAATTTTGACAAGAATTAGATTTTTTTGGTTACCTTTTGATGACATTTAAACAAATCAATAAAGTACCAGCTCATCGAAAATTTAAAGAGATTTAAGAACCTTCCAATTTCTTGATTATCTTGTAAAGACTTTTTTGAAAAACAAGCGTCAATATCTCGTGTATATCAAGTAGCTAAGCAACATATTATCAATCCATTTTTAACCACATCAATCGCTTCTGAGATTATTATTTCATCTTTTCCGAAAACCCCTTTATTCCATCTCGTTTTCATCACTTGATCATTTTCAAAAAATTCTTTTTAAAATTAAGAACTGTAAACAAAATTTTTCGGCGGACTATATTTTTTTGGAAAATATTTTTTTGGAACGGAATTTTTTGGAAAATATTTTTCTGGAAAAAGATTTATTTGGAATGGATTTTTTTGGAATTGCAGTTTTCTGGAAACGGATTTTTTTGGAAAAATTTTATTTGGAAAATAATTTTTTGGAAAAATTTTATTTGGAAAATAATTCTTTGGAAAAACTTTATTTGGAAAATAATTTTTTGGGAAAACTTTTTTTGGAATGGAAATTTTTGGAACATACAATTTTGGAAAATTATTTTAATAGGTTGTTTAAAAAAATTTGTTGGAAAAAAATTTTGATAAAAAAATTATTAGGTTGTTTGAGTGATTAAAAAAATGCCTGTATTTTATTAAGAATTTAAATTTTTCCATCAAAATAAATCAAACGTTCCTATTGATATTTATATACTAGTCACTCATAACAGTCAAGAGGAAGGTGATGAATAAAAAAAAATCTAAATAAATCAAATATAACTAATGGAAACAACTTTAAATTCATTGATCATTCATTTTTCCAGGTTTCTGATCATTTTTAGATATTTTATGAAGATAATTCTGCAATCTATTCACTGTTCTTGCCCGACTACCGTCACTTCATTTCAAAAAACTTCGATTTTTAACTGATAAATTTCGAAATGTCAGTAGTTGGGTTCATGCCAGTTTCGATTTGATTGATTTCAAATTTTTTCAAGACGATTCGACAAAATAGGTAGTGTCATCTGCATAATCAGTCAAATGATTTCAATCATTTCATTTCTGATTCATCTGAATTCTTAAAAAAATATCAATGATTACTTTTAAACAACATATTAAAATAATTTGCCAAAATTTTATATTCCAAAAATTTCTATTCCAAATAAAGTTTTTCCAAAGAATTATTTTCCAAATAAAATTTTTCCAAAAAATTATTTTCCAAATAAAATTTTTCCAAAAAAATCCATTTCCAGAAAACTGCAATTCCAAAAAAATCCATTCCAAATAAATCTTTTTCCAGAAAAATATTTTCCAAAAAATTCCGTTCCAAAAAAATATTTTCCAAAAAAATATGCTTCCCCAATTTTTCTACGAACTTCAAAAACCAGCTGTTTTGTAATTTATTTGTTTATCCAAAGCCCTAACTCTTATTTCATTGTTTGAGAAAAAAAATTCTCTGAATGAAAATAAATATTGTCATAAATATTTCGCAAAATATTTTTTTTACCTCAAATAATAGAATTTATGTGAACAAATATGCATAAACATTTTTTCGTGTCTAAAAATAAATTTTTTTCATTCGACCTAGAAAATTTTAAATGTGAAATGTAATGTGCACTAATTAATTTTATTTTACCAATGTTGGCTAAAATACCTATTTTGATGGAGATTCTTTTATGTGGTCTTTACATTTTCCATTATAAAATATCTGATTCTCTTTCCACATTTTAATTAAATCCGATTTTACTTTTATGCTTTTTTACATCCATTTTACCTCAACATGCTGTGTGCTTTTACAAAAAAAAAACAACATACAATATTGATATGAAATATACCTGATGTGAAGAAGGATTGCGTGAAAAAGGATTCCATTGTATCAGTCAGTGGATTTGGCCATATCACTCATAACTTTACAATCATACCATCATCCATCAGACGTGCTACGATTGGAAGTAAGTAAAATAAACTATATATTTTTATTTGTATTTTTACTCATATTTCTTGCCTTTCTTCTACAATATAAAGCCTTTTCAAAGAGGCTTTTAGAAAAAAAGATTCTAAAGGCAAGATTTATGGGCAAGTCTAGTAGAGCCTTTTTTATTCATTGAAGGATTCTTTGGTAAAATTATCACATCATTGAAAATGATGATGTCTTTATTATATGAAATTCTATAAGTGTTGAGACTTGAAATGGACAATGAGATTCTGTAATTTAAGTGCTTTAGAGCAATTTTAAGATTTTATATACATTTTGGAAGTTTTTAAAATTTAACGTCCTTTGAAAATTTAAATTAATTTTAAATCATTTTGAAAATTAAATTTTAGTCATTTTAGAAAAAGAAAACAATTATCTCAGTAATTCAAGTCAATTAACAAAACTTGATAAAATTTAGCAAATTATAAAGTTTCTTCTTAATCATAATTCAATATTCAGTCAAACAAGGTAAATTTCACGAGAATTCAATTGAAAATACAGTAATCGATTCAATAATTTTCTAATTTAGATCAATTTCATAGAAAAGTGCGTGTTTACCTTTTTCATGATACAAAAAAATTGATAAAATAATTGGACATAAACCTATTTACTGAGAAATTATTAGAAAATTATCAAGAGAGATAAACAATAGAATTTCATTAAGCATTTCCAATTTCTATTGTTTTATTTGTACAAAGTAGTTCTATAGAAAATTATACTTTTGGTCATGTCATAAAGCTACGTTTAATTGATGTCTGTAAATACAGATTAATCTTGATGCCCAACTTTTCTGCCAAACGATAACATTTTCCTTTCATTCGTGGAGTTTCCAATAATATAATAAAGTGAATATGAGGTTTCCACACACAAAATTTTATTCCTCTTTTATCAATAAACTCCCCCTTGAAGGAGCCTTCATAATTCACTGCATCTAGTCTGTATGTGTGCGGCTGTACAGCAACAAAAACATAATATCAATAATAAAAAGGGTTTTTTTTAACATTCACCTCCACATTTTACTTCCCCACATCCTCCATCACTCGCTTTTATTAGATGAGCTATAATGGCATGAATGCTTGTGATGTTATGTAGTGAATTGAGTATGTATACTTTCGTTTGAAGTATTATTAAAAATCTAATAAAAATACATCGACATTTTCATTTTACAATTTTACATATTGCAAAAGCAATATCGTGTGCTTCAATGGATGCCAATTACATGATAGAAAAAGGAAATCTAAATGAACCAAGGAAAGAGCTTTTGAAGCTTATTACCGTTTCAATCTTATACTGAACTTTATCCTTGTCATTCAATATTGAAAGATATTTCCTTAAACTTCACATGCATATTAAAATTATTAGCAAATTGAAATTTCTTATATCAAATAAAATTCAATCTAATACGAAAAATTTTCATAGAATTTGAGGTGGAAGGAAATTGTTTTATGATAGCCATTAAAGTGCCTTTTAACGATACAATAATGTATTCTGAATTCATTAACGAACATAAATTTAAAGCTAACTGCGTGAATAAATACTTTTACTGAGACTTTTTGACTGCTTTAATGTCCTGAATAAGCAGGTATATTAGATTCATGAAATTTCTCGAATTTCCTCAAACTTTTTTTTTTTGAAATGTTGTTGAAAGAATTAAGAAGAATATTATTGAAGTTTCGACCGCCCATGCATGTGTTGCTATCAAAACTTGCTATTTATATTGGGCAGTTATTGAAGCCTCATTATGAATTGTGTCTGAGATTGGCACGTTTTTGGGTAATTTTTGAGATTAAGTTGCCTAAATAGGTTCAAAATTATGATTTGAAATATCAACGAGATGTGCATCTATAGCTATATTTTTTGCCCCTCTTTAGGCATGCATAGTTAAATCCAGTTCAACAGCCTGCCCCCAAGCACAAAATTTTATAAATCTACCAGAAATGCGCTTCAAAATAACTTAATTATCATTTTTTTTGTTATGCCACAAAAATCACAGATTCCATTAACTCAATCCAACCATTTCTCACTACACCAAACGCATCATGACTTTCAACATTTTGATAAATCACTCTGATTCCACAAACACTTTTTCCCAAATCAAAAAACTGAAAACGTTAAATTATTCACGTACTCATTTTGTTTATATTTTTCCCGAACATTTTTATTAAATTTTCGAGACGGCATTCTTTTTTTTCATGACGAGAAACTTTAATTTTTCTTGACACTCGATTCTGCCCACATTATAGACGCAAACAAGAATTGTGAAAAATAAAAAAAATATATTGAAAAATAAGAGAGGAAAATATAGTTGTGATAAAATGTGATAAATTTTTTTTAGCGGGCTCATGAAATGAAATGTACGTCGAATGTATGATATATCATTGACTGTGACATACATTTGTACAGCTTTTATGTGTTATTTTTTTTGCTGTTGTTGTTGTTAATATGAAATGTGCGATATAACATTATCATCATCGTCATCAACACTGTATATGCAAAATGTGAGACACCAATACACACTTGTTGCTGATATACACACTCGATACATGAAGCTTTGCTGTTTAAATATTTTTATCATGTTTCATATACAGTCCCCAAACAAAGAAGTTGACGTTTAACAAATATCTCGTCTTTCAATAGTGGGAGCAGATAGAAAACACATTCCTTTCTATGTTGAATTGTGAAAGAACAAAAAAAAAAGCAAGAAATAAATAAATCGCATTTTTTCTTCACTCTCTTTTCCTGCTAGTAGCGATTTTTATCATCGGCAAACAATTGTGCTGCGTTAGTCATTTTGTCTGGATGAGTGAATGAAATGCAGATGGAATATTAAGAAGGTTTATGGGAGGATTGCAGCGTAATCTTGGCCTTTGTTTGAGTTTCATTGTAGTTTGAGATTTATTGATGAGTTTTATTCATATTGACACTGATTTGAGGTTTTATGTGCTTGATTTGTCTTAGAATCTTTGTCAATTTTTAGAATTTTTTGGTTTAAAAGTGGTAAACCAAAATTCTTTAAAAATCATTGTTCCACACCCTTTTTGTTATTGTTTATGATTTCAAATCCAATAAACTTCTGTAAGTCAAGTGTTTTGATGCACAATAACATTTATTAGTACTCTAGTAATCTGAGAAGCTTCCTTGTACTTCAAAGTTCAAACTCTTTAAAACATTTTATTAGTATTTAGGTCAAGAGCTAGAATTTGAGTTGTAAAATTCCTAAGATCATTAAAAATTTGTGTTATCATTCAAGATAACATAAGTTATGTATGCATTTATACAGACTGTTTAGTATGATACCTTAAAATAACATGTTTCAAGCCTACATCAAAATCCATTACCTTTTTTTCCAAACAACATCATCAGTCAGCCTTTTTCTACTGATTAACCATATCATCTGAACCGACAATAAGCACACTTACAAGATACAGAATGTAAAGGCATTGTAGCAAATAAGCACGATCCCCAATTGACTAAAATAACCTTTCCATCTCTAAAACATTTCAGTTTAATGTAATTGATCTTAAAATCAAATTTCACAGAACTCAGCACAGTAAAATTAATTTCATTCTTGACTTACTTCAATTCCCCAATACACTCATTAATTATATCCAACATCAGTTCGAGAATCATCATAAATATCAAAGAATCTCACATTTTGTGTACATTCACAAATTAATAAATATTTCGGAAGTTGTCACATTGACATTATTAATATTCCAATAAAAATTCATTAAATAAACACTGCGATGATTCTGAAAGATTTAATATCCAACATGTCATAATAAAGTTCACAATTAAATCACGTACAGATGATGAGAAAATGCGTTATAATGTCAAAACGATTGGCGTCGTCTTAAAAACAATTTTTTTTTTCACGAAGAAATAAAAATGTCAAAGTGATGAGATGAGAAATTCTGAAACATCAATGGCACCGTATGTGGAAGCTCATATACATTTTTTTTTTTTTTTTTTTGAAAATATACATTATGGATGGAGATGTTCATAAATTTGGTCATGTAGGGAGAATATGGCTAAGATTTAGATTTATTTTATAGGTTATTAGAAATTAGAATAAATTCAAATTGATTTAATGTGTGACGTCACAAACGAACAACCCCCAAAAAGAATTTGCTTACTAAAAAAATAAATATAATTTTAATGACACATTCAGCACAGAAAGAGAAAAAAAAGAAAATTATTTACTGCCTTTGATTATTTAAGCTTAAATTGATTACATCTGTCAAAATAATTTTCTTCTTGTCTCGTCTTGTTTGCCTTAGTGCGCGTTGAGTGGATACAATCTTTAAGCTTGTTTGGTTCATTCACACCTTCTAATTAATCTATCATATTTTTCTCTCTCTCACTTCAACTTAAGAGGCAAAAATAATAAATTTACCATAAGTGGATAAGCATGACGCATTTTTGTTCGTTTATTAATTAACTGTGAATTGGTTCAAGTTTGAAGCTCTTTTGAGAAATCTTTGACATTGCTCAGTATCGATTTCAATCTCGTATCTTGATCAACTCTCTTCAAACTTTGTCAATTGAATTTTTACTTTCGTTGTTATTAATTTCGCAGAATTTCCTGATTAACAGGAGTCAACTAATTAGAACGTAGAGTAAAAAAAAATTGATGTGAAGTGGATGGAATTTTTATTTTGAGTGCCTATGGAATTGATATTGGTTGTTATAAAATCAAATTATTATTTTCTATGAAAAATACCTGATTAATTAATTGATTTTAAAGATATGCGTGCCAGCGACTCATATACTTTGTCGATTGCTACAGTACCATCGAATGGCTGTTAGAAAAAAATGTGAGTTGTAGGGTTAGTTTAGTCTAATATTTGTGAAGTCGTAATTAATTTTGAGAGCGAAAGTATAGGTTATGGATGTAGCAAAAAATGGTTGGGTGGTTGGTTGGATATAAATCTCGAAAATTTAAAGTTTAGTTTTTTGGAAAAAAATTTATACTTATTTTCTTGAAACCTTGAACTTTTTTGAATTTTCCCAAAACTATCTTTGACTTCATCCAATGCGCTAATTAAAACTCAAAAAAATCCAACAAATTCTCGAAAAATCACTCAATTATTCACAAAACCAAATAAGGTTAAAAATTTGTACAAAAATTTCTCAATTATTAATTTCTCAATAAGTTCATCCAAAATGAACACAAAACCCGCATTTACCATAAAAAATTAGTTATCACAAACTTTATTTAAATTTGCATGACCATACTAGAAAACAAAAAAAAATATTATTTTTGGCGTGATAATAACTAAAAGGAAACAAAAAAAAAAAATAAAGATTGAGCAACAACAAGAAAAAAAAAATGTTTATCGTCAGTAACCTCGTGAGAATATTAAATTCGTCTTGTTGGAAAATATGTGTGATGTCATAATGTTGAATGTATTAATTTCACTACTCTCGTGCACATTCAAACACATTCAAAACTTGTACTAAAGAATTATTTTTTTCTTTCTTCTGTTTAAAAAAGAGCGAAATGAATTGTTTGATGTGATAAATATTTTGACGTAATAAATTATCATCATTTTTTTTTTGGTTTGCTATTACAAACATCAAACATATCGAACTAAATGCTATCGGCCTTCTCACTTTCCACAAATTTTGTATTTCTTCTTTTCTCCATCGAGAAAAAAAAATAATCGTTGCCGATAATTGAGTTGCCGAAAATGAATGAAATGGAATAAGAAAGACATGAAAAAGAAGAATGAGAAAAAGATGTAATCGTCTCATGTGTATGGATAGTCAATGCATACAGTAAAAAAAATGTAATCACAATCGCTCCATTTTTAGTGCATTTTTTGCAAATAATGTGTGTCAATTGCAGTCCGTTTTGCATTTTGACTGGATTTCTATGGTGTATGGAATTTATGGTTTTGAATTGGATTTTAGAGTAGCCACTTACAAGCTTAAAAAATCAGTGAATTGATAAAGAAAATTTTATTGGTTCAAAATTTTTAAATTCTATACAAAATAGAATTTTTAACGTTTTTTTTTTTAATTTTGAAATAATTTGTCTTGGCTAAAAGTTCAAATTTCCATAGATACGTTACATTTTTATTTTAAACATTCAAAATTATATACATTTATTTCATAATATTTTAAGCTAGTAAGGCATAATGAGATTTTTAAATACAAAAAAGTTGTTAAACTGTAAATAAACATAAACATTAACAAACTAGAGCAAGAAATGCGTCTCAATTATCAGCTTTCATTAACATTTGCATTTACAATTTTTTTTTTCTTCTTTCCTTTTCATTTCTATCTACATATAGTTTCACATCGGGCAACTCATACTTTTGCTCTGTGCAGAGATAAGTTTTTTTTTTTTCATAATATTAAATGAACAAAAAATAAATGGAAATACACCTTTATGACTAGTGAGAGAATTGAAGCTCGAGCACACTGAGCGGAATTGTAAAGCTGATGAATATAGTCTCATGTGTACTTTCCGATAGTTTCGGTTGTAAAGTTGCACAGACTGCCTCGGCACTATACTTTCTTATCGTGACTATATACATAATATTATATTCTTTTTTTTGTGTTATTTCTCTATCGAGTTCGGATTTAGTGCTAAATAAATACATAAAAAAACTTGAATTTTATCTCATCATCTTGCTTTAAAAAAAAGTCATAAAGTAACAAACAAAAAAATAAATTAAATATGAAAAAATATTGAAAACTATGAGTGGACAAAACTAAAATAAAAAATGTGTTGTGGTAGTCACGAGTGAAGTGAATGTGTAAGGAAAGCCGGAGTAGAGCAAGCCAGCAAAAAATATGAAAAAAATTGATTAATTATTTTTCACGCTCATAAATCTCTCTGCGCTTTTTATTGCTGCGGGTTCCTCAATATAATCCCTTGAACACAGCAAATAACTTTGTTGATTAACGAGGCACAAAAGTGAAACGAAACAAAAAAAAAATATGAGTAAAAAAATTACTTTTAATTTGTGTTATAAAGTGCTAACAAAATCATTTTCACTGATTGAATACACGAAAATGTGATTTTTGTCAATTCAATACAAATGCCTAAGCTTAGTTTGTTAGCTAGCACACGAAAGTTTTTTTCTTTTTTTTTTCATGAATAGCAACAGAAAAAATTAATATTTTTTTTTTTATTATTTTGAAAATAAATCGATTTTTAGTGTAAATTGAATAACAGAATAAATATACACATAACGTCATGACGTAAATTTCTCTCAGCCTTTATTATTTCGGTTGAGATTTATGACATGCTGTCAGTGAACATGAAGAAATTCTCTTTTTTGTCAAATGTTTTTCACATACTCAGTCAATGATTTTTTTTTGAAAAATATTTTAGCAATTTTTTTCGCATGACAAATATGTTTAATGACTTACCTTTGTTGACTGTAGTGATTTGGAAGTGAATTATTTGCATTAACTTATGAATAATGATTTATCATCAATCATTCGAAAAATGCATTTTTTTACTAAGTATGGGTTCAGTGGTATTTAGTCTTGATGCAAATTGCTGTTTTTTGTTAATTTTTTCATATGAGCTTTATTTAACAAAATTTTGAACTGAAATTAAATACATTTTTGTTTTAACTTAAGTTTGCTGAATTCAGCGTATTTTTATTTAAAAAATGTTGAATTTAGCTAACAATTAATCTTTTTTTAGCTCAATTCAGCAAATTCTAACTTTTAATAAGCTAAATTTAACACTTTTAACAAATTTGTTCTAAATTCAGCACTTTTAACAAATTTGTTCTGAATTCAGCATTTTTAACAAATTTGTTCTGAATTCAGCAATTTATTTTCAATTGATTAGACTCTTTTAATTTTGACAGTATTATAAATGTTTTATTAAAAACAATTTTCATAAAATTGAAGTTTTTTTAATTTCGACTGTAAACTACCTTTACCCTTTCCATAGCTTTTCAATTTCATATATTCACATTCCAATATTGTCAACGTCAATAAAAATCATCTAGTAACAAATCAAGCACAAAATTGAAAAAAGATCATTCAAGTAAAAATGCAACAAATTAAAATTCATAAAACCGTTAAATTATATTTCACATTCAATTAGCATTCCACAAACATAAAAGGTTGACAAATTAATTTAATCAATCGTGACATAAAAGCGCTTTAATCTTCCACCTACGCCATCCCGTTTACTTATTTTTCTAATACTCATTTAATAATTTCTTCAATAAATAAACAGACCTGAGGATGTGAGTAGGTGAATTTTAAATTCATTTTTTCATCTCAAATCAATGTAAAATTGTTTTAAAAGCAAGAGTGAGAGAGAAAATATTGAAATGAAATTCTAGACAAATTACATACAAATCGTTCAATTTATTTATTTTGCATAATCGATTATCAACAATTTACATAATTCTCTAAAAATATACTCGAGAAAGATTTTTTTTATATATATATTTTTCATCAAATAAAAATAATTCTAATATTTTCATTATGACATTTTCTGTTTCTCTTCTCATCTTCCAAATTCAAAGATCACATGTTACAAATATTTACAGATAGAATGGAGAAGTGCTGGGGTGTATTTAGGGGTAATTTCAAACTATATTAAAGTGGCTTTATGTGAATAATATTAAATTTGAAAATTTATTCACTTAAGGGGTAGAAAATTCATCCCAAACTACACCTCTCGATCCAAGCACACGAATAGGAATATTCCCAAAAAAAAATCTATGAAAATCAGCTCTAAAGTTGTATTTAGCACCTTATAGTAGTACAAATAAGCAATCTCAACTCTACTAGCTCTCGTAATACGAAGAAAAATCAACAGCCATTTATTTCTCGCTATCGTCACAAGCTTTTTTTTTTGTTTTGTTATAAATTCTTCTCCATTAAAGAGTTGACTTTAAACGGTGTACATACACACATTTGTATGTCTATCTATGGGGAGATATGTGTATAAAATTATTAAGAGTGATGTGTTGATGGAAACTTTACCGATGTAAAATTTGCATGAAACTTACGCCATCATAATATTTGCGTATATGAGGAAGAATAAAAAAAAAATGTTGTAAAAAAAACATTATGTACTGATTCAATATTTAGTATGGACGACTGTTGCGCTTTTTCTCACAGCCTATCAATAAATCGATAAATACGACTTAAATGATTTATTGTTTTAACATCGGGCTAATGAAATATTTTTTAGAAGGGTTGGAAGAAAATTAGCGGCTCATCAAAAAAATTGAATTTATAACGGTTTTTATGTATTTGAATTTCTGTAATTACTGATAATTACCAAGAATTTTCCCGAAAACATATTAAAGAATTTTCCATTAAAATGTCAATTAAACATAAAAACTGATGTGCGCAATTCTTGTTCGACAGACTTATCGAAAGTCTAGGGGTATTAATTAATTAATTAATTAATTAAGTTTGTTCGGAAATCGCAAATTTAAAAAAATACGTTACGCTTTTTCTTGAATTTCATAACTTTTTTGAAGTTTTATCATTTATTTGACTTTATTGTAGTCCTTAATTATGGACTGAATCTTTTTCTTTAAAAAATTCTCCATAAAAATGATTTAATTTGAGTTTAAAATTTTTCGAATTTTCGAACAAGGGGTATTCAACTTCGAATTTTGCATGGCAGACAGACAAAAATGTAATTTTTGCACTTTTATTTGAAAACTGTAACGGACACAATGTTTGAATTTCACACATCAGCATAAAAAGTTGGCAAAAACTTCCAACCTTCATTAAATTTTAATGAATCCATCAAGTATATCACTACATAACAAGTTTCCAGAAAAAAACAGTAACACTTTACTTTGCAATACACGAAACATCAATCCAGTCAACCAAATTGTATAATAAAACACAATGATCCAAGTCTAAGACTGTGCTAAAAAAGATTATGTTCATATGTACGTATTAAATTTCCATGGAATTCCAAAAGTCTCTCTCTAAATAAACCTTAAACGTAAGCGTCACATGGCAACAGACTTAATCTCCCCCATCGAAAAACAAGAAACTTTTTTTTTTACTCCACAAATTTTTAATTTTTCTTCTTTTTTAACGATAATGTTCTTCCCGCTTTTTTATATGTACTTATTCACTTTACTTATCGTGTTACGCTAATCTTACTTAATTTTTTTGAATTATTCATTAACTCCTAAGAGTTTTTTCGGCATTTGTGTTTTTGTTTTTCTCTCACTTTTTAAAGGCTTTTTGTTTTCTTTCTTTCTCATTTTTTTTTATGCGAACATGAAGAAATTGGGTCAAGAATAACGTGCAAAGCTCTTTCTCACTCTATCTTACTTGCTCGATTCGCATTCATAAAGCAAAATATCATAACGAGTTGAATGAGATGAGAAGACCGAATGTTGTTGTTTAAAGTGCTTTCACGTGTTTGTGGCTCTTTTTTTCTTTCCTTCTTATTCTTCCTCATTGGTTCAAAGGACTCGCATTATAATGAAATTTGATTAGCCGTTGCTTTTAGCAAATGTCGTCGACGTCAATTTACGTTTTTACGAGTTCATCTTGAGGATGGTCAAGGTTAAAATAAATTACATTTTATTATGTAAAATTGAATGACCTTGACGGTTGCTCTGTTAAAAATGAGATGAATTGGCAATTTGCTTTCTTTATTAAATTTTTATCATAGTATGTCGTGATGTGTTCATTTACTTGATGTTTGAAGTTTTTTTGTTGCTTAGATATTGACAAATGTGGCGGTTTCTTTTAAGTTTGAAAAACCTTGAGTTCTGTTGATGTTTTCTTAAGATTAACAAGAAATGATTGCAGATTTTTCTGGATATCTAAATTCTCTTTAAGCAGCCCATTCTTAAAGTCTAAGTCTTTTCAAATTAAACCTGTAAAATCTCCATTAAATTGGATAAACCTTAAACTTTGACTTCATAAAAATAACCAAATTGAATTGACTGGTAAATACCGCACTTATAATAATGAATAGACAAAAGCAATAACAATTCCAAACATCTGCTGCACTGTGTTGAAAAGGTTACACTCAAATCTTCTTATTCTTAGTCATCTCCATCCAAATGACATCAAAAAAATATCTGAATGCCATAGAAAAATACGTGATAATTATCTTGTAGTAGTATGACAGAACTTTTACACTTTTTCTAACTCAGTTAGAGAATGTTCTCGTACTTAACTAGTATGTAATTTTGTTTATTTGAATTTCGCATCACTTTGTAATGCAGAATGTGTAGGACAGAATTTTATTGAATGCCTTATTACAATGTAATTTGAATTTACAGAAAATTTTTATTGTAAATATTGGGCTGTTCAAAAAAAAACCGGCCACTTTAGAAAAATATAAATATCTCTGCGATGGAAACGAGTTAACGCATGAAATAAAAAGTTAAATACGTAATTTTGAAAATACAATAAACCAACAGTTAGAAAAGTTTTCAATTGTGTAAGGAAAATCGGAAAAACTCGTGGAAACTTAGCTAACAATTTATATGAAATTTTGAGCATGATTTTTCTCAGAAGTTTTCCACTATTCAAATCCTAACTTACTTACTGTAACATTCCAATCTTATAGAAGATTAACAATCACTATAAGTTTGAATTTTTCCATCAAGAGTTTTCCATTAATCATGAAAAATGTGAAATTTTCGCATTTTGAGAAAATTGTTGATTTTTCACTCGTTTTTCACCTTTATGAAAAACTAATTATACTGTTATGATCGTATTACTAACAGCTATAGTTTTCAATAGAAAAACTTTGAAAATGAAAAGCTTTTTGGACATTGGAAAAATCATCGGAAAAACTAAGGAAATCAAAACTTACGATTTTTCAAAATATACTTGTTCTAATATGTAGCTATTAGTAATACGATCATAACAGTATAATTAGTTTTTCATAAAAGTGAAAAACGAGTGAAAAATCAACAATTTTCTCAAAATGTGAAAATTTCACATTTTTCATGATTCATGAAAAACTATTGATGGAAAAATTCAAACTTATAGTGATTGTTAATCTTCTATAAGATTAGAATGTTACAGTAAGTAAGTTAGGATTTGAATAGTGGAAAACTTCTGAGAAAAATCATGCTCAAAATTTCATATAAATTGTTAGCTAAGTTTCCACGAGTTTTTCCGATTTTCCTTACACAATTGAAAACTTTTCTAACTGTTGGTTTATTGCATTTTCAAAATTACGTATTTAACTTTTTATTTCATGCGTTAACTCGTTTCCATCGCAGAGATATTTATATTTTTCTAAAGTGGCCGGTTTTTTTTTGAACAGCCCAATAAATAATCACTCAATGTCAGCACACATTGACACTAAATTTGAACTAAATATTTTTTTTAAAATTTTGATTTTCCGTTAAAAATTAGTAAAATTTCTTATATGTATTTACATCAAGAATAAGAATTTTAGAGACAATCTGTGATCTGTAAAAGCATATTTTCATACAGAAATTGCAATCGATGCAAATAAAAATTGAACAAGCATAGCATAAAGCTGAATGTTTGTATTTTTTGCTGAAAATGTTTGCTATATATTTAATGACTTCTCGTTTCATCTACAATATTGCGGAGAATTAATAGGTTTAAAGACATAAACTTTTTGGAACGAGAAATAGAAATAAAACGAAGACTGAATAGCAAGAGAGAAAGAAGCGAGCAAAAAGCAGCATAATTGCACGTTTTTATTAAATTTCTTTATTAATTAATGAATAGTCTTTCACCTTTTAGATGCAAATACCAAATTGCGCGTGTTTTGAATGAATAATTAAGAAAATTGTGATGAGTTTGAGCTCAAAAAATAATGGAAAAAAGTGAATGAGAGAGAAAGAGAAAAAAAAGTTATTTAATTAATTTACCTGACGTTTCCATGTAAATCAAATTCTTCGATGGGGATGAAAAGAGGAAAGAATTAATTTTCCATTACTTCTTAGGCATTTGCTGTGAATTTTCATTCATTCATTTATAACCGAACCGGAATCATTTCTAACCGCAGAGTTCTCTTTTTAATTAAATAAAAGTGCAGCTAAAACGATAAATTACAATTAAGTACGATTAAAGCTTCGAGGTGAATTCACACTTTTTTATTTTATTCTTTATTTTTCTTCCATTTCGACCTTCTTTTTATGCTTCTGTCTGCAACTTTATGGTTTATATGGTTCACATAAAATGCAAAACAAAACAAAACAAAAAAAAGTATAATTATAGCCTAGGTTGTTAAAAAATAACAATAACCAGTATAGAAGCTTTACTGAAACATTTCATGTGTGATTTATGACTTAGATTGCTGACGTAAAAAAATGTGCTTTTAAAAAAATCATTGGGCTTGATTTGATTGAAATCATTTGTCTTCGGAAATGAACGTGTGCTTGTTATGCTTTAGGGTAGATTGAAATATTATTTAATCAGGAATTTTTTACGGGTTGTTAGCAACTGACTTTTATGATTTTTGCGATATAGCAAGTTTACGATTCTAGTGTATCTTGTTTATAGCTCAAATGCCGTCAAATGACGGTTTTCATTCTGAAAATTTATGCGTAAAATTGTGTCTTTGATATGAAATTGTGTCTTTGATATGAAATTGTGTCTTTGATATGAAATTGTGTCTTAGATATGAAACTGTGTCTTCGATACGAAATTGTGTCTTTGATATGAAATTGTGTCATAGCTAGTACATAAACTTGATCGGTCTAAAATGTCAAATATCGTAGAATCGGGTAGAAAAAACATTCTGCATAAACTTTTTTAGTTCATTCAATTTTCCATAGAAAATCTTCAAAAGCTTCCTTAAAGCTTACACAAATCCCCATATCCATTTCCCAAAGCATACCAACAAACAAATGACCATCATCCCACACTGATTATAGCAAAATTTAATTAAGCAACATTAAACAATCTCAATCAATTCAAATAAATGCAGTGATTTGAAACTAAAGCCCATACCACACTGGTAATAGAGAAACGAAGACAGAGAGACAACTATATTAATAGATAGTAATAACAATGAATGTGATCATGTGAGAATACCACGAACTCTGATGATGATGGTTCATTATTTTATATATATTTTTTTCCATCTCTGATGCGTGTGTACAAAAAAAAACTTCGACCCAAACTAATACGATAAAGAACACACAGGAAAAAAGAAGCATTCATTCATGTATTTATAATGATATTCCATAACACTATCTTATCAGTTATCAGTGGAAATATGTTTCCACTGATTATAAGCGAATTTAACCTTAACTGGAGAGAAAGTTACGATTCCTCTGAATAGAAAAAAAGAGAGTATGACTGTTCATTTCTCATGTGTAAATAAATACACACAAGGTAAAGCATTACAAAAATTCATCATTCACAAAATGTAGGTTTTTTTTGTTGATAATGCGCGAATTTTATTTTGTGTTATTGCAATAGAAACTCAATTTGGAGTGTAGTTTGGGACGTTCAATGACTCAATGCTGAGTTGATCATTTTTGGTATTTTTTGATTAGTCTCTTGTGAGTTAATGATTTAAACAGATGCATATTGGGAATATAAATTGATTTATTGACTGTTGAATAGTGCATTCAGTTTCAATCGGATTGTTAATTAGTAATTACAGATTTTTACAAGTTAGTCGAGACACAATAATAACAATTAGTAAAGGCACGTTACTACTTTTAGTCAAGACACAATATCCGTTTTTAGTCAAGATATATTAATATGTTTAGTCGAGACACAATCCAAACATAAATTATCTAATTTTCTAACGTAAATTTTAGTCTTGAAACCATATTACGAACGAATTTTCAAATTAAAAACATTAATTGACAAAGAATATCGAAAAAAAATTTTGAAAAAGTTATAAAAATTTCCCAAAGCTCTTTAAAATGAAAAATAATTAATATTTTAATCATAAAGCGTTTCTTTCAATTTCCGTAGTTTTTGTTATGCCTGTGCCTATCTTAAAATTCACATAGAGAAAAGTGAGCAGTGAAAAATATTTATTCGATATAATCAAGTACAAATTCATTCTATAAATGCAAAAAATAGAAATAGAAAAAAATTTAGTTTTAATTTCAGTGCCAAGGATTGAAATGAAAAAATTCCCATAGTAGCATATTTATACATGTTGTGTATATTGAAAAAAAAAAATAAAAAATAAAAAAAGTATCTAGAGTGAAAGAAATCAATGACAATTAATTTTGTGATTCGTATGCGAATAGTCAGCCGTAGGGAATTACGAAATTTTTTTATTAAATTTTCTTTTACTATGGGAGATGGGAATGTCTGTGGATGCATTTTTCATGCTATAAAAGAAATGAGTGAAAATTGAAAAGTCAAACACTAAAAAAATATCCCCACAAGTGAAGTGAATACAGACTTAAATAAAAAGTACGAAGAGTATAAGAAATAGAAAGGAAGTTTGTGACTGCAAAGAAGCAAAAAGGAAAAAAAATAAACTTTCGTCATTAAACTAACAGCATTTGAGTGAAAATTGTGCTTTATATTCAATTTTATTTTATTGATTTAAAAGCAATGGCATCCTCGTCTAAAGCACTTAAAACGATGGCACTAAATCGCAGAGAATTTGATTCAGGTAATTTAATGAAGGAAGAGGTGGAATAAATGGATAAATTTATATCACAAGTCGACGTCGTTTAATTTTTTTTCTTTATAATCTTTACAACCACGAGCATTTTCATCAATCAATCGTTATCTCGTTTTTTTATGGAAGCTTTCACACTTTTCTCATGTGCAATACTTACAATTTACTATATGAGCATTTATTAATGGATTAAAAGGAGAACTTTTCAAATTGATTGATTAAAAGTTAAAGCTTGCAAATTGATTGATTTTGAGTTTGTTTGACTTTTCATTAACTGCAATGCAGCAGGGATGAAATCGATATTTTAATGCATTTACACAGAAAGATTCTTATGGAAATTACAACAAATCGCAAAACTTACTCAACATATTCCCTCAATTATCCAAAAAACTTTTAGGCATCGAACACTTGTCGATAAATTCGCAAGTGATTAATTTAAGGTTAACATCGAACATCCAAAACAGCTGTAAGGGTTAATTAAGTAATTAGATTAGTAGGTTTAACTGACATCAGAGATTATGACTGACTGCATGTCACCATCATGAATGAAAGTGATTTTGAAGCAGCCAGAGGACTTTTCTTGTGTAAAAATGTCAGATGCATTGTTTGTGTTTTTAAAGCTGTTGTACTGCAATACTTTCACATATTTTGGGATTTTTAATGACAATAATGAAGATTTTTGTGCTTTAATTAATTACTCTAGAAAGGAGTCATAGTTAGCAAAAGAATTCAGAAGTAAAGTATTCAATTAATGTTTTGAACAAAGAACTAAAATTCTTTTGTAATTTTACATCATTTTTACATCTTCTCAGACAATCCTTGACATTTCCTCTTAATCTCTTCTATAAACCTCCCAACTTTGAGTACATAATTTACAAGAAACTGACAAAGGCATTTTACTTCCTTTGAGAACTGCTCTACTTGATGAAAAGGAAAATATTTTGAGATCAAGGAATGAATTTAAGACGAACAACCCAAATACACTTTAACCGTAACCTTTTCAACAATCTTGAATTTAATGTGAACTAATTTGATCGAGTAAGCCGTCTTGTATGCGCTAGTTTCATGACAATGATCCTATTTAATTTATATCACAAACAGTGAAGCTTATTCCACTCATATTATAGTTGTAGATTTATTATTTTAATTAAATTTTGCCACTCACTCGTCGATTAGTTTTTTTTTTCACTCATTTCAAACGCAGACTAAGGTGTCTGGGGGAGTGGGAAAATGTACAGAATGATAGTAACAATAATAAATAAAATTTGAGTCGTTTAATAGCAATATATGTGGAACAAAAAGTGTGATAATTAATTTTTCCTCGTCAATTGATTTGTCATGGCTTTATTTCATTTCGAAAATGATAACAGGATGACTATACACCGTTCTTTAATGATTTATTTGATTCCATTGTCGTTGAATTGGAATTTTAGCGAATTTTTTCGAGAAAGCTGTGAATTTGTTCAATTAAAGTTAACTTGATAAGCTAGAATAAAAGCTAGAAGAAGAAAGATAGTTGCCAAGTTAAGCATTTTCTAAGCATCTGGATTAATAATTTAGGTTTCAAATTTTCAGAACTGAAAAAAGTTCCAAAAATTTTAAATTTTTACCGTTAAAAACCATTCTGAAAGTTTTAAAAAATTTAATCAAATTTCATACATTTTTCATATTCACACCAAATTTTCAATTTGGGTGAATATATTGCTTTTGTATAAAACTGAAAACCACATTTTCTAACTTGCTGCTTCAGGATTACAATTTTATCCCATACTGTCTATGGTGGAAAGTCTGTGCCTGAAAATACCAATCTAACAGTGAAAACCGTATCTCATTTGGTGCTTACAGTCAAGAGAAATCGCAAAATTTCGTATTCTGTTATTTAGTTAGTTAGTTAGTTAGTTAGTTAGTTAGTTAGTTAGTTAGTTAGTTAGTTAGTTAGTTAATCGGAGCGATAACTCGACTCCAACTCAATATTAAGACTTCGGGTTTTTTGCGTCTGGTTGGAAACAGTCTATAGATTTGCTGTATAGTTTTTGGGGTCATGAGATGCTTCCAGTGAGGCACAGTGGACGAAAATGTGCCATTTTTGACCAAAATATGCAAAAAAATTTACATTTTCTTTAATATCTCAGACATAACTTAACCAAATGATTTCAAATTTTCGGTGTTAGATTAAGCATTATTTAAGGTATAATTCACACTATAATGACAAAAAAATTTTCATGCGTAGTGTAACAAAAAAGTTGAAAAATCGAAAAATGTTTCGTCGGCGCCGACGCAGGCTGTACTTTAGTTATAGTGCTAAATGCGCGCTGAACAGATGTAGGGTTTTAAAACGATTAAATATGATGTTATCTAACAGCCAAAGCAAGTGAAGGTGTGAAAATTTTCCCTAACCGTTCCCAGACTTTTGATTCAAAAGATAATGAGGAAATGAAAAGGAAAAATGTTCGAGCGAAGCTCGAACACATGTAGTTTGAACGCAGTTCAAACTTGGTTGAGCGAAGCAAGTGAAGGTGTGAAAAGTTTCCCTAACCGTTCCCAGACTTTTGGTTCAAAAGATAATGTGGAAATGAAAAGGAAAAATGTTCGAGCGAAGCTCGAACACATATAGTTTGAACGCAGTTCAAACTTGGTTGAGCGAAGCTCACAAATTTTTACATCCTGAACGAAGCGAAGCAAGTGAAGGTGTGAAAATTTTCCCTAACTGTTCCCAGACTTTCGATTCAAAAGATAATGAGGAAATGAAAAGGAAAAATGTTCGAGCGAAGCTCGAACACATATAGTTTGAACGCAGTTCAAACTTGGTTGAGCGAAGCTCATAAATTTTTACATCCTGAACGAAGCGAAGCAAGTGAAGGTGTGAAAATTTTCCCTAACTGTTCCCAGACTTTCGATTCATAAGATAATGAAAAAGTGAAAATGAAGAATATTTGCAAAGCTCTAATATAGATTTTATGTTATTTACTAAAAGTGAATAGAAAGTTTCTTAAATATTTTAGGCAATTTTTTTTAATTAGGTAGATAAGTTTTTTTGCGATTATAAATAAATCAGTAGATAAAGTAAATTTTTTTTTTCTCTAATTGAAATCGAAAGAAGTTCTACTGGTGGTGTGAATATACCCCATGAAGCGTGATCCGCTTCATTACTAGTTTTTATTTTTTATTTCCCCAAAACTGCGCTTTAGTCCCACAAAAAGATACCCCAGAGATTTTTAAAAATTCCATTTTAAATAAAAAATCTATTTTCATTTCAGTGCTTAACGAGAAATGACAAATGTTGCTCGAATGAATCATGAATATGAGATATTAATGCTCTGATATTAATAATATTGTCAAACTTTTCAAAGCCATGATGATGGCTTCGTATTCTTCTCATGGCAAATTCATTCATTCAGATTAACTATAGCCATCCAATGAAAAAGTTATTATTGATAAAAATAATAATAAATCGTAGCACAGCACATAGAATTTATTATTACACCTTTTCTTCTTAATTCCTTCTTTTCTTTTTATTTCATTTCCTGTTGATTGACTGTACTTATGAATTCCTCACACGTTACAGAAGAATGAAATAATATTTACAAAACTCAGCACGATAAGCAATTTATTATTAAATAGGGACAAATAAAAATGTCATCAGAAGATTATGTTTGTGGCGCTTCTCGCACAGCATCAATCATTAATTATAATGAAAGGATGGAGGATTTTTCTTCATTTTTTTTCGTGATGAGTTATGAGATTGTTGCTCGACAGGTTTTTGGAACTTTTTCCTGATTTTTTTTGTCATGTTGAAAGCTTTAAGCCTCAAGGGGAATCAATTTCTCATAAAATTATTGTCAAGAAGGATTCGAGGAAAAAGGAATGAAAGCCTTTGAGGAAAAATTCAATGAAAAATTACTAATGAAAACTGCTGGATGTGCCAACTGAGATAAAGTTCTCAGAAGCTTTTTGTATAATCAAGGATTTCTCAAGAAAATTCAGCAGTTCTGAGAAAAATTAATTTTTACGATCATAATTGTCCTTGAGTACTTTGCGTACGCAATTCTGTTACAGTATGAATAATTTATTTGTTTACCTGGGCTTTATCGTGGAAGAATCGATAATATTATAAAAAAATGAGGTTAAGCTGTTATTATATTGGACTGGTGGGTCTGAATCTCCTTTCTCATGCTAAACTTTTCATAAATCTAGAAAGGTTGGGAAATAAATTATTTTCAAGATTTATGATTGTTGCATGCATGCAATTCTGAACGTTTAATTGGAAAAATCTTGAAAAAAATAGAAAACTTTGATTTGAGGGAACTGAATTAAGATAGCAGGGACTTTAAGTGGGAAAAATCAAGCAGAAATTAATTGGCTCAGCTTTGATCTAATTACAAAAAAAAATTTGATTTTAAATTAATTCTTATAAAATTTATTCCTGTTCCATAATTTACACTTTTAGCAATATTCCTACCTCCTTTTAAAAATCCTATAAAATATATCATACACGCAAAGTAAAATGTAGCATAAAAATCCATAAATCAAAATCTCTAAATAAATAAAATTTGCACATTCATTCAATTCTACATATATAAATTGCTATAAATCTATTTACATCAAGCATTATAGCTCATACTATGATTTTATATTCCATTCACCACAGAAATGCATGGATTACAATTTTCACCTCATCCATTCATGTTGATTTTTATGGAAACCATAATATTATTTTCATTCCGCAAATAAGCATATATACGCAATAAACATACACAAAGGGGTGACTTATATACATAAATTGTATTTACATAATCATTAATGCAAGGAATCGGAAAGAGAACAAAAATTTACAGTAAGTAAAAAGTGCCTTAAGCATCTTGACGGATGTATAGAATCAGTCAGTAAATAAGGAGAAAAAAAATGGGAAAAATTGAGACGAAGAGACACGAAAGGAATGAAAATAAAAAATTTAAATTATTTACGGTAGAAAGAACTTACGACTTTTTAGATCCTTCACTTGCTACTGCCTCTGATAAATTTTTTATCTCCTCTCTCCTTTCCAACAAACAAGAAAGTAAGCAATTGCGTCTGCTTTTAATGTTAACTGAAGCAAGAGGAGAAGTGAAATTGAAACCTGAATATGCCTGTCATCCTTCATTACAGAATAAGTACTTTAGATAAGCTTTTATGTAAAGAAGGAGATGAAAATTCGCTAATAAAGTGAGAGGAGAGGAACTTGAATATGCAACAAGTTGAAACCTTTTTTTGTTGAAAATGCCATTAAGCATTTCTACCTTGCACCATATCGTTTTTCCAATGCGCAATTTCCTCATCAACAACTGCCTGATATTGAATTGAAATTCTCGATCACAATAAAATGAAGAGGAATTACCTTTGGCTTAATGGGATTGCAGTTTTAATTAACTTTTAATTGTAATCCTACTCTGTAAATCGAAACTGTGATAATAGGAAGGATGCAATTACTTATTACTGCTCATGATATTATGACAGCTCTACCTACAGTTGAATATTCAATATTCAACTGTCGATAAAATTACTCAAACGACCAACAATAAAATATTCAAATTTCCATTGCCCGTTAAAATTTGAATATTCAAATCAATTTCATTGTAACGATTTCCGCAAAACATTTGTAAAAACTCGAAGGTTGATATGAAATAAAATATTAAAATTTCATCGAGAGAAATGGAAGCAGAAATAAAGGCAATCGAAATACTTAACATTCATCAAGCAGTGACATTGATCGAATGCACAATAGTATTTTATATTTAATCAAGTTACTTCCATTTTAATCGAGGCAAATTAAACTTAAAAAATGTTCATGTTTTCCTAAATGCAAAATATAATAAACTACAAAAGCTTGAGAAATAATTACAATTAATACAAAGTTGTAGTAAGCTGTAACTGACTGCATAATTGTATGAGACAATTTTTTTATATATCTTCACTTAAAATATTAATGAAGAAAGTTTCCGCTTGTTTTTCATCACTGCGTTTAATAGACAAGGCATTAAAACTAAATTGTCTAAGTTCCTTCTGCTTCATTCAACACGTTGAATAAAAAGGAATAAAAAAAACTGCATCCATCGACTACTTTATAAAATGTGAAAACTTTTTCAAACAACTATTTTGTGGAGAAAAATTGCTTCATAAAGTTTGCACAATATTAAAAGTTTTTCATTTACTTAAATACTTGTTGAGCCTGTGAAATGTAAAGTTCTGATAGAAGGGAAATAGTTTTAATTAGTTTATATACGTATAAAATAGCACAACACAGTTTTACAGTATATCTCTTATCAGATTATCGTATTTAGAGCATAAGCCTGAATGAATGAAAATATTTTCAGCATAATTTCAATGGAATCTAGGCACATCTCTCTTTACTCCGTCTTTATAGAGGTTATAATACTTCTAATTCAATTCAATTTAATTTTAGTCATAGTTAAGACATGATGAAGCTCAAGATAAACAAACGGCAAAGGATATATTTATCTGATGTTGGTTTAATCTAGTAATACAGTGCCAGTGTGGGATTTGTAATGTTTTGTTTGAAGATTGTCTACTTTTAGATATTTTTATGATTTAAATTGCTGGATCAGTAAAACGCTTTAGAATTTGTCCATAGAAATTCTAAATTTAGCCTGTTACCGTTAAGTAAACAAGGATAAACAAATTTTTAAGTTGAATTAATTTTTTTTTTAAATTTTGAATTCAATAATGAAAATATTAATTTTAATGCCTTAATTAATAATTCTTTTATGCCCAGCTATCTCTTACTGTCACTTTTTTGTTTTAGGATCCTAAAAACTCTATTTGGATTCTTAATTCTTATTACATAACTAAAAAAATACGATGTTTATTGTTTAAAAACCAAAAGAAGACTAAAATTCCAAAATACAAAAGGGCTAAAAACTATGATGGAAAAATATATTATTCAAATCTTAAAAGAACGTTATTTTATATTACATAAAATACAAGAAAACTGCGCTCAAGGCTATACAAAACCATAAATCTATCACTGTAAACTTATTTATTCATTTTTAATCTCTAAATTAGAGTTTATTCCATCATACTTTCTTCCTCTCGTTCCCTATCTTTTTTTAAAATCAATAAACTCATCTCCTCATTTTCATCGTAGAAAAAAAAGAAGCTTGAATAACAAAAAAGTTTAATACTCAAACAGATTAAACATAAATAAATCTGAAAATTCAATAAATTACAAACACAATGAACAGCTATGAAGAAACAAAACAAACAAAATAAAAGAGTAATTGTTGTATTAATTAAGTACGAAATTCGCTCCAAATTGCTCAACAAAAAATTAAATTACCATTTAATTGTTACTAATTAATCCTTGTTATTCAATTAGCACCAATAAATCTATCACTTTTGAAATTTCTTTGCCAATAATTTTCTAATTTGTTGCTTTTCTTCCATTTCATTTATCTTTATTAGCAAGTGCACCATCAAATTCCCGTCTTGGTCATCGGAAATCATCACTTGCTTTAACACCCGAGGAGGACTGTCCAGTCGAACCGACAATTGTAAGTATTACAAATGTTTCCTTTTCGGAAATTGTTCCATAAATATCTAGTAATTGCCATCATGCGTGATCCTTTTTTCTCTCTTCTTTATTTATGAAAATTTCTATGAAAAAAGGATCAAGCATCATGCTTACTTGTGTTTCTGACCATTTCGATCTCCTACTTTCTATCTCATGTTTATTCTGTATTAATGTTTGCAAATATAACAAGCAATACGGTCGAATAGAATTGTTTGAAACCCTTTTGTTCTTCACTCAAGAGTACGCTCGTGAGTTATTTAAAAGTGTTTGGATAGCTGAATATAAAGAAACAGTGTCTTGACAGTTTTGAAGATGGCACAACCTTTTCAACAACTTGAAGCTTTCTGGTTCTGGTAAAATTTTGTATGGTTCTTGAGATTTTTGGGGATAATCTTTGATGTTAATTAGATACCTCACGTGAACATTTTATTTGTTTTGAAATTTTCTAGAGTTTCTGTCAAGAATTTTCCCATTTTTTTTTTTTTTAAGATTGTCTGTGTCTGAATTTTGGATTCGATCAAGGTCATTTTTGATATTTCAATTGAGTACCCAAAAATCACAAAACAATATACAATATATCTATATGAGGTCATATGGACAGAGTCCGCCCCAAAATCGCCCCAAACAAAACTAACACTATCAAAATTTTCTATTGTTTCCGGTATAAAAAGTTTTGATGGTGTTAGTAAATTTTTAAAATTTAACGGTCATTTTCTTATATGACCTCATATATATATATATATATATAGAATGATATATATATATATAGAATATATATATATATATATATATATATATAGTTGGAAAGAGACTAATGTAGAGCTGAGCTCTGGTAGAGCTGAGCTCTGGTAGAGCTGAGCTCTAGAGCTCTGAGAGCTCTGTAGAGCTCTTTTTTTAATTTCTTTTTTTATTATTTCTTTTTGTGGAAAATATGTAAAAATGGTGGAAATGATGAAAAATAACTGAAAAATTGGAAAATTTTCACGAAAAATGTGAAAAATTGTGGAAAATCGGAAAATTTGATGGAAAAATGAAAATTTTTTTGGTTTTCTTTTTTTGTTGAAAATCATGTAAAAATGGTGGAAATGATGGAAAATGAATGAAAAATTGGAAAATTTTGATGAAATTTGTGGAAAATTGGAAAATTTTCACGAAAAATGTGAAAAATTGTGGAAAATCGGAAAATTTGATGGAAAATTGAAAATTTTTTTTGTTTTCTTTTTTTGTTGAAAATTATGTGAAAATGGTGGAAATGATGAAAAATAAATGAAAAATTGGAAAATTTTCACGAAAAATGTGAAAAATTGTGGAAAATCGGAAAATTTGATGGAAAATTGAAAATTTTTTTTGTTTTCTTTTTTTGTTGAAAATTATGTGAAAATGGTGGAAATGATGAAAAATAACTGAAAAATTGGAAAATTTTCACAAAAAATGTGAAAAATTGTGGAAAATCCAAAGGGGTCGCAATGTTGAAAATTCGCCAACTTGGATTAAAATTTGACTGGCAACAAAAATTTTTCATTTTTAAAAAAAATTGTATGGAAAGTTAGAAAGTGTGCCATGAAATAAAATAAAATTTAATTTTTTGAAGGTTTTGGACAATATTTTTTGGAAATGAAGTCATTTCTGTGGTAAGGCTTGTTCCAAATGTTGTTTAAAAGCTTAACATTGTAGAAAAAAGGAATAAAAAATCATTACAAATTTTTTTGATTTTCTCTCATCGTGGCACACTTTCTCACTTTCCATACAATTTTTTTTTAAAATGAAAAATTTTTGTTGCCAGTCAAATTTTAATCTAAGTTGGCAAATTTTTAACATTGCGACCCCTTTGGGAAAATCGGAAAATTTGATGGAAAATTGAAAAAATTTTTTGTTTTCTTTTTTTGTTGAAAATTATGTGAAAATGGTGGAAATGATGAAAAATAAATGAAAAATTGGAAAATTTTCACGAAAAATGTGAAAAATTGTGGAAAATCGGAAAATTTGATGGAAAATTGAAAAAATTTTTTGTTTTCTTTTTTTGTTGAATATTATGTGAAAATGGTAGAAATGATAGAAAATGAATAAAAAATTGGAAAATTTTGATAAAATTGTGGAAAATTGTGGAAAGTCGGAAAATTTGATGGAAATATGAAATTTTTTAATTTTTTTTAATGATGAAATATTTTTCTCTTTTGGTGTATTTTACTGCATTTACATATGAACAAAATTGTGAGATGAAAGTCGTAAAAACCTAAAAAATTTGTCATTTTTTGAGTTTTTTAGCAATAGTTTAGCCATTTCTTGACTATACATAATGCTTTATACCTCGTTGGATGCGTATTATGTTGTGTTATAAGATTAATGAAAAATAAATAAAATATTAAATCATCCTGGAGTAGTAAAAGTAGTAATATGAAAACTCGATTTTTGACCAAGCTCGAAAAACGGCAAAACTGACATAAAGTCCCAAAATCAAATTTTTCTTAGGTTCAAATGATTTAAAATGATCAATAATCATGTTTTCTATTATTTCTGAGAATTTTAGACAGTTTAGTGAAGTTATGGTCGAGATGTGAATTTTTATGTCTTAAGGCCTCCCCTACCAGACCCTCTTTGAAGACCTCTGGTGAACCGAGTTGCTCAAAACTTTTTTTATTTTTTTTTTGCTAGTTTTGTAGTACAATACAAGAGCTATAAGAAAAGTTTCACTTGAAAGTTATTTGAGGCCATTTAGTGGTCATAAAGATCAACAAACTTAAAAATGACAAAAAATTGAAAATTTGGACTTTTGACCACACTTTTGAAGCACTAAATGACATTTTTACAAAAAATGAATGCAATGTTTTTTAAAGGTCTTTTAATAAGCTACAATAATCTTAAATTTTTAGAATTTTTAAGATCGAACTGGAAGCACAGAAGGTCAATATGTTCAAAAAATGGCGATTTTTTGGACTTTTTCGAAATTTTGACTATCCAAATAAAACTTTTTTATATTTTTAGTATTTTTCCATAAAAATTAATGTAATTATTGAGCGAATAAAAAAAAGTTTGAGAAATTTTATTCAAACAGTGAGACACACGATTTTTTTGAAAATCACTGATATTTCATACACATTTTGGGCCCATATGGGTGCCTATATGGACGAAAAAAAAATTTGTGTACATTTTTGTACATGTTCTATCAACCCCATTAAGAATTCATCAAAAGAAAAAAAAATTGAAAATTTTTCAAAATTTAGAGCTCTGAGAGCTCTGCCAACTCTGTATATATATATATATATATATATATATATATATATATTGACAATATAAGATGGAATTCTTATATGTTGTCTTATTATTGAATAACTTCTCCTACTTGAACTTAGTAATCTTTTTGAAATATTCAGTTTTTCTACGAATAAAGCTGCTCAAATCCACAATATCATGCCAACTTCACATCATCAACTGAATTGCATCATCATGGAATATAAATAATGAATTTAATTATTCATAGGTACGAAAGGGTTGTAATTCACTCTTTCAAGACTCTTATTTGTATAATATAATGTCAACCCAGACATTACGCACATTCTTTCCTTCTCCTCTTCATCGAAACGATAAAGATAGACAAGGAAGGAAAAAAAAGATTTTCATCATTGCGTGTTTAGGTATTAAGTGCCATGAGAAAATTGGCTCAATCGAACAATTTGTTAACTGTAAATTGTAGATAAACCATCAATATTACATTATTTATGACCTTAATATATCTGACGTCAGTGAGGCACAAAAGAGGAAACTAATGATCGTTCATAAATTTTATTGATTAACTTTATCACAAATTACTTTCGACATGTCATTGACTTTCTCTTGAATTTGCTGTTGTCTTGCTGTAATGTAATGAAGTTGTAATTATAATGAATTTTTGGCTTTAATGCAATTTCCTTGCAAATTGAATGCTCATCTATGAAATATTGATGGTAATGGGAAAAAGGCAGTGGCGTAGCTGGGGGGAGGGATGGGGTTTTCTAGAGGGGCTAGAGATTTTCTTGAAAAAAAAACGAAAAATCACCCCCTCCCCCCCCCTAAAAAAAAATCATACAAATAATTAAATTTTTACCTCCCCTTAAAATTCCTGGCAATGCCATTTGAAAGAGAATTCGTGGATGTATTGGGTCAAAACATCCTACTGACTATTTATTTAAGGACCTTCCTAATACACTCTTAACAAATTACTCTCTAACTCATTGTATGAAAAATTACAAGAATTTGGATGTAACATGATACTGAGACATTAAGCTTCCGTAGTTATAATTAAAATAGCCTGGAGCCATGCTATACAATTCAGATATAATAAAACACAAGTTTACATAATCAAATTAAGATTTTTCGGTCTATGTTATGTCCGATGGCAATACATCAGATCCTTTTTTAGAAATAACCACTGAATATTTTATTAGACTCCAAAAAAATGTCTCTAAAAATGTTTTAAATTTCATTTTTCAATTCCTACATTCTTCTGACGTCTTAAGGAAAATTGCGTGCATACCTTTATACCGACAACTCAATTATTATCGTTATAAAGCTGACAAGCGATTAATTTTCGAATTTAATGTTGCTAGGGTGTGAAGGTGAATAAAATATGCAAGCTAAGGTACTTAAGCTTTCTAAATGTCTGCCGTCTTTGATGTTAAATGACTTCTGATGGAATCCAATAAAGTCACCGAGTAAAATTAGATATGCTGGCAACATCTGCTACAATGGACTTTAATTAGTAATTTCAAAAATCAAATTTCCATATTCAACTATTTTCATCACTTCCATTACTGGATGATTGTGATTAGATCATTTTCAATTTAATTGAGTTGAAATAATTTGCATTGTATGCTGTTTCCATTTCATCGCTCGCAATTTATGCTTTTAATGATGATTGCATTCTACTTCCATACATACATTTATCTTTTATTACTGATTACATAGATTTGCCATAAATTTTGCAAACCTTAATGAATTGTATATCAATATCGGACGCTTTATCAAGTGACGTATAAGAGTGTGTGACGTTTGTATGACAACGGTTAAACGTGACTTTTTGTTTAGCTTACTCACAAGCCTCCTTCTTTGCTGGTTAATTATCACCTAGAGCTTAGAAAATTAAAAAAGTTGTTTGAGAATTTTTGGGCAGTTTTTTCTAGAATGACTGCATAATTTTCAATATTCTCTTCCTATTTGTATTTCGAAATGCACTTAACCTACAATCTTCAATATTTAGAATTCAATTTATATCTCAGCAATTAAAGCAATGATTTATTGATTAACAGCATTTAAAATTCAGGATTCGAACATTTTCATAATTTTCTACATGCATGTTGTTTACATTTTGTGAATCTATTCTAGTATCAACAGCACAAGGTCAACAACCCTATTAAAAAAATTTATTAAATATTTGCACAACGTGTCAAGAAGTTATTTTTAAACATTTTTTAATACAATAAATAAAGCGCTTTAATTTACACGACTTTAATTAAGTTTTTTCATCAACTTTTTCTTTTGTATTTCTTATTTTTTCGGAATTAGTGTATAACGTATCGATAATAAAAAAGAAGACTTTAATGAATTTATTGCTATTGATACGCGACAGACAGGGCTTCCGTCAACCCATCATCATCTTCTCTCTTCGCTCAAAAAAAAACATTGTTAATTAAAACTTATTTCGAATCGAGAATTCATTTCATAACTCTCAGCCTTAACGACAATATATTATTTTCTTTCCTCATTCGATACCAAATACACGAGTCTTCTCGATTTTAGGGGGAACAAAAAAAATCGCACACAATTTTAAAAAAGAATTTTTTTTTATTTTAAAGTAATACGTAGATACGATAAGAGAATTGGAAAAAAAATAATAATCAACTCAGGTGGAAATAGCACATACATTTTTAGTATTCAGAAATATATCGAGCAATAAACATTCCGAAACCTTCTTTTTTCCTCCGCTTGTGTTTTTTTTCCTACAAACTTGGAATAAGAAGAGCGAAAAATATTTTTTGAGAATCTTTGGTGCTTCATTCGTTTTTTTTTTGCATATTTGTGAGAATAGAGATTTCCATATGAGTGAATACAGAAGCATGAAAATATCATCCACATATATGTGAGATGTCAATAAAAATTAAAATGAATTAAGAGCAATTTAATATGCTCAGTTCTTTTTGTTCAGTGTAGTAAATGAAAAATAAATTACGCAACTTGAGAGCTTCGACGTAAATCGTTTAGGGGGGAATATATACATATATTTAATATTAGTGAGCTAGTGTTTACATAAATTGCACATTATAGACTGCTAAAAATAGATGATCCCTAATTTAAACAGCAATAAAAGGCGCTAAGTGAAAAATATTTCCAGCTTTCTTTCTTTTTTTTTGAAAAAAAGAAAAAAATTTCTTTCTGTTAAGCACAAATGAAAATCATTTTAAGGCTTAAACGTGAGTGAGTAGACGTTCAATTCTTATTTCCCCAATAAATTTTGGTGAGATATTGCCTTAAGTCAAGTGTCCATGTGCCATTACATGTGAAGGATTATACTGTGTTTGTGTGGATATCATATAACTTTATCTTATACTGTGTTTAATGGAAAACAATCAAAAATAGCTGATTGTTCAATAAAAATAACCTAAACGATTCGAGGATTATCGAACAATAAAAAAAAACTAGTGTGAAAATTATCGATGTAGTTATCTTTGACGCATTTCTGAAGAGGATTTTTCAAGTGGATAGCAATTTAAGTTAGTGATCTTAAGTTTCAAATGTTTTATGAAATTCAAAGTGCTTCTGGTTGTAGTTGTAAAGTTTTCGGTTAGAATTTTCTCGTATTGAAACTTCGGATTTGAAATTAAGATTCCTGTAACTTGAAATGAAGATGCTAAAGACTGAAATCAATTGTTTTTAAGTGAATAAAGAGTTTAACATGAAATTTAATCCATAAAACAGACTAAAAAGTTAGAAATTTGAAAGCTTTTCAAAAAAATATTGTTTTGTTTACATTTTTTTCCAAAATGGCGCTTGTCAAAAACAAAACAAAAAATAATTTATTTTGATTAAAAATGATAAAAATATGTTAGTTATAGGAGCTTAATTTAACTTTAACCACTTTATTTTAGTTTTAAAGATCAAAAATTTATGTTTAAAGAATTTATAGAGCAACCCAAAGTGAACTTAATTGCTTCTTCTAAAACTATGCTAGAAATAATAAATTCATTCTCCATCATACTAGAAAGTGAATAAGAAGTCTCATTCAATGTTATGCTGTAAGACATTGGATAGAAGCAAAAAAAAAAAATTGTATGTTTTGTGATGAGAAAAGTTTCAGATGATGAAACGGAAGGGAAAATCAATAATAAGCTTAGTGAATGTCTGTATATTTCAGTGATTTTACTTTGATGCCAAGACAATGAATTGAAATATCCTATTGACATCTATTTATCAAGATATTGTGCGCTACGTGCATCATAATATAAAAAGAAAACACAAAGCATTAGCAAGAAAAAAAAGTAAATAAATTTATTTAAAAAAATAAATAAATAAAGACGGAAAGAAAATTTAATTAATTTTTATTGAGAATAAAGTCGGCTTTTAGATAATCGCTACCGACAGAATCTCTTCTTTTTATTGTGAATTATGGAAAGCATCTTCGACAGTGTAAAATTTAAACAATGTGATGATATGAGTTAATCTAATTAAGACGCAAAAATTACTGAAGTGAATATCGACTAAAAATAGATTTTTTTTTTCAAATAAAATAATCCATTAGCAGATTAACAACTCTCGCCTTATCGTGACTGGTGATAATTGAAGAAATCGTCACAAGTTTATTTATTGCCTCTTTTTCAATAATAATAAAATTACATCAAGTGTACGAAATCAAACATGTGAGTGAAGTGGAATTTAGTCAGTTTTTTCTTCACTTCTATTAAATTAAGAATTTAGCCACTAAAACGCATTTTGTGTGCTTGAATGATAAAAATAATGGACATGCTAACAAATTTGCTAAAAAAATCAACTCCTATGACGCCAAACAATATTGTGTGAATTTTTTTAGAGGCACGTGCTGAAAGTCATGTTGAGATTTTTTTGTTCCTCACTTGGTTGTTTCTTTGTGAGTAAATAAAACTGATGTTCCTCCCCCTCTGAACATTTTGCGTAAAATTTTAAATTGTGTTAAAGTTTCATTTTCATTGACGTAAACATTTTAAGGATGTGATGAAAAATTATTATAAATAAACTGTTTAACTGTGAATCCAACACACATGCTAATTTTGCATGAAGAACTTTGACTCCAGATGAGTAAGTCAAAAGATTTTTTTTTTCTATTCGTTAAGAAAGCAAGTAGCTAGAGTTCAAGTGAATTTAATTGAGGAAGTTTACGTCAGGATTTCTGTAAATAATTGGCGCTTAAGAAATACGTAAATTGATGATTAATGAATGTGGATTTATATATATATATATATATATAGTGAGAAATTAGGTTATTTACAGCTAATAATGTGAACTAATTTCATTCATTTTAATTGGATTTGTAAATTGTTGGAAAATTTGTTGTTTTTATTATGAATTTCTGGAATTTTTTTAGGAAAATTTGTTGGGATACTCTCAGTTTAATTTTATAGTCAAGTTAACTAAGATCTATTTAGGTACGAATTTAGGTACGAAGGTACGAAGATAGGGAATTTGATAGGGAATATAGATTAGGGAATTTGGGTACGAAAAAAAATTCAAGGGGTATACAACTACGAATTGAAAGATTTGTTTACTTTTTTCTCAAAAATCTATCGAACCTTTAATTGAAGGCTCAATTAATCAATTTAGATCAAAACTCACCCTAATTTCCAATAAATAACGTATAAATGCAAAGTTATATGATATCCTCCCACAATCTATTGACACAAATACCGAAAATTTTTCCACCTAGACATTAAGCAGAAATTTTCAATTGAACCAGAAAAAAATAAGAAAATAAGAAAAAGAAAAATTCAAGACTAAATGAGAGCACATAAAGCTAAAAGGCAATAAAACTGAAATTAAATCCAATATTGAAAATGGATTTATTTTGAAGATAAAAAAATGCTGGTAAATTTCCCATTCACGAATAGACTGACAGCAAAAAGAACACCATTTATGGCCTTATTGTTCTCGGAAAACGAAGAAGAAGTGCAATAACGTAATCAATACGTAGTAGTTGGGCGAGAAGCAAAGAAAAAAAGTAATATTGAAGTGAAAAAAATATATAGCAGACCAAAGTGATAAGGACGGAGTGAAAAAAGAAAATCAAAATATTTATCATGGTTGATTCATGTTTCAAAGTATTTCGCAAGACAAAATGCCTTAACAGAACGCGTTGTGATAGTTACGATACGTATTATCTGAAAGAAGATAAATGTGCATGTGGTAATAATAATGGAGGTGCTAAAATTTCCAATATTAATAACAACAATGACAATAAAGTGGTAAATGACCTATCGAGTGAATTAATAATGAATGATATGGATCATCATGATTCGGAGGTTGTACTTCGACGTCATAATCGAAAATATCTACACTCAATATCGACAGTTAGTAATGACGCGATGTCTAGTGACGATGATGAGACACTTGACATTTTATATCCCTTACCACATGTGAATACTCACGAACGGTCACTCAATTGTACTGACGATACAAAGAGAATTGATAAAAATGGTATGATAAAAAAGCTTTCATTATTAATTACGACAATAGTGCCTATACAATATTTCATTTATTGATATCACAAACAATCAGATAAAAGTCCAACTCAAGATAACAATGAGAGTCGTTTGGTGAGGAGTGAATCCGGTTCATACTTGATCAAAAAGCTCTTTAAAGAAAAATATAAAAAGCGACAGGTGAATATGATTTTTATTTTATATTCTTCATTTTATTCTCACTCACTTCTAGTTCAATTTTTTATTGCGTTTTGTTTTGAAGTAAATGGGGTGATAACTGGAGATAACCGAAAAAAATTGAATGAAGTAAATGACGTTGTGTGACGAATTGTAAATTTTTTATCATGAAACGTGATCTGAGTTTGTATTTTTTTTTTCTTTTTACTTTTTGGACAAATGTCAGATGTCTTGGCGACACATCCTAAGTCGCATTTTAATTTTATTGCCATTTTTGAGGCTGTTGATCTCAGCAGACATAAAAATGAATAAAATTTCTACTTTTTGTTATTTCTTGGAAGTTTGTCTGATTTTTATGCAATCATATTTTATTTTTTTTATTAATAATAAATTATGGTAAGGTCTATGAACTTTTTGTTATGAGAATTTAATTGGATTTGCGGTGCTATGATTAAGGATTATGAAGTGAGTTATGTTTTCTTAAATGGTCGTGCAAGTTGATGTTTACTAGCATCATTTGGAAATAATTAATTGTTTTGAGGTTCAAATCATTTGAACCAGCATCAGTATTGATTTTCATGAATGATTGAGTTTCGAACTCGAATTTTGCTTCTGGGATGATCTTAATGCTTGAATTCTAATTTTTAATAATCTAGTTTTGATTTCTTGTTGCTCATAAACTCGAATCTTTTTTTTTGCACTTTAAAATTTGCGACTTCAAATTTTCTAGGAATCGAACCTTTGTTCTCATACCAATTCTATTCCATTGTCGAAATAACCCTTTAAAACTGTCAATGAGGCATTCTTGTCTAACTTTTGACCATTACAACCAATTCCGCAATGAACCTAATGTCTAAATTTTCTGTTCTTACAGCCATTTCCGAAGAAAAATATCAACCGCATTCTAACTTTAAAAAACCTTTTTATTAAACAAAATTATGAATCCTTACTTCTTTTTAAAGCAATTTATTTAAAGATCTAGAAACCATAAAAAAGCCTTCATTCACCAAAAAAAATTAATTATTTTTGCCTCAAAAGTTGATGAATGAAAGTTAATACTCGTCGTAATAAACGAGTTACTTAACTTAATTGTAAACTTTTTCAACCTTTCATCATTCAGTCGCAGTAATCTATGAAACAAAAAAAAAAACAACATTTAATTTAATTTCGTGCAGCAAAAAAAGCAAAATTATCAGAGAAAAAAGAACTTTTGCATGGCAAGCTAGCTCCTCCTGAAATACAGCAACAATGGAACAACAAAGCGTTCAGAATCTCATTCGTAAATTGAATTCACGCGAAAGACGTCGACTGAATGTGTATAATTTAATACCTGTTGATGCTATTGATCCTGCATGCTCGACACATGAGTTGATTGAAAATAAAGCAACACATTTATATCGCTATGGTTGCAGCAGCTTGCAAGATGCGAATATTGAAATTGAAAACAATAGTTTGAGACAAAAAAAGAATCCAATTTTCCACATCCAAGGTTTCAACATATTATCATCAGCTCGTTAATTTTCATTTACATAATTCTTTGCTGTTTTTCTCTTTCATTGATTTTTTTTTCTCTTTTCTCCTCGTCTATACTTACTGCCATCATTACCATCATAACATACATACGTAAAAATTTATGTACAATGTTTTCTTTATGTTCCATCTACGTAGAACAAATTCGAGCCGTATTGAAGATGAAGAAGAGAGAAAGGAGGAAAAGAAGAAGCATTTTCTCAAGTTTATTTAATGGAAGCTCATTTGATGAGCTCAATTTCATTTTCGAACCTATACTCGTGGTGTGTTTGTTGGAGGGTTGTTCATAAATGATGGGTATTGGTGTTTTAAAATATGTTAAATTATTTTTGCATTTAACGGTTTTTCAAAATTCAAAAATTTTATGAAAAATTCAAAGTCAATGATGAAAAATGAGGAAACTATTAAAAGATTTTAAATTTCATTTTACTAAAAACGGCCAACAAAATGTAAGGAATCAAATATGTAGGACATTTCTACAAGATAGCAGCTATCAAATGTATACAAATCATATATCTTTAACTGCTTTCTTTTAGAATATTTTTATTTCTAAAATTTTAACCCCAAAATTTTCAACCAAAATACTTTTCTCTTCCAAAAACAAACATCATTTCTGAACAATTCCATCCACTCTTTATTGAAACGTGAAGCAATGATAAAGATAGTGACATAACTATCGACATTATCGATTATTGGCATCAATAATGCTGAATATTTTATATCTTTATGGATCACATCTGACTTCTTTTTCTCTCTTATTTGTCTTTTCAGAAACTTCATGATGGAAAATATCCATATCTCATCCCACCAAATCCATCCGTACGAGCGTTGATAGTCTTCCACAAGGATGATCAAGTTAGTGATGCTGTATTGAGGTCTTGTGAACGCTTAAATTTAGAGATAACACGTGCAAAGAGTACAGATTCAGCATTAGAGCTGTTTCAAAGTCCCCTGAATGGCGGACATCATCTTGTGATAGTCGATGGGAGATGTAAAAACACTGATGTTGAGTCATTTGGGAGGTTTGTCATTTTTTATAGACAAATTAATTATCAATAATCGGATTAAAATTGAAATTTATTTCCTCGTGTAGATCATTGAGAAGTTCCAAGGGTAGTCAATATACGATTATGGTGTGTGTGGTTAAAAAGAGGTAAGAGACATTAAACACATTTAAATAATTCGATGTGTGCTGCTCGAGGGTAATGGGATAATGGCACCTGTTGATCTCCAAACATACCAATTCACATGAGAGAGCTTACAGTTAACGAATGATATACATTACTTCAATTAAACCACAGAATACTCATTGAGCCTACCTACATTGGAAGCTCTTCTTCCTTCTTTCATTTTGTATACAATAACATATGCTCGATGATATATCAATCAATTTATATCGATGATTTTATGTGCTTCATTGAGCGAAGGAAGAAAATTTATTTTTATTTATTTCATTATCCATCACCTTGCTTCATAATCAATTTTCTTAGCGTACATACTTTTCAAAATTTTATCGCTTCTTTTTTATTGACTAATTCAATTTTATAATGTTTACCCGATTAATTGTATTGCTTGAGGTTCAAGATTATTGGTGATTCAGTAGATAAGTTGTAAACATGGTTCCTTGTGAGATGAATTAGTTCAAATATTCTAGTATAGACACAACTTCTTAGTAAACACACGATCCCTATCTAGTTTGAACACATTTTATTAGCCGGGACACAAACCTTTTTATCGTATTAACTCTTTTAAAGCAAGGTTAAGAAACTAAAATCATTAAAAGATGTTAAATTAGTTAAAATCATTAGAAAAAAATATTTTTCAAAAATTCTTGCAATTTTGATTCTACAGCAAAGACACAAACCAATAATTTTAAAAATTCAATCTCTTCGTTAAATTTTCACATAAAATGCGCAATGAATAAACATTCTACTTAACTGATTTCCTTCTGTGAAGGTGTGTGCTTTTGAAATCATTTATTGCTCTTTTCCTTCTCGAGAAATTGATTTTTTTTTATTTTGGAAAGGTCATTTGACACATCGAGCGCACATGAAGCTTTATAAATTTAGAAATCATTGTATATGAATTTTTATTATATTTTTCAGTGTTTTCGAAAAGGACGATACGTCGATTCTGTCGTTGCTAGATGTAGGATATAATAGAGTAAGTCATATAGCAAACAATGCATCATCGAGATAAATTTTTTAAAAGCATTTTTTTTTCTTTTTTTTCGTGTTTATTTCCCACTTTCATTCATTCTTTAATGTTTGTATGTATTTGTGTCTACTCGCCTCTCCTACTCCTGATAACCATGATTCATACATATACAGTGTATAATTGAATCTCCACATGTATCAATATTAAGCTCTGAACTTCGACAAATTCAACATTCGCTCATTAGACCACAGAATGTTATCGCCACACAACAAGCTCTTTATGCTGCTCTTCATCGGGTGAAAGATACAGTTATAATAACAGATGATGCTTTAAGAATACAGTACATGAATAAGCAAGCTGAACGAATTTTGGGAATGAAAATTGTAAGCATATTAATGTCCATCAATATCCATTAAAGTATACAATATCATAATTTAATTTTTTTTTTTTGGTGACTTTATAGGATGAAGTAGTCGGACGACCATTGCATGATTTTATCAATTCAGACGCATCGGTGTTATTAAGTCAAACAAATAGACTGAGAGAGTTTGATGGAACGTTATCATTCACTCGTAAGCTTCAGGATCCAATTTTATTACATGTTCGAGCATATCCAGTTGCATGTTTAGGAAAATCAACAACTCATTTAATATTAAGTATACAAGCTAGCGGTAGTCACGAGATGGGACTTCCATCGATTCCACAAGCCAAAGAACCAAGAGGTTCACTTCATTCAATAAGACGCGGTAGTTTTGATATCCGTTCAATTGCATCCGATGGATTGAGACGAACGAGTTTAGCAAAATTATCGTCACTTCCATTGGAAGCTCCCATAACAAAAGTGTTGAGTTTATTAACACAAGTTCAGGAAAATTGTTCAGCTGATGAGGCTAGATTGCTGGATCGTGTTATGGACTTTTTGAAACGTGAAGGACTTTATAGTCCGCAAATTAAAGAGATAAGACCTGAAGATCCAGTTGCTACTGATCTCATTGGTGCTTTATTGACAGTAAGTTGACATACTTTCCAGCTATTACTCTGTGTCAAAATTGATGATAATGTACTTAATATTTATAGCAGGGTCCAACAAACGTTGTATCATCACGACGTAGCTCAAATGAATCTATAATTCGATCAGGAAGTAGACAGTCGAGTACAAGTGCAGCCGTTCCAAAAATAAAGATACCAACGCAAGTTTCTGAGCTGCTTGAATGCGCATTAGATTGGGATTTCGAGATATTCCGCCTCGAGGAACTGACGGAGAAACATCCATTAGTATATTTAGGAACAGAACTGTTTCGACGCTTTGATGTCTACAATACATTTAATTGTGATGAAATGACGTTCAGATCATGGCTCATTGTCATCGAGTCGCAATACCACAATACGAATACTTATCACAATAGTACTCATGCTGCAGATGTTATGCAGGTCTGTAAATATTTATTTGAAAAAAATGTGTTTAAAGTATGTGGAAACTGATGTTTGTGCTTGCTTGTTTTGATAAGTCTGCTTGAGGCAGTCATGAATGAACAAAGGCAATAAAAATTTTTGTGTAGATTTCCTGGATTTGTTTAAAAAATTCAAAATTTGAAAAACCGTTACAAATGCGTCTTGGCTAATTCCTTTATAAGTCCTCACAACTTTTAAGCTTATCTAAATTCCACAACACCCATGAATGACTTTATATCTTCCTTTTTATTTGCATATATATCCTCAATGTGAACATCAACACGACAGGCAACAGCATGTTATCTCCAACAATTAGCAAATCGTGACTTAAAAATTATGGATCGATTAGACGAGGCGACAGCATTAATAGCATCTGCTGCTCATGATGTGGATCATCCTGGGCGCTCATCCGCATATTTATGTAATTCTGACAATCAGTTGGCAATATTATACAATGATGTTTGTGTACTAGAGTCACATCATGCCGCCACCACATTTCGTTTAACATTATCTGATGAGAAAATCAACATATTTAAGAATCTAGATCGTGATATGTACAAGCTTGCTCGCTCAATCATTATTGACATGATTTTAGCTACTGAAATGACGAGGCATTTTGAGCATTTAGCGAAATTCGTAAGCGTATTTGGAAATGATGCTGAATCTAAAGATGTAAGTGTTCTAATAATTGCAGGGTGTGGTGAACTGTAATTTTGATATTTTTGTTCTTTTTGATTTTCGAAAATGGAAATTTCCGAATTTCAAAAATGAAATTTTTAAGAGTAAATTTTGAATTTTCGAACATAAAAATTTGACTTTCGAAATTTAAAAGCTCAATTTTCGAAAATTAAAATTTTATGTCTTAAAAAGAAAAAATTTAATATTTCGAAAGTCAAATTCAAAAATCTCAATTCATCCATTACACTCACCACCCCTGACCATAATATAAATGCCAGACTCATATTTGCTTAAAATTTTGAACCAAAATGCAGATGTTAATTAAAAAATATCCCTTAAAGCTTCCAAATGACGAAGATAATCAAATGCTGATCCGTCGAATGCTAATCAAATGTTCTGATGTCAGTAATCCAACAAGACCATTGAAATTCTGTGTCGAATGGGCTCGAAGGTAAATTTTATATTTTATTATTTTATAACATTGTATATTACATGCACACATGTGTCTATTCTCGTCTCTGTAAAGAGATGAAAAATCAATTTCATTTCATTGTCATCTAAAAATGCTGTCAAAAAATATTCAATTTACCTTTTTTTTCTCTCTTCTTCTCTCTAAATCTTTTCATTGTCAAAAATTTCCACATGCCATGGCAGAATTGCTGAGGAATATTTCATTCAAACCGACGACGAGAAGCGAAAAGGAATGCCAATTGTTATGCCGATGTTTGATAGGTATTATGATGTTTAAATATCTAATGAGATGTAATGTCTTTGTCTTTTTTGGTAAATGGGGGTACGATAACTTGATACTGATACATTTCTGACATGATTCAATGTGGTAGAATTGTTTTTACTTGATAGAAATTGTCAGTTTTTTGATTAGAACTGACAAGCTTGAGTTTGATTTTTTTTTCCTGGTTTTGATTGCACTTCGATCAATCATTTTATTTGAAAAATGTTTCCGAAAATTTTTAGGAATTGGAAAATTGATTTATATTTGTATAGCTTGTTGCAATTGGATATTGAAGTTTTGAAGGGGAAAAAAAATTATGAATGATGTAAATCTTAAATGAGATAAAGGGATTTCATTAGAATGGTAATCGAATTTCCAAAGAAAGCAGGATATATATTTAAGGTTAAGTCTCTTATTGATAGTAAATTTCGCAACAAAAGTCCTGCAAAAGGACACTCTATATTTCATAAAATTTGAATAAAATCTTGGAGGGTTTGATTTGGAAAATCAAATAAAATATGTAAAAACAGATAGCAGAGATCACAGCAAACTGTTCCCTGAAAACACAATCCCGATTTTGAGATTGCTAATATCACAAAAAAAGTTCAAAAATAAAGCTACACTTATGACATCCATCAAAAACTTGGATTTTTAGACCTTTTAAAATCCCCAAAATGTTCATTAAAAATATTTATTGTTTAAAACTGTCACACAGTCTCAGACCAATCTCCCCCCCCCTAAAAATCGGACATCATAAGTGAACGACCCCTAACAGGGATGAATTTCGATTCATATTTATTTGTTGATGAATTTAATTGAATTTAAGTAAGAAGTTGAAGTTTAATAATTCTTTTAATGATGGATTAACAAATGGATTTTGACAAAATTAGATTTTAGATTAGAGTTGAAGGATAAAGAATTTTTTAGGTTAGAATTCTTTGTTTCGAACTTTTTATTTTAAAAAATTGAACGATATTCTAAACGATTTGATTTTGACTAAATCATGAATTCCGAATGATTTATTAGATACAATCAAACCAATTACAGCCATTTAATTAGTTTTTAAAAGTCTTAAATAAGTTAATTTTTTTAAATTTCAATTTTCTGAACTATTGAAAGTTTCTAAACATACTCATTGAACTAAAAGTGCTAGAATATACCTATCAACAGACCTAGCCTAGTAGAAAATCTAAAAATATGCTTTTGCGTCACTCACAATCTCCCAACTCCAGAAATGTGACTAAGCATAAAAATTTTGAAAGAATTTAATCCATCATACAGAAAATACAAAACAGGAATACATTTTATCATGATTCCTATTAAATACATCAAAGTTGACTTAATTCCACCACAAGATAACATTCAGTATTAAAAATGCTGCGTCATTTACTTCCATCAAGTTATTTACCCCCCCAATTATATCTTCTTATTTCGAAAAGGATGTGTAACTATATACTAATCTATATATGCATGACTATCTCACATTACATTCTCATTTCCTTACAGAGCAACTTGTTCCATATCTAAAAGTCAAATCGGCTTTATAGAATTCATTATTCAAGACATGATGAATGCGTGGGATGGCTTTATCGATATGCCAGAGCTTGTGCAATACATGCAATATAATTATACTCAATGGAAGCTATTTGAGGAGCAGGGCATCAATACATTGAACGATATTAAGCGTAAGCAAATGTCGATTACAAATGCAAATCTATCGAGTATGAAACTGGATGAGATGATGTGAAAATTAATTGAAAAGTTGTGGAATTGAAAGAAGTAATAAAGACTTTTTGTGCTATTTTCTAATTAATATTTCCTTCCATGTGCCAATTAGTTCTTCTTTATAGTGCCGGTCATATCCTTCTATTGAACTCGCAAATGAGAGAAAGAACTTCAATAAAAATGTCGATGTTAATGCAAATAAAATGAACAAAAAAAACCAATTTAAAAAAAAATGTGAAAAATATCTTAAATAAATAATTAAAGCATGGATGTTTTAACAAAAAAATAATTACGAGAAAAAAGGCACATAAAAATATATATTGTCGATCTTGATGGAAATGAAAAGAATTATAAGCTTTAAAACTCACGAAAAAAAAATAATTATTTGAAATTTTTCTGTTGAATTGAAAAACAAAAATATTTTAGTTAATAGAAAATTTAATTTTCTTCTTTTTCTAGTCGATCAAATGCTAGCAAAAAAAAAAAATACAATAAAAAAATTTATAACGTATAATAAATATTAGTGAAAATACAGAAAAGTTTTAGATAAATTGAAGAAATAGTTGTGAATATTTATGTTGTAATCAGCAACAATAATTTGGAAGAATTATTAAACAAAAAAGTGTGTGAAATTTATGAATGGTTGAATAAGGATCATTAGAGTGGTTAAATGTAGCTAAATGAATTAATTTTTTTTAATGGTTGTGTTACTGATTGAGGAAAAGTAAAGAATGAAAAATGTAAATTTTTACAAAAATTTCAAAAACTTGATTTTAAAGAATTTGAAAAAATTTTAAAAACTTGATTTTAAAGAATTTAAAAAATTTTAAAATTTTCAAAAGCTTGATTTTGATGAATTTTGTTTAAGAAAGATTTGAAAGTTCTTTTAAAAAGTTCTCAAGATTTTGAAAAAATTGATAATAATTTTCAAAATTTGTGAAGCTATCCAAAAATTTACAAATTGTGGAAAATTAAAAAAAATTCAAATTTATGAAAATTTGTGATTTTTTTTTTGAAGGATCAAAATTTATGAATTTTTATCAAAAGTTTCAACATTTATGAAAGTTATCCAAAATTAGTGGAAAATTTCAAAATTAAGCTTTAAATTCAAATTTATATTCTTCATAATTTATTTTTATAAAACAACCAAAAAAGCTATTAATAATAAATTTTTCAATAACTATATGCCAAGATCAGTAATACATGAACCATGAACAGGAAAATGCGGTAAAGAAGAAACTTTCATCGATTATGAATTTTTTTAAAATTAAAAAGTTTTTCACTTTTCACTTTCACAAATTCCCACTAAGATCCATAAAGGAAAATAAATAAACTTTTGAAAAAATTTATAATCGGCTAAAAAACTTTCCTATTTTCCATTGTGATTAAAATTGTTGATGTAAATGAAAATTATGAAAAAGAAAACTTTAAATTGAAAAATCATTGAGAAAATTGGTGACTAAAGAATACTTTTGAGAAGTTCAATTTCATTGCAAAATTTGTTTGAAAATAAAATTTTTAAAATTTAAATTTTACTATTAATATTTAATTTAATTACAGTTTTTTAAAATTTTATTTTGTTTTTCTGCTTCATAAATTTGAATTCAAATTTTAATTTAAAAAAAACTCATTTAAAATTTTTTAATTCAAAAATATGATTTTAAATTTTAAAAAATGAAAATTTAATGTTTTATTTCAAAAGTTTTAATGTAAATTTCAAAAATTTCAAAACTTATTTTGTTTTTTTAAATTCAAAAATTTGAGAAATTAACTTCTTAAAACTCAAATTTAAGTTTTTAAAATTCAGAATTTAATTTTTAAAATTTCAAAAAATAATTCTAAAATTTCAAAATTAAAAGAAAAGCTTTAGTCACCAGAAGAAGAAAACGCCAGGAATAAAATTGTAATTAATAAAATTGTACGCATCAGAACTAGACTGAATTTAATTATTAGTCTTCTTCCTCTCCGTCACCTCAACTATTTGAGGCCATCTTTCACTTTAAAATTTATTTTAAAACAATAATAAATAAAATAAATAGCAAAACAAACAAAAGTAATATGAATGTTTTTCGTGCTCATAACAAAATGCTTATAACTTAATACAATACACACAAACAAGAGGTAATACATATGAAATTATTAATTATTGAAAAATAATATAAAATGTAAAAATTTGTAGCACAAATTTACTGAGAGAGAAAACTTTTGAAAAGCATTTGAATTTCTTCTTTTTTTAAATTTCTTTTGTCTTCTTGTTGAAACTCTTGAATTGTTTAACAAATAATTAATTGACTAATTAATGGGAAAAAGAATGATTCATTATATTTAACGTATTTAATTTTATTTATTAAGGAAAAAAAATCTTTTCTTTTTTGAGATATATAAGATGTATGCTGGTCCATACAAAAATCATTGGTAGAAAAAAAAGAAAAAATCTTAAAAATTATTAAATTAAATTTAAAAGATAATATTATTAGATGAAAGCACACAAACACACTTATTTAGGAAGTGAATGAATATAGGTGAATTAAAATAAAGACATAAGTGAAATGGAAATTAACGTTTTGGGGATATGAGAATTTGATTGAAGGTTGTCGACACAAACTGCTCAAATTTATTTAATTTATTCAAAAACTGAAAATTTTTGTATGTTAGGTTTTGGAATTAATGCTTGTAAGTTTTTTTTATTTTGCGAAAAGGATTAAAATTTTTTTCTTAAACTTTAAGTATTTAAAAAGTTGACAATTTCAGTAAAAGATTTAGAGAACAAGCACGTGGAAATATAATTGAGAAAGTTTTGTTAATATTACTAAAGCTTTTAAGAAAAAAAGAAATATCAAGTCTAACCTAGAAAATTTTCATTAAAAAAATAAATATTTTTTTTTGATAATCAAAATTTCTTACTGAATTTTGAACATTTAAAATTTTTCAAAATTTGTCAGATTTAAAATTTTTAAAATTTAAGTTTTATTTAAGTTTTCTTAAATTTTGAAATTTTACGAAATTAAAAAAAATTTTCAAATTTTAAGAAATTTAAAACTTTCAAATTTTAAGAAATTTAAAACTTTCAAATTTTACGAAATATAAAAAAATTTCAAAATTTAAGAAATTTAATATTTTCAAATTTTATGAAAATCAAAATTTTTATATTTTTAAAAATCAAAATTTTCAAATTTTATTATATTTAAAATTTTCAAATTTTATGAAATTAAAAATTTTCAAATTTAAGAAATTTAAAATTTTCAAATTTTAAGAAATTTAAAATTTTCAAATTTTAAGAAATTTAAAATTTTCAAATTTTAAGAAATTTAAAACTTTCAAATTTTAAGAAATTTAAAATTTTCAAATTTCTTAAAATTTAAAACTTTTAAACTTTAAGAAATTTGAAATTTTTAAAAAAAAACTTTCAAATTTTAAGAAATTTAAAACTTTCAAACTTCAGGAAATTTTAAATTTTTAAATTTTAAGAAATTCGAAATTTTATCAATTTAAAAAGTATTTGAATTATTTGAGCATAACCAAAAATTTTTAAAGTTTTTGAATAAAATCTGAGGAAAACACAAATTTACACAAAATAAAATTTACAAATAAAAGTTTCAACAAACTTCAATTAAAGATTCATAAAATCCAATTTAAAGAAAAAATGTTATAAATATCTAGTGAAAAAAAAAATCGGAACATATTATGAATGTATTATGGAATTAACAATAATATTTATATTAATGTTAAACAAACAAAAAAAAAGCATAAAAATTTAAATTATATTTGACGAGAATCCTATTTAATCAATATTTAAAATAAGAAAAAAAAAAAGTTTTGAAGGAGTAGACAAAATGCAGAAACATAAAAAATTTTTTGATGATCTTTGCAGCGCGAAGAATCTTTTTATTAAAATAAAATCTATCATCTGCCATACTTCTAAATAATATTTATCACATCTTGTCCTCTTCTTCCTTTCCTATTGATAGGAAAATCTATGCACATTTTCTACTCTTTCAACTAGTTCAAATAATAATAATAAATAAAATAAAATAAATTAAAAATGAAACAACTTTTTTTCTTGATGAAAAATCTAACAACAAGATACTTTTTGAGAATATATGTTTTATGAACTGAATGAAAAAAAAAAAAAAATCTTTGAATAAAAATGATGAAATATTTGTATGTGAAAAATTTTAATTGAATTTTTGTTGTTCGACTGACGAATATTTCAGGAATGTCGCTTTATTAATTTTCAGGAAGGTTTCCGAGGCCGTGGATGGTGAATATTTTATTTTCTTTTTATTTTAATATATTCTCACATTTTGTTGGAATTTCATGAGTAATTTAATTATTTTTACTTCTCAGAACCCCTATAAATATCTTCAATATACATTATTAAAAAATGTGTTTATATTTTTTTCAGGGTACTTTCAAGGTGACACACTGTGCTTTTTTTAAGGTTTAGTTTATGAAATTCGTGGTTTTTAAATTTAATTTATCTAAAAGTTCAAAAATTCATAAAAAAGTCAGATAAATTTGAAACCTTACAATTGTTCTAAAAACTGTTGAATGGTTTTATTACAGAAGTTGACTTTTATATTGTTTTATTGAAATTTTGTTGAAGGTATAATTTTAGGATAAAGTTGGTTGTTGTATGGTTTTAATAAAACATTGACATTTGTACTGTTCTAAACAAAAGTTAACTGATTTATGTTTCTTGAAAACTTTGTATGACGTTTGTATGATTTTATTTGTAGTTCGAAGTTGCAATATAAGCATCCGTAAGCAGGTCAGAACCATACAATTCCTTGATAATTTGTAGGATTTTTTGCTAATAAAATCTTACAAATTCAGACAAAACCTTACAAATTATCAAGGAATTGTACGGTTCTCACCTGTTGACAGGTGTCTGTATTGCAAATAACTCTGTAATGAAATTTGCCAAATATGTCTGTTTATAAAATTTTAAAAAAGCTACAAAAATCACCTGTTATATGAATCTAACTAAAAAAAATTCAAAGTTTTCTTAAAAAAATTCCAAAATCAACTGTTTAAGCTCATTAATTAAGCTCAACATAATTAAAATTGCCAACAATAGTTCCAAAAAGCTTTCAATAATTTAATGAGACAGCTCTTTAATGACATAATCCATGCTCTATGATTAATCATTTTCAAACAGCTTTCATCAAATTTCAATGCGAAAAAGAAATAAAAATAAAATTAATGTGACTGAAAATCAGCTCAACAGACTCTAATTATGGATCATTTTGAAATTATTTAACAAATTATTCTCTATGTTTAATGTAAGCACACGTTTCAACTGTATTTATAATAATAATAATAATTAAATGTGATGTGTTGTCTAAAATCTCAAAGTAAATACTAACAAATTGCATTATTTTTTTTTAAAAAAAATCCTTATTTTGTGTGTGCTATAGTCAATTTCATATGTGTCATATATGGGTGATGGAAAAAAACTTTTCAGATGGATGATATTACATTCGTAAAATTGGATTTTATCTTTTTTTTTTGGAACAAACTTTGTCGTAAATTGAATAAAGCTTATGAATTTTTCATGGTCGAAAAAAAAGCCATAACTGTAATTAAATTTAAATCGTTTGGCTAATAAAGTTATTTTTTTTTTTTGTGGACGTAACCCAAGCAAAAATTGATTATTTTGACAATATTTGATGATCTTGACGTTTATGATGCTTTTAAGAATGTCTAATAGAAAGTAATGGATGACAATCGATAATTTTGAAGAGTTATGCCAACTCATAAATGAACATAAAATGTATTAAAAAGAATAAAGCACATAAATAGGTTTATTATCCATTATCAATAATCCATAATGTACATAAAGCAACAGCTCGCGATTTTCATTTGAAAATGATTTAATGAGATTTTTAAGCATCATTAACATGCACTCGTGAAAAGTTGCTTAAAAATAACTTTTTAAAATTTATTTTTGAAAATTTTTAATCAACTTAAAAAAACTTTAATTTTTTTAAATTTTAAATTTTTTTAGCAAATTTAATTAAAATTTCAAAGGGGTCGCAATGTTAAAAATTCGCCAACTTAGATGAAAATTTGACTGGCAACAAAAATTTTTGATTTCAAAAAAATTTTGTATGAAAAGTGAGAAAGTGTGCCGTGATGAGAGAAAAATCAAAAAATGTGTAATGATTTTTTGTCTCTTTTATCTACAATATCAAGCTTTTAAACGACAGTTGGAATAAGCCTGATCACAGAAATGGCTTTATTTCCAAAAAATATTGTTTAAAACCTTTGAAAAATCAAATTTAATTTTGACTCATGGCACACTTTCTAACTTTCCATACAAAATTTTTTTAAAATGAAAAATTTTTGTTGCCAGTCAAATTTTAATCCAAGTTGGCGAATTTTTAACATTGCGACCTCTTTGTAAAATTTTAAATTTTCTTTTAAACTTTAATTTTAAGCGCATTTTCCTCTTGAGAATTTTTTTAGAATATTTAAAAAAAAAATTAAAAGTTTAATTGGATCATTAATCCAAACTTAAGAAATTTTCAAAAATCAAATATAAAAATAAAAAAAACCTAGGCCTGGAAACTCCTAAATGTATTCCAAAATTGTTGAAAGTATTCCAAGTATGCTTTCTCGATTTCCCGGTCCCGACACATTTTCGGCATCGGGAACCTAATTCCAAGTATTCTGAAATTGTATGAAATGTATTCCGTTTTGTATGGAAATGATTCCAGAATCATAGAAATATTTTCTTGTGAAGTATAAAGATTTCATACAAAATTTATAAAAGAATTTAAAAAGATTCCGAAGTATTCCATTTTTGTTTGAAAGTATTTCAGATATTCCAAATGATTCCAAATTTGTATGAAGTATTCTGGAATCATTTAGAGTTTCAAGGCCTGAAAAAAAAAACAAAATTTCAAACTTTAAAATCCAAAAACTTCTTTAAACTTCCTCAAAAACAAATTTTTCAAGATTTTATTCCTTAATTTAGATTTTTACCAAGAGTTTAAAGACTACGGAACATAATTGATTAATTTTTAATGAAAAGTTCTGACATGAATTCAATGATTAGCCAGAAGCATTAACTTAAAGTACATAAAAGGATGGATGTTTTAACAGGAATTGGCACACAATGGATATACAGTAACAGATCTATCGCCTCAGAGGAAATTGGTCCATATCAATTTTTTATTCCATCAAACATTTTTATCTTTTATCCTGTTTTATCTGCTCATTAAAAAATTATTAAAGCTTTTTTTTATAAAGGAACTGATTTTTAATCCATCATTCATCACTGTCATAATCATCAGAATTGTTGGACTCATTACGTTCATCATCAAAGTTCAAATGAAGTAAAGGAGCTTTAATTTTATACTTTTTAATTTCTTCCTTCCAAAGTAGTGGATCCAAAGACATAACAGTTTGAACAGTGGACCTATTCTCTTCCTGACCTCTTGATGATGCACTTTTAAGCACGACATGTGGTTCCTGATTAATTCTTGCTAATCCCATAATTCCATCTCGAATCAAAAATGAAAGTTGGAATGCATAATCGACAGTTGTCATGAAATTGTGAGGATCTATAATTAGCTCATAATATGGAATGCTTGTCTTCTTTCGTTCCTTACAGATTCTCTCGATTTCAAGTCTCATTAAATTAATCTTTTCAGCTCCTTTATCAACTTTAACAATTTGTGTGATATTCTCGGGTGCCTTTTTAATACCTAATTGAGTTTTTGATTGACGTTCGCGCTTAACTTTTTGTGTTTTGGTCTCATTAAGTCCATTAGATTCAAATGAGAATGTTCCAAGCATTGACAATTGGAACTGAGCAGTTCGACAGCATTCAACAGAAATTTCAAGTAATTTATCATCTTGGTTGCTAGAAATTAGATCCAGAATTGCTGCTACATATTCATCTTCATGAAAATTATTATCTGCCATCTTTTCAGCTGTGCTTCCCATTAAATCATGTCCCATTTTAATAATTGCAGCATCCATTAAATAATCTGCTGTATGTTCGATTTTTCCTTCTTGTGCATAGTCTGTTGATACTGTCTCACAGACATTAATCAGTTCCATAATGTTATTAAAGCTGTCCAAAACATTTTGATTTTCAAGAGTTTCGCCTGGATTTTAAAAACATTTTTTGATTTTCACAATTTTGAACAATTTACAGCATTTACTTACCAATCTTTGCTCCCTTCTCAATCAGCTCTTTGTATTTGAGCTTACGATTAACTTTTTGTGCATTACTACTGCTTGCAGCCATGTTAAATGAGTTAATTAATGTATTTAAGATTTATTTTGATTTGTTTAATATTTTTTACCGCAATTTTTGTTTGATTTTATTTACAAAATTTCAAATTAATTTTGATCGTTAAACTTTTCAAATTTTTTAATGACAGTTAGGTTTTATTAGCGATTATATGAGTTTTATAATAAATACAAGTATAATTCAATGAATAGCAGGAATGAAATGCTCATAAAATGATTTAGTAAAATCGACCATTAAATCAAGCATAGCTGGAGGAACTGATTCGGTTCCTTGACCACCTTCAATATTCCCTTCTTTTGTGAATTTCATAAAACTAGCTAGTGTCGTTTCCGGTGGCAAAACTGCACCATCTTCGATTATCGAACAATCCTTAATTACACATCGTCGTCCCTAGAATACAATAAATAAGATCCAGTAAGCAAAAAATTGTCAATTTGGTTTGAACTTAAAATTTGACTTACAATAACGACATTCTTTCCAATATAGACATAAGATCCAATTGATGCAGCTGAGATTACGGAATTTTCTCCAATATAGACATGATCACCAATATGTAATGGGAAGAAAGCAACTCCTTTGCTAAATTGCTTAAACGGCGGACGAATTACTGCATTTTTGGATATGATACAATATCGTCCAGTTCTAACATTTGCTAAATCTCCTCGAATTATAGCTCCTTTATCGACAATCACCTTTCCGTGAAGCACAATATTCTGACTGCCACAAAGTACCGTTTGTCGATTTACCTAAAAAGAAATGTTTGATGATTCATGATTTAATTTTATGAATTTTAATGATTTTACCTTATTTCCAGATGCTGTTTCTACAAATTCATCTTTATTATAGTACGTATCACAGATCTCCATTGTTTAATAATTGTATTACTGTCAATAAATGCTTTAATTCAGTAAATTAAAGAGTTTTCTGAAAATTGGAAAAATGTAAACAAAATTGAACGATTTTTGAACTTCCACGCTCTTAAAATTTCAATATTTCAAATTTTATTTAACCGTTAATTTCAAATATATAAAAAATCCAATTTAATTTCTCATTTTCTTCTTTTTAAATGGAAATTTAGACTTTCCAAATGAATTTTTCCTTTTAAAACCACCAGCTGTGTTGTGACGTTTCTCTTCCCAATCAAGTTGTGCTTGTGACGATTTATCCTTATTGAATATTTCACCTAAAGTTCCATGTTTTGATGAATTCTTCTCAATCATTTCCGAAAAGTCATCTACAGCCACAAACAAATTATTCATGCCTTTCTCTTCCTTCTTGGATTTATTCTTTGAGACTTTTTTGCTTGATTTTACAGGCAATTCGTCCATATCATCATCGTCAGAACCATCTGAAGGCTCATCCATTTCCTCATCAATTGATTGATCAGTTCCACTTTCGTCTTCTAAATCTGTATCATTGGCACTGTCCATTTCACTTCCATCTTCATCATCATCAATGTCATCTTCCCAATTATCCTCTTCTTCCTCTTCATCATCATCTTTTGGCTTTTTCTTGCCTAGAAATTAATTTTAAAAAACCGTTAAAATTTCGAAAAAAAATTTAAATTAATTGTAACCGTTAAAAATTCAAATATTTTTTGACCGTTAATTTTTTAAAATTGACAAATCTCACCTTTAACTTCTTTCTTGGTATTTTCATTCTGAATTTCCGACAAATAATCAAAATCTTCTTCACTCTTGTCATAATCAGCCTTAGCACCCAATGTATCAAGATAACTGTCAAATTCATCATCACTAATTGATTCAACATCACTTTCTTCATCTTTTTCAGCACTTAACTCAACATTCTTTTTCTTAATTTCTCGTTTACGTTGAATAAAATCAAATATAAATCGTTCATCTTCTGTGCATGCTTGTTCCGTTAGTGAATGAACTGACAATCCACGAGAACCTTTTGGCTTATAAGTATGATGAAATGCTGACTTTTCGTCTTTTGGATCAACTTTTTTAGGATTTTTAAATGCAAATCTTTCAAGGAAATGTGATAAGCTGAAATCTTTCAATGGATCTCCAAAATAATTAATTTTCTGACTTTTTAAGACATTTTCAACAAAAACTTGAACTGTTGGATGGAAAAATTTCGACATAAGAATCAATTCATAATAAAGTGTAAATTCAGCTCCACAATATGCAGCAGATCTCTTAAATGGATCATATTTTGTTGGATTTCTTATTTGACTTGTCGTCTCTTCCTTTTGTTTTGCTGAATTTTGTACATGAATCCATGACGATTGCACTTTTTCTGTCTCATGTTCAATCACTTTTCCATCAACTTCAACATCTTTATATTGTTCCTCTTCATCACTGTCCATTTCCTCGATTTTCTTAGCTACTTTATCATCTATTGTCTCTTCCTTAGTTGTGACTGTTTTAAGGTAAAAATTCTTTAATTCTGGCCTTGATTTTAACAATTTATTGATGACAATTAAAGCACCACATGCTTTAGCTGGATTAAATGATAATGCAACTTGTAATAATCGCTTAATAAATGCTTTACATCGTGGAACATTTGAATCTTGATGAATTGAACGTGAAATTATGTGAAAATACAGCGATGTAATTTTGTTACTAGCTGTATAAATTTCAGGATCCATCATTTTTCTATACAATGCATTATAAAATCTATCGTGATTTACATTCTGTGCCATGACTAATTGAAGAAGTAAACTAAGTGCTTGAAATGCAACTGATATATTTGACAAATAGATTAGACGATAAATTGTATTGACTACATCTGGTGTCGTTATTTCTATTTTATTTTTATCTTCATTAAAGTCATTGATGTTCTGAATGGCAATGCGAAGACAGTTGAGGATTGATTGCATGGTCTTTGAATTTATGTCGCCCTAAAATGGAATGAAGGTTTAAGTTAAATCTTGAGGTTTAAATTTTATTTAAAGAGATTAAAATTAAATCATGAGTTTAATCCTTGGATTAACACTAATCCACAAGATTTATTTTAAGCTTCAGTTTAATCCTAGGATTAATTTGGATTCAAACTTGAAAATAAATTTTTAAAATTTTTTATGACCGTTAATTTTTAAATATTTCAAAACCGTTAAATTCAAAATACCTAAATCTTAATTTTAAAGCAACTTACCTTCTCAATTTTGATCTTAAAAAAGCAGAAACAGATATCGATGAGTTTTTGACTCGACTTGACATCAGCAATTGGTGCAATTAATGATAAAAATCCAATTCCATAATGTTGAGCTAAATCATTGATATTTTTACGGAAAATTAGCTTTTCAGTTTCAAGAATCATAACATGAGCCATATTTGGATGAGTTAATAGAATTTGACGTAGATTGTATGTGCATTTTGATGCAATTTTTTTATCAGGATCACCAAACTTATTGACTAAAATTGTCAACAAATAAGCTTCTCGTTCTGGGCATGTTTTAAGGAGATTTGCAGCTGAAATTATTGCCTTAATCTTATTAATTTCCCTTCCATTTTGTAGTGATCCCTGAAGATTTTGTAGATACGTATTATAACGTCCTTTAAGCTCATTCTCAAAATACCAATGTGCATAAATGTCATTTCTTGTTGACTGATCGATTGTCATCTTTTTCAAATTCTTCCAATCATTTCCTCTTTGCTCTAAAGGAACTAACTTCCTATGTGATGGAAGTAGAAACTTGAATAGATTTGTTACAGGTTCCAAAATATCTGAGCTATTCTTATTGGAGAATTTAGTTAATGTAATTAACAAATCAAGTGATGACAAGTTTGGTATTGGATTTGACTGTACTAAAAGTGCACCGGCATTAGCTCTATCTTTTGATGTACCTTTTTTAAGTGCTGTCTGCAACCATTTTGCATCCGATGGATTTTCTAAAGTGAAATGATAATGAATTGACAGATCAAATAGCTTTAAATTGACAATTTAACTTACTTTTCTGTAATTTTTCGACCTCTTCTGTAAAACATTTCCTGCAATGTTCCTCAAATGTCTTAAATTCAGATTCCTTTATTTCCATCAATTCATCCGTATTATATTCTTCATATTGCTGATACCATTTTGTTCCTATGTCACTTTCAGTGCCATTAAATTTTTTAGACTTTTTAATTTTGTTATTTTGCTTTTCTTCATTATTTTCAATTGGTTTATCGACAACTTCACCATTTTCGCCAAAGAATATCTTCTTATTTGTCTTCTCTGTTGTAATTTTAAGTGGTTCTTTCTTATTCATCTTTATTTAATTAATATTAAATTTTTAATAAAAATTCTGTTTATTTCACGTGTGTTGAGTTTTAGAACATGTTCTAAAAAAGTTTTAAAATTTGTCAGTTAAGAGTTCAAAGCGCTTTTTGAAATTTGTTGAATTGAGCAATTTTGTTATTATTTTGTCAGTTTTGTCTGATTTATAAAGCAATAATTGAGATATTGAGATTGTAAAAGCAATCAAATTTATGCTTAACTCATCAAATAAATAAAATTTCTATAAAAACATGATTGAGACTGAATTTCCAACGAATATTTTTAATTTAAAATTTTTAAATTACAAAATTACGTTAAAAATTCAAAAATTGTTAAAGACGTTGTTCACTTCCAACACGTGTCCAAATGACTGTTACAATTTCAGACAATGCACTTTTCTCATCCTCATGTGCATTAAACAATGATTCTTCTTCTACTTACTTTTGTTTCCATAGAAAGCGATTTGTTTACAAAAATAATGTTTTATCGAAGTAGTTCTTGAAAATTCTATTAAAAATCATTAATTAGTTATTGACTTAAAGAATTCTATAGCTTAAAGGAAATGGATAAAGTTCAGCTATTATCTCACATTGAAAAGCCTTTAAATTACTCAATATTTGATGTAAAATGGGTACCAATATCAGCTAAATTCATCACAATTGGAACTAAGACGAATGGAAAGGGAATCATTGAGATTTATGAATTAGACTCGCCTAATGTTAAGCTTATTAAGGATATACATCAAGATACGCCTTTAAAATGTTGCAGCTTTAATTTGTCATCACACGGAGATCGTCATTTAGCACTTGGAGACTTTAATGGAAATTTAAAGATACTGTAAGTTACATCCATAAACCTTATGCTGGATCTTAATGATTCATTCAATTTCAGTGATCTTGAACGTCCAGAAGAGCCAATTTATGAAGTTATAGCACATTCAGAAATTATCAATTCCTTAGATGCAATTGGCGGTGGAAGTTCAAATTTATATGGAGCTAAAGAAATTGTTACAGGAAGTCGAGATGGAAGTGTCAAAGTATGGGATCCAAGACAAAAAGGAGAACCAGTTGCCTGCATGTCAGCAACATCACCAAATGATGATACAGTAAAAGATATTCGTGATTGCTGGGCAGTTACTTTTGGTGACAGTTTCAACAATGCTGAACGATCAGTATGCTCAGGATATGATAATGGAGATATTAAGCTATTCGATTTGAGAAAAATGGCAGTACGTTGGGAAACGACATTAAAGAATGGAGTGTGTTCATTAGAATTTGACAGGAAGGACATTCCAATGAATAAATTAGTAGCAACAACATTGGAAGGTGGAGTTTATATCTATGACATGAGAACAGAACATCCAACAAAAGGATTTTCATATTGCTGTGAGAAAAATGCTGGTCAATCATTAGGAACAAATGGTGTAATATCGGGAGCTAAATCGACAGTATGGACGTGCAAACATTTACCACAAAATCGTGATATATTCATGACTGGTGGCGGTGCTGGAAGTATTAGAGTATGGAATTATAAATATCCAGATAAGAGATACAAAGAGATGTCAGATGGAACTAAAGTTGGAATTGCTGGAAGTGTTCAAATGTTAAATGCTGTGACTATATCTCAACAGCCAATTCATTGCTTTGATTGGTGTAGTGAGAAAATTGGACTTGCTGTTTGTGGATCTTTCGATCAAACTGTTCGTGTCCTGCTGTCTACAAATTTAAACTTGTATTAAACAATAGACTCAATTCCGATTGTAAAATTGTGCATTTATTTGAAACAGAATCTTTTAAGAAGGGAATGCTGTATATATATATATTTTTTACAAATTACAAACTTAATTAAATCCAAGCATTAAGAAATAAAAAGGCAAAAAAGAAAAAGTGTAAAGTAAAGAATGAATATCAATCAAATAAAAGCTTGAACATGATGTACACAGAGATTAAAGGATGTTTTTTTTGATGCTAACTTATTCATTTAATAATTTTCTTTTAATTTAAATTAGTCTTTTTGATCTAATCATGTATCCTTGTTCTTTTCATAGAATTGATCAAGGTACTTTTTGTACTCTTCCTTTTTATCCCATAAACTTGCAGCATTACTGTTAAGCGGTGAATCATTATTAGGTTCACTTAAAAGTGACTGAATGGACAATAATATTGTTCTAACATCATATAGCGCTGACCATTTCTCTTTTAGAATGTCCAGACATAACATTCCAGTTGTAATATCAATGTTTGGATGAAAACAAGGCGTTATGAATTTGCATGTTGGTGCTATGTATGGATAATTATTTGGAAATTCAATCGATAGACGATACTTATGATTCTCGTACGGTGTATCTTTTGGTCCAATAATTGTTGCCTAGAATGTTAAAAATTTGCATAAATTTATGGCCAAAACAAGCTTTTTGTATTATTAAATTTTTAATTTTACCTTCCACCTAAAGAAATTTGAATCTTCAGGAAATGCAGATACTGACTTCTCAGAGCTCATCATAAGTGCCATTAATTCCTTTTGTAATCTAATTAAATGGAAATTAAATAATCAAGTTTTAATAATTGTTTGTTTTTAGGAAAAAAAACGTTGAAATAAAAACAAAATAGAAATTTTATTAAAATTACCTCTTTGCGACAGCACTTCCTTTATTCCCGACTGGCTCATCATTGTTAGGCTTGTTTTCAGACTGTATGCTTTGGTTAGACATCATAAAATGAGCTTAATTAAGGTTTAAATAATGATTTTAATTTGACTTTAATTTTATGCGTTTATAAGCAATTTTTGAACTTTTTTAACTTTTTTTTTGAATTGATTCAAATTTTTAGAGTCCGTTATTTTTTTAACGACTTTTTTTTTGTTTATTTTTTTTTTTTTATTTTCGTTTTTGCAAAAGTTATAAAATTAATTAAAATAATGAATATATTATGCATAATCTGTTCTGAATTTATGACAAATGAAGAGGACATTACCATAACTGCCTGTGGACATTGTTTTCATAATGTTTGCGTTAGGAATTGGTTCAAAAAGTAAGAATTCTAAAATTTTATGAAAATTTCTTAAAATAATTTTATTTATAGCTCAAATACCTGTCCTACATGTCGAAAAATATTACAACAATCATCACTTATTAAAGTATTCTTTGAGACAGATCCAAGTCGATTCCATACACTACATAATGATTTATTAAAAGCAAATGAAAATTTAACAAAAGAATTGGATGAGATCAAGGATAAGTCACGTAAACAGGAAGCTGAGTTATTAGAATTAAATGCAAAATTTAGAGATTCAAATGAGATGAATAAAAAGCTTGAAAGAGATTCTCAATTGCATGAAATGGCATTAGCAGGTTTACGAAAGATTAAGGAAGATTCAGCAAAAGAAATAATCAAATTAAATGCACAAATGAATACACTGAAGCTTGACTTACTGGCTGAGAAACAATTAAGACGTGTTCATCAAACGACATTACATAAATTAGATCCAAGCAATGAGAATTATGATGTTAAAAGTATTACAGTTGATGAACATCCAGAAGAATTAAAATCCACAAACTTTAACATTACACCATTTTGGCAGTTAAATCCTGAAGCATCTAAACCTGAAACTATTAAAAAAGACCGTCCATATATAATTCCAAGTAAAATTCAAAAGTCCAGCAATGATCTTCGTTCATTACAAGGTCCAAAAAAGCTATTAGATCCAATAGCTAAAAAGCGAACATCCAATCGTGAAGAGATTGACAATAGACCATCGACAAGTGGAAATACAATAAGGTTCTCATTTGCCGAGAATTCAAATGCAAACACCAGCGCGCCAATTACATCCACTACCTCTACTGACAATGCTTTAAGTCAATCGCAACCAAAACCCTCAATAGTTTTTCATTTTGGAAGTAATCCAAGCTTCTCATCATTATTTCGATTTGGCAATGAATCAAGCGGTAGTAGTAACAGAACAGAAGCATCAACATCTCAACAGCCTGCATCTACATCAAGTTCAGTGGCAAATCGATTGAATTTATTTCGTGATACAAATCTTAAAGATATTTCAAGTCCAAGAACTTCTGAGAGGTGAACAAAAAATTTTTTTCTTTTTAAATAATTGATAGAGGACCTGAAAATTTTAGGAACAACCAATTATATATTTTTTTGATCCATATTAATCTTGTTTATTGTTTTTTTTTTTTAATATTTCAATTTACAACTAATATTACCTATTTTTGTGAAATAAAAATTCTTATGGAAAATTTTTTCAATATCAATTTTTTCTTTTTTTATTTTTATGACTTGATAAATTTTATTTACAACGTTGCGCTTAATGCTTTTATGCTTATAAATTACTTTATGGTTGAGATTTTCTATTTAATTTTTTATCAATAATTCATGCAAAAAGATTGGTACATTTCGGGCTCGCACCTTTTTTAATTTTAAATTTTTTTAATTATTACCAATTTTATTTTTAGCCGAGATTTTTTTTCAATTCCCTCAACGAATAAAAGAATCGTGTGGTTAGAACTAGATTATTACTGATGATATCTTTTTTTTTGACTTATTTGTTATTTTTATTTTAATAATTTTTTTACGCAACCTGCATATGTTGTTGTTTTATTATTAAAGAGATTTCCTTAATTATAATCCTTAAGCAAAAAATTTCTTCTATGTGATTAATTAATATAAATATTTATATAACATTAAAAATATTTTCAAAAAATTAATTAAGTTCATACATAAAAACTTAAAAAGTTGTTGTAAAATGTGCTTTACTTTCATTGTCAACACTTATTCCCATCTGAGGCTTATAATTTGTCCAAATCATAGCTTCAGATTCACTTTTATATAATTTTCAATTCTATATACACAAATAAATATCATCATTTCAAATTAGAGGACAATTTTCTACATCTTACAAAGTTTTCATTTTTTTTTTTTTGTCTAAATTTTTTAAATGTTTTATTTTTTTCTTCGAGTATTTTTTGTTGATGTGAACCACTCAGCGCGAGCATTGTAGTCTTTTTCATATTTTTTTTAATTTTCTGAGAATGAAACTAGTCATGAAAAAGGATTAATTTTTAATTTATGTATGTATATAGCAACTCTTTGAGTTTAAATTTAGTTTAATTATTATTATTTTTTTCTTTAATTATATTTAATTTCCTATCTCTACTATTTTTTTCTCATAATGATTCCTTTTTTTTGGTGATTTCGCGATCTTAATTTTTCCTTTAACTAAAAATATCGCCCTTAAGTTTACTAAATTTCGTTATTAGATTATGTTATTATATATATGCTTTAATTATCCTCATTCATTAAGCTACTTTTCATATTTTCTTTATTTTTATGGATTTTTTTTTTTAATTTGTTGGTTGTGGGAAGTTAAAGTTTTTGGATGGGACAAAATTGAAATTTATGATAAAAAGACTTCTTTGTTTATAAGGGGTCGTTCATAAATGAGTTCAAAAACAGCAGAATTTCTTAGAATTCTAGAGTTCTTCAGAGTTCTTATGTTCTATTTTAAAAAAATAACCGTTAATTTTGGACGTCATTTATGAACAATAAAACAATTAACTTAAAAGAATCATTTCAGTCCGCAACTGTTGCATTCATGTCATTTTGTCACATTGTCATGTTAATTATATTGTTTAAATGTCACATTGTGAGACTAATTTTTATATTTCACTGCATGGCGCGTGTCACAAAAACACCAAGTTTCACACTCATGTCCTGTCATGTCAGATTATGTAATGATGCATCATTTTAGACAAATTTATTAGTTTTTTGTGTTGTGACATACCACATGTTGCATGTCACATCAACACATCAATCTTGTCGCTTTTAAACTAATTTTTATGTTGTTTGGTATTTCAACATGTCACAAGTTGTAACCCACAACAAAGACAATGACATGAAAATTGCATTTTACCTTATTTTGATGATTCATTTGAAGAATTTAAAATTAAACAATTTTTTTTTTAAATTTTAATTTGAATTCTTAAATAAATAATGTGGTAACAAAATCTTTCTGTGACATAACATTACATAGTTTAGAATGGCTCATGATTGCGAGTGTGAATGACTGATATAATGTAATATATCATGAATAATGATCCCAAATTTCAACATCAAATTCAAAATAAAAAACAAATTTATATTCTAAATTTGATTGATAAAATTAAACAGTTTTGATTATTAAATTAAATTTATAAAGTTTGAAAAATATTCTTAAAACTTAAAAAAACTTTAGATGATTCAAGTTTTCACTCATTGAGACTTATTCACCACAATTCTGTTGTCCCAAACCAAAATTGAAAAAGAAAAAAAAGGATGGGAAATAAAATAAAAAAATCACGAAATTATAATTTTTAAATATAAAAGAGCTAAATTTTTATTATTTTTTTTCTTAAACTTCTAAAAATATTACATTTTAACAGAAAATAAGAAATTATAATATACTTTAAAAACAAAAAAATACAGATAAACATAAATTAAGGAAATTTTTTGTTGATTATATCAATTAAGTATTGATAAAAGAAGAGTTTTAAAAAATTTGTTGGTTGGTTGGTTTGTTTTTTATTTGTTAAGGAAGAAAAGAAGTAAAAGTTGGAAGGCAGAAATTAAAATTAAAATGAAATAATAATAATTAGTAGGTTTGAAATAATATTGGAATAGAGAAGGTTTAGGGTTGTTTTTTAATTAAATTTAGTATTAAGGTCAGAAGGATGGGTCTAGAGATTTTAAAGCTTCAAAATCTTCAACTAGATGTTCAAAAATTCTTTTTTTTTTTTTTAAAAAAAAAAAAATCTTTAGAAAACTTATGAGTTTCTAATTTTAAGAAACCTTCCTAAAAATTTTTTAGATTTCTAAAAATTAGAAATTTATAAGTTTGGAAACTTAAATAAAAAAAAGAACTTTTGGACATTTCGTCAAATTTATCTTCAGTTTAAAATCAAACTCCATCTCTCCAACCAAAATTCTAACAATAAAAATCAACCTTACCTCACTAGAAAAGGGATTAAAAATGATAAGAAAGGATCTGCCTTGCATTTAAAAAAAATTTCACAAATCAATTTGTTAATCGTCGAGTTTTTTTTTTTCGTTATAAATATATACACATAATTTATGTTTGTTTTTGTATCAAAAATATAATTTAATATCTGTTAAGTGTTTGTCTATTTTCCACATCCGTCCGAGAGATTTTATGCATAACTCATAACTTTTCTCATTTTTTTTTTGATTTGTGAGGAATTTATTGAAAAAAAAAAATGGTAGCATATATTTTAGTTTTTTGTTTTCTTTGAATAATGTTGAATTAAAAGCGATTTTTTTAACAATTTTTTTAATTATTTTTTTTTTATATCGGACTATAGTTTTACTTCTTTTTTTAGGATATATTAATAATGTTCTTAAATTAATTAATGCTGAACTGATTTACTTTTTTTCAATAACTTAATTTAATTTCATTATTTATTTTATTTTTCTTCTTCTTCGTCCGGTTTCAAGCCCTTTCCATAAATTGTTTTCTTTAAAATCTAGATTTCATTACTTTATGTTTTTTTACTTCTTCTTTATTTTTTTACACTATATACAAAAGAAATGATGAGATGATGGTTTACTATATAATTCATTTAAATTATGTTAAGACTGTTTTTTTTGCATAATATTCATTTTTAACTATGTTATGGAAAACACAAATACAGATTAATTTATTCATTCTCAGTTACTTTCCTACTTAAAGTTTCTCAAACTTCATCATCTTACTTCACAATTATTGGATGCAACATCGTCTTTTGATGTCTCTTTCATTTGCTTATTAGAAAATTCAGATTTTGCCTTTTCAATATCCTCAATCCTTTCCAATGATACCTCGAGCTTCTTTGTTGTTATTGCATTTATATCTGATGCATCTATTATAGGAGGCTGTAAATTATTATTATTATTGTTTGGATTACTCACACTTGTTGTATTTTGATTATTGACACTAGAATTATTGGTATCTAAAGTCTTTTGCTTATCGACAACATTAGATGCTGATGAATTTAAAATATTATATTCTCCTTTGCCTGTTGAATTTCTTGATAATTTAAGTTTGATTGGTGGTGGTGTTGATTTAACTTCTTGCTCATTTACTATTGATGGCTTATTACTACTAGTTTCAGATGATGCTGATGTGTTGAGAGATGCTGATGATTTATTGCTAATTTTTAATATTAATTTGACTGGAGCGCCTTCAGTGATCGGTTTACTGACAATCTCAACTGATCTCTTCTTCTCCTTCTTGCGTTTCTTCTTTTCCTTTCGTTCACGTTTCTCTTGTTTCTGTCTTTGTTCCTTAGATTGCTCACTAAATTCTTCCATCATTTGCTTACGGAAATTCATAGATTCACGTTTCAGATCTTGATAGCTTGGTGGTTGGGCAATGAGACGTTTCTTTGGAGGTAAGTCACTTCCAGTTGTTTCCATGATATCGGCACCAATTTTAATCTTTAATTTTGGTGGTGGATTTGGCGTACCCATTTGGTTCTGTTGTTGATTTCCACGACCTGGACGACGACTTCTCTTCTTATTGTTTGTATTTGTGTCTATTGCTAGTGGATCTACTTCATTAGTAACATTTGAAACATCAAGATTGGAGGAGCATACATCAAGTGGATCAACACCACGTAATGCAAATCGTTTACGTTTCTTATATTCAGCATAATTAAAGTCTTGGAATTCATCCTTTAATAAACTCAATCCCATTGAGTCGACTGCTTTTGGAATGCCTCCAACTCGATTTGATGATATATGTGATGGAGCTTGTTGATCATTTGATACGATACTTAATGGCTCTTGATCTGTATTACCCTGATTCCAATATTGCTGTAATAATTCCTTCTTTCTCATTTGTCTACGATTTGATGACGTTGCACTTGATGTCGTCTGTGGTGCTATTTGTGCATGAGTCACAGACTGTGATTGTAAGTCATGATGATGTGCAAGAGGCCCTTTAATTTTAAGTTTTAATTGATTTCGAGAATCTGAAAGTGATACTTTTGCAAACGATGCTTCAGAATCAACACTCTCCTCAACGATATTTGATACTTCTGTTGTATTCTTTGTCGTTTCTGTGTTGCTTGGAACATTTGATGATGCATTTGTTGTTGGTGTTTTCTGCTTATCATTACTTGCCTTTAATGCTGTCTGAAGTTCTTTCTCTTGTTCCTCATCGATTTCATTGAGTGTCTGATCAACTGTATTTGTTGCAAATGCACCCAATAATTGACTACTGTAACTATCATTAGTATTATCAAATGAATTGTATGTTCTCATGTCGACAGGTCCAGGCATGTTAACAAGATTTAGATTTGTTATGCTTGAAGCTGTCACAGGTAGTTGTTCTGATTCATTTACAACAGTATTTGGCATAGTATGATTATTAATTGCTAATGGATGGGACAGAGGTGTTGATGGTTTCAATGAACTCTTCATGAACTTTGGTGACTGTGATGATCCATCCTTGTTCATCTTATTGTACAAATCTACAGACTTTCTTCTATCTCTCATAGCTCTCAATGTCAAATTCTCAACTGATGGACTTGTTGGAAAATCTTCGTCTGCACTAAAGTCATACACAGTTCCGACAAGTTTCTTATCAATTGCAATATAATCAGCCTCATTATTAAATGGCATAAATGGCATAGCATTTTGTGGGAATCTCCCTTTTGTATTCTTATTAGCTCGTTGTCTAGCTTTGTTATTTGCAGCACGATGGTCAGCTGGAGTTGTAACTGGTGACGCTTGGCTATTTGATCGACTTTTTCTTTGCTTGCCTTCATTTGTTGTTGGCGTCATTTTACCTTTCTGACTATTTTGCCTTGAAAGTGACTCTATTGATGCAGGTGTCGATGGCTGTCTTGGACTCTTTGATGGACTCTTTTGAGGTGTCTTTCCACCAACATAATTTGGGGTTGTATTGCGAGGCGATGATCTCGTTGATTTTGATGGAGATTTCTTAGCAATATCTTGTGGTTGTTGTTTGTCTAAATTCGTAGGAATTAAGTTACTACAATCCATTGTATTGTTTGGTGGAATATTTGGAATCATCTGTAAATCATTAGGGAGTATCGGTTGCTGCTGTTGTGGATTAAACATGTTTGGAGGACAGACATTTTGACCACCAAAATGCATGCTACTTGTCATCTCATTGCTGTTTAGTTTAATATGTGCACTACTCGTCTGCATCATCATTGAGTGATCATTATTCTGATTATGCTGCTGAGCATTTGTAAATGTATTTGCGAAATTTGGAGCATACATTGCTTGACCGGGTGATGGAAATGGAACTTGAACATTTAGATCTGGTGGGAATAAACTGACTGCACTAGTAAACTGATTTGCATGATCTGAATAATTGTATGCATTAAAGTTCTCTTGTGGCTGTTGTGGAGGCTGAGGCTGCTGAGGTCCCATATGTTGTTGCATTGGAACAAAATTTCCTGGACTCTTTTGCATAGCTGCAAAATTCTTCATCATTGGTTGATTCATATTATTCATCATATTTTCCATGCCAGAATCAGATCTTTTAATCAAATTTTCTTGCATCCTTTCATGCTGCTGCTGTTGTTGCTGCATCATTTTAAGATTCATAGATTTCGGATCTTTATGCCATTTTTGTTGTTGTTGTTGTTGCTGCTGCTGTTGCATCTGCATCTCGAAAACATCCATATGATTTGCTGTTGGATCATTCATAAGCATGTTCATTTGAGACATAAACATTGATGCGCGATTTGAAACCATCATGTTGTTTTCTTCACTCATCTTTTGACATGCTGCCAATTGTTTTTGTTGCTGTTCAATGACCATACAGGATGGAGGAGTTGATGTCTGATCCATTGGAGAATTTAATTTGTTGCATGATGAGGTCAAAATATTTCTTTGAGGGAAATTGGCATTTTCATTAATTGAATGACTTTGTGCTTGCTGTTGAGGCTGCTGTTGCTGTTGATGCCATGGTGATAATTTTTTCAGTTCATTGCATTCCGTAAGTGGAGATGCATTTGGTGGCCTCAATGGAATTTGAGACTGTGCTATTTGATCAAAATTATCATGCTTAGGTGTATTTTCATTTTGCATCATGCAAGGTTTCAACATTTCGTTTGGTTTCTCAATAGCAACATTATTATTATCAGAAATAATCGTCGCATTAGTTGGCTTCTTATTTTTCTTCAATTTCTCTATCAAATTATATGACTCTCGTTCAGTATCTTCAATACTAAGTGGTTTAATCGGCTCAAACATTGTATTGGCATTTGATGTGGATGTTTCCTGTCTTCCGGTAATTGGCATGCTCTTGAAAGGTTCGTTTGCTAATTGTTTATTTTCGTTTGATTTTTCCTGCATTCTATTGAGATTTTCAGTTGGAATTGAAACCATTGGTGACGTCATTGGAATACTTGTCTTTGGAGAAGTTTGGAATTTGGATTCTTGAACAATTTGTTGTTTGACATTAACCAGTGGTTTTGGTTCTGATATCGTCTCATCAATATCCATTTTAACTACTGAAATATCATCGTCAAAAGCGGATGCTTTGCTCTTTTCCTTATCTTTCTCCTTTTCTTTGATTTCAGCTCTAACTGGTTTCCTTTGTTCATCATTCTCAGACTCATCATTAATTTCAATAACATCTGAAAATTTAGTTGGTTCAACTTGTTCCTTCTTCTCAATAGGCTTCTCCTTTTCTTTGACTGGCTTATCTTTTTCCTTGATAGGCTTCTCTTTTTCCTTAACTGGTTTCTCTTTTTCAATCTTTTCATTCTTCTTCTCAACAACAACAGGTTGCTCTTTTTCTTTTACTGGTACCTCTGGTTCAATCACTTTCTCTTTTTCTACAACTGGTGTCTTACTTCTTTCGACATTAACTTTAGTTGGTTCCTTAATAATCTCAGCAACTTTCTGTTCCTTATCATCTTTAGGAGTATCCTTATCTTTATCTTTAGATTTTGGAGTTGATACAACAGAAGATCTTCTCTTCTTAACAACTTCAAATGAATCAGTCTTTTGATTAGTCGTCGTTTGCTTTTCTGGTTGTATTATTGATGGTGCTGCAATTATTGGTGTGGGAGTAGATGTACGTGATTCTGGTTTCTTTAGATCAGTAGAAGATTTTTCTTTGTCAGACAACTTAGCCAAATCTCTCTTACTGGACTCAGTAGCTCGGGATTTACTATTACTTGATACTTTAGGTGGCGATGCTGTTGATGTAGATCTTTTTCTGGATGATGGGACTTGCTGTTCGACAGATTTTGAAGGCTCAGAGGATTTCTGTGCTGATTTACTATTGGTTTTACTAACTGTTGGTGAAGTAATTGGTGGTGGTTTTGTAATTGTCGACATTCGTCGTGTTGGTGTTCTCTGATCACTTTCCTTTTTAACTGTGTTAGTTGATTTTTTAGGTGATGCAGCAGAGGTGACTTTCTTTGAAGCTGCTGATGGTGTTGCAACTGTTGGCTGTTCAATGCTTTTTCGTTTACTCTTATTTCTTTTGTCAGATAATCGTGACGTATTAGCACGGTCACTGGACGAATCGGATTCATAGGAGGATGACGAACTAGTCTCAACATGAACGGAAGATTTCGCTGCCTTGTCAAGAAAGGGCGAGTCTTTCGTTTTCTGTTTCAGACTAGCTGCCGTAGCTGCCACAGAAGATCTACGAGTTGGTAATGCTTTTGATGTTGGTTTTGAATTTGCTTTATTTGATGTATTTGTTGGTTTTTGTGATACACTATCACTTTCACTATTGGATTCATCGGAATCAGAACTTGAACTACTTGATGTTGAACTGGATAAGTCAACTGCCATAGATTTCCTTCTATCTGGCATTGTTCGTTTTGGAGTAACACTTGATGTTGCTGGTTGTTTTGGCTTCTCTTCCGTTATAGAAGTTGTTTGTTGTAATGATGAATTTCCTAGGCCCTTAATATGCTCAGCTGCCTTCTTTGCAGCCTGTCGTTGTGGAACATACGGTAAGAATTCTGATGGAAAGTCTGAAACAATTTTTTCTTCCTTCTCTTTTTCTTTTTCCTTTTCTTTGACTTTGACTTCCTTCTCAGTGGTCTTGTCTTGAGTTTTCTTTTGTTCTTCCTTCTTGTCAGCTTTAGATTTATCTTTTGTGCTTCTACTTGATTTAGATGATTTACTATCCTTTGATTCTTTCTGCTTCTCCTTCTCATTTTCACTAGATTTAGTCGATGGAATTGGAACATCTTCAACCTTTTCTTTTACATCACGCTTATGCTTTTCATTAGGTGTTGTAACAACTGTAGAACTTGCTTGAACCGTCAAATTGGAATTGGTCTTCATCAAGTTCTCAGATGCTTTCTTGGCTGCTTCACGTTGCGGCACTACCAAAAAGTCTGCAAGAATATCTTTCTTAGGCTGTTGTTGAGATTTTGATTTTTTCTCTGGTTCCTTATTGCTGCTATCTTTTGAAATGTCTTTAACACTTGAAGGCTTTCTCGTCTCTTCCATTTCAGAATCTGACGATAGACTGTTGTTTTGAAGTTTTGTGCTCATTCGTCTTGTTTTAGTAGCCTTTGCAGGTGAGGGTTTAGTTTCTTTCTTAACAGTAGATGAAGGAGGAGGAAGATCATGCTTTTTGGAAGGTATAGGTGATGTGACTGGTGTTGTTGTCGTCGAGGATTTCTTATTGATTGACATGGCATTTTTCTTATTAGATGAGGACTCTTGAACATCTGGAATTTTCTTAAGCTTATTGAAGTTAGGTATCACTTCATTTTCGTTAAACTCTTTCATAGCTGCTTTTGTTCTAAATGGTTGCTGTTGAGAATCACTAACTGTATAGTCAGTTCTATTATCCTTATCCGTACTACTACTGTCACTATCTGAATATATTGCTGATGAGTGAATTTTCTTAATTGTACCACCTTGTGTTGGAATACTATGTCCACTACTATTTCGAATTGGAACGAGTTCATCACTTTCGTCTGTTAAATGCTGATTATCATCTGTCATTAAACGATTCTTTGTGCTTAATGGTGACTTTACTTTCGAATGATGATGAGATGGAGGAGGGGGTGGAGGTATATCATCTTCACTTGAACTATCAATGCTAAGAGCCTTCGATTTATTCTCTTTTACTAAACTTATAGAATTCAATAGTCGACGTTTCTCAGCTGTTGCTTGCTTCGTTGAGCCCAATGGTCGACCTTTCTTCTTTGGTTGATTGTTAGCATTTGATGTAGGTGTGGTGATATTTGAATTGTTAACAGAGCTTGCTGCTGATACAGCGAGTTGATTTGATGAAGATGAAAGATTTTTAGACCTAGTCGGAGATCTTTGTAATGTTGGTGGCGGTGGTTCATCCTCTGCTGACGATGACGATGTAATATGACTTTTTCGTCTAGATTGCTTAGTTACTGATTCATCTGTATCACTTGTTATACTATCATAATTATATTTTCTATTCGAACTTGTATTGCCACCATTAAATAATTTACTATATCTTGAAATCGCATCCATTTTCTCCTTTTTAACGTTGCCATTAATTTCTAGTAGTGATTTATTGGTTTTAGTAGTAGAGACATTATTTCCGAGAATCAAATCTATCATTTCGTCTATTCTCAAAACTCTAGAATCTTTGATTGAATTACTAGAGTACAGTACGTCATAAATAGATGGACCATGATTTGCATCTAGAATGGCTTTTAATGACTCATCATCTAATTTAGTAGTCTTTCTATGGTTACTTAAGATAGATATTTGTTTATGGAAGATTTGTTCACGCATCTTAAAGAATGATCGTGACAATTTCTCCCTCCTCGAAACCATGTAGCACAAGTTTCGAACTCTTTCCAGATCCTGTCGTAAATGCACAAACATTTTCATCTTCTCAACATCAGCTTGTTCCTGGTCAGATTGTGACATACACTCAACATCACCACTCTTGGGAAGTAGAAGTGGGTCATTTCCACCGGCTTTTCGTTTTAATATCCAATAATTATAAATATGATTAATTCCTTCTTGATCAACATCTAACAAATGACAACTAATGTCTTTTACACTAACATGCTTATCAAATTCTGACTGAATTTCAACTAATCGTGCGAGTCTTGCATGATTTCTCTCCTCCGATGTCATTTCCTTTCTTATCTTACGCTTATTCGTCTTCTCTTCATCTTCTGACGCCGAGCATGCAGGAACAGCTGTTTTCTCTGACTTGGCACTATTTTTTGGTTCCTTTTTGACACTATGTTTTTGACAATACGAACGCAATTTAACGCCATCCTCGGCATTCTCGTCTTCAATTATTGCACGCATTTCCAAGCCATGTTGGAAGGCGCATGTAACGTGATAAGCTGTCTTACATGTCTTCACTGAACATTGTATGCAAGCACCGACTCTCTCACGACACAAAACACACACTAAAGCCCATCGACTTTGAGGAATACTGGAGATTTTTGTGATTGGTTCCATTCTATCCACTGATCCGATACTAACTTCTGGTATCCATAATGCACATGACACATGCGCCCACTTTTGTCCAGATCTCGTAGATTTCATTGCACCACCTTTATTAGGACATAAGACACAATCTGGTTTCTGTCCCATAGAGCACGTTCGACATAACCATTGCCCTTAAAAAATTAAGTTTAAAAATTTTTTTAAATTAAAATTATTTACCTGCAAAATTTTAATTTAAGATAGCTTACCCGACGGTATCGTGGTTATTCCATAACAAGCTTGATGTACACAAATATTACAGTTATCACAGAATACCATCTCATTCGCTTCCTCTGAATCCGGTGAACGACAGACATCGCAGATTACATTCTCATCGTACTCTATACCTAATCCATCTTCACTCTTCATTATTGCTTGAATTTTGTCATGACATCGTGTCTAATGGGAGTAAGTTAAAGGAAGAGAAAAAAAAACACAGACAACATATAGCACTTGTATAGTAACAGAAATCATGTACACTTCATGTTTACCTCTAATTCTTCAATAATACGTTCAAATTGTTCCTCATTAACAGGTGGAAGACCACACATGCTTCGTTCACCATTAAACTCTTGAAGCCAAGCTTCGTCAAGTTGATCTAAATCATAACTACATACAGAATCAGCAATGGCTGGAGTATTTGATAAATAGTGCTTATCATGTGAAAAGTTTTCATCCTTTGTGATACGTATGTATTTATTTTTAGGACTAGATGAATAAAGGAAATAACAAAGACAAATGTATGTAATTAAAATAATTGATAGCACATACAGTTGATGATTTGAACTTACAGTTTAAAATCTTGTCGTGCTTTATAATAATTCTCATTATTTAATCGAACGGAAGGTTCAGGCAGAGAATCAGGATTGACGGGTACTTGTACACCTCTCTCCCATTCTTGCTTCCATTGATCTGTTATCACCCAATATTCTTCGTGAGAGAGAGGCTCTGAGTCTGGCAATTTCATGGCACTGATAAGATCCTTCCTAAAATTTTTAATGTTTTGGTTTTTTTTTTGTTTGTTTGAGTTTAAGTTTTGGGTCAGGATTAAAATTTGTCACTAAATTGAAGGCCTTAAAAGAGAAATTAAAATTGGTACTCACCTAAATAGTTCTGCTGGTGCTTCAGGTGCACTTCGATTATATATACTAGACATTTTTAAATCCAAATGCGGTCTAGCTTGCCAAACAGTCGATCCACCATTCGTAGGTGATGTAAACTCCTCATGTGAATCAATTGAAATTGTGGGGGGACGTCCCTTTCGCCTTTTGGAAGGCGATGGGCCATCAACAGGATTGTGACAATTTGGTCGCTTCCCCCGTTGCGACATATTTTCTTCTGCTTTTTATCTCTTTTTCACGTAAGTTTTTTGTATGCTTCAAAATTATATCAAATGTACATGCAATAAAAGCATCTGAAAGAACATATGCATAATTAACTTCATTAATTTTTTGGGATGTAATTTTTTTTATGCTGTGTAAAATTTAAATTTTATATTGGCTGATTGCAGCGACAATTTCTCGTCATTTCATTCACAATATCCATTCTATTATTTTTTTCATCTTTTTTTTTCTTTTGGATTTTTTTTTTTACATTCTTTCTTCTTTTTTCATTTCGACGATTTTTTTTTGATAGATTTATCATGAACCATAAGAAATGCACGTCTATATATTTATGTTTGTTTTATCTCTTAAAATGTCTGGATTTAAGTTGTCAAAATTATTTGTGCGGATGCATTTTAATGAAGTGAACAAAATCGCACAACAAAAGGATATCTTTTATCAAACATTTTAGAATGAAAATAATTTTTCCATAATTTTTTATTTTACGCATCTCCTATGTCATGTCAATATTTTTGAATGTATTTGTGAATATCCAATACAAACAAACATGCATATAATATCAACTTTTCCATTACACTTTTTAGCAAACTTTTTGCAAAATTTTTAATTTTTTTCTCACACAAATGGTCTTATTTACGAACCATTTACGGGATATTACATCAATATCCATTTAATTAGTCCTAATATTCATGATTAAAATTTTTTTCATTTTCAAACAAAACAATCTGAGCGCCATCATTTTTGGATTCATTGAGACTTTTTTTTCATTATTAAAAAGAGCTCCGTGATAAAACTTGATGCGCTTGTGTTTTTCACTTTACTTAATGCATTAGTCGCCTACCATTTCTAGAGAAATTCATCAATTAACACTGAAAACTTGAAATTTTAATTTTATTCTTAGTTTGAAACATTTTTTTTTCGTCAAAATTTTAGTGATGCCCGATTACTGAAAAAACTACTTCACAACCCAAATTTATTGTTTTCTGTGGACACAATTAATTACCATTTTATGACTCTTCCAATTATACCGAAAAATTTTATTTTAAAAATAATTGATTTTTATTAAAATCAAATTTGCAATTATCTTAAATTTACCGACTTATCAATATAATTAATAAAACTAAATATCATCAGGTAAACCATGATATCACTTTTAAATCTCATATCGTCCCAAAGGTGGCGCTTTTATTAAGCAGGGATTTAACATTTTCATACAATACATCATCTGTGTTTGTGTTACATTTGGGAAAACACCTTCATACGTGAAATACTTGATGAACTTAATGTACTCTGATATTTTTTTTTGTTTTGTCTAACGAATGCATTTTTATTAAATTCTGAGATTTGCTTATTAATTCTTAATAAATAAAATTTTCTTAATATTATTCAGACTCTTAATTAAGTGGTTTTATGATTCATGACTTATCCTTCGATTTATCTATAGTACTTTTTGGAATGACTCAATTTATGTACCTAATCTTTATCTGAGAATTTTATCTAAATTTTGAGAAATTGATGAGCAATTTCTTAAATATTCAATCTTAAACGATTTTATTCTTTACCAGATTTTAGTTTTTCAAATAAATTCTTAACTTTTAAAACTTTAATACCTAAATGCTGATATGACGAGATGCATCAATATTATTTATTTTTTTGCTTACTTTAATACTTTTTCTAGAACATTGACGTCCAGAATTTTATGAAATGCATGCATAAAAAAATGACAATCAATAGCACACACGAATCCTCATAGCAAGGTCAGCAATTGTTCCAATATTTAAAAAAACTTAATCTAAAATAGCGTAAATAAATAGTCATTAGTTAAGCATTATTGATCAATGTTTGTTTTTGTGTACAAACCTTTTTATGCCTACAAAAACAATATTTATTAATAAAATATGAAAAGTACACAATTTAAAACTTTAATAGCAGGATCATTCAATGCTTAAGTGTGTGCTTACTAATCTGTGATAATATCTTTGTAGATTGGAAACTTTTGAATCCTATTTCTAGAATCGTATATTATGCAAGAAAGATTGTTTATTATTTTTATTTAACAAAGATCACAAAAAAATGTTTGGGATTTCTTACTTGTTGGCTCTTTAAAGCGCATTTTTTGTTTTAAATTTAACGATAAACTGAAGCTTTCAAGAAAAATTAAAAATTTTTAAACTTTTTTTTAAAAAATTGAGATTTTCAAATCAAAATCTCAGCATGCTTTGATTTATTTTTTCCCAATTGTTTATTTGATTGAAAATTTTTAACAGTTCAAAAAGTTTAAAGTGATGGTGTTGAAATTTTAAAAAAGTTAAAGCCAATTTTTGTCAAATTTTGATTGTCTTCAAGTCGTTGAATAACTAGTCAACTGCCTTTGATCGTCCATTCATAGCATGTTAAGGAAAGTGTTAAGTGAATAATATTTGAAAATTTCAACTGTAAGTGAACAATTTTTATAATTTTATTAAGATTGAGTAGTTGTGGGAGGTTCTGTGCTTCTGACTATAAAGCTTGGGTTAGTTTTTTGAAGAGTTTTGGGAGGTTGATTTTGGATTTGTACTATTTTTCGAATAATTAATCTTTATTAAGGTTATATGAATAATTCCTTGAGTTATTTACATACAAAAGGCACTTTGATACTCTGTTCCTAAATAATTTTTGATTCCAATGCAAATTTGAATAATTTTTCGAAAATTGTTGGATTAAAGATTAAAATTTTATAGTTGAGAATTAGTTCCAAAAAAATTTAAATCACAGATCATCGAATTAATAAGATATGACTAGAAAAAGTGACCTGCGTGCTACCTTCTACCTATAAAACTTGCGCTTCGCATTCAAACTTAATTTGACCGATGAAAAAGTGTCATAAATGGACAAACTTCAGTATTTATTAAACATTCGTACTATTCAGTCACAACATGTTAATAGTTTTAATGAGAATTTCAAGTGATAAAGTGATTTAATGTTAGTTACACATAAAGAAAATTGAGAACAAGTGTTGGGAAATGGAATCGAATAAGAATAATTAGGAATATCTCAAATGTTTTTACGACACTAAGCCATCTTGCGGAAAAATCGATAAAACATCAACTTATATTGCTGAAAATTGCTGTTCGATCTGGTAAGTGTAAAATAAAAATATTTTTTTCAAGTTTAATTAAACGCCTATCAATAATAATCAATAGTCAACATCCTTAAGCTCAAAGTGCTAGTCAATTTTTAATAGAAATTAAGTTGAAATAATCATGTTTTATGCGAATATTTAACAATTTAAAAATTTTCAAAATGGTGACGATTTTTCTTCAGATTCGTTTTGACTTCTTTGACATTATTATTATTATTTTAAAAAGTATAATTTATATAAAAATTAAAATTTTATCGCAATTTTTCATTAAATCGGCATCGAGAAAGTTGCAAAATGACCATTTTGAGAATTTTTCATCCATTGACCTATATTTGCAGACTTTTACTAAACGTCTTGTGTCTGTATGATTAATATTATTATTGATGATATTTTGTTTTTCTTTTCTTCTTCTTAATTTTTTTTTCTTATATTTTATTTGTGTCTTTTCTCTTTTTTGTCCATTTTAGCTTGTTTAACTTACAACATCTTTTTTCTAAATTAAGGAAAATATTTACTACTAATACTAAACACAACAATAAAAAAAGATACACATAAATTGCAACAACCAAAAAAAAAACAAAAACAGGAACTGATATATCCAGTCACAACAGAGGAGAGAGAGCAGAAACAAAATTCTTTTTCGTTTTTATTTCCCTATTATTTTCGATATACAACATAATATGCGAGTGATAAACTGTTAATTAAAAAATAACGTTCATCATTTTCATCATCACGTCGTCGACTTTAAAACAAAAAAAAAAAAAAAATAGTGAAAAAAATTTTATTGAAAAAAAATCAAGATGAAATTCTAAAACGCTTCAAAAAAAAAGTTTACGAATTTTTTTCTTTACCAAGTTAGAGACAAGAATTTTTTTTTAAAAAAAAATGTGTAACTAATGTGATAAGTTAAGAGAAAAAAAAGAAGAAAAAAAATTAATTAACATAGAAACTTTGTTATGTGAGATAAACGGGTCTGAAAAAAAACACAAGAAACTAATTAAAAAGTCATCAAAATTCAAGCATTTAGTGTCAAAAATAATAAAAAAAAAGGAAACGAAAATCATCACACTCAGGACTCGAGTATAATTTTAAAGAAGATAATTTTTTTTGCATAATCTATCAATTGAAAGTTGATTCTGGAGCTTTCATAAGTCATCATAATATAATAACTCTCTCTTTTTATTTCATCTCCTTTTCTTCGACTATACATCTACCGTATAATACTAATTAACTACCTTAACTAAAGAAAAAGAACACATCATTTTTTTAAAAAAGTTTTTTTTTAAAGTTTTTTAATTATTTTATGGACCTTAAAAAAAGTGATTGAAAGTAGTAAAAAAAAGTTTAGTAAATTTAAACCAAAAATTGAAAAGAAATTAAGATAAAAAACAATTCAAAATTCAGTTTGTTGAAAAAGAAATTAATAAGTTTTATTATTAGACATAATTTTTTGTGAATTAAGAAAAAAAAAATTAAAAATTATTAAAAAAAAAAGTGAAGTTTACAAGCAGTGAGCGAACATCTTACGACAGCAACAAAACAGCCATCAAGAAAAAATAAAAAAATTACTAGCAACAAGAAGGCAGACGACAAGTCTCTTGCTAAACATACCACACAATCAACACATTAAAGTACAAACAAAAATAAATTCAAAAATAAAAAAAAAACATTTGGAGAAAAAGTGAAATAGAGAAGGATATTCCATCAGGAAATTGATGGCAAATCATCATCATCCACAGATCAAAAATCAAATTTTCCTTTTTCAACAACATCATTAATTATTTTCATTTTGTGTTAATAACAAAAAAAAAAAAAATAATAAACTATTATTAAATGAATGTACCACCAAAGGATCCAAATCAAATAAGAAATAATAATACGAGGAAGTAAAGACTATTATATTGAAAAAAAGCAAAACACACACACACATAAGTGAGAAAGTTAAGTTGGGACTTTAATTTCGCAAGACTTTGCGGACATTTAATTTATTTTTTACGTAAAAAAAGGAGAAGAAAAAAAACTTTTTTAAAAAGATTATATAAAAAGAATTAACAATTCTGTGATAAAAAATGAAATAAATGATAAAACTCATAATAAAGTAACTAATGATAATATATAAAAAAAATTGAATTGCAACATAAAACGTGAACGTAAGGACGGAAGAAGGCGAGGACAGACTAGTCCAGAATTCTAGAAGAAGAATTATAACTGCTACTATTATTTAAAAAATTTAAAGGAAACGGTGTCCTTTTTTTAATAAGAAAGAAATTATTAGGCTGATTTGGCATCAGTTGTGAATGAACTAAAAAAGAAATTAATTAATTAATTTTTGAATCAGAAGGAGTAACTATTTCAAATATTCAATGACAAAATAATAATAATAATAAAATTTAAAAAAGAAAAAAAAAAACATAAAAAAGAATTAAAAGACTGTATTGTTAAGTAATAAGAAGAAGTGATTCTACTCTACTCTAATTGCTATTGATAATAATTATTAAAAAAAGGAAATATACTACTGTGCTAGAGCAACAATTTAATAGCAAAGTACCATTAAAATTAATAGTGTAACTCCAGAGAGACTGCACACAAATAGGAGAAACTGCAACAGGTTTGGAAATCTTTTTTTATTCCAAACTTAAAAAAAAAATATAAAAACATTTCTGAAAGAAAAAAAAAAAAAAAATCGGAGCCTAACTGCAAACAGGCACCAAAAAGTCAATCTGTAATTCGGTGATCTAAGTTTTATCCAAATTGCTTTTTTATTATTACTACTATTACTATTAAAAAAAATTATTATTTTTATCGCAACAAAATTATTTTGGCTTTAATCAAAAAACATTTATTACAAGAGAAACAATAAAGAAGAAGAAAAAAACGTTGAAACTTAATCGTGATCAATCTACACACTAAAGAAGTTAAAAACTATAAAAATATTTTGGAACGTCGAATTTCTAAATTATTAACTTATTGCTAAATCAACAACAACAAAAAGTTACAAAACTAACGAAGAAAAAAAAGTCAAACCCGAGAGTAGCAAAATGAGTGGTCAAACCAAACCTTTTTGCACTGATTGTAAGTATTCATGATTCTTGGGGTTGGTTCATAAATGATTTTCAAAAAGAAGGTAGAGGTCGAGGGCAATAGAATTTCTTGGAATTCTATTGTTCTTGACCTCCCCAATTCCAAATAGAATTCTTAGAATCCTATTGTTCTTTTTTATTTAAAAAAAATAATCGCTAATTTTGGACATCATTTTTGAACGACCCCCAACGACTCATAATTTAATTTCATCTAATTAATTTTGATTTCATTTCAAATCTAGCTTCCTTCTTGGATTTTGATTTCTCACCAAGGGATTTATTTTCAACTTTTAATAATCAACATGTCGGTGGTATTTCATCCTCACCGGCACCGCGTTTGATTACGAATAATACGAACAACAACAATTTTCATATTGGAACATTTACGCTTGATTCGTTACAACCACCAACCAACAATAGTAACAATTCAACATCAATTTTCGGTAGTGGAAAGATCTTTAATTCATCAAATAATTCATCGAGTAACAACTTTGATAATGGATTAAATTTTAATTCATCTGCATTGAATCTTATGAATGGATTGACTAATAACTCCAATAGTGGAAATTCGTCTTCGCATCACAATAATAATAATAACAATAACAACAATACATTTGGGCATACTAATGGATTGTCGAATGATTCGAATAATCAAGGTGGTGGTGCTGGAGGAACTAATTCTCGTGAGACGGGAATTATTGAAAAGTTACTCCATTCTTACGGATTCATCCAGTGTTGTGAACGTCAGGCACGTTTATTTTTCCATTTCTCGCAATTTGGCGGAAATATTGAACATCTTAAGATCGGCGATCCAGTTGAGTTTGAAATGACGTATGACAAGCGTACTGGAAAGCCAATTGCTAGTCAGGTCTCAAAAATTGCACCTGAAGTTGTTCATCGTGAAGAGCGCGTAACTGGAACTGTAACTACTGAAATTCGTGGTGTAAATGATTTGACGATTAATTTATCAGCCAGTGATACAACTGGTAGAATTTCTTATGAAAATCGAGGAGAATGCTTCTTTTTACCGTATACCAAAGATGATGTTGAGGGTAACGTTCAATTAAAAGCTGGTGATAAAGTCAGTTTCCAAATTGCGACCAATAATCGTGGTAATCTTGGTGCATGCCATATTCGTTTGGAAAATGCAATACATCCGGTCAAGTATCGTGGTGTCGTGTGCTCAATGAAGGAGTCGTTCGGTTTTATTGAACGAGCTGATGTTGTCAAAGAAATATTTTTCCATTTTTCGGAAACTGAAGGAAACAATATTGAGATTAGACCAGGTGATGATGTTGAATTTACAATTCAGACACGTAATGGAAAGGAAGTTGCATGCAACATAACTCGTTTGGCACCTGGTTCGGTTATCTTTGAGGATGTTGATCCAACTGTTATGAAGGGACAAGTATTGAAGCCATTAGAAATGAATAATCCAGCAAGTATTGCAAATAGTGATCCATTACCAGGTAGAATCAAATATCGTGCACAAGATCACTCAGAAGTTGAAGTTCCATATGGCGATAAAGATCAAAAAGGCGATTTTACATTACGTCATGGAGATTGGGTTCAATTTCTTCTTGCTACAGATCGTCGTGATCAACTTCAACGCGCAACATGCATTTCATTACTCGACGAGACTTTCCAATTGAGCGGTGAAAAACGCGAGCAAGGTGTTGTTGCACAACTTAAGGACGGATTTGGATTTATTCGTTGTGTTGAACGTAGTGTTCGCATCTTTTTCCATTTTACTGAAGTTTTGGATACTGGACGTGAAATATGCTTGGCAGATGAAATCGAATTTACATGCGTTCAAGATCCAACATCGAGCTTCAGTAATCCACGTTTGAGTGCCATTCGAATTAAGCATTTACCAGAAGGAACTGTTAAATTTGAAACTTTAATTGAAAGTGGGGTTGAGGGTCAGTAACTTATTTGCATAATTTTTTTTTTTCTTATTGCCATTGTGACTTATTGTATGTCTTTTTCGTCATTACTGTGTAGGTGTTGTAACACGTGAAGCACCAAAAAGTCCAGTGAAAGGGCAAGAACGCACATCGGAACGTACTGAAGGTGGTGTAATCACCTATGGAATTGGTAACAATAAGAAAACGATTATGTATTTCCTTAAGGATTGTGAAAAACCCCCAAGGATAGGAGATCATGTTAAATTCAATATTTGCCAAGTAAGCTACTTCTAGACTCGATATTTATCATATTCATTTTACTAATGCAATGCACATATAATTTACAGGTCAAGAGGAATAAGGAATTTATTGCGACAAACATTCAAGAGATTTTCAATCCATTTCAAATCGCGCAGCAAATGTCGCAACCAATTGACTTGCAAAAACTTTTTATGCATCAGTTAAGTCAACAACCACCGATGATATCTCCACAGCAAAGCATTACAAATATGCAACAAGAATTGGCTATGCAAGCTTCGGCTTTAACAAATAATAATAACAATAATACATTGATGAATGGCGTCACTAGTACGATGGTGACAAATACGAATATTAATGTGACATATTTCAACGGTGTTATTGGGTCAAATAAGTTTGATGAAAAATTCAAGATGCATCAAGGATTCATCGCTGTTTTGAAAGTAAGTTGGACATTAAAGTATTTGGTATTTAAATTTTTATTGAATTTCTATTTTTTAAAGGATAACTTCGGATTCATCGAAACTTTGGAACACGATCAAGAAGTTTTCTTTCACTTCAGCAACTGTAAGTTTAACTGTTTTAAAGTCATAAATATTTGCTCTGCTAATTAACATGCCTTTATTAATTATTATAGTTATTGGCAACACAAATCACTTGGAACTTGGCCAAGAAGTTGAATACTCATTATCGCCAACTCGTAATCCAACTATCAATAATGGCGGTGGAAATTGTATTCCAGCTGAAAATGTTCGCTTATTGCCCAGAGGTACGATCTATTTGCCAATTCATACTCATTAAAAATCTTAATTTATATAAATATGAATATTTATAGGTACAATCGTACATCCAAAAATTCTCGATGGATCCTACAATGGAGTCGTTGTTAGGCCATTGCGTTGCATTAATCCAGATCAAGAAGAATACAGCGGTTTGATTCAAATGAAAGACGAAAATGGCGAAAATCTTTCGCAGCATAAATTTGGCATTACAAGTTTGATTAACAAGCGCGATTTATTGCAAAAGGATGACACTGTCGTTTTTAAAATTGATGAAACATCACGAGCTGTTGAAGTAAGGAAATTGCCAATCAATGATTTATTCATTAATGCTCATGAAATTTATTTAATTTCCATTTTTAGGTGACCGCTGTACGTTTGAAGAAACGTGCTATTGTCGATTCCATCAAGGGACAATTTGGATTTTTGGATTATGAAGTTGAAGAAGGAAAGAAGCTTTTCTTCCACATGTCTGAAGTTCAAGGAAATAGCTACAACTTGTACCCCGGCGATACTGTTGAATTCTCTATTGTCACTAATCATGTAAGTCATTGACTAGTTGCATATTTAAAAGATAGTATGATTAATGAATTTTATTTATAGCGTACTGGAAAAACATCTGCATGTGGTGTTGTTAAAATTCAAGACTCATCTCCACGTCCTGATCGATTAATTTCTCGATTAAAAATCAATTCTGTTGATGAAAGCGCACCACGTTTGACTGTCATTCGATCTCCAAAAGGTCCAGACGGCACTAAAGGCTTCCATCTTGAATCAAGAGCTCCACGAATTTCTGGTAATATTTTTTTTTTTTTTATTGCATAGCTTAAAGGCATGATTAATTAACTGATTGAAATTTTCAGGAATTTTAATTCCGGGCATTTTAGCTGAATAAACGGATTATCCAAGATGTCAAACAAAAAAAGAAACATTTATTCATTTAACTTCGTAAATATTATAGTTGATTGATGAAAACCGATTATGAATCCCAGCTACTCTCTCAACAAAGTATTAATAGATTGAAAAACAAGAAAACCAACATTATATACAACTTTACAAACTATTCTGCATGAAACAAAACGATTGATTAATAAATTGCATTAAAGTGGAACTAAACAAAAAAAAAAAATAATAAAATCTTTAAAGAACGATAACGATTGAAAAACTAATTTAATCTCCAAGAAAAAAAAATGTTTTAAAAAAGATACCAAAAAAATGAAAAAAAATTTAAAAAAATTTACAAAAAAATGAAATAATAAACAATAAGAAACTAAGAAATCAACGAGAAATCAAAGATGAAACAAAAATAATAATCAGTTAGTCTTTTTCTTACTTTATTATTGATATTTATTTAATTTTTGTTGATATTTATTTGTGTTTCAGTAATTTACAGTGTTTTGAAGTGCAATGCATCACCTTGATCTTTCCTAGTTACTATCAAAACAAGTTAATTTGATTCTGCCATAGTTGGGTGGGGATATCGTTTGTCAAGTTTTGGTTAATAAATTCGTAAATTTTGAATCTTGACCTATCAAAGTTCAAAAAAGTCCCAGACCTTAACTTTTTAATAAAAGTTTGAAAAGTTCTTAAAAAATCTGCTTAGAAAAGTTAGATTAGATGATTCGAAGTCAAAACTAATTAATGCTTTAATTCAAAACTTTCAAAGCATTAAAATTGCATTAACTTCCCATAAATAACTCAATACAGTATCGCATTACATGCTATCGATTATCAAGGTTAAAAATAAATTTGCACAACAGCATCATCCTGATCAGAATTCATTCATTGATTGTATTCGATTAAGCTTATCTCAATCGGAACTGAATTTTTTAATTTTATTTATTTAATAATCTATTTAGGTCGGTTGATTACTACTCCATGCCAAATGATATGAAAAAAGTTTTCATCTGTCGTAAGAAGTCATATAGTAAGCATGTATATAATTCGACTAAACTCAAAAATTTCGTATTGAATAAAAGTCAATCTCAATGTTTATTTTCTTTCTTTAAAATATTTTTTTTTTTTTTAATTTTTCTTCTTATCGGGATAGGAATTACAAATACATATATGTAAAAAGAAGAAGTCTAGTGAAAAAAAGGTCATCAATTAAATCGTAAATATTAAAGTTAAGATTAATGAACGTTATGTACTAATTTTTCAAATTTCTATGCACTCGTGTGGAACTGTTGCAAATTGTTCGATAGTTCTTGAATTTGGACATGGTCGTTGGCATCGATTGCCAAAGTGGCGAGTTCCTAAATAGAAATTTTTAATTTTTTTTGCGTCTTAATTGTCTGTCATCGAACATACCTTCACATTTGCATTTATATCCAGGACTAAGAGATGTTTGAAGACATGTACCTCCATTTATACATGGCTGTCTGCTACAAATATCATTAGCTCTTCCCTTTTATTTTTTGTGGTTGGTTGTGTCATAGATAATATGAAAAATTGAGAGAAAAGATATTTTTTGTTTGTGAGAAAGTTCAAAACTACAAACTATAAAACATTTTTTTAAACATAGTAACTAAAACTAGAAAAAGGAAATAGAAAACATAAATGATAACTCATACAACATAAGTACGAGAAGAGAATACACGAAATGCAACCAGATGTTTTGTTTCTAGTTAGTTTTACATACTTATCGTTCAAGATTATGATCCAAAAAAACTGTTTTAATATACCTTCAATGAGTCTGTGCATTCCTTTTTCGTTGTGTATCTAAATATACCATGATGAAATTAATGTTATAGTTAGTCCAAAAAAAAAAAATAATTATAATTACCTAAATTCTGCTTTACATCCATATCCACAAATACATTGAGAATTTTCTATTTTACATCCATGATGTGTCTCAGTCAGGACATCGCAACAATTTACTAATAATTTATAGATTTATTAATGATCTGTCGTGGGTTTCTCTTCAAAGTTTTAATTCGTTAGAAAAACCGGTAAAATTTGATTCAAAGCATGTGCAAGTTTATTTTTGTGACCTTACCGAACAGCGGTCATATTTTGAAAAAAAAAAAAAAAAATATTAATCACATCTATTACTCACCGGAATAAATCACAAGAACTAGAAACACAAAAGTGAATTTTAGCATTTTTTTAAATGAAAATTTTTTCTTTAAACAAAAAAAAATATTATTAAAAGAAATTAAAGTAGATTAAAGTGATAGACGCGGTTGTAGCGTACACGAATTAAATGAATTTTAAGGATTGATAAGTAAAAGTAAAGTGAAAAAAAAAATTGCACAGATTAATATTTTAAGAGACTTCTTATTTATCAGTCTCAACACACCAACTGAACGACCGAGACTCTTCTTAGAACAAATGAAATTGTGAGAGATATTTCAGCTGTGTCGTACTCATACTTTTACTAATTTACATACAGATAGACTTATGTTTTATGGCAACATCTCTTTTCTCTCACATATTCTCTGACTGACTTACTAGTTGAAATTTTAAAGAAAATAAAATGAGAAAGAAAGAAACATAGGAATGGAATATATATAAAAGTGTATTCTTATCAGAATTTTATGCTTAATAATGGTTAATGAACTCCTTTATTCTATTTTTAAAAAAAAGAAAAATTATGTGGAACATTTTTATAAAATTTAACACGCACATTATCGGAATTTGACATTTTGACGTTTTCCAACGCTTACAATATTCTTTAATTTAATTCGTCTAACTGCTTCTCGTAAGTGCTTTGGCTGGAGAGGTCCTGTAAAGATATTACATGCTTAATATCAATCATAAAAAGTTCATCTGTATATTACCTGTATCACCCCAACTTTCTGCAACATCGAGTGCTTCCTCTACAACTTCACCAACAAATACTTTGGCAATTCCACTCATTGCTATCACAACATTTTGAGATACAGAACATCCAGTTATTGTCTGCATTAATCTCTTAACAGGTGCTTTTGGAAATGCTGCACGTCTATACATCTCATATCGATCTAATTGTTCTTCCGTAAAGTTTGAGACTAATACACTAATGAATAAATAGTTTGATTAACATCCAGTGAAACAATATTTGTAGAAATTAAGAACTAAAAACTTACAGCATTTTTTCCCTTTCCTCTTCTTCCAATTCTTTCCTGTTTTGTTTATCCAGCTTCCTTTTTCGTCTGAACGCCTCATCAAATACATTATTGGATGTAGTTGGAACGGATGAGCTTAAATCATCCTCGTCGTCTGTTTCTTTAATATTTCTCTCGTTATGGTCCTCATCTTCATCATTTACTTCACTTTTTATGTCAGGTAAATTTAGTTCCAATGGCTCATCTTTTAATGATTGAAATAAATCGATCTTATCCATGTTTTAATGAGATATTAATGAATTAAATGTTTTGTTTATATTTTTCAACTCTTTAATTTTAATCGGTTTTGTATTCAAATTTTAAAAATTCGTTGCTTTAATCGGTTCTGGTGAAAATGAAAATAGAAGGTGATTTGGGTATATACCTTATTAGAAATGATTCGCACACGATTCTGTTGGAAATTTGAGTTAATATAAAAGTATAATAATCAGTGGATTTTGAAGAATTAAAAATTTTGAGAATTACAATTTTAACGACTTTTTGGATTTGAATTTTTTGAGAGTTTTTAAAAATTATTGGAAATTATATACTTCACAAGAATAGAAAATTAAATAAGATAAAAAATTTAAGTCAAATTTTAAATTCATTTTTGCTACAAGGTGTGAATATAAAAAAAATTGAAAAATAGAATAAACGCAGAAAACATTAAGATATTCATAAAATAAACTCAAATTCACAGTCAAAGTAAGTTAAATAGAATTAAAAATACTTAGAAATTGCTAGACTTTAAGGTTCAATTCCAAAAAGTGTATATTGACTTTTATTTGAACTAGAAATAAAATTTCGATATAAAAATGATATAATTAAGTGCTAATAGCCTTATCTTCTGATTAATGACGTGTTCCGTGACAAAAAAACCTTAAATTATTAATAGCTTAACATTATCAGTTTAATTAAATATCTTACAATGTTGTTGTTGTTTGTGCTACTTTATTGAATTTTCAATTTAGTCTGGATCTTTTCGTGAAAAATTTCTTCAAGGCCATTCCAATATTTACTTTTTTAGCGTATTAGTTCCAAAAATAGTCATCAGTCACGAGTCAGGATAATTTAATTAGATAAAAATTCCCATCTACGCAATATTCATAAACAACCAATAACCGTACCATCCAAAAAGTCTTGTGAAATATGTATGACACGAGTAATGACGTCAAGCAAGCAATAACAATATTTAAAAAAAATACATTAAAAGCCGTACGAAAAAAATACAACTTTAAAAAAATGCTGTTCTATAAAAAAAAAAGATTGTATTTTTAAAAGAATTCAATCAGCAGTGCTTCTTATTGCATTTTATTCATATTCAAAAATTGAGTTTCTGATTGCTTGGTAGCTCATTGTGTTATGCTCTGTGTGTGATGCATATTTTTGTCACAACAATCGTCATGATGATCAACGGTTCAAACCCCGGTCATGTCCTTTGACCCCAATTATTATTATAAGATTTTTTAAGTACACACACATACCTATTAGATGTGTTGCTTGTTTGTTCTTTTGAAAATGATGCTCGATATAATATTTGCTACTATTGAAAGGTTTATAAAACCTTGATGAATAAGACTTTACACCCTTATATCTCTGATTCAAAAGAACAACAACAACAACAATTTAATAAGAAAATGTATGTCTTAGAAAATTTATTTTATGTGTCACATGCTTTAACTGTATTAATTAAATAATTTTATTTTTTTCCTTAGATGTCATCATCACATGCAACATTGCCTGAACCACATTTGTCTGACATAACAACCAACAACGACACACTTCCATCAAACAATAATGATAATGATAATAATAATAGTCAAGAGCCTTCAACTAGTAGTAGCACAGAGAATACACAATATCGTTCATCGACACAATATTCATTTAAGCCACAACCAGAAAATAGTAAGACATCAACAAAGCCAGATCTTGATGATAATGATGAGGAGAAACGTGATGATTCAATGTATGTTTGTAATATTTGTTTGGATATTGCCAAAGAGTCAGTTATAACAATGTGTGGACATCTTTATTGTTGGCCATGCCTTAATTGTTGGCTTGAAACGAGACCACAACGTCAATTATGTCCAGTATGTAAAGCATCGATAACAAAAGAGAAATTAATTCCATTATATGGACGTAATAATGAGAAGCAACAAGATCCACGTTCAAAGAAAAGTCCACCGCGTCCACAAGCACAACGAACGGAACCAGATAATTCACAAAATTATCAAGGATTTCAGTCATTTGGCGATGCTGGATTTCATCTTTCATTCGGTATTGGTGCATTTCCGTTTGTCTTTTTTGGATCAAGTTTCAATTTTAATGATATTCGACAAAGGAATGGACAGAATGGCTCACAATTTGAGGAAGATCAGTTTTTGTCAAAAGTTTTCTTATGGGTCGCAATTATTTTCTTCTGTTGGCTTATTTTGGCATAATTAAAGCGACTAAATTTGAGTCATGTCGTGACATTCCATGTTTCTGTTAAGAACTTAAAAAATATTATGTGTGTAATAAGTTTTCATTTTTGGAAAAAAAAAAAAAATTGTTATTTGTTCTTTTAAAATGAATCGTGGAGGAAAATGAAATGAAATGTGGTAAAAGGATCATATTTTAATGAACCATAATATTCTTTTATGTACATGTATGTAGATTTTTAATAATGCAAATTATTGTGTAAAGTGTAATCTTGTCAAAATTTATCATTTTGATTTATTAATTATTTTAAGTTATTAAAAATGAAATAAAAAGTGTAAAAATTATTTTAACGGTTTTTTAATTTAACGGCTAAAAAAAATTTGAATTTAAATTTGAATTATCTTTTCGCGATCGTCGTAGCTTCTTTTCCTAGCATTTCAACGGCATTTTTCTGCAAAATTATTAAAAATTAAAATATTAGTTAAAATACACAGTTTAATAACAATATTAAGACGATAATTAACTGATAATAGCATAAGGTAAAGAAAGCGCATCAAGTAAAGCGCTGAAAAAGGATAATTTGTTAAAATTTTTGTCAAACTTTTTTTTCGGCGTCTTTCAATTGGCAAAAAAATGACTGATATTCGGGTAAAATTTTCTTTCTTAATTTTTATTAGTTATTAAGTTATTATTGTGTGATAACTAGGCTTGTTTTAACGTTTTATAATATTTAAAATCGAAATACTTAAGAAAAGCTTGCTAAATTTTGTCATTTCCGTGAAATTTGATTAGTATTGGATCTATAAACATAAAAAGCAACAACAACATACAGTCAACCATTTCTCAATTATTATTTTCTTAGGCATTCGTGCAAAACATGCAAAATGGAAGTAATGGCGATGCTGCCAGCTCATCTGCTGTGCCTGCACCAGCCAAAGGATCTAAACAAGCCATCGAAAAAATGTATCAAAAAAAGTCGCAGTTAGAGCATATTCTTTTGCGTCCAGATACATATATTGGTTCCGTAGAGCGAGTAACTGAAAATATGTGGGTTGCTGAGAAAGTTGTAACTGAAGAGAAGACAACTTATGAAATGGTTCAACGAGAAGTGTCGTATGTTCCCGGTCTATATAAAATCTTTGATGAAATCCTCGTCAATGCAGCCGGTAAGTTCTATTTTCCGTTATTTTTCTCGTTTTTTAGGCATTCATTTGATAATACTGAATCAGAGTTGCAAACAGATATCTGTGCAGATGAAAACCGTACAATTCCTTGATAATTTGTAAGGTTTTTCAAATAAAACCCTACAAAATCTGATAAAACCTTACAAATTATCAAGAATTTGTACGGTTCTCATCTGTGCACAGATATCTGTTTGCAACTCTGTACTGGATGTGACATACAGTAACTTTTGATTTTTCCACAAAATTTTTAATCCCTAATTTTAAATAATTTTGACCGTTATTTTCAAACCGTTATTTATAATTAAAATAGACAACAAGCAAAGAGATCCCAAAATGACAACCATAAAAATTGACATCAATCAGGAAGAGAATAAGATCGAAATTTACAACAACGGTCTTGGAATTCCAGTTGTTATGCATAAAGAAGAAAAGATGTATGTACCAACAATGATTTTTGGACATCTTTTAACATCTTCAAATTACAATGATGAGGAGGAAAAAGTCACCGGTGGTCGTAACGGTTATGGTGCAAAATTGTGTAACATATTCAGTACAAAATTCGTTGTCGAAACAGCATCAAAAGAATACAAAAAGAGATTCAGACAAACATGGATGGAAAATATGGGAAAGACATCAGAGCCAAAAATTGATGCATTTGTTAAGGATGAATATACAAAAATTACATTCTGTCCTGATTTAAAGAAATTCAAAATGGACAAATTAGAGGATGATATTGTTGCATTGATGCAACGTCGTGCATTTGATGTTGCTGCATCCACACGTGGCGTATCTGTCTTCTTAAATGGTCAAAAATTGGGCGTTAAAAGCTTTAAAGATTATATCGATATGTATATTAAGAAAAAGGATGATGAGTCAGGAAATCCATTAAAAATCACATACGAAAATTGTAATGAACGTTGGGAAGTTGCCCTAACATTATCAGATCGTGGATTTCAACAAGTTTCATTTGTCAATTCAATTGCAACAACGAAAGGTGGACGTCATGTTGATTATGTTGCTGATATGATTGTTAAGCAAGTCATGGAAACAATTAAGAAGAAGAATAAGGGTGGTGTTAATATTAAGCCATTCCAAGTTAAGAATCACATGTGGGTTTTTATCAATTGTTTAATTGTTAATCCAACATTTGATTCTCAAACAAAAGAAAACATGACACTTCAATCTAAAAGTTTTGGCTCAAAATGCACGCTGAGTGAGAAATTCATTAATGCAGTTATGAAGTCAGGAATTGTCGAGAGCGTCTTAACATGGGCTAAATTTAAGGCACAAACAGAATTGGCTAAAACAAGCGGTGCCAAAAAGTCCAAATTGAAGGGCATTCCAAAATTGGAAGATGCAAATGACGCTGGAACTAAAAATTCAGTCAATTGCACATTAATTCTAACTGAGGGAGACTCAGCCAAGACATTAGCTGTTAGTGGTCTTGGTGTTGTTGGTCGTGATCTTTATGGAGTCTTTCCACTTCGTGGTAAGCTGCTTAATGTTCGTGATGCCACACATAAGCAAATTCTTGAAAATGCTGAAATTAATAATTTGATTAAAATTCTTGGCTTACAATATAAGAAGAAGTACCTTACACAGGATGATATTAAGACCTTACGTTATGGAAAATTGATGATTATGACTGATCAAGATCAGGATGGTTCACATATTAAGGGACTTTTGATTAATTTTATTCATACAAATTGGCCAGAATTAATTCGTCTCAAGTTCATGGAAGAATTTATTACACCAATTGTTAAAGTTACAAAACGTGACAAAGAATTGTCATTCTTTTCAATTCCTGAATTTGAAGAATGGAAAAATGATACACCAAATCATAATACATACAGTGTCAAATACTACAAAGGTTTGGGTACATCAACATCAAAGGAAGCTAAAGAATATTTCCAAAATATGGATCGTCATCGAATTATATTTAAATTTCAAGATGATCGAGATGATGAAGCAATTCGTATGGCATTCTCAAAATCTCATGTACAACAACGTAAAGAATGGCTCACAAAGCATATGGAAGAATGTAAGCATCGTAAATTAGTTGGACTACCTGAAAGATATCTCTACAAAAAGGATACGAAAGAAATTTCATATCAAGAATTTGTCAATCTTGAATTGATTCTATTCTCAAATACTGATAATATCCGATCAATTCCATGTGTTGTTGATGGCTTTAAACCGGGTCAACGTAAGGTTTTATTCACATGCATGAAACGTAATGACAAAAAGGAAGTTAAAGTCGCTCAATTGGCTGGTTCTGTTGCTGAAAAGAGTGCATATCATCATGGTGAAGTTTCATTGTGCAGTACAATTATCAATTTGGCACAAAATTATGTTGGCAGTAATAATATTAATTTATTACAACCAAATGGTCAGTTTGGTACACGTTTACAAGGTGGTAAAGATTCTGCAAGTCCTCGTTACATTTTTACAATGTTATCACCACTTACACGTCTCATTTTCCATCCACACGATGATCCATTACTTAACTTTTTGGATGAAGATAATCAACGTATTGAGCCTGAATATTATGTTCCAATTATACCAATGGTACTTGTTAATGGTGCCGAGGGTATCGGTACAGGTTGGTCAACAAAAATTCCATGCCATAATCCACGTGAAATTATTAAAAATTTGAAAAATATGATGAATGGTGAGGAACCAAAGCCAATGATGCCTTGGTATAAGAATTTCAGAGGAAAAGTAGAAGCAGCTGGTGATGGACGTTTCTTAACCGTTGGATGCTGTTCTATATTGGATGGACAAAAATTGGAAATAAGTGAATTGCCAATTGGAACATGGACACAAAATTATAAGGAATCACTTCTTGAGCCATTACTTCATGGTGGTGATAAAGTTAAGGCAATTATTAGTGACTTTAAGGAATATAATACAGATACAACTGTTCGTTTTGTCATTTCATTTTTACCTGGTGAATTTGATAAGCTTAATTCAGAACCAGGCGGTTTTCATCGTGTCTTTAAATTAACATCATCTCTTAGTATCACAACAATGCATTCATTTGATCATAATAATTGCTTACGTCGTTATGATAACACTGGTATTATATTGAAAGAATTTTACACTTTACGTTTAGAATTTTATGAAAAACGTAAGAAATATTTGGTTGGAATGTTACAAGCTGAAGCTGATAAGCTCTCAAATCAAGCACGTTTTATTAAAATGAAATGTGATGGTAAAATTGTTGTTGAAAGAAAGAAGCGTAAAAATTTAGTTGAAGAATTGCTTAAATTAGATTTCAAACCTGATCCAATTAAGGAATGGAAAAAGTCAGTTAAAGCTGATGATGCTGAAGATATGGATGAAGATGATGAGATACCACAAGAAGAAGAAGAAGTTGATCAAAAGCCTGGAAAATCTAGCAAGAAACCAGTTGATCAAGAAAAGGCATTTAAAAGTTTAAGTGATGTCAAGAAATTCGATTATTTATTGGGCATGCCAATGTGGTCATTAACAGAGGAACGTATTGCTGAATTATTGAAACAAGAAGAAAATAAAATCAATGAATTGATAATTTTGAAGAAAAAGATGCCAAAAGATTTATGGAATGAAGATTTGGATGCTCTTTACAAGAAATTGGATGAGGTTGAACAAAAGGAAAGAGATGAAGATGAGAAATTATTAAAGAAATTATCAAAGTCTAAACCAACACAAAGTAGTAAGCAACGTACTATCAAATCAGCTCCAAAGACAGAAGATACAAAACCAAGTCTATATGGTGAACCAATAGAATTTAAATTATCAGAAGAAATGCTCAAGAAATATGAAAAAGCAACAGCTGCATCTAAAGGGATAAAGAAAGAAAAGGCAGTTAAATCTGAGCCAGGCGATGAAATGGATGAATTTGATGCTCTTGTTGCTGGCGATGGCGATAGTTCAATTAAAAAGGAAAAACCAGAAAAGGTCAAAAAGCCACGCGTTAAGAAAGATCCAGGTGAAGTTAAACCCAAGAAAGAGAAGAAAGAAAAAGGCGATGGCATGAAACAGACAAAATTGGACTTTAAAAAGAAAGCTGTAAGTTAAATTTGACATTTTTAAATGACTTAATTTTTAAATAATTTAAATTATTTTTACAGAAGAAGAAGGCCGATAGTGACGAAAGTGATATTGATCTTCCTGGAAGTGGCAGCGAGGATGAATTTGATGCATTGGTTAAAGATACAGCACCACAACGTGAAAAAACAGCTAGACGTGCAGCTACAAAGGTAAGGATTTAGATTTCAGATTGTGCTTAATCCTAAGGATTTAAATTTTAACTAGATTTAAATTAAAGTATAAAAATTTAATCCTCAACTGACGGCATATTTTTTTAATCCTTAAGATTAAATTTTAATCCTCAAGATTTAATTTTCAATCCATCAGACTATTTTTAAATCCTCAAGATTTAATTTTTAATCCTCAAGATTTAATTTTCAATCCTCAAGATTTAATTTTTAATCTGTCAGATTTAATTTTTTAATTCTCAAGATTTAATTTTTAATCCATTATTTTTTTAATTATAAAAACCTCAGAAAAATTTAACCTAAGCACACGTATTATTTTTTGCTCTGCAAATTTTTATTAAAAAAGTTAATAGTTTAGTGATTTAAGTGTCCGTGAGCACTCAAGAAGGATGTCGGAAGATAAGAAGCTGCAAAAGAAGCGCCAGAGAGGCGAAGTTAGTCCAAATAAGGACAACAAAAAACCAAAAACAATCAACCAGGAAACTCAACCAATTCAGATTAGTTCTCAGCAACAGCCTGTCGGTGGATCAACGTTCATTAAGGCTATTAAGCCTATTGTCACCAAAACAAACTTATCAATCATCAAGGAAACAGTAAGCAAATTGAAGCTAACTAAAAAGCCATATTTTAAGGTTATTAGCAACAACAACACACACATCCAGTGCGATTCATTGGAAGATAAGAAAATCATCATCGAAGCTTTGAAAAATAAGCTGATTAACCACCACACATACTTGGAGCAGTCGGAGAAACCCTTATCATTAATTTTGAAGGGATTTTATGACACAAAACCAGATGAGCTATTAAAAATGCTGACGGATCATCAAATTCCAGCAACAAATGTCAAAATACTCTTCAAGAGTGACTACCACACTTTATTCCTCGTGAATTTCAAACAAGGATCAACTACTTGTAACGAACTCAACCACAATCACCGTATCATTGACGACATAGCAGTCAAGTGGGAACCAGTAAAGAACAAGAACAAACCACCATTACAATGCCATCGATGTCAAAGATGGGGCCATTCCACAGCTGGTTGTGGCTATCAATATCGTTGTATCAAATGTACTGAAGATCATCCAATCGGCGAATGCCCACGCAAAACCAGAGAAGGTAATGCGAAGTGCTGTAACTGTCGAGGTGATCATGCAGCAAATCACCGAGGTTGTGAATCATTTAAAGCCTTTGAGAAATGGTCCAACAGCCGCAAATCAGTCAAATCTCAGCCAAAAAAGTTAATCCAACAACGATTATCAATGGAGGATTTTCCTACATTAACTAGCCAACCAGAAGTTGTGAACAATAGTTTCGAGTCTCTTCAACAACATACATGTAAAACACCAACCTTCTCGCAAGCAGTAAAGTCACAAGTAAGTGCTTCACTTTCTAGAGAGCCTAATTGTATTGAGTCATTAGTTACTGACGTCACAAGTCAGCTGATGAATAATCCACAAATCCACAACACACTAATGATGTTGCAAAAGCTAATTGAACAGCTAACAAACATCAGTGTGATCCTCCTCAAAAATCAAGAATCAAATCTTGACACTGAATCTCCACATCATGGACCTTAAGTTCATGATGTGGAACGCCCACTCTGTTCGTAACAAGTTTCACGAACTAGCTAACTTCATCCAGTCAAACAACATTGACATTGCCTTTATATCTGAATCATGGCTGGAAGACAAGAATTCGTTCTATCTTCCCAACTTTAATATCTATCGAGCCGATCGTAACAAAGGCGGCGCTTTAATAATAATTAGATCCGATATTGAGCATAACTCGTTAGTTAGAACACAATTTAGCTATGCGGAAGCTGTGTCTATTAAAGTTTTGTTGAACAATAATTATATTACTCTCACATCCGCATACATATCACCAGCAGCGACCAGAAAACAGTCTGAGTCCTTTTTTTCCAAGCTGCTCAGTATGGCTGGGCAACACTTCATTGCAGGTGACTTCAACTGTAGACATCAGGCATGGAATAATACAATCAATTCCCACAAGGGAATTGATTTGTTTAATCTTGCCAAGTCTCAACAGTTTGAAATCCTCGTACCCGATAAACCAACTCACGTGGCTTATCATGGAGACTTATCGACAATTGATTTTGCCTTAAACAAATCCAGTCAGCAATGGTCTGACCTTATTACAATTAATGAGTTGTCATCGGATCATCTTCCGGTGTGCTTTTCACTTAATTCCTACATTCAAAGTCCTGCTCATAACTTCAACTTCAACTTTGCGAAAGCAAAATGGAGGAACTTAAGACACTTCGTCAACAATGAGATCCGTAACGGAAGTTTCAGTACAGACTCACACAGTGAGATCGATGAAACAGTCGAGTCCATGAATACAATCATTATTGAAGGAATGCATAAATACATTCCCACCCGTAGTAAGCCTAGCCACCTGAGAAATAAATTCTCAAGCAATGTCCAAAATCTAATCAAGCATAGGAACCACTTCCGCAAGCTTTACCAAAGAACCCTAGATTCAGCACACAAATCAGCTTTTAATCAATTAAATCGCATGATTAAACGTGCAATTACCACTGAAAGACAAAATGATTACAAAACCAAGTTAGAAATCTCACGTTTAAAGACAATTCTCTTTTTAGACAATGTAAATCATTAAAAAGCAAAAAATGTTACATTCCACCACTAACATCCAGTAACAACACTGCTTATTCTGATAAAGACAAAGCGGACTTGCTCGCTGAGTCATTTAAATCAGTTCACGAGATATCAACAAATGCCACATCACAGTTTGAGTCGTTAGTATCTGAGAGCGTTGATCAAGTGAACGCTTCTTCATTCACTGTACAAGATAACGTGTCGGAACAGGAAGTCTTATCAATAATATCTAGCTTAAATCCTAAAAAAGCTGCTGGGTTTGACTCAATACCAAACAGCGTATTAAAATCACTTTGCTCTTGCGATTATTTCATTAAATTAATCACAAAGGTCTTTAATTCATGTCTGAATCAATCCTATTTCCCCACTCAATGGAAATTAGCCAAGATAGTTTCAATCCCGAAATCCAATCCAGCATCACAAAGTCCTTCAGACTACAGGCCGATCTCCTTACTACCTGTAATTGGAAAAGTGTTTGAAAGAATAATTCTGACGCGACTAAGTGCATTTGAAGAAGACAACAAAATCTTCATTAAGCAGCAATTCGGATTCAAATCCAAACATTCAACGACTCAGCAAATATTAAGAATAACAGAAAAGGCTTCATTGGCCTTCAACCACAATAAAAGTCTCGGTCTCGTGCTTCTTGATTTGAGAAAAGCTTATGATTCTGTCTGGCATAATGGCCTGATACACAAAATGAATAAGCTAAAATATCCTTCCTACTTAATCAAACTAATCATCTCATTTCTTAAAGACAGGAAAGCATTCGTGTCAGTTAACAAGTCACATTCATTCATATTTAGGATTCTTGCTGGAGTGCCTCAGGGCTCAGTTATGGCTCCTCACCTATTTAATCTTTTCATAAATGACATACCAATACCGTCTGATGGCGAATTAGCATTGTTCGCTGACGACACTGCATATTTCATCGAAGCTGACTCAGCGAAATTCTCATTCATCAAACACAAATTAGTCTCTGGTCTTAAGGCATTTAAAAGCTTTTTCCAAAACTGGAAAATCTTCCTTAATGACAATAAGACAGAATTCATTATCTTCACGAGATCAACAAAAATGATTCAAAAATTCCAAAATGATCAGATTGTCCTCGATAATATCTCACTCACCTGGAAAAGTCATGTCCGATACCTCGGAGTCTATTTAGACACTAAACTTCTCTTTAAGCATCACATTAACGTGGTCTTGAGTAAAGCAAAATCAATTGCTTACTCGCCACTTTACTCTCTACTCAAAAGAAATTCAGGAGTCTCGATCGATTCCAAAATAAGAATTTACAAGGCCATAATTCGCCCAATAATAGCTTATGCATGTCCGATATTTATTAATTGTGCCAAAACTAACTTCAAAAAGTTGGAGACCTTCCAAAATAAACTTCTTAGACAAATACTTGGAATCAAATGGGACGACTTCGTGTCTAATGATAAAGTTCATGCCGAAGCCAAAACTCCCACATTCCGTGAATTTGCATTAAAGCTCACAAACAGATTTTACACTAGTTGTGATTCTCATACTAATGACTTAATCTCAAATTTAGGACAGTACAATTATGACTCTCTCGACTTTCATGTGAAGCACAGACTCCCAAAACCTTCAGTTATGTGAAGTCTTGCTATTGTTTTTTTTTTTTATATATTATCTTTTTTTTTAGTATGTAAGTTTTAATCTATATTGTTATATATAATTCAATTTTCAAACTGGATTTTTTTTGCAAACTTTTTTAATCCGACTATCAGTTCATATCAAACAATTCATAATCATAAAAATTCATAAGTATCATATTTAAATTTAATTTGAAACCGGAAGGTTGGTGTTAAAAATATAACCATAATGTCAGAAACAAAAAATTTGACCAAAGCCACAATAAAGAAGACGTATTATTATTATTTTAATTATCAAGATTTAATTTTTAATCTGTCAGATTTAATTTTAATCCATCAGATTATTTTTAAATCCTCAAGATTTAATTTTTAATCTGTCAGATTTAATTTTAATTCATTTGAATTCAATTTGAAATTTTAATGTAATAATTTCGATTAATTTACTTAAATCTCTAATTTTAATCCACAGAAAATCGACTATTCATTCCTGAAAGATTCCGATGAAGATAAATCAGATTCAGAGCCAGAAATGTTTGATAATGTCTTAGAAAAGAGCATTCCAGCACAGGAAATGATTGAAGGATCAGATTTTGATGAACAAAAGTCCGAAGAAGAAACTCCAATTAAGAAACCAGCACCTGCAAAGCGTAAACTTGGTCCAAAACCTGCTGCAAAACGAAAGATTGAAAGTTCAGGCAGTGAAGCGTCACCAGTGAAAAAGAAGGTAAATTTAACTTTTTTATGGATCAAAAATTAACATTATTAATGAGAATTTTTATTTACAGCCACAAAAGAAGCAGAAGAAAAAGTTCGACAGCAGCGATGAAAGTGATAATGTCGTAATTGACGATTCCGACTCAGATTTCAATGGTTAAATTAAAATCAAGTTAGAGCGATAATTAAGGATAGAAAAGATATCTCTTATTTTAATATATTATTGCTACTTATCTAACATAAATTATCAGATAGAAACTGTTTTTTTTTCATGTCTGCATTCTTTAGATATAATTAATAATAATAAGATTTCGCACATTTCATTAATTTTTAGTAATATTAAATGTTAAGATCCAGAAACATGATATATATATTTTTTTTGTAGAACGTCTGAAAAAAATACAATAGTTTGTAGTATTTTATTATTGATAATTATTTTGTGAAGAAAAAAAACCTTAACATTTATTTAATTTGAATAAAACTGTTCTTACAAACAATATTTTATTTCTTCGTGAAATTTATTTTATTATTTTTTAATAAACTGATATTTATATTAACGGTCAATTGAAATTCAAAAAAATGAGTCGTTCATAAATGACGTATAATTTTCAAGTCAGATGCTGGATCCAGCTTCTATCATTCTCGTAGAAAAGAACACAACTTTTACGAAGATTTTAAGACTCAGTAGGCCAACGGAAGCGATTAAATTTTGAAAATTTTCGACAGACGTCATTAGTGAATGATCCCACAATTTTGGCGCGAAATATTTTTATTTATTTTAAAATTTATTAAAAACATCAATAACTTCAACGTCCTCCACCAGCTGTGAATTATTTTTGAAAAAAAAAAAAATAATAATAATTAATTAATATAAAAAATAAAATAAATTATTTGCATGTTAAGTGATATACTTAATAGAAGTGAGGAGAAATATGTAGACTTAAGGATTTAACGGATTTTTGAAATTTAAAAAATTAACGGATTTTTAGAATTTAAATTTTATTTTTTGTAGCAATTTTTTTCATAGTTTTGAACCCTTTTTATAGCATTTTTTGTTCATATTTTTCAAATGTAAGGAAATCGTTTAAATTTAAAAAAATACAAAAGTTAAGCAAGCACTTTTTGCATCCTTTAATTCACTAATTTCAAAAGTTCCTGAAGCAGTGATCATAAATATTACAAAAAGAAATTTTTATCAACACACAATTCAAAAGAAATCATAATATAATAATGAATATAAAATGTTTGTTTTTACCTTTTCTTTTTTTATCAAAGGGACTGTGGGATTATCATCGATTAAACGCTCTTCATCATCGTTCAATAAAATCACGTCATCGTCATCATATAAATTTCCACCTCCTAATTCAGTTAAATTTCTTCGTACGTTGCAATTGTCTGAGCACTATATTTAAAATAACGGGTTTTTAAATTTTACATCAAAATCTTATTTAAAATTTAACGGTTTTAAAAAAATCAAAATTTCCAACGGGAAATCAAAGCTGATTTCCCCTTGAAATTTTTGATTTTTTTAAAACCGTTAAATAAAAATTGTAAATACGAAATCAGTAAGATATTTAATATTTAAAAATTATCATGTAATTTTCCAGTAAATAAATTAATTCTAAATATAAAAATAAATTTTTTAAAATAAATTTTTTAAAAACATACCTTGTCCTTATTACAATCTTTTTTTTTTTGGATGATGAATATCCACTATCTGGTGGTGGAGGTGGCACAGGCTGTTGTGGCGTTTTTGGCCAATTTTGATGTATCTGATTCTGTTGCTGCTGTTGTTCCTGATAAGCATCCCAATGTTGATTCTGTTGCTGTGCTGGATATGGCTGATAAGCATCCCAATATTGTTGCTGTTGCTGTGCTGGATATTGCTGGTATAGGTTCTGTTGTTGTTGGTATTGATCTTGGTAAGCTTGTTGGTATTGATCTTGGTAAGCTTGTTGGTATTGATCTTGGTAAGCTTGTTGGTATTGCGGTTGGTAAGCTTGCTGGTATTGAGGCTGGTAAGCTTGTTGTGCCTGATAAGCTTGTTGTTGCTGTGGCTGATAAAAATTTGATTCAGTTGTACCATATCCATAATTATGAAAGCCATTATTTTCTTGTTCTTTTTCCTTCATCTATTTTGGAAAGAGGAAAATGAAATTAATTTTAAATGGAATAAAATAAAGAAAAAATGTATATTTTAAAGCTTACCATTGGCTTATCATTGTCCTTGCTAGCCTTTTTATTCTTATTTTTCTTCTTCTTCTGGAAGATCAAAAAAAATTAGAGTTATTAAAAAATGTAGAATATAAACGGAACCGAGAAAGAAATAAAATATAAAAAACTTACGTTTTTGTTATTCTTCTTCTTTTTTTTTGATTATTATTGTCACTGGATGTTGGTGCATTGTTGTATACATTATAATAAAATTTTTTAACTTCCATCACTTTCAAGACTGACTTCAAGTCAGCTGGTTTTTTGGATTTATGGACCTGAAAATAAATAGCCATTAGTTTACTTATACTTACCGTATACAGTTTTTATATTTGCCTCATTTTCCATGAGAAAATTTCCCAAGAATTATGTGACAAAAAAATCGTACAGCTTAAAGCAGTTTGTTTTTGCTGACCTGCTAGAGACAGTCGTAACGACGACATCAACTGCGAGTCAAACAAACTTTTTCTAAAAGCCTTTTTTTAATGACTAAAAAACACATGAAAACTTACCTCGTTGTCCGAATCGCTTGTATTTTCGCCAGAATCCTCATTTTCACTACAATCCCCATTTGCATCAATTTCGTTCTTATCTCCATCCGATTCATCCTCGTCACGACTACGCTTAATACCCATTTTAACTTATAATTTATTAAAATAATCAATTTAAAGTTATTTAGCAATAGTCTTACAAGTTAATTTAATTTTAGGAAAATTAGAAAAAAGCGCATAAATCTAGTCAGACCGACAAAATAATCATTTTTTTTTACACGTTTTTTTTTGGTTAAATAAAATTCAAAATTATATTTAACGTTTTTTAAAGCAGCTTATTCGGAAATGCATTAAAGGAAATGACATCAAAGTCACCTGGATCTTTTATTTATGACTCATTATTTGATCTTGTTGAGGCATTAGCTATGTATCAATCGTGTGATAAATTAACAGAATTATATAAAGGTTATATAGTCACGACTTTGATCAAAGACAAAAAGGATGTTGAGGCTGGAGACAGCAAGAAGAACAAAAACACTTTTTGGATGAAGATAATCAACGTATTGAACCTGAATATTATGTTCCAATTATACCAATGGTACTTGTTAATGGCGCAGAAGGTATCGGTACAGGTTGGTCAACAAAAATTCCATGTCATGATCCCCGTGAACTTATTAAAAATTTAAAAAATATGATGAATGGTGAGGAACCAAAGCCAATGAAGCCTTGGTATAAGAATTTCAGAGGAAAAATAGAGCCTGCTGGTGATGGACGTTTTATAACAGTTGGATGCTGTTCAATATTGGATGGACAAAAATTGGAAATAAGTGAATTGCCAATTGTAGTATTTTTTTATTGATAATTATTTTGTGAAGAAAAAAAACCCTAACATTTATTTAATTTGAATAAAACTGTTCTTACAAACAATATTTTATTTCTTCGTGAAATTTATTTTATTTTTTAATAAACTGATATTTATATCAACGGTCAATTGAAATTCAAAAAAATGAGCCGTTCATAAATGACGTACAATTTTCAAGTCAGATGCTGGATCCAGCTTCTATCATTCTCGTAGAAAAGAACACAACTTTTACGAAGATTTTAAGACTCAGTAGGCCAACGGAAGCGATTAAATTTTGAAAATTTTCGACAGACGTCATTAGTGAATGATCCCACAACTTTGGCGCGAAATATTTTTATTTATTTTAAAATTTATTAAAAACAACAATAACTCAGTGATTAAAAGTAATTTCAAGTCATAAATCATTGTAAGTAGTCCATAAGTTTATTCTAGTTATAATCTATTAAGATCCATTCTTTTGTGTGTTAAATGAATTGAGAATTAACAAGTGATTGTTTAAAATTTAATTAAATTAATTAAACATTATTTTTGGCATCTCGTAATGGAACTTCCTCGGGTTTTGGTAGTTCCTTTGGTACTTCTCTATAAAATACCATTCTAAATGCTATGGATGTAATTAAAGCTGATAACATTGGTGCAACCCAATAGATCCAGTGAGCTGTGAAATTCGTATTGTAAAGTGCCGGAGCAAAACTTCTTGCTGGGTTCATACTTCCTCCTGAATATGGTCCCTAATATTGAATTTCAATTAATTTATGACAATAATATTGATTTTTAAGTAATTTACCCCAACTAATGCAAGCATTGTAATAGCAAGTCCAAATCTCAACGGTACACTGTCTGTATATTAAAATAATTAAGCATTTTTTTTATTTAAAATTCATGTAAGCATGTTACCATGATGTTTTGCATTTCTCGGATCCCAAACACCACAACAGATGAGAATCAATCCCATTGTAATGAAAAATTCAACTCCAAATGCTTTCCACACGCCAATTCCTTTCCCAGGCAATGTGACGCAAAAATTTTCATTTAAACTTGTGTCTGGTGTTAAAACTCTTAACAATCCATATCCCAAAAATGCACCAATAAATTGTCCAATAACATAAACGACTGCTTTCTATTAAATAATTATTAGAGTTTTAGATTATTTTGGACCTTATAAATTATTCAATATTACCTGAAAATTTACTAATTTATAGACGATTGCAGCTAATGTAACTGCAGGGTTAAGGTGCGCACCGGATACGACACCAAAAATGTTAACAATTAACATAACAGTCAGTCCAAAGCCTTAATGAAAATAAAATTAATTTTTTGGTCATTTCATGTACAGCATAGTAAAATAATCGTCTTAAAGTACTTAAAAAATTTGTTGTCATGCACGATCATTGACTTTTCATAAAAAAGATACAACGAACAGATGAACATCTTCTCTATGAAACCTTGACAATGAACTTTCAATAAACATTTTTTTTTTTTTTGTGCCTTTAAACTTTATTATTTTTCCGTCATTTCAATGTCTAATTATCTGTGCCTTATTGCCTCACACTTCCTTACCTAAGCAAATTGTTAAATGATTAGGGAATCCAGCAATACCAAGATCCACACATCCCATACATCCAAAGAATAAAAGCATTGCAGTTCCAATGCATTCTGACAAGCCAAGAGTCAGCAATTCCAAAAAGCTTTGCTTCATTTCTGCAACATCATAAATTATAAAAGAATCTAATTATTTTAAATTAAACAAATTCATGCAGTCAGTATCAATATTATGACATATAAGTATTGACCCATATGACATATTGCTATGATTATAAATCTCGACGGTTGAATTTGTCTGATAACAAACACTCCTTTAAAGACAATAATAAAGTTCAGTTTTATTGACTAATTGTAATCCTACATCATATTCGTATGATTTTTATGTTTTCGGCATTTTATATTCATTTATAACTTGACTTTTAAGTACCGCTGCACATTTTATTGAATTTTAGGTAGATAATACTAAATATCTATGAAATAGCTTTAAACATTTTTTTTGTGTCTATTAAATCGATAAAATTGTGTGTATCTGTCTGTAGGTCGTTACAGACCTTTTATTTCCATTGAAATTCTTTCAGATTATGACATTGAGTGTAGCATATAATTGTTGATTTTTCTTTTTTTTTGTGCGGATTCGATTGTTGGGGGTTTAATTCTCCATCTTTTCGGAAAATTTCTTCAATTTGTTAGGGTTTTTTGTAGGCTTTCTCGAAATCCCGGTGTTGGAAAATTTCCGGGACCGGGACCAAAATTAAAACTTAAATATCTTGAGCATTAATGAAAGATTTTCAATTTTTTTGTGTTTAAATGATTATAATCTTAATACTAAACAAATTAAATTTAAAATTTTTTTTCAAAAAACTTAGGTAAATCGTTCACAATACAACAGTTTTAATTTTTTAATTTTTTGATTTTGGTCCCGAAAAACCCGGGACCGGGAAATCGAGAAAGCCTAGTTTTTTGAGAAAAAAATCCCTGGCTACGCCCCTGAATTGAAGTTAACTTAAATTTATTTCCTTCAAATACCAAATCTTTTACTTCACAGTTGAAGAACTTTTTGATGAACAAAAAATTAAATTTTTGAAATATTTCCTTGAATTTTAAAATTTCTTCATACTTTGATTAGATTTTGCAGTCATTGTAATAAAATTTTATTTTTTTAAGAAATCAACAATTTATCGGACTTTTTATGAAATCGAAAAAATGTAACTTTAAAAATAATTCAATTGGAATATTAGCAATCTTTAAAATTCACATCACACAGCTCAAATCGCACTTTATTAATGATCAAAATTTTCATCTCATCTCTCGACTGCTGAATCATTAAAAAAAATGAAATAAAAAAAATATCTTTAAAATTACTTTTTAACGATAATTAAGCTGTCAAGATAAAACTTTATCATCAAGATTTAAAGAATGTCAGATTTTTATTCACTTATCATTTATTGGAAGTTTTTTTTCTTGGCACTTCAGTTATTTCATTCATTAATCTTTCTCTTCACTTGTCAGCAGAAATTAAAAAATTGAAAGTCATATTTTGATAAAATATTATCCAAGATGTAACTAACTAATGATAAAATTAATCCAAAAATATTTTAGATTAAAGTTGAATTAAGAGTTTGAGCTAGATTAAATCTGGTTGAATATCAACATTTCTAGGATTTTACCAGGGATTTTGCAACTATTTTGTGAGATTTGAATTAAATTTATTTAATTTTTTCAATCCATTTAAAATTCATTAATTTCAAATGATCTTGACATTGAGCCATTAGGTAGGGTGATTATTTAACTTTTGTGAAAATATGGGAGATTTTCAAAATTTGGTCAAAGTACGGGACATAAAAGATCGTTCATATATGACTTCCAAATTTAACGGAAAAAATGATTCCTAGAAATTCTGTTTTTGAAACCCCCTCCCCCCCACCTATGGACGCGCCATTTGTGAATGACTCCTAATGAAAATTTTCAAGAAAACCAGGAATAAATTTCCGAAATTTCATACGAAACAGATATGAAAATACGGGACTGTCCGTTGTAAATACTCGCAGATGGTCACTCTACTCATTGCATAATTGTTCCTATGGTCAATATAATTAATTTTTGCCTAGTTTTATATCGGATGATGGAATTAAGAGTAGGAAAGATCGCAATTCTATTTTTATTTTTTTCATGATCTAAGAATGTTCTTTTTATTGTATAATGTTTAAAAATGCACTAAAAATCTACAAAGAATCTTTTTTTTTCATAATCCATTTAATTTTTATAACAATTTCACGGCCAACTTTGCTTGTGTTTAAAAAAATTATCTTTAATTAAATTTGATATATTTACGATGAACATTTGTACACTTTTCATCTTTAGATAACAACACTTTTTTAATGAAAATGCATTCATTTTGGTTACTTTCTGTTACTTTGTATTATTATTTTCACATTTTTTGATACTTTTATTTAAAAATTTGATAAAAATTTAAGATTTGACAAATTCAAATTTTGAAACTTAGAAAAAAAAATTAAAGCATGCTTTGACAAAAATTTGAAATTTCATAAATTGCAGCATGCTTTGTTGTTTACTGTACAAGTTAAATTTTTATTCATATTTTTTTTTTTAAAAAAACTTAATCGTCAGCATCTTTTTTAACGATCAAATCATTCGAATAAAATTTCAAGTTTATGCCTCGATCATCAAGAACAGCTGAAGAAGCACAAAATTAACAACAAATCAAAAGAAAATATTTTTTAAATCCAATCTTTTTATCACTCGTAATAAAAATATTTTTTCGAGGGTTTAATTGAACCTCGAAATGATAAGCACGGATTTTTTTAAAATCAAATTATTGTCAAACGTTACGAACCTTCGAACCTTTCGTGTTGACGTTGAAAAACTGAATGAAATCGTACGATAGAAATCTATGACTCTCACCCATTTTTTTTATTTCGATCGATGTCTTATTTATAAAAAAAACAGTACATACAGATTAAGTCTTCCTCCATACATTCTTATCAACTTCAATGAGAATATTTTCTTATTTTTTTAAGTCAGTTTATTCTCTTCTATCTCTCGGTTACTGTGTTGTTTAAAACTGTCTCGTAAGTTAAAATTTATACATCTGATCTTCAAATCTCATAAAGGTAGGCGTTTTGGTAAACTTGAACAAGTACTTGCTACCGTTTAGTTGGTTATTTATGATTTCATTTTATTTTTATTTTATTTTATCAATGATAAGCAATAATCATATTTTGTGCGATGCACTAACGCGAATAAAATGTGTGATAAGGTTTTACTGTCTGATTACATTCATATTGTTAATATAAGTCATCCCCATGTGCTACTGTTCAATGCTTTAATTTCGATCACGTTTTTTTCCTATTTATTGTCTTGACTTAATTCTATGCCGGTTTTGTGGATGTATTTGTGAGTTTTTTCTTGTGGTTGCTTTGGGTTTTTAATGGTCATCAAGAGTATGAAATTGTGTTACATAGAAGCAGGAATGGGATCAAGCATGGACGTAGCCTGAAATTTTTCTTTACAAGGGAGGGTTTAGACCCCTTTTAACCTTCTCTCGCAGGGGCGAATTCAGGGGGTTACACTAGATATTATTGAACTTTTCAGATCCGAACTAAAAAACGCCAAAAAAATTCCTGGCGGTTATACGTCATGGCTTCGACAGAATTTCTGTAAAAGCTCTGCAGAAATTCTGTCGAAGCCATGACCTAACACCATTCCTGGCTACGCCTCTGGGTTTAAGAAAGCTATCTTTTATGGGTTCAATTCCCTCTGATTCTCAAACTCAGTGCAAATTTTTTCGAGTAAGTTTTTTTTTGAAAATTTTTAAACTTTTCATGAAAAGCCTGAAGCTAGGTCAAAAATATATTTATAATGTCTCAATTCTAAAAAAACAGTGTTGAACTTAAAAATTAAAAAATATTTGAGCCCCTTTCTTAAAAATTTTTGAACTTAAATATTCTTCCTTAAATTTTGCTCCAAATATCGCATCCAAAAACCAAAATTTCAACCAATTCTAAGATGCATTTCCTAACATTTAACCCACATTCCATCCATCCATAGAAACACAAAAATGCACTTACTCATAAAGCACCACTTGTAAATTTTATCATCATCCTCAACTTCACTTCCATCTTTCAACAGATTTATTGAATTAAAATTTTTATCAAATTGTTTTTGCGTCATGTCTTATGAAAATCCGATACCTTACTAATTAAGCAGGCACAAATCCGAATTAAAGAAGAAAAAAAAAAATATTTTTGTTAGCGAATTTGGTATTTGAGATAATCGAGTTTGTAATAAGTAAAAAAGAAAGCTTAATTCACAAATACACGAGTGTATGTATTGCACCTGATGTATAAAGCACTCGTGTGTAGTATTTTTATCATGTTAATTGATAAAACTTTTTGGGAGTAGATTTTATAATAATTATTTGTAAGTGTTGATGTATAATTACAAACCTTAATGCTCACAACATACGTAAATGTTTATTTCTCAATGAGTATTTTGCAAATGTTGAGTTAAGCGACGTGCAGTGTTGGTTTGTTTGGATGGATTGAGAGTCGAATTAAATTATGAGTTTCTGGTTGTGTAAACAATTTGGAATTTTTTTATAGAATTTGATTTTTATGATTTAAGAACTTAATATTGTTTAGATTTCTAAAATAAGCTATTTTAGGTTACTAAGAAGCTTAACTATAATTATTATAACTTATACCGTAAATCTTTCTTGAATACCATCTTAAAGAGACATTTGAACGCCAATTTTGCCGAAGAACGTGATATACAAAAACGGTCGTTTTGAATTTGAAAATTGTTGACCGATTTTTGCAAAACTTAAGTTAAAAATTTTTGTTTATTCAGTAAAATTTATTTTGTCATGCTTTAAATTTATTGCAATAATAATTTAAAATGTTAAATAAATAATATTGAAGCATGATAAATTATATTTTACTTAGTAAACAAAAATTTTTAACTTTGTGTTTTGCAAAAATCGGTCAACAATTTTCAAATTCAAAACGACCGTTTTTTTATATCACGTTCTTCGGCAAGAGCGTTCATTTATTGAGAATGTAAAATTAAATACATACAAGAGGTCGGTCATTCAGGGGTCATTCATTAATGATGTCCAATTTTTAGGGGGGAAGGGGGGTCTGATGCTGTGTGATAGTTTTAAACAAAAGATTTTTTTGAATGAAGATTTTTTAACAAAGGGAACACACCCGCCACCCTCCCTCTTGAACAAAAAAATCCTATTGTTTAAGACTGTCACAAAATTTCAGACACCACTCTTCCTTGAAAATTTAATGCCATAAATGAACGAATTTTAAGCACTTTAGTCAATAAGTCATAAACTGAGGATTCAATCCTAATACAATAAAACAACACTGCATCGTAGTTTCTTCTTCCATCTTTTGTGTATTTTTAACACATTCTATGTTACAAAAACAAAAATATTCAAAGACAGAAGTCCTGCGTTGACAAGAATTTTCTTTTTTTTTTCATTTATTTATAGTCAGTCTTTTCACAACAAAATTGTGCATGTCTTAATAAATTAATAATTTTTTTTTTATAGCATTTTTGGCGTAATTTCATTTATTTTCAAACTAATAATAAAAATAATAAAACAGATAAGAGCTTTAATAATAAAATGTGATCAGTTACGATTTAAAAATAAAAATTATCGTCATCAGTCAGACTTTAAATGCTTCCGTAATGAGCTGACCTGAGCGCATTTTCCCTTGACACTGAATGAATGAATTAATTATGCAGTTTTGATGGTTCACACACGTGGTTCTTTTGTGATTTATGTTTGAGGTTTGAGTGATTTGGATTGTTTTGGTTGGTGATGTAACTGGATATAAATATTGTATGTTTTTGGCTCATAACAATGTGTTAATGACACATGAGAACTTTTAAAAGGTATTTTGATGAAATTTAAAATATTGGTAATAAGTAATTTAATTTAAACTGTTAAAAGCCAGTCATTAGCACTTAGTTGATATAATCCAATTTACAGCATTAATTTATATAAATTAAAAAGTTTGTTAGTATATTTTTTTTTCTTCAAATTTTATGTCTAAGTTTTCGGAGGGATTTTCTAATCATTCTTAATCTGATGATTATTGAAAGTTACAATAAGTCATTATGTACTGCAAATTCTCTAACATTTAAGTCAAAAATATTGCAAATAAAGCATGAAAATTTCTTATTCAGTGTGTCGAGAAAATTTCTTCTCAAAAATCATTAACATATCACAATTCTGTAGATTCTTGTTCCGGATCCTTCCAAAATATTATTCTATAAAATAATGATGAAAATAATGATCCAGACATTGTTGCCGTCCAATACAGCCAATGATTTTCCCATTCATTATTCCAAATTGCAGGTCCTTAATAATTAATTTAAATAAATAAAATGAATAAACCTATTCGAAAAACACATCCTTTGTTTAAAATTATGCCTACCTATGCTGCGTGCTGGATTCATCGATGCAACAGTTGCTGGCGCTGCGGCAAAGCATAAAGCAGCTACTGTTAATCCTGTTGAGGAAATAAGAGATTTAATTAAAATATTTGCTTTGTTGTCTATTTTTTGGGGGGTGTTGCTGATTATTGAAAAATTATCTTATCTCAAGTCTCGAATCGTCGATGCGTACAGCATTGACTTTCCAAGTCAATGTTTATTTAGATAAAAATTTTATTCTTTTGTGGGCTCGTACGTTTAATTAAAATAAGATTCGATGTTTTGATGAATGATCACTTATGACGCACTTATGACGTTTTGGGGATGATAGGGAGTCTGAGAATCTGAGAGAGTCTTATACAAAAGGATTTTTTTTTGTATCAAGATTTTGTAACAGAGTCATTTTAAATTTCGAGTTTTTCAGGGACTCATCTGACTACGTTCACTTATTACGTAACGATAAAATAATAATAATAATAATAATAATAATAATAATAATAATAATAATAATATATAGTTTATTACCAATATAGGTATTAATATTACAACATTAAGTGGGTTCTATTGATACAAAAACAATTGAATTCAAGTCTTAGATATATTTTGATGAATGGTAATTAATTTAATTCAACATCAAGAAAGCACGACACGACGATTTATATGTATACGATCATATTCAATGGAAATTATGGATTCCTAATCGAAGCTATATTGTAGCGCTTTAGCATCGACACTAATCAGCCAAATAAGCACCTTCGTAAAGGTGGAACTTTTGCTGCTGAATATAGTGCATGCAAATGGATCCGTTTTGAACTCAAATCCACAATACAGCTTAAAATTAGGGTTTTTACCCCTCCTTTACATTTTTAACAAAAGACTCACATGTGAAAACAATAGACCGTAACAAACTCTCGAACCCCTCTCCTCCCTCAGATCGTTACGTAATAAGTGAACGACCCCTATTATAATTTAAGTTTAGTACTAAGTACTTAAATAAATATTTAAACTTACCCAACTTAATAGTAGCTGAATCTGTTTTATCCTTATTCCTTGGATCCCACAAGCTACAGACAAAAAATACTAAAACAGAAGTGATAATAAATTCGATGAAGAATCCTTGAACAATTGACACGGATGGATGTAAGTTTGTGATACACAATCCATCTTGCCCTGGAAGTGATTGAAAGTATTTTGTTGGTGTTAATGCAAATAAAGCTCCATATCCAAGAATTGCACCAATAACTTCTGCAATTATGTACATTAATCCCATCTAAAAATTGAATTGAAGAATTATTTAGACTGAAAGTTTAAAGGTTGATGAGTTTGATTTTGGTATTAATAAGTTTTTGAAAGGAACTTTAGTTTGATACAAAAAAAGGAACCGTTTACTTAGTACTTTACTAAAAACGACTTTTTAGACCCTCCTCCCCCATTATTACGTTTTTTGTATAATTTTTTTTTTTCTTTTGTCTGACCTGTTACAAAATGCCAGACCACTCCTCCCCCCTTAAAAGAGAACAGTCCCAAACAGGAATTTAGTCAATTTTCTTTTTTAAATTTAATTTTAAGAATTTTTAAGAAATATTGATTTTGTTTGACTTCATTTTAAAAATACTAAACATAATGAATTTTGAAAAAAAAAAAAAATCTAGTTCCAACTGCCTAAATTTAACTTCCCTTAAAAATGCGACACAAAATTTCAATTTTTGAAAAACAATTTCTTTCTTACCTTAATATCGATAAGTTTATTCACAACAGCTGTTATCACAATTGCGGGATTTATAATGGCAAATGAAATATGACCAAAAATATTTACAACAAACATGACTGTTAGTCCAAAGTTTAGTGAGGCTTGAAGTGCAAGACCTGTTGATAAATTTCAATTATTATTAACTTAAAATTCCTCACAAAATGTCAAATCAACTTTCTTGGCATGTCAAACCAATTAATGCATCCCATGCATCCAAAAAATACAAGTAATCCAGTTCCCATTGCTTCTGCGAGTAGCATGACCATTTTGTCTGTCAATGTCAATTCCTTCTTCTTGGCAGTATTTTTTGTGTCATCAACATGATGGTTCTTAAGACTTTCATTATTTAAACTATTCTGATGTAGATGATGATGTATGTGATGTTCAATTTGATGTTCAGTTACATCTATGGCTTCTGAATTTTTTGAGTGCCGTCTTAGTACCATTTTGGTTGAATGTACGCAGTAAACTGAGGGGGGAGAGAGTACTTGAAATAGCAGCACTAAATTTTTTATCGCAAAATAACAATAGCTAGATAGACAGGTAGAGGAGAGATTTGTATTATCACGGTGTTATCAAAATGCTCCTTTATTACATTAGCTGAAGTTTTGGAATTTTTTAGTTGATTTTAGGCTTTTTGACTAGATTTAAGGTTTTTAAATCGTTGGATTTAGAATTGAGGATTGATTGAAGAAGATTAAATTTTTTAATCCTACATCCTAGATTTTAAATCCTAGGATTAAAAATTTAAATTCTGGAATCTTGAATTTATTTTTTGAACTTTTAGATTTAACTTTAAATCTTAAGATTTATTTTTTAAACTTTTTAGATTCAAATTTAGCTAAATCTTGACACTTTAAGTCTAATATATATAGTCTAACATTTTAAATCGAGCAAGTTGAACAAACGCGATCAAATAACCTCAAATATTTTTGTTACTGGAAAGCAAAGAAGCGAGGTTTTTTGGTAGATCTGATAAGTTATATAAATCAAAACTTTGTCATCAAAATAAAGTCAAGACATAAGAAGAAATCAAGTTGAAGTTTGTATTTTCGATCCACTCCGCCAATCAACAATCGGGGCACTATCAAAACTTGTCATTATCGAACCTACAATTTAAGAAAACATAAAGTGTTTCGCTACAATCTTAAGTTTTGTGTCCTGATCTTTCGGATTTAATTCAAATTTAAATCTTAAATTCAAAATTTTGAATCTTAAGATTATCTTTAGATTTAAATATTCCTTGATAAATTCGCTACTTAAATCTGTAACCTAATAATTCATAGACTCTCAAAAAGAATGCGCCAACAACAATTAAACACCATAAATCCATAAAACTTTTATTAATTGAATAATTTTGCTTTATTTCCAGATTAGATAATTTCCTGGCTTAACTAAACATGTCGGGACAAAGAGCTTTCAACTTACTCAAAGAACATCAACAGACAACGGATAGATTAATTTCTAATTTCAACGTAAGTTAATTCCTTTAGATATTTTTGTTTTTTATATTTTGTCACAATGCCTAGACATCATGACTTTTGTTATTTTTTTTTTTACTAAATTTCAGAGTGAGGATTTACGTGCGATTTTAGAAGAGATTAACATTGCATTTCAAGAGAATCATCAAGATGCTTTAAAATTTCAAGAGACACGAGATAAATCTTTATTTCCCATGATTGGATATCGACATGCGTTACTTCAAAGAAACTTGAGATGCACATTGGCATACTTGTATAATAGATTGATGAAACTTAAAGAGATACGATGGCATCTTGGACCTGTAATAACGCCAGATATAAAGGAAGCGCTTACAGAGCCTGAAATTCAATGGTTTAATAATTACTCGAAGTTGTTAACAAATTATATGACTTCATTTCCCGATGCTATAAACTTAATGACTGATATAAAGCCTCCGAAAGCGCTGTTTATTGAAGTTAAATGTGTGATTGATCATGGAAAGTTGGAACTTGAGAGTGGCGAGACTGTTTTGTTGCAAAAAAATAGCATTCATTATTTACCAAGAACTGAATGTGAGCATTTGATAAGACAAGGAATTTTAGAACATATTAGCCATTAACTTTAATTTAAATATAGTAAAAATGAAAATAAATCTTTTATTACTTAAATTAAACGTTTGTTTGATATTTAATTTACATGAATAATTAGATAAAGTGTTTATTGTGGGGTTGAGGGGATGACATACTTGAAAATTGTCTTATTCTATTCAGAAACTAGTTATTTAATTTTCAATCATGTCACTCTCCACAAACATGACATAATCATTAATTTAAATATATTTTTATTAAATTTGAGTAAATATCATTGAATGAAGCTTATTCTGAGAGAAATCTAGTCAAAAGAATTCTTTCAAAGTATAAAAATTATTGGAATTAGCCAGCTAATCCAGCCTTTTGTCGGCACTTTTGCATCAATGCACGATTCATAAATTGTTTACGAGCTAATTGACGAACTTGTTTTAAGAAAACTTCTAAATCGATGACTCCTTTTCTAAGTGCTTCTCCCAAATAGTATATTGCATCCTCTATGGCTGCTTCTTCTGCGTATGCATTGATTAGTCTGTGAGGAAATTTTTTGAAATTTTAATTTCTTTTGAAAAGTAACGGTCAAAATAAATTTGAAAAATTTTAACGGTCAAAATGAATTTAAAAAATTTTAACGGTCAAAACAAATTTTAAATTTTTGAAAAATAACGGACAATCGAATAATCATCAACTTACTGCTTGTATAGAGGTGCTGTTGTTGTCACCGCTTCATCTACGTCAATTTCATCATTTTGTTCTAGTTGCTCTAATGATTTAGTCAATTCAGCATCTTTATCTTGCAATAACTGAATATTTTTCTTTAATTCTGTCTCGTCATGTTCCAATTTCCTCATAATTTCAGCAAGTTTATTTTCACCCTCTTGCAATTCCTGTTTAGTTCTTTTTAATGTCTGAATTTCAGCTTGATATTGATTAACTTTTTCTTGTATACGACGTCTCATTTTATCCTCAACAGCTGAAATTAATGAAGCTTTAATATGTTCCTCGGTTATTGTTCCTGTACCGCCACTTGTTGTTGCTGGATTTTGAGTCGGTGGTGAATTAAATGCAGTATTACTTCCAGGCATTGGCATAAAGCCAGCTGGTGGATAAGGATTATTATTTTGTTGTGGATATGGTGGAAAACCGCCTGAAAAATTAGATCCAGCTGTTGGATATGGAGGATAAGCACTCGATGATGTTGGAAATTGCATAAATCCTGGATTTATTGGTCCTGGTTGTGGCATAAATGACTGTGAAGGATATGGTGTTGCTGTTGTATCCTTTGGCTTTGAATAAACTGGTGGATGTTCTCCAAATGTAACAATCATAACTTGAATTAATCCTAACAAGTCACTTCCATTAGGCAACCAATCATGTAGATATGGCAAGTAGACCTTTCCATTTCCGTCAACAAACATTGATACTTTAATTTGCATGTCAGCCGTTGGAGTGACATAACAAATTGGTGCATTTTGTGGATGTGTATCCATAATCCAAATACATATAGGAATATGATAGGTATTTTCTGTATTAATAAATGAATTGAAAGTTATGACTCATACGCAATTAATTAGTATAAAGTTTTAATACTTTTATACACTACTGGAATTGTTCCACTCAAGTTAACTAAATCCTTTCGAGTGCCATCATTGAAGACATATGGATCTTGTCGAAAATTCAATGCCCTGTACTGTTCTAATGCCTGAACAATGTCTCTTTTGGTTGTCGCAATATTTTTATACTGAAAAAATTTATTAAATTTAATTTTTGTTCATTTTTTTAACTTGATTTAATGATTGTACCTTATTTAAATATTGATTTAGGTGAGCTGTGTTAAGCATTTTAATGATTTATAGCACTAAACACTATGTTAAAGCTTAATAAAAGTGATTTTTTTCTAAACTTTAATAAAATTTTAATTGAAATTTGTAGCTTAGCTGATTGTTTCAAAACATTCAATCTTTGTTACAACAACAAGTTTGGAAAACATCAAAACATTATCAACATTGGACATAAAGCGTCTTTGTATAAATTCTTTAATTTTGTTAATTGAATGTCTTTAGGAATTCATGTTTTATGGAAAGTATGAATTTATAGCCTAATTAATCTAGTAACCACAAAAATAATAAATAATTATAGGTAAATCTCAAAAATTGTTAATTAAAGCAACCATTTAATCTACCTGAAAATTTAAAAGAAGTTTTTCGAAAGTCTACAAAATCTACAAAAAACACTAAATAATCGTAAATAACTCATCATAAACAGAGAATAATTCAAAGTAACAACAAGCTAGTCCGTCAATAAGACAAAAAGTCAATTTTCAGAAACATTTTTATTCAAAAATTAAGTTAAATTGAAATTCGAAAAAGTTTAACTGAAAATTCAATTGTTTGCATCAAAATCATATTTTTAATATATTTTAAACATTAAATAGGCATCATAAGTCCATAAATATTATATTAAATTAAACATAAATCATCTCCTCACTAGTTAATATACTTTTTGAGTGATTAATAGCTTGTTTGAGAGAGAAAATTGAAAAAAATATTTAAACATGGCAAGCAATTTTGTAATATTTGAAGATCAGGAGAATTTTAAGGAAAAGAAGACACTGGATTTGGGAGATGTAAGACGTGAACGAACAAAATTGGCACCATTAACAAATAAAGCTGGAAGTAATGAGAATGCAGCTGAAAAACAGGTTAGAAATTAATTTCAATATTTTTTTTCCTTTATTTTCAATTTTCTGATCTTTCAAAATTTGTTTATGCTGCAAAAAGATATCTGTGTACAAATGAGAACCGTACAATTCCTTAATAATTTGTAAGGTTTTGTCAGAATTTGTAAGGTTTTATTTGAAAAACCTTACAAATTATCTAGGAATTGTACAGTTTTCATCTGCAACTCTAATTTGTTTATGTTCCTCAAACATTCTCTATTTAGACATTAAAGTCATCCAAAGCAAATGATGGCGCGCGAGCATTCAAAGACAAGAATGTATTTCAACAAGCAAATGACTTTAAGGGGAAGATTAAGGCATTAAAGGAAGAACAATTTATTGCAGACGATTCGATCATTAGTGTTACAAATAACATTTCATGGACATCAACATCTACTTCCTGTCTTGAAACTTCAGCATCTTTCACGTAAATACTTCATTAAAATCCTTTTAAAATTCTCAATTTCATCATAATTCTCATAACTTAATAGATACAGAAAGGACACACAAGATGATCAATTGTCAACGCCAATGTCAGTTGCTGAGGCTATTGGAACATCTCCTATGTCAGTTGATAAATCATCATTAGATGAGGATCAAAAGGCATTAGCCATCAAGAATGATCGTGAGCGATTTTTTGAAGTTGCTGAATATCAAAAAGATATTTTAAAGTACCTGAAGATAACTGAGGTAAAAGTTTCATTATTCACGCCTTAACATGGTCCTTAATATGTCAAAAAAAAATTTTTTTTTCTTCCCCTTTTTAACACATACACAAACACACACAAATGCAATTTAGAATCAGAAGAATATTCGTCCTCGTGCAGATTATATAAATAAACAGCCCGACATTAATGATTCAATGCGAATGATTCTTATTGATTGGCTTGTGGAAGTTAGTGAGGAATATAAACTTAATAGTGAAACATTGTGCCTTGCTGTTCATTATATTGATCGCTTCTTGAGCTACATGTCTGTTGTTCGTGCAAAATTGCAGCTGGTTGGAACTACAGCAATGTTCATTGCTGCGTAAGTTGATTTTATTTATTTTTAAAGACTTTTTGATGGATTTACTGGAAATTTGAGATTTGAATTTTTGAAAAAACTGTTTAGTAAATTTTGAAAGTTCATTTTCGTTAAGTTTATCTTTTTTTTTTTTGAATTTCTGATTGCCGTTAAATTTTGATTTTTGAAAATATGTCGAAAATTTGAATTTTAAAAATCCGTTAAATTTTAAAAATCCGTTAAATTTTTAAAAGTCGTTAAATTTTAATTGAAAACAATTAAATTAATTTTAATACCTATTTTCACAGAAAATACGAGGAGATTTATCCACCAGAGATCGGTGAATTTGTATACATTACTGACGACACTTATTCAAAGCAGCAAGTCTTGCGAATGGAAAAGTTATTGCTCAAAGTATTAACATTTGACTTAAGTGCACCATCTACATTGTGCTTTATCAATCTATTCGCTGCAATGATGAACATTCCTGATAAAATCAAGTTTATGGCACAGGTAAGAATTTAAGTTCAATTTTTGGTAATAATTTCATATTAAAATTGTTTTATCTTGCAATCCAGTACTTGTGCGAGCTGTCCTTACTTCGTGCCTTGCCATTCTTAAATTATACACCATCACAAACATCATCAGCTGCAATTGCCTTGTCTTACTACACATACGGAAGCTCAATTTGGAATAAGAAAATGCAAAATACATTTGGATATGAATTTGATGACTTAAAGGATGTTATTGGTCATCTTAATGACATTCATTTAGAGGCTGAAACATTGACACAACAAGCTATTCAGGAGAAGTTTAAATCGAGTAAATATTTACAAGTTTCATTAGTTAAACCAAAAAAATTGAGTCCCGAGGAATTAGACGAAATCTCATCAAAGTTTAATGCTGGTGATGAATTGAATACAACGGCTGAGAATATTGAATGTGTGAGGCAAAAGACAGAACTTCTCTTGAATTAATTGTCGATAGAATATGACAATAAATTCTATCTACTTGTTTTTGTTTTTTTTTTTTTAACTGCTTCTTATTATCAATATTAACAACAACAGCAAAGTTCACATTCTTTATTTATGAAAAAATTAAGTAATTTACTCTTTTTGATATATTTTCTCTAGTTATGTGCTCAACGATATAAGCAAGAAAAAAAAAAACTTTGTATGAGTGTATGGCATGTAATTGTGTCTTACCAAACTTACTACTCATGAACAATTTCAATTTTTTTAATTAAAAATATATATTTTTTTGCTAAGTACTTTATTATCCCATTCTAATCTAAATATATTTTTTTTTTAAATAAGAAAAAAATTCTCATAACTAAGTAAAAATTAAGTTTTTTTTAGTATAATTAATTAAAGAAAGAAAAAAAAGTCAATACATTGCCTCCTGCTAAAAAGTTTAAGGATCAATTAACTGAGTGTGTATCAGATGCATTTTTAATAACTTTTTAGCGCATTTTTGGAAACTTGTTTTCAAAAAAAGGAAGCTCAATCATACACTTTGTTTGGCTGGCTGCAAAAAATTATCTTTTGATCTAGACATCGTAGAGAGTTCCGGTTAGTTTTAATAGCTTTGTTATATCGAGTTATTGGGAAGAAATGCAATTTGCAGCCTTAAAATTGAGTTTAAATACTTTAATTAATCAACTTTTAATTTTTTTTTCATATAAAAACATGTGGGTGCGTTCAGAAATTTGAAAAATAACGGTAAAAAATAATAAATGTGTTCAGAAATTTAAATTTTTCGCTAACGGAAAATTTTGAATTTATAAAAACCGTTAAATCGTAAAGCAAGTTTTTTGCATTGAACATTTTGAAAATCGATTTTTAGATCTTTAATTTTAAACTTTACTAAAGTACACAAATAACAATAGAGTTTCAAAACTCGACAGTCTTTTCTATTAAATCAATTGCTAATCGCTGCATCAAAAATGCGCTGAAGTCCCTCGATATAGAACACGAGAACTTTTGTAATTTTTTTAGCCGGTAATTTATTATAATTTTTTATGAAAAAAAAAACAAACATTTTAAAAGAAAAGAAAGAAAATTTTTAGTTCAAAAAGAAACTTAAGAAATGAAAAAAAATGAGATGAATGTCTTTTATGATCTAGTTAATTACTTTTATTATGATAATATTTTCTTTGTTTCGATATGACAATTTCTTCATCGAATAAGTAGATTAATGATTAAGATTTGGTCTTAAATTAATTAATAATAATAAAAAAAAAATGTTTTTTTTTTGTAACAAACATAACATTTTGTACTTTTTATTTGTTTTAAAATTCTTTAATTAACTGAACGCTTTCAGAGAAGAACGTGACATTGAAAACCGGTCATTTCAAATTTGAAAATTGTTGACCGATTTTTGCATAACACAAACTTAAAAAAAATTCTATTTAGAGAAAAAATCGGATTTGTCATGCTTTAATATCATCAAAATATCAATTTAAAATGTTAAATGAATAATATTAATTCTTGATGAAATGAATTTTTCTGTGTAAATAATTTTTTTTTATGCACGTGTTTTGCAAAAATCGGTCAACAATTTTCAAATTTGAAATGACCGGTTTTCAATGTCACGTTCTTGTGCCGATTTTTTTTTTTCAAAAAGTACCACGAGCCGTGTTTTGCGTGCGGTTTCGGTCATGACTTACTCATTAGATGAGTCAAGGCCGCAAAAATGTTGGTCACCACTGTTTTACAGGATTAGGATTAATATTTTGTTGATTATGACATTAATAAAATAATTTAAGAGCATAGATCCTCAATTTAAGTTCAAAAAATCTTATGAATGTTGCATGAAAACATTCAAAAACATTACAAAAACATTGCAAAATTAACGGTCCGAAAAAATTCAAAAATGTTGCTAAATTTGCAATGTTTTTATGCAAAAATAATGTTAATTAAAGAACATTGAAAGAATCACGTACATCAGCATAAATAACACCGAATATAACATTGATAGCAGAAGCGACTAAGTGATGTTAAGTCGCACTCACACAATGATATAAATTTTATATAAAGGTGCATTCACACTACGGTATTAAAAAAAAATTGAAAGAAAAAGTTAAAAAATTGTCAAAAAATAGTGTTATTTAAAGTAATTAAATAGTGAAAAATAAAGGAAAATGTTAGTAAAGATAAGAAGAAAAGGAATTGAATGAAAATAGACATGAAAGAATGTTAAAAATCGAGAAATTTGTGAAATAAACAAAAAAAATTTTTTTTGAATCTAAAAAAGAAAAAAAAAATGAAAGATGAAAATAATTAGTGCAAAATGTAATGATATTATAGAAATTATTATTTTATAGTGAGCATATCATCAAGTACAATATATAAATGTCGGCAATAGAATCGTTTGTGCTGTTCCTTAATAATTTAGAGCATCGATGGGATGCGTTTAAAAAAATAGAAAATGGAACTGAAAATGAAAAAAATCTACGTGCCGAATTTAATGAACTTATCTCATTAACATTAGATTCATGCTTGGATGTAAGTTATTAATTGCTAATTTTTCACCATAATTCTTTTAATATTTTTTTTATTAAAACCAATTAAAACATCCATTTAGTTCCGAAATGTCCAACAAAATCCACAAATTGAAGAGATTTGGGAGAAAATTAAAATTACAATAAGTTCATTAAGGCTAGAAGAGAATTCAAATCAATCAATCAATAATGTCTTAAATACAGACAAATGGACATCAAATTATGGACAATGGTTGTTGTCTGGGAAGCTTATTGGATCATCAGTTAGATTAGTTACATGTAAGTTTTCATATAACCTGCTTATGTGCTACATGCTCAACATAATTTCATAATTTTTGACATCTCTAATTATTTTGTTTGTAGTTGATAACAAATTGCTGTATGAGACCGATGAAGTGATAAATGCACGATTAGAATCCTTAATGAATCTTTTCCTTAAAACAACTAGTGATGATACTGGACAGATGATTTTGAATGTCTTTGAAACTTATCGGAAGTATATTATTCGTGATATTAAGTTTCAATGTAAATTGTCATGTGCGACTGTTAAGAAATTAATTTACTATTATATGATTGTCCTTTGTCATCGAAAATGCACTGATCATATATCTAGCACGGTAAGTCATCAAATAAAGCTTGATTTGGATTTGAAAGTGAGTTTTGAAAGAGTTTTAAGGGTTTTTGAATTTTAACTGAAATTTAAGATTTGAAAAAAAAAAAAACGATTTGAAAAGGCCGAAAAACGAAGATTTGGTCGAAAAACTATTTTCAAAAATTTGAATTTCAAAGGTTCAAAAAAATTTGAACAATAACGACTTTCAAAAATTTAAATGAGCTTAACGAAAATTAACTTCATACCGTTAAAATTTGAAAATGAAAAGTCCGTTAAAACTCATTTTTTACTTTTTGAAATTCTGCATTGAATTCCAAATGTACAACAATGCATCCAAACCATTTCAAAATCATAAATTAATTATTGTAATCAAATTTCAGATTAAATTATTCCCGAATTACCGTAAAATAAGCTACATATTAAGTCTATGTAAAGAGCAGGACGATGGCGTTAAACATAGTAAATTAATTAAGCATTATAAGACACAAATAGTAGAGCGATTTATAGAACATCTCCTTTATTGCGAATTTCAAAAATCTAAATCACAACAGGACATAAAAAATTATAACTTATACTTACAACAATTGATAGATTTAGCATATAATGAAACGAGCATAGATGAGAATATTGAGAAAATAATACTTTCTGCGAATGACATGAATGTGATTTCCGATTATTATTACTTAGCAGCTACACAATTAAGACTTCAGGTTTGTCTAAAATTTAATACATTTTTAGCACAAATATTTCATTTATTATTTTATTTGTAGATGCCAAATAAACAGAATCTTATTTATAAACTCATCAGTATTGGAATTTCTCACGACATTTCATACTTACAAGAATTAAAATATTCAATAGACGAGACAACTACGAGTGAAAAATTGGAAAATGAATATAAATTGGCGTATCGTCGAATATATTTGGCTCTTGTTACACTCGGATGTACAATAAAAGATTATGCACTTAGACGTTTATGCTTTCAGACGGCAAGTTTTTGTGAACATGAAACCACAAGTTGTGTTGACATTTTAAGGCATCTTCCAGTACTTGAGACTGTCGATCAAGGCGATAATTTAGATCCAATATTATTAGATATACGATATTTATTGGAAACATTTCAGTATGATATTAGAGATCGTACGAAATTATCGACAACATTTGAGAAATATTCTAATGCTAGTTTTGAGACTTTAGTGTATTATGGACATACAGTTGAATTAAGTGATGATTTAGCGCCATTAGAATATCCAGGCGTTGAAAAGTACATGAAACGTCAAGCAATTGAGGAAAAGGAGCACATTTCACAGACATCAGATCTGGATAAATGCCTCAAAGAGATTGATGAGTTTAATGCTGAATTAACAAGTCGATTTAAGAAATTAAGAAATCAATTTACACCATTAAGGAAGCAAGAACTTCCAACTGATGATCAAATTGATGTCAAAGTTAAAGAAATTCTATCAAAATCTGATGACTTTCGAATCACAAAGAATGGTGAAATTTTCTATGAACTCAGTTGTATCACATTCGAGGATATTTTATCACCAAATGTTCATATTGAGAATCTTAAAGACAAACACAACGAACTTAATCAAGATAATTTACATTTTATTTATGAAATCTGTGACTATACAGATGATGATAATATTGATTTAAATTCAATATATAGCAGTGGAATTGTGCATGTTTTTAATCTTTATGATAAAGGATATTCAACATATGATATTGAAAATATTATGTTGTATACAATATTAGAGAAAAAGATGAAATTTATTGCTGAAGAATTTGCATTGTTTAATAAGAATCGTAATCTTGAATTTGATGAGGAACGACAGAATCAAGTACATGCATGCTTTCTTTATTTATCAAATAAACCACATCCAGAATTTGCACGATTACTCAGATTATCATCGACATTAAGACGATATAATAGTCCACTTGAATATAATCTTGATAATTATGTGTTTGATGCAACGCCTGGACGATACAAGTATCGTAATAAGAAAAAGCCAATTAAAGTGAAACTTGAACTTAATGAAAGTTTAGAAAACGGAAATGGTGATTTGAGTAATTCAATGAAGGATAATAGCTTTGAATTTGATCATTTAAATCTTCCTCTACCAGTTAGTGAAATAAAGACGGAATCGTCAATGAGTTCGATTCCACAAATGCAACAAACAATGCAGCCAATTATGCAGCGTACGAAAAAGGAGAAAATTCCACCAGCTATTAATTTACCAGGTGAGCTTTTAACGATTTTGAAATTTTTGAATATTTTTTGCTGATTCATAAATTTTAAATATCTTTTGACCGTTACTTTTTAAATTTCTGAATTACCTAGTTCAATATTTTATAATTAATTACTTAACTTACTCAATTAAATTCGTTCCTTTCCCGTACAAAAATTTGAGATTTATGAAATTTATAAAATAAAGGGTTTGAAATTACGAATGTTGCTATAAAATTTGAATTCAAAAAGTTCGTTATTTTGATGCTATAAACTTTTGCTATAAAAATTCAAATCTTAAAAGTTCGTTGATAAGTTTGCTATAATTTTTGAGATTTCAAATTTCAAACGTTCGTTAAATTCTCAAAATAGATTTCAAATCTCAAAAGTTCGTTAAATTCTCAAATTTCAAATATTTTCCAACCGTTGATTCTCAAAAATTAACCAATTTCTTTAATAAATCTCATTAACAGGAATCCAAACATTCAATAGCTCAGCAGAAATTCAAAACATCTTTAAAATCCTCCAAGTAGAAATAGCTGCTTTAATTCAGAAAGAAGTATTTATTGATATAAGTAAAATTAGTGACATATCCTCACCGCACTTAATCCAGTGTATTAATAATGAAGTTAAAACATCAATACCAATAAAAATTCAAAAGGTACGAAATGGAAATTTAAATCCAAGAGAAATAGATCGTGAAATAAAAATGCCATTAAATGTAACTGGACGGTTGACAATTGTCCTTGAATTCAGGGATGAGATTAAGTATGATGAGCACTTTGAGAATCCTTACATTCAATCAAGTTTACATCATCGTGTCACAAGTAATTTAATGATTGATCAGCTAACACATAATGCTAAATGTGATATTGATTGCATCATTGATGGATTTGTGAGTAAAATAAAATGTTCATTCCAAGGACAAAAGTCATACAGACCACGTAAAAAAGTACAAAAACCCGAAATCAATTCAATGACTGCAGAGCACATTTCGGTAATTCAACCACCACCAAATGTCGAGATAATTGGACAGTCAAGCAGCAATAATATCCCTTCAATAAGCAATAATGTGATGAATGTTAATGGAATGAATTATGTCCCACACACACAACAACCACCATCCTATCCTTATTCACAAATCACATCTAATCATTTTAATGTTCCCGTAAGTCAACAATACTCAACAAATATTCAAACTCAATATACGCCATCTGTATGCTATGCTCAAAGTAATGATATGACATCAATACATTCGTCTGTCATTCAAGCACCACCGCAATTTACAAATGGAATTCAACAGCAACAACAAATTCCATCACAATTTCAGCAGCAGCCATCTCAACCATCAGTATTACAAGGACAAGAGCCTTTTATTTGTAATTCTAATGCAGCACATGATAGCAGCAATGTTCGTGTTAAGCCAAAAGTTGAAATTCTTAAAGTTGAAGACTTTTCGGATATTAATTTAACGGGTATAAGTAAAAAGATTAGTTTTAGTAATCCATGTATGATTGTGAAGGAGGAACCATTAAATAATAACGGATATAATCAGAAGGAACCAAGTTTGTCTGTTGTGACGATTGAGAAGCCAGTTAAGCAAGAGATTAAAACTGAGGATGAACTTGTTGATTTTGAGGATGAAATACAAACAACAATGCTTCAATCGACAGTTCCAATTAGCATTCATTCGCCAGAACCAAAAATCATACCGAATATTAATTTACCAAAAAGTCCACCACCACTGCATTATCCATTGAATAAAAATGATGTTAATAATACTCAAATGTCGAAGGAGGTCAAGAAGGAACCAATACAGCAAAACATGTCACCACAAATTAGACCAAATGTGATTAAAAGTCCAATTACATCTCCAAAGCAAGTTATGGATGTAAAAGCTGAGATTCCTGATCATAGAGACAATCTTAAGAGAATGAAAATTGATTTTGCAGATTTGCTTGAAAATGCAAAGAAAAAGTTTGTCGATAAGGAAAAGAATGCAGCTGAAGTCGTAATTGACTTAACTGAAGACATTAGTGAGCCAAGTATTGACTTAACATGCGATATTTATGATGATAGGAGATTGAAAATGACAAAAAAGACAACACCAGATATAACATTTATTGGATGTGATACAGTTCCGATAAAATCAAAGAGAAAAATTGAAAGTGACAGTGATGATGAGATTTTAAAAATTTCTAAGGATCGAGCGAAGAAAATGTTGCTGAAAAGATCGTGGCCTTCAAATCGATCATCAGAAGATAGTTTAAGAAAGTGCAAAGTATTGTTAGTTGATGTCATGAAGAATATGGACAAGAATTTGTTGAAGAAAGAGACTCCAATTCGATTGCAAAAAATTCATCCAGATCCATGCACGGAGGTAAGGTTTTGACCTGAATTATTTGAGTTTTTAGGGGGGTTTAAAAATTTGGACTTTTGGATCAAAATTTAACTATAAAGATTAAAAATTTAATAAAAGGATTAAAAATTAATCTTGAAGATTTAAAATTAAAATGAACGATTAACATTTAAATCTTAAGAAAACCTCAGAAAAATTTAACCTAAGCACACGTATTATTTTTTGCTCTGCAAATTTTTATTAAAAAAGTTAATAGTTTAGTGATTTAAGTGTCCGTGAGCACTCAAGAAGGATGCCGGAAGACAAGAAGCTGCAAAAGAAGCGCCAGAGAGGCGAAATAAGTCCAAATAAGGACAACAAAAAACCAAAAACAATCACCCAGGAAATTCAACAAATTCAGACTAGTTCTCAGCAACAGCCTGTTGGTGGATCAACTTTCATCAAGGCTATTAAGCCTATTGTGACCAAAACAAGCTTATTAATCATCAAGGAAACTGTAAGCAAATTGAAGTTAACTAAAAAACCATATTTTAAGGTTATTAGCAACAACAACACACACATCCAGTGCGATTCATTGGAAGATAAGAAAATCATCATCGAAGCTTTGAAAAATAAGCTGATTAACCACCACACATACTTGGAGCAGTCGGAGAAACCCTTATCATTAATTTTGAAGGGATTTTATGACACAAAACCAGATGAGCTATTAAAAATGCTGACGGATCATCAAATTCCAGCAACAAACGTCAAAATACTCTTCAAGAGTGACTACCACACTTTATTCCTCGTGAATTTCAAACAAGGATCCATTACTTGCAACGAACTCAACCACAATCACCGTATCATTGACGACATAGCAGTCAAGTGGGAACCAGTAAAGAACAAGAACAAACCACCATTACAATGCCATCGATGTCAAAGATGGGGCCATTCCACAGCTGGTTGTGGCTATCAATATCGTTGTATCAAATGCACCGAAGATCATCCAATCGGCGAATGCCCACGCAAAACCAGAGAAGGTAATGCGAAGTGCTGTAACTGTCGAGGTGATCATGCAGCAAATCATCGTGGTTGTGAATCATTTAAAGCCTTCGAGAAATGGTCCAACAGCCGCAAATCAGTCAAATCTAAGCCAAAAAAGTTAATCCAACAACGACAATCAGCGGAGGATTTTCCTACATTAACTAGCCAACCAGAAGTTGTGAACAATAGTTCCGAGTCTTTTCAACAACATACATGTAAAACACCAACCTTCTCGCAAGCAGTAAAGTCTCAACAAGTAAGTGCTTCACTTTCTAGAGAGCCTAATTGTATTGAGTCATTAGTTACTGACGTCACAAGTCAGCTGATGAATAATCCACAAATCCACAACACACTAATGATGTTGCAAAAGCTAATTGAACAGCTGACAAACATCAGTGTGATCCTCCTCAAAAATCAAGAATCAAATCTTGACACTGAATCTCCACATCATGGACCTTAAGTTCATGATGTGGAACGCCCATTCTGTTCGTAACAAGTTTCACGAACTAGCTAACTTCATCCAGTCAAACAACATTGACATTGCCTTTATATCTGAATCATGGCTGGAAGACAAGAATTCATTTTATCTTCCCAACTTTAATATCTATCGAGCCGATCGTAACAAAGGCGGCGCTTTAATAATAATTAGATCCGATATTGAGCATAACTCGTTAGTTAGAACACAATTTAGCTACGCGGAAGCTGTGTCTATTAAAGTTTTGTTGAACAATAATTATATTACTCTCACATCCGCATACATATCACCAGCAGCGACCAGAAAACAGTCTGAGTCCTTTTTTCCAAGCTGCTCAGTATGGCTGGGCAACACTTCATTGCAGGTGACTTCAATTGTAGACATCAGGCATGGAATAATACAATCAATTCCCACAAGGGAATTGATTTGTTTAATCTTGCCAAGTCTCATCAGTTTGAAATTCTCGTACCCGATAAACCAACTCACGTGGCTTATCATGGAGACTTATCGACAATTGATTTTGCCTTAAACAAATCCAGTCAGCAATGGTCTGACCTTATTACAGTTAATGAGTTGTCATCGGATCATCTTCCGGTGTGCTTTTCACTTAATTCCTACATTCAAAGTCCTGCTCATAACTTCAACTTCAACTTTGCGAAAGCAAAATGGAGGAACTTAAGACACTTCGTCAACAACGAGATCCGTAACGGAAGTTTCAGTACAGACTCACACAGTGAGATCGATGAAACAGTCGAGTCCATGAATACAATCATTATTGAGGGAATGCATAAATACATTCCCACCCGTAGTAAGCCTAGCCACCTGAGAAATAAATTCTCAAGCAATGTCCAAAATCTAATCAAGCATAGGAACCACTTCCGCAAGCTTTACCAAAGAACCCTAGATTCAGCACACAAATCAGCTTTTAATCAATTAAATCGCATGATTAAACGTGCAATTACCACTGAAAGACAAAATGATTACAAAACCAAGTTAGGAAATCTCACGTTTAAAGACAATTCTCTTTTTAGACAATGTAAATCATTAAAAAGCAAAAAATGTTACATTCCACCACTAACATCCAGTAACAACACTGCTTATTCTGATAAAGACAAAGCGGACTTGCTCGCTGAGTCATTTAAATCAGTTCACGAGATATCAACAAATGCCACATCACAGTTTGAGTCGTTAGTATCTGAGAGCGTTGATCAAGTGAACGCTTCTTCATTCACTGTACAAGATAACGTGTCGGAACAGGAAGTCTTATCAATAATATCTAGCTTAAATCCTAAAAAAGCTGCTGGATTTGACTCAATACCAAACAGCGTATTAAAATCACTTTGCTCTTGCGATTATTTCATTAAATTAATCACAAAGGTCTTTAATTCATGTCTGAATCAATCCTATTTCCCCACTCAATGGAAATTAGCCAAGATAGTTTCAATCCCGAAATCCAATCCAGCATCACAAAGTCCTTCAGACTACAGGCCGATCTCCTTACTACCTGTAATTGGAAAAGTGTTTGAAAGAATAATTCTGACGCGACTAAGTGCATTTGAAGAAGACAACAAAATCTTCATTAAGCAGCAATTCGGATTCAAATCCAAACATTCTACGACTCAGCAAATATTAAGAATAACAGAAAAGGCTTCACTGGCCTTCAACCACAATAAAAGTCTCGGTCTCGTGCTTCTTGATTTGAGAAAAGCTTATGATTCTGTCTGGCATAATGGCCTGATACACAAAATGAATAAGCTAAAATATCCTTCCTACTTAATCAAACTAATTATCTCATTTCTTAAAGACAGGAAAGCATTCGTGTCAGTTAACAAGTCACATTCATTCATATTTAGGATTCTTGCTGGAGTGCCTCAGGGCTCAGTTATGGCTCCTCACCTATTTAATCTTTTCATAAATGACATACCAATACCGTCTGATGGCGAATTAGCATTGTTCGCTGACGACACTGCATATTTCATCGAAGCTGACTCAGCGAAATTCTCATTCATCAAACAGAAATTAGTCTCTGGTCTTAAGGCATTTAAAAGCTTTTTCCAAAACTGGAAAATCTTCCTTAATGACAATAAGACAGAATTCATTATCTTCACGAGATCAACAAAAATGATTCAAAAATTCCAAAATGACCAGATTGTCCTCGATAATATCTCACTCACCTGGAAAAGTCATGTCCGATATCTCGGAGTCTATTTAGACACTAAACTTCTCTTTAAGCATCACATTAACGTGGTCTTAAGTAAAGCAAAATCAATTGCTTACTCGCCACTTTATTCTCTCCTCAAAAGAAATTCAGGAGTCTCGATCGATTCCAAAATAAGAATTTACAAGGCCATAATTCGCCCAATAATAGCTTATGCATGTCCGATATTTATTAATTGTGCCAAAACTAACTTCAAAAAGTTGGAGACCTTCCAAAATAAACTTCTTAGACAAATACTTGGAATCAAATGGGACGACTTCGTGTCTAATGATAAAGTTCATGCCGAAGCCAAAACTCCCACATTCCGTGAATTTGCATTAAAGCTCACAAACAGGTTTTACACTAGTTGTGATTCTCATACTAATGACTTAATCTCAAATTTAGGACAGTACAATTATGACTCTCTAGACTTTCATCTGAAGCACAGACTCCCAAAACCTTCAGTTATGTGAAATCTTGCTATTGTTTTTTTTTTTATATATCTTATCTTTTTTTTAGTATGTAAGTTTTAATCTATATTGTTATATATAATTTATTTTTCAAACTGGATTTTTTTTTGCAAACTTTTTTAATCCGACTATCAGCTCATATCAAACAATTCATAATCATAAAAATTCATAAGTATCATATTTAAATTTAATTTGAAACCGGAAGGTTGGTGTTAAAAATATAACCATAATGTCAGAAACAAAAAATTTGACCAAAGCCACAATAAAGAAGACGTATTATTATTAAATCTTAAGATTAAAAATTTAAATCTCAAGATTAAAAATTTAAATCTCCAGATTAAAATTTTTTTAAGGATTGAAAATTAAATTTAAGGAATTTCTATTCAATTTCATGAAATTTTGAAAGATTTAAAATTAAAATAATCTCATAAAATTTCTCAATTTATCCCACACAGAACTCGGCATTCAAGAGTACCTTCAAGACCAGCACAATAGCCAAGGAGATACCAACAGAAGAACTTCCAAATGAAAACTACGTAGATAATGCGTACGACGCAACATTTACTATTGTTTGTCATAATTCTGTAAGTTATGTTTTTAATGATTCATACAATGGTGATGGTATCGCTAATGTTATTGATAGATATAGCAAATGTAAGACTAACAATAATGCTAATTATAATAATTCAAAATTAACTAACCTTGATGCTGTTAAGAATAAGTTGAAAGCTCTAAATTCTAACAATAATTATAATTATTTAGACTCATTTGACACTAATAATGCTAATAATATTTTAACATTACAAAAATTGATTGAGAAGCCATCATATTCAGATAAAAATCATTTAAATTTCACAAAGAATCTAAAAAATCGTAAAAAGTTTATTCGATGGACGCCAAAAGAATGTAATTTAAAACTAGATAAAGCGAACAAAAGTCATAAATCAAAATCAATTTTTGATGATGATAAAAATCACAAAAGTCTTCTGTATCGAATGAGTCAAGAGATAATGAATTCTCTTCCTGGCTTAAATTCTTTTGAATTCTTTAAAATTCCATCAAGTCCGCAACGAACTCTCCAAATTGAGGTCGTACATTTAAAAGAATTAAAAAATTCAGCGGCTAATGAAACAAATGACGTAAATGATGGGGTAAGTAACGAACCCGGAAATTTATTACACAATGATGGTAATAATAGTGAGATAATGACAAATTCGACGACAATTCATGTTCATAAAATTGGACAAACGAGTATAAGTCATGAAACTGAAACGAGAACCTTACAGACATCATTCGGATCAATAATTAAGAACACTTATCCGCCAGCAACATCTCGAGTCGTTGTCAATAATTCGACAGATAAATTTATTAAATTGAAAGCTGATGACACTAAGAAGATTTCAATGACAGCTGAATCGACGATGAAGAATGCATCAAATGTAAAGATTATAGCATGTTCTTCACAACAGCAACAACAACAACAACAAATGAATGATTCAACAAAGAATGTTAATAAAAATCAAACATTGATTAACATGCTTACACAGCAAGTTATGGTTCCTACTAATTCTAATCGTCATTATATAATCACAAGTGCCACAAAAGCATCGGATGTTACAACTGGAACTTCATGTACATTAACGACAAATAATCCAATCAATAATGCTGTGAGAAAAACTGTAACTACATCAACTGGACAATCACAACTTGTTCAAATCCTTAATAGTCCACCAACAAATTTTACTATGAAGTCATTGAATGTTTTGTCATCAACAAATGCATCAAATATGAAGCCTAGTCAAATTATGACAGTTCCAACATCCTCAAATGTTGATGGAATGAAGGCAGAATTGCCTGATTCTATTAAACAGCAAGGTGTAGTTCAATTTATATGTAAAACAGATGGCAAAATTATTCATTTGACTCCAATATGTAATAGTAATAGTGGTGCAGGAATAACAAAGAAAATTACATATAAAGTTGATACAAGTGGTGCAAAAGGACCTACAATATTACATCATGCAAATCAACAAATTATACTTAATAATCAATTGAGAAAAGATGAAAATCCAAATATTTTGACAATTATACAAAAGCAAAGTAATGAATGTGATAAGAAAAATAAGAATACAATAGTTGGAATTGCTCAAAATAGTAATCCAGCTTCTCCAATGGGTACAAGATCTGTTTATGAAGATACTTATGCAAAATTCATCCAAAATCCTTCTGTGGGTATTACAACTTCCAGTGCATCTGATATGGGATTGTTGACAATTAGTAGCACACCAATAAACACAGCAGTAAGTGGATCAACTTCAAATACATTTATACAAAAGATTGGAAAAACAGTGATACAATCGAGTAACCAAATTTTGCCTAAATTTAATCAGGCTTTTGGAAAGTCGATATTTTCAACCACTACTATTAATGATCAGACAAAAGTTGCTACTACAAGGGAGGCAATAACTAGGTCTGTTGTAAATACAATTTCGCCAGTTAAGGTTACGAAGAATGAGAAAAATGAGATAAGCATTATTGAATCGACTGAAAGTATTGAAAAGCCATTACCAACTTTACAGTCTGCATTACAAGGCAATAATCTTTTATATGCACGGCCTATAGGAAATGGTAAGCTTATAGCTAGCAACAACAATAATGTCTTGTTAACGGCACTACGTAGCAACAGCAATCAAACCAATAACGTGAGAATCATCACAAGTATAGCAGATTCGATGTCAAATACCAATCGCACGATAATGACTCCTGTGAGAATTTCTGTTCCAATTCAAATTCCACAATTGATTAATTCAGTTCGCCCTCAATCTCCGGGAAATTTTAGACCACAAATTGTTATTGCTCCCGCTGGCACGACAGCAACAACTGTAGTACGTCCACAATCAAATATTCAAAATTTAAATCAATCGGGATCGAAATTGCAAAGTTTACTAATGGGTTCGCAGCAAAATACAACAAGTACTATTAATCAACAGCCAGATCAGAATGCTGATATTGAGAATAATAAAATTAAAGTAGAACAGAAGCAAAAGAAAACAGTTGATAATTCAACGTTGGAACAATTAAGAGAATTCGACATGGTTCTAGAACAAGTTTTAGAACGTAGTTCTGCAACACCAAATTCTGTAGCTTCGCCACCTCCAGATAATTCAAATCATTCTAGTCCTCGTAAGCAACTTTCTGAGAATAAAATGAAAATTGAGATAAAATCAAGCTCAGTTAGTATTACAAGCAATTCTCCAAGTGATTCTCCAACATCATCAAAATCACTTTCAGGCAGTAATAGTGCAAAAGCAACACCAAAATTACAAGAAGATGAACACACTGCACAAAGAATTCTTGACATCTTGGCAAACTACAAAGAGCAAGTAAGAAATTCACCTGACTTGAATAATAAACCAGCACCACGTCGTCGTGCAAATCCTCCAACTAATCCACCAGCAAAGCGTAAAAAAGTCTCAGCATCAACTGGGAATATTAAAAATTCCAAACAGTTTGGTTCGTCGTCTGATGTTATGACTGATACGATGGGAAGTGAAGAAGACAGTTCTTGTGGTGTAGGAAGTGGAGTTGCATCAACTGGTTCTATAAACAATTCTCCTCGAGGTGATATTGATGATCATACAGATGTTTCTATGGACAATAACTTTTACATGGAAGATGCAAAGAGAGAAATTGCATTAAGTCCACAAAGCAGTAACAGTAGCGTTACAACATCACCTGCACACAATAAATTTTCTGTAAGTCGCAGATCACTTGTAATTGAATCTAAAAACAATTCTGGCTCGGATACAATCTCATCACAAAAAAGTTTTATCTTGAATAATTCTCAATCGTCAGCAAGTAATGCTTCAAGCATCACACGAACATCTCTTGGTGAATCAGTTGAGAGATTGTCAGCACAGAGCTCAACAACAGCCGTTCTGATGCCAGGAAATTACATCTTGCCAATGAATGTTTTAAAAAGTGGTCAACATCTGGCGATTTTATCATCAAACAATGGACAGAAAATAATTGCTGTGCCTGCAAGTCAACTAGCATCGCCTGTTAGTATCAATAACTCTAGTGGTACTTCCATAATTTTACAACGATATGTTAATCAAATGAATGAGGCTGCTGCTAGTGGTTTAGGAGATAAAGCTATATTAACACATTCAAATGAAAATGATGGAGGCACAACAAAAACATTACATTTTCAGCATCAAAATAATCTTTTGATTGGCAATAATAAAAATCATACTTCTGCTTTTTATGTTAAATCGATTGATGAAGACATTAAGAATATTAAACAGGAGAATGACCAGCTTAATTCATATGATTCAGCTTCAAGCAATAATTTTGTTAGCGATAAAACATTAATAACTGAAATAATACAACAGCAACAGCAATTATCACATAATCATCCACAACATAATTTCATGATAAAACTCAATGAGCCTTCAGATCCGAAAAGTTCTTCAAGTATAATGTTTATGGGTGATACACGTTCTACATCAACTGACATTAAGAATATTGAGGTCAACAGCATTAAAATTAAATCTGAGAAATTGGATTATGATGAATGTATAAAAGAGGAAATAATGGATTTGAATAATGAAAATGAAATGTTGAACTCGCCAATGTTAAATACAAAAATGGAAGTTGATGAAAATACGAGCTCAAATCATGATACAAGTGATGCAGATAATTCGCATTCACAAAAGTTGCCTCAATTTCCATCAATCTTAAGTTCATGCTTAACAAAACAGTCTAATAGCGCTAATAGTGTGAAAAATACAAAAGGTTTTCTTATTGATCCATCAAGTAAAATATTAATGTACAACGATCGAAAGCAGTCATCAACATCGACCGGCATCGATAAAGAAATTTTCAATCAGAAATCTTTCAGCGAGGAATGTGCCGATTTGGGTGTTGATGAGCCAATTGCAAGCGATTTATTTCCAGAAGCTGATTTGCTTTTCGATTCCGGTTCACCAAAATTCGATCAAATTAATCCAAATGATGGAAATATTCAGATTAAAAGAGAATTGGAAAACGGTGAAGTTTTATTGCAAATGAACTATAACAATAACATGTCAGAGCCATGGCTTAATTTCGATACAGAAGACGAATTAGTTGATGACTCGAATGGTGAAAGTAGTGATGATGTAAAGGAATGTGGGAATTCAAAGACTAATTTTTAATTACATGTTTTTTTAAGTTATTTAATGCTAATCTGTGTATATTCTTTTGTTCCGTACTAACGTGATTATTTATTAGTTCTTTTTTTGTTATTCATTATTTTTTCCTTTTTTTTCTTTATTTTGATTTAATTTTTTATTCCAACAGAGTAATCCACCAAATCAGGCAAACGGCTTCAATTAGTCAGCGATTAGTACATAATATCACTAAGCAACGAAAAATAATTTTTTGATATTATTCTTAATTACTTAAAGTAAAATGGCTGATTATAATTGATTTTTAATTTATATTTCCATAAATAAAGTTTCAAAAAAAAATGTGGTTGTGAGCAAAATACGAAAAACAATAAGAATCGTAAAAAAATAGATTTTTGCAAATTTTATTATTATAATTATTTAACGTCGATTTGCGAGATATAAATAAAAGAAATTACTTAATACTTTTTGGCAGTAAATTGTAGTTGATATTTAGAGGTAGTTAGTGAATCTAGTAAGATCAAAAAATAGCTTTTGGATCTTGAAAAGCTAAAGATTAAATTTAAAGACAAGTTCCACGGGTAAATCCAAAAGCTATGCAAGTTTTGACTACCTTTAAATTCAACCACAATTAAGTACTAAAAACTAGAGAGTATGAAAATTCTTCGTGTACTTCTATAGAATACAGCATTTTTCGTGACTCTCTTAAATGTCTATTAAACTAATAATAACATAACTATTTACTTCCCTAATAACTTTAAGCAGTTTAAAAAAATGAGTGAAAAAATTAAAATAAATAATAATAAAAAAAAAATAAATGTCATGCGAGAACAGCTTTCAAGTCCTTCGCGAGAATTCAAAAGTTACAAAAAAAAGTAAATAATTTGAGCATGTTAAATCTAGAACTTTAGTCAGTGTAATGAATAAAAAAAGAGAAATTGTTGACATAAAAGTTTAATGTGATATTTCACGAATAGAAATGGTAATTTTAAAAAAATAAAATTAATCTGCACATTAAAAGCTCAAATTTTTTGTCCATTTTTGTTTCGTTTAATTTTTAATTGATGAAAAACTTGATGATGACAATTTTAGATGTATAGTGAAAAATAAATAAAAATCTTTCGATCTCTTATCTATTAAATAAAATTATGCATAAGAACCTATTAAAATAATAATAATTATAATTATAAAAAGATGAAAGTCTGTGTAAAGATTAAAAAATAAAAAAATATTGAAGAGTTAATAAAATAAATTACTGATTAAAAGTAAATTATTCAATAATAGATATTCGCTAAAATTTTTTTTAAAAATTTTTCTTAATCGTATTCAAATGATGATTGGCGAACATAAATAAATTGAAAAAAAAAAAATTCAGCAAGAATGTGATTTAAAAAATTGATCTAGGCGACGGTAGTAACATGGAAAGAGCATTTTTGTGAGTTTAATTTACATTCTTTATCCATAAATTTATCCCATTACTAACAAACGGATTAAGATATTTAAACGTAAACATTTTCTTTTTGTTCGTTTTGTTCATCTTCTTAAGGCTCACTTTACGTAAATCTGTCTCCTTTTTTGTTATACGTCGTTAATTCTAATTCTTTTGACATGAAGCGGCTTACGGAATTCTCTTTAAGTTGGGACAATTTTTAGGTTATGTCTATTGTAAATTGAATTTTATTTAGACTTATTTTTTTATAATGTCTAAGATAAAAGATAATTTGAAGGTAAGAGTCCAGTCTTTTGAACTGAATGTACTGCGATTAAATTCTTCTTAAGGGTCCGTTCACTTAGTACGTTCGCTTTTTAGGGGGGAGGGGATTAAGATTTTGTAACAGACTAAACAAAACAAAAGAATTTTTATACAAAAAGCGTAACAAGGGGGGGGGAGGGGGGTTCCAAAAAGTCATTTTTTTGCGTAACGTACTTTGTGAACGGCCCCTAAGTCTAATTTATAAATTGTAGTATCTGATATTTCAGACCTGGAAACTCCTAAATTTATTTCAAAATATTTCACTATTTTATGAAAATATTCCAAGTATTCTAAAATTGTATGAAATGTTTTCCGATTTGTATGGAAATGATTCCAGAATCATAGAAATATGCTCTTGTGAAGTATAAAGATTTCATACAAAATTTATAAAAGTATTCCAAAAGATTCGAAAGATTCCAAAATATTCCATTTGTATGAAAGTATTCCAGATATTCCAAATGATTGATTCCAAAGCGTAATCGTTTGAAGTTTCTAGGTCAGTTTGATATCATTGTATAAGTTTTGAACCTCGACGTTTTATTCAAAATCAATCAATCAGAAGTAAGGTTACAAAAAAATCCTTACTAAAGTAAACATCACATCCAAAAGATCCCCAATTAATCGATATATTCTATTTCAGGTGTTTCATAAGTTAATGGTGAATGTGGTAAACGAATTTCTCTGACACACGAGAAATCATCGATGAAAATAAATTCTACAATTAGAGACGATGAAAAAAGAATAAATTAAATTAACAGATACCAATTTGCTTAATTAGCATTTATTAATGATACATTAGCATTAATCAACATAATTTTTTTTTATATCCAAACCCGATAAATCGTAGAGCATTTATTCCTTTTTCGGAGATTTATGCTTTCTTCATCTCGGTTCTTGTTGACTGAGTATGTTCACACGAAAAAAATAGAGGGGTTTAATGAATCTTACACGTCTCATTTCACAATTTTTAATTCTCACATAAGTCACATTTTTTGGAATCAACGCTCGAAATGTGATTTAAATAATATTTTATCGTTCACAAAAAATGAATTATTTACGTGCATATCGGACATGATATGTAGCAAATAATCGCATTTAAAATTGATTGATATGAAAATTAAGGCTTCAGTCAGGTTTACAGATTTAAGTCTGAACTAATCGTTAGATAAGAGCTCATGTATGATTACTCATGCTAACATTTTAGCTTAATTTTGAGTAAAGATTGCTTTATGGAGGCATTTTGGAAGTTAAAAATCATCGTGATTTTAGCAAATATTTTTGATTAATGATTTTGATTCAACATCGAAAAATTGATGAAATTTATAGAGCACAATGACATGCCAGATTGGAAATGTTATGATAACTAATGATGTAATTATTTAATGAACCGAATAAATTGATAGTTTTGTGGTATGTAACAGCCTTGAATGAGGAAAAGATTAATCGATCAACAACCTCAGAAAATTATTTTATTTTTATATCCAATAAATATATTGATCCAATTATGATTACAAATAGCGAGAAAATTGAGCGGCTAAGCTTCTTTGTAGACATTCATTACATTGCATGATTAGTGGCAATCGACAATAACTGGAAGTTTGGTTTGAGGAATAAAAAAAAATGTTAAAAATAGGAAAGACAAGAAACTGGAATATAAATTAAACGATGATTTTGTAATGAGAGCTGCAAAGCAAGGAACTATTTTTTTTATGGATTGCTGTAAATTTTATTTTATTGGTGTAATCTTAGCTCTAATTTAGATTAAACTTGTCTTTATGGTAATCACATACATACTGTCTTTTTTTTTTTTTTTTTTTTTTTTTTTTTTTTTTTTTTAAAAAAAAAAATGTTATTTTTTATTTTGCTTTTCATAATAATTACAAATATATAAATTTATAAATATTAATTTTAAGAGTTCAAGCAGCAGCTTATTCATCTTAAATGTTGATTTTTTGGTGAAGATTTTTATTGCCTTTTTGATGCGTTGACATCGATGGATTTTTGTGTTGTTTTTTTGTCATAAAATGACTATTTGTGTTTTTTTGCCATAGATATGGCGAATGCTTTCTGCAAGCTCTGCACAATTACATTGACCTAGGGTATATCAATGTAATGTACCTAGCAAAATTTTTATTTCGCGACGACACAAACCGAGCTGCCAGACTAGAAGCAGCGAAAAAGCACCAGATCCGACTAGACTTTCCCTAGGATCGAACCCAGGTCGTTGACATAGGAGGCCGACACTCTAACCACTCGGCCACCGCGGCTTTTTCGCTGCCTACATACATACTGTCATTTAATTACAAAACTTTACTCTGCTTCATAACCTTAAAATGTCAATTTATAATCTTGTCACAATAAATAATATCAATTTCCCAAAAATGACAGTCAATTCTCCTGAAAATCGAAAGTGCGTTCCAACAAGTCATTGTCACCAGTTACCAGTTTTCAAAAAAATATATTTTACATATTCAAAAAAAAAAAAAATTCATCATCTGAAACATGAGTTATTCGACTTGAATTCCTCTCATGTATGATTTAATTCTTTTAATTTCTAACAAATTTAATACGCTCGTAGTATCTTGTTGATGGTGAATATAAAATATATTGATATCGACTCTTTAAATCTTGATTTGATTTCGTACAGCGATTTTGTTTGCTTCGATTCGTGTTCAATTAATTGATTTTAAATGGTGCTTTGAATGAGCTGCTTAAAGACATATAATTTTTATTGTTCCACCAGTTTTAACCATCGCATCGAGATTCGGGCAAAACTAATTGGGAAAGTCTCTTACATACATACAAACAAACACACATACACATGTTTGGAATTGATTTCCTGCTGTTTTCGTAATATTAATGAAATCCCCACTTGATTTTTTTAATTTAATTAATGACTGATTATTACGTGAATATTGAGCTTTAAACTCTTAAATTAAACTTGATTAGTTGGATTTAATTAAATTAAACTTTTTTTTTCTTTTGTATTCATCCTACGCGAATAATTTTTTATGCATTAGCAACCAACGGAATTCCACTTTGTTTTGTCATTTCAATGCAGTCAGCGAATCTATCAATTGAAAAGTTGCAACGGATTGATTTTTAATTAATTTAGTTAAAAAATGAACATTGTAATGTATCTTGATGGGTTGATTTATAAGTAAGGTTTTTTATTTAAGGTTTTGATGGTTTTTAAAAGTAAGGATCCAATATTTTGTACAATATTGGCCTAATTTAGAATGTTTAGAACTTTTCTTCTCTAAAACTTAACAGATTTAAGAGTTTTGTACAAAAAACGAAAATCTAACCTCAAAATCCTTTGAAATGTACTTCTGCCATAACCTATGATATTACTACTTCAGTCATACTTCAAATTGAACTTATTTTACCTCAATCTTGATCCAAATTCATACTCAAACCCCAAAAAATCATTATCCTTACGTAATTAGCGAATATTCCCCCCTTATAGACCACGCACATTGTCTACACCACCTGTCATGCCAAAAAAAGAGATCAACAGTTGTTATTTTCATGTAAATCTGTGTGTATGAATTATTAATCGTGACATGCCGGTGTCTCATATGCTTAATAATAACAAAATGACGATAAATCTTGATCTTAATATTTTTTTTACAGTCGTTCTTCCTTCTGTTGTTGGCCGTTCTTTTACGAGTAGAAAAACAAATTATGAAGAAAAGAACTGAGTTCAAAGGAAAAGAAACTCATATATTCTCATGATGCTTGCTGGTGCTTGTAATAGAAATTAATCTCGATGCATGTGTTGCTTTATATTTTTTTTTGGTATCTGAGATTTTTGTTAGGCTGTTTTGCAGGGAGTAGGTTGAATGAATTGGCGGCTGACTGGATGAATAGTATTTGGATTAAAGGTTATTAGGTATTGAGGCAATTAAAAATAGATTTTGGAGAGGAAACAATTGCTGGAGGGTCACTAAAGCTTATATATTTGAAGAAGACACCCATGTAACCAAATGGAAAATCGACGTATTCCCTAAGAATCTTCCATGGATGATACGTATGTATCATCTCTTCTTGAGATTCGAACTTATGCGTTCCTTCAGTTATCTTTGAATGTAATATTTTTGTTACTTATATGTATCAAAATTTTGTATGGAAATTATGGATAGTACATTTGGTTTTCCATTGATGTCAAAGGAAAATGAATGGAACATTTTGGTTTCTTGGGCAGAAATATAAAGGATCCAGGACTAAAAAACATGGAATAACCTGGAATAACCCCTTAGATTGACCCCATACATTTCCATTAAGAATATTTAAAATATTTTTGATACCTCATCTCAAATTCATCCCATCAAGCATTCAACTTCTGTAAATCCTCTTTAAATACTCAATTTGCAATGCCTCTCTTACCATAAAGTTATTTTCTGTATCAGCTAACCCTTTCTCTTCTTTTCTTTCACTGGTATAACGAATTAAGATGCTTCTTGTTCTGATCATTTATCGCAGTTTTGTAAATTTATATGCGACTCGTTGCCATAACGATTCATCATATTAAATTTTATTTCAGTCTTTTTATTTTTTTTGTGTATATTCTACTCATAAGAAATATGAAATTTATATAAACGTGGGTGTGATACAAAACGGTTGACTCTCTATCTCTCTTTCGACTAACAACATTTATAAGGAGTGAGGTAACTGAATTAATTTTAAGATAACATTGTCACGATAGAGAGAATCTGAGAATATATCTCATTCAGTCAATGCTTTATTCTTATTTTGTTGGTACTGTTGGAAGCGCAAAAATTCAATTCCCATGAATATTCATTCAAATTTAAACATTTCAATGGAACATGCATCTCCAATTTAGATTTTTTTTTTCTTTTTGCCATCGTGTTTGCTGTCTCTCTGTGGAATTGTACAGGTGCAGGTGACAATTTATGTGCAAATTAAAATGTAATTTATGTATACATGTTGAAATAAAGGGAAAAAAGGTAAAAGACAGACAGAACTTAACTTATGTAAATAAATTCATTAAACTTACTGCGTTTAAATGCTCTAGAAGAATCGATTAAGCTTTCTACATTTTTTGTGTAATTAACGCTGATTGAAAATTCCTGATGAACTGTAAAATTGCATTGTCAATATTGATTTATGTGGGTTAGCAGGAAATTTGAGTAGGCGGAATGATGTTTGTGGGTCAGAAAGTCTAGTCAATTGATGTCAGGATGATGTCAGGATGGAGGTAGTGGTGGAGATTATCTTGCAACATATTATTGATGATTAAATTGCGAATCTTCAAACTTGCACCGAATCTAATCTTTTGGATCAATATTGAAATTAAGGCAATTACTTCCATCAAACCACCCAGCTATTCCCATTTCATGCGCCAATACCATCCACATACTGCACGCTCGTACATAATTTTCCATTAAATAGCGCAATTCATTCCAAATTAGATGCATTAAATCACAATCTCAAGTGGAAATTGCTATATATGCCTGTGTAATTGAAAATGAATAAAAAAAAGTTCTTTTCCAAATCAAGTTCCTTTACATCGCCAATGTTCACGACTTATCAATAAATTAATTTAATTTTCATGGTATGTGAAAATAAAAATTCTTCATGTTATGCTTCAAAGTCTGAATGAAATGGTTGTGTACAATTTATTGCTAAACAGTGAGTTTTTTTCATGTTATATATGGATATGGAATTGTTCCCTGCCTTTATGGTCATAGATTAAATAATTTTATGCTATATGTGAAATTGGAGATTCTACATTTTTTTTATCGATTGGATGGAGGGGAAGGTGATCTTGAAAAAATAAATTATTGGCAGTGGTAACATGTTAAGTAGATACTGTTCAATAAACATTACATAAGTTTAGAGCTGTCAAGGATGTACATGAATGAATATGTTAAAAAATTTTATATCTTACTTGTAAGTATACAACTTTGTAGATGCTTTTTGTAAACTTTTTTTACCGTTTTCTTATCTTTATTTTTCATAGTTGTCGATATAAATTATGCTACAATATTGGATACTTATGGTGATTCTACAGATGGATGACTTAAATAAGATTACATCAACGGTCGTTTTAAATTCAAATTGCATCTGTAACTACAATTAGTTGATTTCCCCTTTTAAACAATTACTCTCCCCTTCATCCATTGAATATTTACTGTGCAGTCGTCAAATTCCAAAAACACATACTTCTATTCAAAACTTCTAATTGCTGCATCCAAGAAATTCTTAATTCCAAAAGCCTTTATACTTCATAATTTTATTCGAGAAATTAATCATCATTAGGTAAATAATTACCGACTCTAACGCAATCTACAGAAGTTAGTCATGAGTATGGTTTAAAGGTTTGTTAAATACTCTTAAGTCTCTACTCAAGCAAGAGGATTTCACCACAACAAGAAGAACACATTGTGAAGAGAGGAAGAGAGCTAAGGCAGATTGAAGTGAAGAATTAAGTTTGTTTGACTTTTTCTTTCAAGTATGATTCGATGGAAATTGTCTTGAAAATTAATTATTTTTGATGGTCTTAAAGACTTTCTCATAGAATTTTGATGTTTTGGTTACCAAACATAAACAAACTTGAAGTTAAGAATGAATCTCAACTGTAAGGCACATTTTGCGAGAAATTCTCATTCAACTCCAAATTAGGACTGTTATACAAGATCAAAACATCCAACATCCTAAAAAATTGCAATAAACAGAATGCTGGAGTAATTGCAATGAATTGGAACAGCAACAAGCAATCAGTGTTGAATTTATAAATGCTTTATGGAAATGATCTTAAAGTAGCAAATTACATTCTCAAAAACATAAAATCCTGCAGCAATGAACAACAATAAGATCAGAGCAATGATCAGTTCTCTTAATTCTGTTAAACCTTCTCTCTTCTTGGATATTTCCAACATTCAACAGCCTTTTCTTGCTGTTTGTTGATTATTTGAGTGAATTCAATGCTTAACTCTCTTGATCTTCGAATTGTTCAAACATCAAACATCCAAGAGAGAACCAAAACACCAACATAAAAGATCAAAAATACTCAACACAAAACTCTCAATAATTCCCTCTCACATCACACAAGATTAAACGTTCAAAAAGGCAAAGCGAAAGACGAAAGAAGTTGAAAATGAAGGCTGAAAAAAAAGTGTTGAAAAGAGAACAACAGCAAAAACACCTCATTGAATCAACATCAACAGAAAAGAAACCAAAGAATAGTTTTGTTTTGACTTTTGATCGAGATGCTATTGTGTCCGCAGTGCTGTCGACTATTTGAATTTTTTTCATCGTTTGTCGACTAAAAGAAGAAAAAAAGATATTTTTTTAAAGTACACGAGAAGTCACACAAGAAGCTTGAAAGCAGCAAACATATAAAAATGGAAAGGTGAAAAAAGGAAGAGAAGAAAAGATCATTTTGTGACTTTTAAGCATCATCATTCAGTTTAATTGCTGAATTTGTTTTTTATTGCGGTTTTCTGGCTTTTAGCATATTTTTGTTGAAAAAAAATATAAAAATCAACATTTATTGTTAATGGAAGCTGCAGAGTGCATCGGGTTATTTGTAAAAGCCATGAGATACATGAAAACACATAAAGACTAATCAGTGAATGTCCAATAATTTTTTTTTTCTTCTGAACGTTAAGCGACATTTACGATACACTTGATAAGACTTGAAGAAATATTTTTTTTCCTTCCATAAAAAGTGAAATAAAAATAAAAAAAAATCAGGAAAATTTATGTGCGGCACTTAAAACAAACACACAGGAGGAAGGAGGAATTTTTTTTTAAAAAGATCAAATAAAATAATTAAAGGCATCCCGAAGTGGAAGAAGAAGAGATAGTAAAGAAGGGAATAAGAGAAGGTGCATCAAGAAGCCTTTAAAATGTGTTTTGATAAAATTGAAAAATATTCATCATTAACTGGAAATTGTTCATTAAAATACATATTTTGCTTGTTTAACGATTAAAAGGGATTTCTTTGAACTTATTAAATTAATGATGTTTTACTGATAAGAAGAGTAAAAAATTCTTAGGAGACATTCAGGAGTGAGTGACGAGATTTAAAGGAATGTCAAGAATTTTACGTGAGTGATTTAGATAAAAAAAAAAAAAAAAATTGAATAAAGTGACAGTTCAAGTGAAAAATATTTTAAAAGAACTTTGTTAATTTTTTAAATTTTTCTTGAACTTTTTGAAAAAATAAATTTTTTAAAAAATATAAAAAACATAAAAAACTAAGAAATTGCAAAATTAAAAGAAAAAGTCAAAAGTTAAAAGAAAATAAAATTTTTAAACAATTTTTTTCAATCTTAAGAGAAAAAAAAGAGCTAAAATTTTTTAAGAATTATTTTCAATTTCAAGAAAAACAAAACAAAAAAAAAACAGAAATTTAAAATTTGAAAAATAAAAATTTTGAATTTTCAAAGAAAAAAAAAATCATCGTAAAGTGCTTTGAAAAATTTGAACTTCAATGTTTTTGATTGAATTTTGACAAATTATTAACTCAGTGACCTTTGACAAAAATGTGAAAAAATTTTTCAGTGTTATTCGTGAAAATCAACGTAAAGCAACTAAATATCGGTTATCTGCTAAAATTCAATAATTGACAAATAAAAAGTTTAAAAAGTGCAAAAATTTAAATTCACAAAAAGTTCAAAAACACAAAAAAAACGATAAATTAATAAAATTTGCAAATTAAAGCAGAAAAAAGAAAAAAAAAAATATTGTGACAAAATTAAAGTTCAAATCCATAAAGAAGTCAAAAGTGTATAGCAATTGAAAATTCCAATCCGAAAAATTCACAAATTTAAAAAATTTATCCTTTAATAAATTAAGCAAAAAAATTAAATACCACAAACCTTAAATTAAAGATTACACGTGAGAAATGTGCCTAATTTAAATAATTCCAAGAAATGAAATAAAAAAAGCGATTGACCCCAGAAACTACCGAAATAAAATATAAAAATAAAAAATAAAAAAATCCAATAATCAACAAATTATCGTCATAAAAAATTAAATTATCGATAAAATATCTCAACAGAGCAGAGATGAGCAGCAATTTAGTAAATAAAATTATGTTTGTTTTGTATTAATATACAGAAGAAAAAGGCAGCAAAAGTGAAGTGCATAAAATCCAATGAAAGGAAGATATTAAAAAGAATTCAAAAAAGTTTTCATTAGTAGGCAATAAAAGTCGAATAAATTCTTTATTCCTCAACCTTTGGTGGGCTTAGCAAGTTCAATGGATGTTTGTGTATCTTTTTAATTAAAATCCGAAAAAAGAAAAAAGAAAAAAAAGAATTGAATTAAATTAAATTCCTTAATAGCTGTTGAAAGTTCATATCAATTTTATAATTATTATATCTTATGTATGAACATTTTTTTCATTATTATTATTTTATATCTGAAAGGTGAGGATAAGTTTTTAACCCAAGCAGGCCAACAGAAAAAAATATCATTTAATTAATTTCCTTTCGATCTGCATGCGAACAGATTGCAAAAGTGAAAAAAAGTGAATGTTGAGAGAAAAAAGAGTGAAAAAAGTGAATTAGAAGTTTAAGTCATTAAAAGGCACAAAAAAAAGAAGAAAAAAAAGTATCAAATTAATTTCATGTAGTGTGCCATTGCGGTTAATCAAGGCTAATTATTTGTGTGCGACATCATAAAAAATCTGCATTTAGTGTCATCGAAAAGAGTTCAATTTTATTTCATTATTTCATCGTGAGGTGTGTTGGATATTAAAGAAAGAAAAGACAACGAGCGCCAATTTTATAAAAAGGTAAGTTTTCAATGAAATAATAAAAAAATCAGAGAATTACAAGCAGAAAATTAAGACTTTCAAAAGATTCACATTAATTATGAAATTTATGATTTCATCCGTTTGATGGCATTTGAAACACAACAAAAAAGAGCTCAATTATCATTTCGCGGTTTTTAATAGCGATTCAGATGATGTTAGTTGTTGCCGATTGTTGTGAAATGATGGGGGATGGGTATGGCTTATTATTGAGTTGGGACTCTTTTTAAATGATTTTAAAGTTGGGTTTTCTTATTTTTTGTGTGACTTTAAATTGGATTTGAATTCACAAATTTTTGAAAATTTAAAAAATTTTAATAAGGAGTTTTTTACTTATGACGTCCATCAAAAAGTTGAATTTTTAGACCCCCCTCTGTTACAAAATCTTCATTCAATGAAATTCTATTTCAGGGGTTCCTCGATTTGAACAGATTCGATTTAAATTGTTTCGATTTGAATAACCAAAATTTTTCCATACAAAAATTCAAATTTTCATTTTTACCGGTCATTTTTCATACGTTTCGATTTGAAAAAATTCGATTTGAATAGAAAAATTTGGGAACAAAACAACTGTTTAAATCGAGGACCCCCTGTATTCAAAACTCTCATGCAGCCTCAGACCCCCTCTGCCCCTAAAAATTGGACATCATAAGTGAACGACCCCTAACAAATTCGTTCAGAAAACGAATAAAATTAATCTATATGAAAAGTAAACTCTATTTTACTGAAAAAAATTCTGTTCAACATTCTCAATGTCAATACTTAGAATATGCAACATAATATTTAACATCCACATATTCATAATGACAAACTCACAAAATATTCTATCACAAAATTCCAATCAATTTTCATTAAACCTAAAAAAAATAAATTCCGCACCCAAAAAAATCTCTCTAATTGGAACCTCTAGCTCTTAATGTCAACTAAAATATTTTCCTCTATCGTTTCATAATTATAAATTATGAATCGGATAAACAATTCCACAATATGTGGAATTGAGGATAAATATTTTTCTTTTATTTTTTTTTTTCTCCACATTTACTTATGCTGAATGGATTAATTAAATGCAGTTTGTTGTAATCTACCTTAGTCTTATAGTGCATGCTGTAGCACATTTTACTTCGTTACAAAAAAAAAATGAATACGATCACAATCGGAATAAATGGCAATGGAAGGTAAAAAAAAATATGTGCAGTAAAAAAAAGATAGGAGAAAAAAATGTACAGCAGCAGCAAAAATAAGTCTATAAAAAAAGAGCTTATGCTGTGCCTTCAATTGTTACTGTGTGCAATGAAATAAACTCTTTCTTTTCCCGGAATTGCTTCAGGTGCTCTAGCACAAAAGTCATAAATTGATAATTCTTTCTTTTTTTTTAAAAAAAAAGTGTCCCGAGTGACATTAGATGATTTGTAGTATGGAGATTTTTTTTAATAATGACGATAATAATCAGCTGTGACTGCTCATGGCAGTTAATTCTTGTATCAGAAGTTAAAGCTTTAAGCGACAAAAGTGAATGAATCCAAACAAGAGATGAAAATAAAAATTAAAATAAAATTAAGTATGCATTACTAAGGATTCCATTACACACACAACCCGTCACTTATCTTAACATGCATTGCACGGGCTTTGAAATTGAAATAAAGAATTTACTCGAGCGTTAAAAATATTTTTTTATTTTTTATTTCTTTCACATCAGCTTTAAAGTGCCGACTGACTGGCCTTGAGATATTTTTCATACGAATTTCATTCGACATCCGAAAACATTAAAAAAAAGTAAGCGAAAAGAAAGAGAACTTTTCTCACTCATATATATCCCGTTATAACTTTCATAAAAATGTTAAAATTATTATGAAATGAAAAAAAAAAAATGTTTTGCAATTGAATTTTTTTAAAGAATGAAAACCAACAGAAAAAACTAGTAATGAAGCGGATCACGCTTCATGGGGTATATTCACACCACCAGTAGAACTTCTTTTGATTTCAATTAGAGAAAAAAATAATTATACTTTACCTACTGATTTATTTATAATCGCAAAAAAACTTATCTAATTAAAAAATTTGCCTAAAATATTTAAGGAACTTTCTATTCACTTTTAGTGAATAACATAAAATCTATATTAGAGCTTTGCAAATATTCTTCATTTTCACTTTTTCATTATCTTATGAATCGAAAGTCTGGGAACAGTTAGGGAAAATTTTCACACCTTCACTTGCTTCGCTTCGTTCAGGATGTAAAAATTTGTGAGCTTCGCTCAACCTAGTTTAAACTACGTTCAAACTTCATGTGTTCGAGCTTCGCTCGAACACTTTTACATTTTACTTCATGAATCCACTTCGTTCAGGATGTAACCTTCACTCGCTTCGCTTCGTTCAGGATGTAAAAATTTGTGAGCTTCGCTCAACCTAGTTTGAACTACGTTCAAACTTCATGTGTTCGAGCTTCGCTCGAACACTTTTACATTTTACTTCATGAATCCAAAGTCTGAGGACGTATTGGGAAAATTTTCACAACTTCACTCGCTTCGCTTCGTTCAGGATGTAAAAATTTGTGAACTCCACTTCGCTTCGCTTCGTTCCGTTCGACTTTTATAGATTACAGGAGTGTCGAACTCCACTTCGCTTCGCTTCGTTCCGTTCGACTTTTATAGATTACAGGAGTGTCGAACTCCACTTCGCTTCGCTTCGTTCCGTTCGACTGTTATAGATTACAGGAGTGTCGAACTCCACTTCGCTTCGCTTCGTTCTGTTCGACTTTTATAGATTACAGAAGTGTCGAACTCCACTTCGCTTCGCTTCGTTCCGTTCGACTTTTATAGATTACAGGAGTGTCGAACTCCACTTCGCTTCGCTTCGTTCCGTTCGACTTTTATAGATTACAGGAGTGTCGAACTCCACTTCGCTTCGCTTCATTCCGTTCGACTTTTATAGATTACAGAAGTGTCGAACTCCACTTCGCTTCGCTTCGTTCCGTTCGACTTTTATAGATTACAGGAGTGTCGAACTCCACTTCGCTTCGCTTCGTTCCGTTCGACTTTTATAGATTACAGGAGTGTCGAACTCCACTTCGCTTCGCTTCGTTCCGTTCGACTTTTATAGATTACAGGAGTGTCGAACTCCACTTCGCTTCGCTTCGTTCCGTTCGACTGTTATAGATTACAGGAGTGTCGAACTCCACTTCGCTTCGCTTCGTTCCGTTCGACTTTTATAGATTACAGGAGTGTCGAACTCCACTTCGCTTCGCTTCGTTCCGTTCGACTTTTATAGATTACAGGAGTGTCGAACTCCACTTCGCTTCGCTTCGTTCCGTTCGACTTTTATAGATTACAGGAGTGTCGAACTCCACTTCGCTTCGCTTCGTTCTGTTCGACTTTTATAGATTACAGGAGTGTCGAACTCCACTTCGCTTCGCTTCGTTCTGTTCGACTTTTATAGATTACAGGAGTGTCGAACTCCACTTCGCTTCGCTTCGTTCCGTTCGACTTTTATACATCACAGAAATTTCGAACTCCACTTCGCTTCGTTCCGTTCGACTTTTTTAAAATTACAGGAGTGTCGAACTCCACTTCGCTTCGCTTCGTTCCGTTCGACTTTTATAGATTACAGGAGTGTCGAACTCCACTTCGCTTCGCTTCGTTCCGTTCGACTTTTATAGATCACAGAAATTTCGAACTCCACTTCGCTTCGTTCCGTTCGACTTTTTTAAAATTACAGGAGTGTCGAACTCCACTTCGCTTCGCTTCGTTCCGTTCGACTCTTAGAACCCTTCAATTCCACATATTTCTCATGTTAAAGCATCAAAAATATAATATCAATGCTTAATACCTTTTAAATGTATGAATTTTCCATGTTAAAGCATTGAAATTCTATCATCAACATTTATAGCTCAGCATGATTCATTTTCGCTTGATAAAACAATTAATAATTGATAATAGTATAACGGTGATCACTCGTGACCGACTAAAACGCATTTTCCGCGTTTAGTAAACCGACTAAAACTTAAATCCAAAGATTACAAAATTCTAAATTACTAAATCGTCGGATTCAGCAAGCATTTATGCCCTTAAAATGAGATCCAGTAAGCATTCATGGCCATAAAGTGAGATCCAGTAAGGATTCATGGCCATAAAGTGAGATTCAGTAAGCATTCATGGCCATAAAGTAAGATCCAGTAAGCATTCATGGCCATAAAGTGAGATCCAGTGAGCAATCATGGCCATAAAGTAAGATCCAGTAAGCATTCATGGCCATAAAGTGAGATCCAGTAAGCAATAATGGCCATAAAGTAAGATCCAGTAAGCATTTATGGCCATAAAATGAGATCCAGTAAGCATTTATGGCCATAAAGTAAGATCCAGTAAGCATTCATGGCCATAAAGTGAGATCCAGTAAGCAATAATGGCCATAAAGTAAGATCCAGTAAGCATTCATGGCCATAAAGTGAGATCCAGTAAGCATTTATGGCCATAAAATGAGATCCAGTAAGCATTCATGGCCATAAAATGAGATCCAGTAAGCAATAATGGCCATAAAGTAAGATCCAGTAAGCATTCATGGCCATAAAATGAGATCCAGTAAGCATTCATGGCCATAAAGTGAGATCCAGTGAGCAATCATGGCCATAAAGTGAGATCCAGTAATGATTCATGGCCATAATATGAGATCCGGTAAGCATTCATGACCATAAAGTAAGTTCCAGTAAGTATTCATATCCATAAAGTGAGATCCAGTAAGCATTCATGGCCATAAAATGAGATCCAGTAAGCAATAATGGCCATAAAGTAAGATCCAGTAAGCATTCATGGCCATAAAATGAGATCCAGTAAGCATTCATGGCCATAAAGTGAGATCCAGTGAGCAATCATGGCCATAAAGTGAGATCCAGTAATGATTCATGGCCATAATATGAGATCCGGTAAGCATTCATGACCATAAAGTAAGTTCCAGTAAGCATTCATGGCCATAAAGTGAGATCCAGTAAGCATTCATGGCCATAAAATGAGATCCAGTAAGCATTCATGGCCATAAAGTAAGATCCAGTAACCATTCATGGCCATAAAGTGAGATCTAGTAACCATTCATGGCCATAAAGTGAGATCCAGTAAGCATTCATGGCCATAAAGTGAGATCCAGTAAGCATTTATGGCCATAAAGTAAGATCCAGTAAGCATTCATGGCCATAAAATGAGATCCAGTAAGCAATAATGGCCATAAAGTGAGATCCAGTGAGCATTCATGGCCATAAAGTGAGATCCAGTAAGCAATAATGGCCATAAAGTAAGATCCAGTAAGCATTTATGGCCATAAAGTGAGATCCAGTAAGCATTTATGGCCATAAAATGAGATCCAGTAAGCATTCATGGCCATAAAATGAGATCCAGTAAGCAATAATGGCCATAAAGTAAGATCCAGTAAGCATTCATGGCCATAAAATGAGATCCAGTAAGCATTCATGGCCATAAAGTGAGATCCAGTGAGCAATCATGGCCATAAAGTGAGATCCAGTAATGATTCATGGCCATAATATGAGATCCGGTAAGCATTCATGACCATAAAGTAAGTTCCAGTAAGTATTCATGGCCATAAAGTGAGATCCAGTAAGCATTCATGGCCATAAAATGAGATCCAGTAAGCAATAATGGCCATAAAGTAAGATCCAGTAAGCATTCATGGCCATAAAATGAGATCCAGTAAGCATTCATGGCCATAAAGTGAAATCCAGTAAGCAATAATGGCCATAAAGTAAGATCCAGTAAGCATTCATGGCCATAAAGTGAGATCTAGTAACCATTCATGGCCATAAAGTGAGATCCAGTAAGCATTCATGGCCATAAAGTGAGATCCAGTAATGATTCATGACCATAAAATGAGATCCAGTAAGCATTCATGGCCATAAAGTAAGATCCAGTAACCATTCATGGCCATAAAGTGAGATCTAGTAACCATTCATGGCCATAAAGTGAGATCCAGTAAGCATTCATGGCCATAAAGTGAGATCCAGTAAGCATTTATGGCCATAAAGTAAGATCCAGTAAGCATTCATGGCCATAAAATGAGATCCAGTAAGCAATAATGGCCATAAAGTGAGATCCAGTGAGCATTCATGGCCATAAAGTGAGATCCAGTAAGCAATAATGGCCATAAAGTAAGATCCAGTAAGCATTCATGGCCATAAAGTGAGATCCAGTAAGCATTTATGGCCATAAAATGAGATCCAGTAAGCATTCATGGCCATAAAATGAGATCCAGTAAGCAATAATGGCCATAAAGTAAGATCCAGTAAGCATTCATGGCCATAAAATGAGATCCAGTAAGCATTCATGGCCATAAAGTGAGATCCAGTGAGCAATCATGGCCATAAAGTGAGATCCAGTAATGATTCATGGCCATAATATGAGATCCGGTAAGCATTCATGACCATAAAGTAAGTTCCAGTAAGTATTCATGGCCATAAAGTGAGATCCAGTAAGCATTCATGGCCATAAAATGAGATCCAGTAAGCAATAATGGCCATAAAGTAAGATCCAGTAAGCATTCATGGCCATAAAATGAGATCCAGTAAGCATTCATGGCCATAAAGTGAAATCCAGTAAGCAATAATGGCCATAAAGTAAGATCCAGTAAGCATTCATGGCCATAAAGTGAGATCTAGTAACCATTCATGGCCATAAAGTGAGATCCAGTAAGCATTCATGGCCATAAAGTGAGATCCAGTAATGATTCATGACCATAAAATGAGATCCAGTAAGCATTCATGGCCATAAAGTAAGATCCAGTAACCATTCATGGCCATAAAGTGAGATCTAGTAACCATTCATGGCCATAAAGTGAGATCCAGTAAGCATTCATGGCCATAAAGTGAGATCCAGTAAGCATTTATGGCCATAAAGTAAGATCCAGTAAGCATTCATGGCCATAAAATGAGATCCAGTAAGCAATAATGGCCATAAAGTGAGATCCAGTGAGCAATCATGGCCATAAAGTGAGATCCAGTAATGATTCATGGCTATAATATGAGATCCAGTAAGCATTCATGACCATAAAGTAAGTTCCAGTAAGCATTCATGGCCATAAAGTGAGATCCAGTAAGCATTCATGGCCATAAAATGAGATCCAGTAAGCAATAATGGCCATAAAGTAAGATCCAGTAAGCATTCATGGCCATAAAATGAGATCCAGTAAGCAATAATGGCCATAAAGTAAGATCCAGTAAGCATTCATGGCCATAAAATGAGATCCAGTAAGCAATAATGGCCATAAAGTAAGATCCAGTAAGCATTTATGGCCATAAAATGAGATCCAGTAAGCATTCATGGCCATAAAGTGAGATCCAGTAATGATTCATGGCCATAAAGTGAGATCCAGTAATGATTCATGGCTATAATATGAGATCCAGTAAGCATTCATGACCATAAAGTAAGTTCCAGTAAGCATTCATGGCCATAAAGTGAGATCCAGTAAGCATTCATGGCCATAAAATGAGATCCAGTAAGCAATAATGGCCATAAAGTAAGATCCAGTAAGCATTTATGGCCATAAAATGAGATCCAGTAAGCATTTATGGCCATAAAATGAGATCCAGTAAGCATTCATGGCCATAAAGTGAAATCCAGTAAGCAATAATGGCCATAAAGTAAGATCCAGTAAGCATTCATGGCCATAAAGTGAGATCTAGTAACCATTCATGGCCATAAAGTGAGATCCAGTAAGCATTCATGGCCATAAAGTGAGATCCAGTAAGCAATAATGGTCATAAAGTAAGATCCAGTAAGCATTTATGGCCATAAAATGAGATCCAATAAGCTTTCATGGCCATAAAATGAGATCCAGTAAGCATTCATGGCCATAAAGTGAGATCCAGTAAGCATTCATGGCCATAAAGTGAGATCCAGTGAGCAATCATGGCCATAAAGTGAGATCCAGTAATGATTCATGGCCATAAAATGAGATCCAGTAAGCAATAATGGCCATAAAATAAGATCCAGTAAGCATTTATGGCCATAAAATGAGATCCAGTAAGCATTTATGGCCATAAAATGAGATCCAGTAAGCATTCATGGCCATAAAGTGAAATCCAGTATCCATTTATCAATAAAAAGCGTGTAATAATAAAATTTTTTGCATATTTTGGTCAAAAATGACACATTTTCGTCCACTGTGCCTCACTGGAAGCATCTCATGACCCCAAAAACTATACAGCAAATCTATAAACTGTTTCCAACCAGACGCAAAAAACCCGAAGTCTTAATATTGAGTTGCTGTCGAGTTATCGCTCCGATTAACTAACTAACTAACTAACTAACTAAATAACAGAATGCGTTTTTTTGCGATTTCTCTTGACTGGAAGCACCAAATGAGATGCGGTTTTCACTGTTAGATTGGTATTTTCAGGCACAGACTTTCCACCATAGATAGTATGGGATAAAGTTGTAATCCTGATGCAGCAAGTTAGAAAATGTGGTTTTCAGTTTTATACAAAAGCAATATATTCACCCAAATTGAAAATTTGGTGTGAATATGAAAGTAAAATTATCATCATTATCGATTTTCATGGCATCATGGGTAAAAATGACTGATTTACTGTAAATGCAATCGAGCTGAAAAAGTAGAGAAGCTTAAGGTCAATAGCTAAAAAATTGTTATAGAAGTAGCGTAAAGAAAATATAGCGTCGATGAAATGAGGTTTTCATCATTTTTATTTACTTCTCACATTAATTTTTATTTTTTGTGTTTGCCGTTGCAGGAAACAGTTCGATTGACTTATCTTACATCTCCAATGAAATATAATCGCTTGATACTTTTTTTTTGTGCTGAAGATTTTCTTTTTTTCCTGTATTGGTTAAATTCGTGTTGGGGTTTTTTTTTGTTTTGGCTGATTGGGTGTTTGATGAAGATGTAGGATTGGCATGGAAATGGCATAAACCTTAAATGCTTTTGATTGTTTTTTGTGTGTGGTTTGGGAAAGAACAAAAATTGAATTTTAAGGATGAAATATTTAAATATTTTTGACATTTTTCTGAAATCAGGGATTTTTAAAACTAAGATTTAATTAGATTCTTTGACATTCTTCAGTAGGATTTGAACCTTTGATTTTTTTGAAGCTAAAAATATTTTAATGAAATATATTTAAATTATGTGCTATTTTAAAAGAATGAATTGAAATGATAATTTGTACATTAAAAGCTGCATGGTAAAATCGTTTAAAAATTGAAGGAAGTTTAAATTTTTATGACAGAATTGAAAACTTTAAACTAAGAATTCTAATGACTCTTTCGATGTTTTTTGTGCTATGTTTTGATTTTAAGACAGTTTGGAATTGGAACATTAAATTAACTCGACTATTAAATGACTTTACGTTTGAACCTTGTATCAAGAATATAATTTTCTCAAGAGATTTACATTAAATTTTAATGATCGAACCTAGCATCTCTGAACAAATACGTTACGTGCGAAATTTGAATTTGTTCTAAAATAAAACCCATTAGTACACCTTATTTTAGTACAAGTCGTCCGTTAAATTTTTAAAAAACAAATTAAGATTTAACTAAAAAATTAACGGACAAAACCGCTGTTCAGAGATGCTAGGATCGAACAAAATGACTTGAATTATCAATTCTTGCATAGTAACCATATTTAATTACACTCTAAGGATTCAATATAAAGAATCAATTTCAAGGTCGAATCCCAAGCATTTTCATATAGCCACACGCACATGACTTGACACATCATTAATAATAATTACGACATTGGAAAGACCGAAGATTTACAATGTTTGAAAGGATATAAAATATTGAATTCCTGTGCCTACACGCTGTCAAACACATTAAATATGAGCAAAACATGATGCTTATCTTCCTTAAATTTCCTTTATAAATTGCACAAAACAGTCATTCATTGATAAGCTCATAAAAGTTTCATTCTATACCCGAGAATGACACGTTTAAAATATAAATTAAGATCATTGACATGCCTTAATCTTGAAAAATTTAAATTAATATCCTTAGTTAATGACAGTCATTGAATTTGAACGTAATAGTTTTTTTTTATATAAATTATAAAAAAGGCTACAATCCATTATTAACATACGTGTCTGCATATAAAATGTACACTTCCGATATCCAATCACGTTCAAATAATTATGCTGTAAAGTTGAAATTACACCTTTCAATATCTCATATTTGCCAGTCATACATTCATATACTGCCTTGTAAAATGCTTCATAATAGTTCCACTTAACGTGACTTATTAACTTTATAATTTAGCATTAAGCGAGTATAAATTGCAGTCAGCCACCTCAAAAAAAAGAAAAGAAAAAAAAAAAAAAAATTGAGGAGTAAGGTCGAATCCATTAACAAATTGATCACAATTTAAGTCAACACGAATGGATGTCGGGTGACAGTCAAAGTACGACAGACTTAATTGGTTAAACCGGACATGATGAAAGTAAAAAAAAATAAAAAAATATTGAACTGATAACGTTCATCGAAATGATGTGAATATGAAGGCATAAGACCCGCCCTAAATTTAATTATATGCAGATGGTTTTTATTAATATTAAATTACTTAATCAAATGATCAGGAACGATGTTATGCAATTGATATGAAATTGTTGTTCACTTAACTCTGCATATAAATATTGCATTATATGCTATAAAGTAATAAAAATAAAGTGTTACTGAACAGGTTTATCTACTCTTCATACCTTTAATATTACGCACCGTACACAGTACCTATTCTTCTTCTTTCACATTATTTATCTCCACTTTCAACTCGCATGTTCGTTCAATGTTGTATAAACATGCAACTTGTGCAAATAAGTCATAATTTTTGCACGAAAATCTTCTTCTTAAGTTATAAACCTTTTTGCGTTTAGGATAGAGAAGAAATGAAAAACTTCTCTTTTGCATTCTTATTGCATGTTTGCGGTTTTTCTGTTCATCATCATTGTTAGCTTGTTTTCAAGCTAGATGTTGTTGACTTTGTATCGGAATTTGACTGATTTATGTTTGATGTTATTTGCATGAAATTGAAAATGCTTGAGGTCGGTATCTATTTGTTGAAATTCTTGTTGATATAGTTCCTGCTATTTAAATGAATTATTGCACTTGTTAAATTGAAGAATTGGAAGGATCTTGTCATCGAAACTTAATTTAATTACTTATGTACACAAAAGTAGATCATAAATCTTATGAAGTGATCAGTTCTGTGGAAAATAAGTGCTTGAGCGGCAAGGATTTTACATTGAATTCGTGATCACACTTGTTGGATATTAAATGAGTTTCTTGATTATTTTCGATACTTGACTTGGTTATTCGACTTTGAATCAGTAATTTTACATATTTTTTCATAAAAATTTCTTAACGTAAGATTTTTTTTAAATTAAGGAAGAAATTTTGAAATAGTTTTTGAAGCTTCTGAATCATTTTGGCTTTGATCCATTTTTAAATTGCAATTTTGGAAATCCACTCTTGTGAAGTATATAATTTCATACAAAATTTTAATTTTTTTAAGGTCTTTTTTTAATTAATTGGTTTGGTCACTTTTGATTAATTGTAAGATTTTTAAGCTAAAAAATCTTCTAGAAAAATATTTTATTTCTCAAAATGCGCTCAACCCATTCTCCTAGACAGAACTTGAATGATAACAGTCAAGCATTTTTAATTCCAAATCATTTTACACGGCATTGTATTAACCAAGACTTTTTTTCTTCCTTCTCTACATTTCTTTTGCTCTTTCTCATTCTGTTTATTTGCACATCATCCCACTCCTCATAAATAATAAAGAAATATCCCAATGCTCAGTTTCTTCTTGTTGCATTTTTTTGTGTGTGTACATACATCTATAAACCATCAGCAAACAAGGGCACCGTTGTGTCGATGAACAAGAAACAATAAATTAGAATTCGCGAGAGCAGCATCGCGCTTAATAATATTTTTTTTTGTTAAAGCATTGCTTGTTGAATGGAAATCGAAGAGAAGCTTTTTTTGAGTCAGAAGAAATTTTTTTGTTGCTGCTTAAGATTGGTATCTTTTTATCTCATAAACTGCATGTATATATGCATATACAGTGTATTTATTTCTTAACATATAAATATGTACTCCTCATTCTTTAATGTGTACGTAGGAGAAAAAAAAATAAAAGATGCAATCATGTGAGATTTTGCTTAAAACTTTTTTTTTCATATATTTTTTTGTTAAAAGATGTGAATTAAATGAACGTTTCATGTAGAAAATAAATTCCTGGGAAAAAATAATTCTTTCAAATAGAAGAAGAGAAATATATGCGAATAAAATTTGTTTGTAATGGAGATGGGCTTTAAGCGCTTTTAGGGTGTTAAATTTTAGGTTCCTAGGTGTTTGGGTAATTCAGAGGTGCATTAAATTATTATGGGTAATTAAGAATCTTAGTTTAACCGAATAAAGTTTAAGTTATTGGGTTTGAATTTAAAATTTCATACCTTTTAAATTTAATTGAGATTTCGAATCGATTGTACTAGGAATCGAACTGACATCTTTTTTGAGTTGAGTTTCTTATTGCTGCGATGATTATCAATTTGTATATTAAATTTGACAATTTTTAAATTAAAATAAAATAATTTGCCTAATATTTATCAAAATCAAAATATTTTTTAAAAATATATTTAAGTTTTAAAAAATATTTCGAATTAAATTCAATTTTGAGGTAGTTTTTAGATTCTTAAAAATCTAAAAATAAACCTCAAAATCACCAGTAAAGACCCTAAAAAATAAATAACATTCTCGAATGATTTATTACTCAAAATCCTTATACATCCAAAGTCAAACTGAACTCATTAATTCCACCCACAATCACACCTGAAAATGCTAAAAATTATTAAATTAAAGGCAAAAAAATACAGTAACAGATTTTTTTTATTCTTCTTCCTCACATAATTCTTATATTTTTTGATAATTTAGAGCTGTTTGTAAATAAAAACGAGAAGAAAAAGAAAATAAAAATAAATTACGTTTTGAAAAGCGGTTGTTAGACGTTCATTTAGGAGTAAAAAAAGCTAGTAGAAACTGAAAGCAAAACTATAATGATGAGAAAATTTATGAGAAGTCTCAGACTCTAGCATGACTTTGGACAGCATCTTCTATCTTCTTGCTGAAAGAATTTTGACACAACATCATTTAATAAAACAAACAAACAAACTGGCAATTACAAAATGATTTCACGGAGAATTGCCACCGTAAGATTAAAGTGTCAACGAATCATAAGTCAGAATTGCCACTTCATTTTCAATTTATCAGCGATGAAGTTTATATGGCATGTTAGGTTGAAGGCGAGTGAAAACAAGAAAACCAGTTTGAGTTGAACCGAAAAAATTTTATTTCACTTGCGAAAAGTTACTGTTGAGGCACAAAAAAGAACGCAAGAATTTTTTACTCAATTTTCTGGTTGTGGATTTTGTCAGATTTTTAAGAAATTAAATCTAGATTTATGAGATTTTCGTTACTTAGGTTAAAATTTAAGGCTCTTTTGAGGTTAAGATGTTTTAACCTAAAAATTGAGAAATTTCTTGAACTCAAAATCCTTACAAGGGTCATCACTTTTGTTTTTGTTGAATTATTCATTTCTTTACTGTTGTTTCGTCAGACTTTTTATTTTTTTATTTTATTTTATTCTGTTCGAAATGGAAGAGAACTTTCGTTTCCAACATTATAAATTTTTTTTTGTTCTTTCATTTGAGGAATAATAATACACGATCGTCAAAAAGAGATTGCAACAGCAAAAAAAAATAGAAGAATGGGAAATGAATCGTCTACGTGAATGAATGAAATATGGAATAAGAAAAAAGAAAATTATTCTAAGAATTAAATTAAAGTTATTAAATTTGAAATTGTATGCAATTCAGGTTGAGTTTGTTGTATGAAAAAAAAAAAATATTTTAATCTTAGATTAGTTTTGTGTAATTTATCATTTTACGGGACTGGATGTTTAGATGAGTTCGGGAACCTAACTGAAATGAAGATTTAAAACTGCATTTTAATGAATATGAGTTGAGATACAAGGGATGATAAGAGTTAAATGTATATATACAGTAAAGGTCATACATGATTGCATAATGATTGTAAGTTGCAGGATTTGATTTGTTTGAATAATCTTGATTTGAGAGGTGTTGCTCAGTTGTGAGTTTGAATAGAACTGAAACTAAAACATGGAGTTCTAGGCTATTTTAGGTATAACGTGTCACAAACTTTAATTAGTTCAGTTCAAAAAAATTTCCTAAATAAATTTAGAAATAGAATTTTGATAGGAATTGAACCTTAAAACTCGCATTGAAAATATTAAAAAAATACCCCCACTTTTGATACCAATTAATTGAAATTTGCATTTGTTGTTACCTAAATGACCAGTACTTAACTTCAAACCAACATGACTATACAATCAAAAGCTGATCTTTATGCCCATTTAACCTTAACTCTGACTCCATGAAAATTAATTCTTATTGTTTTTTCCCGAATATTTAATTAATTGAATCTCAAATATCTTGTGCCAATAATGATCCTCATTAATGTTGATTACTCTTCAATTTTCGAAATTCTATAGAATCAATAATTGAATCTAAAGTGCATCAGCTTCTGCATGTTTATTGACAATCTTATATTTTTGAATTAATAATCAAAAAAACAGTAAATTACTGAATATGTTAAGGCTGTTATTGTCGAATCAACAAGATTCAATCAGCTACATACAGTAAGAAAAATACTCAATAATTATGAGAGTCTTAAGGATTTTTTTTTGTTTTCTTAAGGAACGACTCGACAAAAAAAGATCTTGTGAAAATGATAATGGAAATGAAATTCCATTCGAGACACAAGCAAAAATTATCAACAAGTAAGAATCAATTTGATCTGATTAATGCACAACATTTTTTGATGTGAAACTTTTAACTTTAAAAAAAAAAATCTTATTTTTTGGCAAATAAAATTACAACTTTTTTTTGGACATACATGGATATTTAACTGCAATTTATAATATTGAAGAGAAATTGAAGAGAAGCGAGAAACATGATCCAGACACAATTATGTCTTTCTATCCTTCTCTCACTCACTCATTTCATCTCCATCCATTGGACGTTTTTCTTTTCTTCTTCTGCTTGTATACTTCTTGCCTCATTCCATCTTTCGCAGAAACTCCAATTAATTTTCTGATATATCACGAACGATATTCACGTAATTATACGATACATACATAAAAGATTGTTGTAAGAGGAGAACATCGCTCTCTCATCCCGGGACTAAAACTTCGACAGAGTAATTTTTTTGTTGTTATCTGACTGGATTTTATTTTGAAGGTTCTATGGAGTGTGAGCATGCAGGGTTGATGGATGGGATTTTTTTTGGTAGTTTTATGAATTTTGAGCGAGATTTTAATGATGTTAGAGAAAGGTTACACCCTTAGAAAAAAATTTACAATAAAAATTGTTAAAATATTTTTTTTAATGCTAACAATAAAATTGTTAAATTAGTATGGGCAAAAAAAATTTAACAATTTTTATTGTTAAATGATTTACAAGAAAAAATACAAGAAACATTGTTAAATCAACAATAAAATTGTAAACACTTTTTCTTTAATATTTCATAAACTGACAATTGTTTTTGACTTTTTTCAATGCAAAAGCCATCAAATGTCTATTATCCACCCTTATTTGTCATTTAAATTTAAAAATTTCATAAAAAGTAATCATTAGCATTTACAATTTAATTTGTTAAATTTACAAATTTTATTGTTAAATTAACAAGAAAAATTGTTAAATATTAAATAATCTTTTTTCCTCTACATTTAATTTTTTTCATAAAGATTAACATTAAATGCTCATATATTTCGAGCATTTTTAATATTGTTTCTAAAAAATTAAAAGAAAAAATTCTTTTAAATATTTAAAAAATGATTGTTTAAATAAATGAAAAAGCCATTTAAAAAATATTAATTAATTAACAAGGAGGCGCAAAGGAACATCAGCAAGATCACGGAAGTTAAGCAACAACGCATGTTTTCTAAATTTGGATGGGTGACGAAAATTAACAACTTTTCTGGTAAAAATTAACCACAAAATTGTAAAAATTATTTTTTTTAAAAAAATTTATATTTAACAATAAAAATTGTTAAAATAACAATTTTATTGTAAATAATTTTGTTGACAATATTTCTTGTAAATTTAACAACTATTATTGTTAACGCTATTTTAACAATTGAATTGTTAAATTTTTCATACATTTTACGACTTTCTTGTAAAATTATTTCTATGGGTGTATGGATGTGAAAATGATAATTTTTAGCAAGTCTCTTGTCATATCACTTACCTAAATCCAGACCTAACATGAAAACAATTCCACCACAAATTTGATTCCTCCAGCACAACCATAAAGTTTTTCATAAATCTGCAACATTTTCATTCGCCTTTTATGTTATTTTTGTTGTTATTGTTGTTGTGAATCTCTTGTGTTATTCGCACAGGAGGTCAAGTTGCAAAACGCTCGAAGGATTAAATGAATGTTTTAACATTACGCATACAATCGAAGAGAGAAAATCAAGAAACAATTCAACCGTAAACATTGATCGATCGAGCGCAATTTTCTTTATGTATAAAAAGAGTTTCTGTCTCTTTTATTTTGTTTTTTAAAAGGCACAATTTTTTGTTGAAGATTAACGTGGTATTGTCTTGATTTTGTCTTTATGTCGATTGCCTGTCTGTCATCGTGACTAATCGTGAAGGAAATATTCATATCTGATGCATAAATGACCTTATTTATGGTGTATTGGTGACAGGTGCATGATTGTTCAAAAAGATTTTGTATTTTTGGATGGAATTATGAGACGGATTGCTAGATAATACTAGAGGCAGGGTGGTTGTTGAGATTGATAAGAAATGTGTTGCTAGAGAGTCAAAATTGATAAATTTTATCAATTTTCAACTCTTAAATTGCTAATTGATCAAATTTCAGTTATAATTTGAGATTATAGAGTAAATATAAACTTTGGTTCATTATCTAAATCATTATCTCCCTCGACTACTTTAATATTAGAATCTTTTTGACTTTATAACACTTAAAAGACTCATTACGATCCCCACAACCCCAAAAAATGCGTTCAAGATCCACAAAATTCCACAAACTTAATAAAATGTTTCCTCTACCTTTTTCCCTGTATTTTTCGTAATCGTTGTTTTGATGATTGTACATTGATGGTTGAGTCCATCATATGAGAACAAAAAAAAGTACAAAAGAAAAGCATGCCATACAAGCTAAGGCACCGAAGAGACAACAAAACAAAAAGGTTGAGAGACGTTGAAGAATTGTGGAAAAGAGCGAAAATGACGACAAAAGAAAATTGCATTTAATGAACGATTTTATTTCCAATTATCAATTTGGAGCATCGTGAATGACCATTTTTGCCAATTTTTTTCTTATTTTCTGTTTTATTTTTTACCACGATTTTTATTTTTAAATATTTTTTTTGTATTTTTACTCTCTTGCATTGAATGTATGATGCGCAATGTATCGATGTAGTAAACAGAAAGGTTAATGATAAAAGCAATGCACTTAACTGCTCTTACTTCATTTTCATTGCAAAAATTACGCAATTTATGTGTCGTACTCAATGAGCTTCAAATGCGATAATTTTAATACATTATGAAAGTATTCTCATATATATAGATTTTTTCATCCAAGATTACCACACTTTCATGTGCATGGAGTTGAGTGGCAGGTTTGTTAAAGTATGATGTGTATAGTGCAGGGTACAGTTAGATAGAAAGTCATTTCAGAATACTTTTTCTTTTTATTGCATGCCTGCATCTCACAAAATTGCATCATATTGAATCGAGTTCTGTTTTTATTTATTTTTTATATTTTTTTGTGCTTTATATAAATCCAACCTCATTCCATGTCTTCCTTCTTCTGCTCTCATGTTATAAGCTCATTTAATACTCAATTTTTAACTTTGACAACATAATTTCTATGAGGCGAAAGCACTTTCCTGTACTTAGTATAGTAAAGCGAGCAAAACGAGCCGATTCCGACAGTTTGATTGAAGAAACTATTAACGGACTGTCAACAGTCTTCTCGCTTATACAATATTTTTTTTTTCTCTTCTATTTGATCAAAATCATTACAATGTGAATCAACATAAGACCAAGATGATGATGATGATGTGGAATCGTGTCATGAACATAAAAAAAAGTCTTTTAATTTACGATCCAATGGTCATTCTTTTCATGTTTAAGGTTTTTTTTGGCAGCATTTTTATTTTGGGAACATTAATTGATGACATTTTGTCGTCTTTGGATTTTATGATTTTGGACTATTTTTTTTTTTTGTTTATGAAGACTAATGTGATATAAATTGTTTAGAGGATTAATTAATGATTTTAAATGATTTGTGGGAATTTTTTAGCTAAAATTATTTAGGTTAAATTGTTTATAGATTCAAATTTGCTTTAAAGTAATGAAAATTAAGGATTTGTTATTTTTGACTGTAGTTTTAAGACAAGAATTTAATTTTCATAAAATAATTTTAATTAGAGGATTTGAACCAATACAAAACTATTGAAAACTAACCTAAAATACCCCAATTCGCCTCAAAACCAGCCAAATCTTGAAAATATATCCTTTAGTTTAATCATCAATGCGCTTAACTCACCCTCTTACCTCGACGTCTACCAAAACTCATTCTTCACTTTTAAACACGAAAATAAAAATAATAAAAGTCTTAAAACTTTTGTAACAAGATAAAATAAAATGATACAATACAAAGAAGTCAAATTAATTTAATTACGTTATGGATGATTTCGCATTGAGAAATGACGGGACAAAAAGGCAGCAAATTTTTGCTTGTTCTTCTTATGGTGGTCGTTCCATTTGCCAAATATATAAGAAAACCTTTTTTTTCTCTCTTTCTTATATTATTTTTCATACACTTCTTGCTTGCTTTAAAATTGTCATTTGGATTGTAGATTTTATATTTTATAATTTTTTTTTTATTTTTCTTATTTTTGTTAGAGAGAAGAATGGCAGAGACGAAAGGAAAGAGTTATAACGTTTGAGATAATTGTCTCTTTTGATTTGTTCCATTGAAGTGGATTTGCTGTGTGTTTGAGACATTCTTTTTAATGTGACTCTTCCTTTCTATAAAATTAACGTCATTTCTCTCCATTTTATGTAATGTGACTGACTTGAATATTTTTCTGTATGGCAACTCTTTTGACGCTTCTTGTAATTTAAGACTTTTTTTTCGTTTCGCTAGAAGAGATTTTATATTTTTAATGTTAAAATAAACAGGAATTAGAATAGCCTGTGTCTGAAGTTAGTGTTCGATTACTTGACTTGGGGTATTGACTCAGGGTTGGGTACTTAACCTCCATTCTTCTTGGAAATTTCGTTACTAATTTGATTTGAGAGAAATAACATGGTTTGAAAGGGAATAGAACCTTTGCCTTTGCAAGAAACTTTCAATATCAAAAAATCCAGAAATTATTGTCATTAGACCTTCGAAATACACGCCATACTCTAGTTTTTTCGAATTCATATGCATCAGTATCCCTATGAACAAAAAACTACCTCATTACCCAAAAAAATATGTCACATTAAATCATCTTAATCAACTCTGTCTGACAATTTGTTTAAAAAAAAATAATCTCGGCAAAAAAGGATATTTAATACTTTTTGCTACCGACTTCCATGAAAATTTATTCCGCAAGAGTTGAAGTCAATTTTGTATGCATCTTTATTATGATCGAGTAGAAATTAATTCTTATTTAAATTTATCGATGCAACTCGATATTAATTGATTTTGAATTTATTTAATCTTTCTAGACTGACTACTTGTATGGCATAAAATGTTATACTTTAGTATTCTCTAGTCAGTCCCATCATAAAGTATAAGATGGAAATTGAATTCGTATCCATCTGCACATTAAAATGAGAGTAAATGATATTACGGGAGTAGTCAGAGTCATTAAATGTGACGCTTTAACACAACTTAGATGATTTATTGATCATAATTATGGAAGTTGGTAGTAATCGTTTTGCAGTGAATGGTCAGTGGGGACTTAAATTAATTGTAAAAAAAGAGATAAAAATTTTCACGCTTCGTTATGAAAATAAGTGTTAGGAAATTGAAAATTAAATGACACGTCATGAATTGTAGGCTGGAAGTCGTGCATAATTTTACTTGATTCTGCATGAAGAGCATGAAAAATTGTAGGCTTTTGATTTCCGTGTTTTAAATTTAAGACATTCTCAAGACACCTTCTAGAATTAGATTTAAATGACCCTTCCTCAATTTGAAAGTCACCAGAGCATCACAACTAACATTTCCGTTGAAAATAAAATGAGTAATAAATTCCGATGATTTACAACAAACAAAAAAATAAATTTTAAAAATGAATAAAAACAACTTTAGGCTAGAAAATAATCTTCTGCATAGAATTCTTAGTAAGGTATAATCATCTAATGCATAAAATATTAAATTCCTTGAACTTTTCTTCGGTGTGGTCAAGTCAAGTGATGAGAAAATGCTGATAAACTTTGGGCTGGGAGGAGTTTGGATGTTATGTGATTATGATGGGATAAGGTAAGCAATTTAATGGATAAATATTCTGGTATAAGAAATAAGGTTCACAAAGCAATAGTTTTGATACAAATTTAATCTATGAAGATCTGTTCATCTGTCTACAGTTGCTACATAACATCCAAACGTCCCCAACAGTAGAATTATGCACACGAAAAAAATTATATGAAAGAGAAAATATGATAATTAACATAAATTCCAAGATAAATGTCTTTTCTCATCTCATTCATTAACTCTAAATCATACTCGTTTAGATTTGAATTATCAAAAAAATTAAATCATCTCATGTTGTTTAATTTCTATTCAATCTAATGTAAAGCAATCACGAGTGGTCATGATATAAAAAAAGAGTTCTCATTTCCCCTTAAAATTTTTGATCATGTTAAGTTCATTTTATGGCAACAGATTACGACTATTTTTCTCTGTCGTTTATATTATAAATGAATTTTAACGACATAACACTAATCATAAATAAGCAGGTGAATTAATTCCGTATAAATGGTCATAAAAATTTCTAGATAATACTTTTTTTATTGTCTTCGTCACATTTGGTCGTTTGTCTATTTTGGGTCAATTGTTTGTGCTTTGTATAGTTTGGCTTAAGTCTGTTAAAAAGATATGAAATTAAGGGAATTAACTTGTAGATTTTATGTGAATTGAAGGCTGCTATATTGAAGATAAAAGTAATTATCTCATTTTTCATTCATTCGGAGTGGATTTTGAAATATTTTACAAAAACTTCTCGAAGTGATGAAAATCGCCATTTTGGATTTCTGAAAAATTTTAAATTCAAAAAAATCGTTGAAAATTTTTTTAAAAAATTTTAAAAGGGATAAATTACTTTTAAGTTTATTTGTGAAGTAAAACAAACTCAATAGCCCAATTTAAATCACTAAATGCGTCACAATCCCGTCTCAGACAACTCTAATCCTATACTATCTTATTAGTTCTCTCGCATTTCATGAAGAACTCACTTGACTTTGTTAATACACAAGTAAATCTGTGAATGACATTAGATATTATTTTAAAGCCTTCAACAATTTATTTCAATTTTTTTTGTTGCCTTTCTTTCTTCATATTTGTTCTGTTGGACATTCATTAAATGTCTCGCGACAGAGTTAATATAAATCAGGTTTCAAATTACCAAGAAACGAATCTTAAGTAAAAAAAAAAGAGAAACAGAAATAAAAAGATTTCATTCCTGTCGTTTATAAAAGATAGCAGAAATCAAACAAATAAATGCAGGTCAGCAGCTTCCTACGGTTCATAAAAAGTTGGAGGAAAAGAGAGAAAAGAATAAAATTGAAGCAGGTTTTTTTGCGATCAACCGTATCGCATTTAAGCATTTTTGTTGATTTTTTTTTTATTCCTCTTATGCTTAGGATGGGGATGGAATGGACTGATTTTGCAGTTTGAGATCGAAGATTTTTGAAGTTTTTGTGGTAGAATTTGAGGAATTTTAGGTTAATTAGTCGATTTGTGATAGGTTTTTTTAGATTAACTTTTGATATTTAGATCGGTTAAGATTGGAAAAAATTTTAACTTTTGAGATTTAGTTTTTACTGAAAGAATTTTTAAATTTTTTTTTAGATAGTCGAAATTTACAAAGGACCCTAAATCATCCAGATTAGTAGTCAATATTAATCACTGATCCTAAAAAAAAATATTTCTTCGATCGTGAATAAAAATCATCGAAAATTTGTCATTATTTGTTATTTAAAATTCCCACTAAAAAAACATGAGCAGCTCAGCATCTACAATGTATTTAAAATATTTGCTAATTTTTCAATTCCCAATAAAGCAAAAAATAAATTTCAAAATGACGAAAAATTGAACTTCTGCATTGAATTTCATGAGAAATGTTCAACAACAGCATGTAGATGTTAATGATAATGATGCATTGTAGTTGAGACTCTATCTCAAACAGAAAATACTACATCACATTCAATAAGCGAGTTAAAGTTATTCATACCATTTATGATTGATACAAAACTAGTTTTGCCGCATTTAGTCTTATAAGTACAACATTGTGCTCAAGCAATTACGACACTTTACTGCTAATAATAATTCATTTTCAGATTTCTCTCTCTCTCTTTTACTTGATCTTATGAAACTCTTCTTTTGTCGTTCTTCTTCTCCATACTTATAAATTATTATTGAATAACTTCATTGCATCAACAGAGTGATGTGCTGTAAAACATAAATAAAATGTTATTTTTTTTCATTTTTTTTTGAAAAATTATTAATTGATTGGCTGTGATGGAAGGATGAAATTTCTTTCATATTTTATCGTCGTAAATTGAAAACGACACTTTGAAGTCTGCCATTGATGATTGCATTGGAATTCCAGCTTGATTAGATTTTTAATTAAGAATATCATCAAGTTGATTGCATTCTCGGCTAGCTAGCTTAACTAATTGAATTTTTGGAATTAAAAAGTTGAAAATGAATTGCAGTCATCAAAATTTGATAATTCTAATCCGTTACGTCTAATGAAATGGTATCAAAGAGTCAATTTGAAGTCCATTAATGCGACGCTAGTGTTGGAAATTAGAGATCATTAAATAACAGTAGGATTTTTTTTTATTTGATGTGAATTGGGTTGATTGAGGAGTTATGACTGGTTAGGAGTCTAGAGTATAGGATGAAAGGTTTCAATATTTTTTTTGAGCTAGTTTTAGACTCAAAATTCTATTTTCTTGATGAATTGAGCATAAATTTGATAAATTTAAGCAGAAATTTTAAAAATCAAATTCCATCACTGACGAATGCACCCCAATTTTTCCCATTAAATCGAATCTCGTGTGACATGAAATATAGCGCGCGTAAATGAGAAAACAAAGTGAAAAACGAGCATAAATTTTTTTATTAAGACCCAAAAAAAAGACCATTAAGCGGAGGAAATAAATTAAGATTATTTTAATTAATAACATCCTTATCAAAAGTATTAAGCAAATTGTTATCCCATTCAAAACGACACCGACACAGAGATGAGCGTTAGGGATGTGGTGAAAGAAATATTAAGTAGAAATTGATAGAAAAATCATCTAACAATTTATGAATTTTGATAAATAATAATTAATTATCATTAAAGACGTATACTTTTTTGAACTTGATCAATATTCATATATTGATTACATTAAGTGGCTTTACGTAGGAATGATGAATAAATTTTTGAGATTTCATAATATTTTGTTTTTTAAATCTTATATCCAATTGCGTTAAAATATCATTCATATTATATTATTGTCATCTCATATTCCTATTTGAAGAAAAAAATTAGTTTATAGAATTTTTTTTCTCCTAGTCTCACTTCAGCCAATAGCGCGCTCAATCCAATTTGCATAAATTAAATAAAAAAAGAGTTGAAATTCTCTATTCATTCGCCTCTTTATCCATTTTCAAAATGTCGAGACTCGAGATTAAAATCAAATAGTCATAAAAAATTAGTCATTAAAAATTATGTATTTTAAATTAAAATTGAATTGAGATTTTTTTTTCTTTCTCTCCTTTATTATACTTTGTTTTTTCTGTGCTATAATGCCGTTTAGTATATTCATCATAACTTCTTTTTATTGATGCTCACAATTTTTTTACAACATCAAGGCGATGGTGATGATGAAGAAGAAGAAAAAGTTGAAGTGTAAAAATGTAAAAATCTGTGGGTGGAATTGAATGAAGCGCATCACATTTGAATGTGGATGTAGAGTAAGAATTCTTGAACGTGATACTTGTTACAATTAGTCAGAGCTAGAAATTTATGCTTATAAGTAGGTTGGGTAGCATTAATGAAGCTAATAATGTTGGAAATAAATTAATTGCAATTAATTTACATTTAAATCGTGCAGCAGAAGTTAAGTTTCTGGACTTTCTGGGTACGTCTGTCATGTATAATCACGTATGATCTTAATCATGGGTTGTCTAGTTAAATCTGCATGCAGTGTCACTGTTTGTGGAATCAAAATGGGTCTGAATTTTAGTAGGTTAATTAGATATTGTGATAAGCTTCTGTATTAGAGTCGTTAGTAAAATTACTTCAATTATTGAATTTTATAAAAGGAGATAGTTCGAATCCTATAAAAATCTGAAAATAATTTTAAAATTATACATGGTCTAAAAGTTTAATATTCTTTTCTGCACTTTTTAATATCAAAATTTCATAAATTTTAGCCTAACCTTAAAATAATCACATAACATCACCCATACCCATATATAGATCAAACAATAACTCTCAGTATAACAATAAGCTACTTTGATTTTTAATCTTTTAGTCTCATTCAATTAGCACAACAAATTTCATGAAATTGCACTACTAGAAAGTAGAAAACATGAAATTTTAAGATAATAAGTGGCATCGCATTTTGCCAACGATTGTAATCGACCCGTTCAATGTCAATATTACAGAGTAATCACTGATTAAATAAGTAATTGTTATTCCTTGTAAGATTCTATCTCCATCGCCTACATGGAACATGCTACAACTGTGAAAACTTGATTATCTATCCTGCTTCTCTTGGATCAGTGGTGGGTCACTTATTTGTATGTAATTCTCAAGTTTCCATGTTTTTAAATTTGTTGTGAAATTCTTGATGGGTGTCAGGTGTAGAATATACAGAAGCTGGACATGTAGAAAAAATAAACAACATCACAACATCTTTACGTGCTTTTTTTGAAAGAGCTGTAAAAATATTTAAAATCGATGAGCGACTGAATGAGTGTATTAGAATAGGAGATGATGATAATATAATAATACGAAAAGCATACGACAGGGTTGACAATAAAAATATTTTTTTTTTATTCTTTACTGCTACAAAATTCTCGCGCGGAATGCTTCTTTTTTATTACCGACATTCATAGATACACGCACAGACACATCATCATACGGATGATAATAAAGAATTTTAATCCTCCCTGATTCATTATAAAATTGGCAATAAAAAAAAATTCTTTACAACCTTTCATCAAAGTCGCACAAAATTCTATTTTTTATTGCTCGTCTGTTTTTTTTTGTTGAATTTTTTATTTTATTCTTTCTTTGCTATTGGAATTTTACGATAATCAAAATGCGAGGAATAATAACAAGAAGGATGTTAACATTTAAATATAGATTGGATGGATAATTTTTTGCAAACAATGAAACTAAAGACGGTTAATTACTCGGGATCATAAAAAGATTTTCTTATAATTTCTTACTTTTTTATTTTTATTGATCTTGTAATCAGGGGTTGGAAATTGTGTTTAATTTTAATTCATTTTTATGGTTCGCAATTTTGATATCGGAACAAAAAATTTAAAAATTTTTAAGTCAAAGTTCAAATCCTTCAAAAATAAAAATTGAAATTTCAGTTTACAAAATCTAAATTTTCAAATTTTTTAAGTCAAAGTTCGAATCCTAAAAACTCAATCTTGGGCACATTTGCCATCCATTGGCATGTCTGTTTCTTTTTGCCTTCTTTCATCAGCTCGAAACCATCCATAATCTGAAACCTCAACAAAGTATGAATCCTTATGGTAGTCTCACATTACATCCACATATTCTCTCTCAACGAGAGGTCAACGTTTAATTTTATGCTGCTATGAGATCTATTAAAAGTTAATTAACATTTAGTTTTACTACAAGTTATGCAGCAATACTAGCTTTATTCTCCTACAAATCAATTTCATGCTGTGCAATGTGAGATTATTCACTAAATTTTTAATTTATGGCAAAGAAAGTTTTTTATTTATTTATTTTTTTTCCATAAATTATTGCTGCAAAAAGTCGAAAGGTTCAATGTCTTTAAGACTGAAACTGACCTTATTGCTGTCTTCAATGAAGAATTTTTTTAACTGCAATATTTTTCTCGAAAAAAAAAATGAATCACATTTCACATTTAAGCTTGACTTCAGGGCTTTGATCGCGAAGACTGTAAGAAAAGTTTCAATTCTCGTCATCATCAACGTCGTCATCTTTTTCTTATTTCTGCATTAATCCCATCTCTCAGATTCTCTTTCGTTTCTCTTCATTCCCTCATATAGAACATAAATTTATGAAAATTGCTTTTAATTTGCTTTTCGTGATTTCTCAAGTTGCAAGGAGTTGGAGATTTGAATGAAATTACATTACTTTAAGTATTTAGAGCGTTATAGACCTGTTTCATTCAAATCTAGTCGAGTGCAGTGTGCATTATATGTGCAATAACTCATTTGACTTTTGCTTTGTTACAGTAATGTTTTTACAAGACTGTAAATTTATAAACTATTTGATCGTGAACTCCTTAAAAGTAAGTTGGAGAGACATCAGATAGTTGAGATTGTTGAAGTCTTGGCAGTCATTAAATTATTTTAAACTAATGAGGATCGAACTTAATGTTGATTTACTACTGAACAAAATTTTAAATGAGATTCGAACTTTGGACTGTCAAATAGTTTATACAGAAAACTTTCTTTAAAATTAAATGAGGATCGAACCCAGAAATGTCAATTCTGCTTTAAAATTAACCTTATTTGACCTCAGCATAATTGAACTCTATCATAACTCAAATCCAACTTGACCGTTCCCGTTTCAACTACAAAACACATTCCTGCAGTGCATTCTATTTACGTAGTGACAATTATAATGTTTACAATCCATTCTCAGTTATTCATTCAGACATGCAAATCGAACAGAACCACAGTTTTAACACGAAATAAGGCATACACAAAAATATTGTAAGACAATATTAATTTTTATTACAATTCCTGTTTTACAAGACATCAAATATAAGAGGGAAAAGTAAGTTCTCTCTTTACTTGATCTTGCACCTACATTAATGTAGCGGTTGCAGCTCTCATACAAAAAAAGCACTGCTCAAACATGAAATCTGTAGCATTGTAAATCGCTTTTGAACGTAGGTAAGCCATTAGTATAGTGCAATTATGAATGATAAATTGGATGATTGAAGTAGATATATGGACATGTATGAACATAAAATAAGAGTTAAAAATGAGCATTGAATTGGACATGTGCAAATAATGCGAGTGCAACAAACATGTAATATGAGTTTTTCTCACAAAAAAAAAAAAATTACTGCCACATACTTTTTTTTTTATATATTTAATTATTTTCAATTTTCACTGCAATTCATTAAATGCATCGTCATTCTAGTTTGATGAACGAGCATGTCGTTAAAATGCCACTTTAATGATGATGGAAATGAATTCTTGATGTTCTCTTCACATGTTCTTTAATACATAAGAAAAAAAAAGACCTTTTTTTATTACAAAGTACATGGATGTAACTTGTCATCCTCTTCTGTGCTCACTTTCCTGTCTGTCTATATCTTGATATATATCATACTCTTACTTGCTTGCTTACTTACTTTACAATCTATTATCGTTATTTTTCTCTCTCACTCGCTTCTTATTCACTTATTTACCTGAAAAACTTGAACCTTATGATTGATTTTTTATATATACAGCATAACTCATGCATATACTCGTGATGATTGCATTTAACCGTTGTGTTCTATTGTTATGACTTGTTATTATGTGTACAATGTTGGATGATAATTAAAAAAAATTCTTCTTTAATTTAATCATCACGATTTATCATTAATCAATATATCTATTTCATGCAAAAAGACTGCCTTACACACCTAGTGACTAATGACTTGTTTTACCATTACTATGGACGTAAAAAGCTTTTAAATATTTTAATTGGTTATTTTTTTGTCGATTCTTATTTTTCTTCAAGTCATCATTTTCTATGCATTTTTCTCATATAGTGAGCTTTATATGGTGTTATGAGTAAATGACTGGGTAATTTGATGGTTAGTTAGTTGGGTCACATGCTGATTGGGAATTTTTATCAGGAGGACAAACAGTTAAAGTGTCCGATTTTGTCAATGTTGAATTTTTTTTAAAATAGGTTTGTGAACGAAGTGCCAAAAGAAAAATGATAAAGATCAAAATTTTTTGGCGCGAAAATTAAAATTTAAAATTTTTCATAAATTTTTCAACAAAAATTTATTCATGACAAATTGCAATTCCATTTTCATCTTCAAAAATTCCTAATTTAGCCCTAAATAATGCGCAACAATCCCCAGAGCCCAATACATTTCATTCATTTATGGTTGAAAGAACGATGAACAGGAATGAAAATATTTATATCATGACATTTGTGCTACACTTACTACATATTGTCCATTATAATGCCAGTTTAAATTAAAAATGGAAGTCAAATTGTTGTTTCTACATCACTAGAATATCTCTCTCTGTCTTCACAATGTGAGGCATGACAGTCATGAGGTTCTTTTATTCTACCTTACTCGATTGCTTTCTTGGAAATGGACATGAGATAGACTTGCTTTTATTTATTTTTTATTTCAAAATGTATGAAATCTTGTTATGACATTTATATGAAGTATTTTAATGAATTGTTCTAGCATGTTCTTATGAAAGGCTCTCTTTTATGTACACATTACACTACCGTTTCAGGCGATGAAATTTCTTTGAAGGTGTTGATTAATATCAAGTTACCATTCCTTTTAGTCTTTTTTTTTATTTAAATAGGAATAATAATGAAGGAAAAATATTTTTTCATCTGTAAAATCGAAATTATCGCATTGGAAAGTATTTGAGGCATTTCTTGGTAGTTTGTATGGATTGTCAACTTGATTGACGAACAGAAATGGAAGTTTAATTGAAATTTGATATTTTATCCAATAAATCAGAAGTAATTGCCATAAAATTTTTCGATTCCCGCGAAATTTAATGATAAACACTGGGAAGTCAAATGATAAACTGTTTTAATGGAACCCCCTACCCATCAACTTACTACTGGTTCTATCTCACATGGATTCATTTTAAATTGCCATTTACTTCTCCATTGGGGATACGTATTAAGGCTGAAATTAATGAAACCACAAAGTGATCCTCCTACGATGTCTGATGTGGAGAATGAGTGATTACTTGTGACTGTGAATTGGATGAGGCGCGTGGTGGGCTTTTTGAGATTCTTGGGAGGTCATTGCTTTGCAAAATGTCAATAATTCTGAGCTTAATTTTATTGAAAAATTAAAATTATAAAATAATTGAATGTCAATGTTAAATCAATTTTGACTGTCAATTAAATTTACTGCAAATTCAGTTCCAAAAATCATAAGTCTTGGATCTTGATAAACATTCCATTGCATATACAGTAAATCACTGAATCACTACCAACTTCTTTTTCTTGTCTCGCAGATGTTAAAAATGTTAAAAGTTCAATGGAAGTTTTGGCTTTCTTGTTCAACTTGAACTTTTTAGTGTAAATTCTTACATTTGGTTGCATTTTTGGATGGGTTATTTATTAATAATGTCTAACAAATTTTTAGTCATCCCTTTAATGTATGAAAATCCTTTGTTATTCCGGTGTATTTTTGTTATGGTCCTGTACCTGAGTAAATCACAAGAGGGTTAAAAGTTGATAAAATTTAAGATCAAAAATATAATTTGAAGCCTTCAAATCTAATAGAGAAATTACTCAAAAATGCTGTTAGAAATAATTAAAATAGGGGACCTAATTCCTTAATGACCCCCATAAAATTCACCGTTCATGCGAATTTAATAAGCAGTCTCAAAACTCCATGTTGATGTCTTTAAAATTAATCCTTTTGCACATCATAAAAATTGCAAAAAAAATTTAATGTTCATATAATGGATGTGAGATGCCGTCAGTTTGGACATTGTTATTGAATTTCAAATCAAATTAAAATCCTCATCACAAATTACATCAATAACAAGATACTTTTATGCAATTACAAATGTCGATAGACTTTCTAAAAAAAATAGCCATAGAGTAGCATTTAGTTTAATTAAATAGAAAAAAGAATATGTCATGTCCAGCAACTCCCTAAAAACTTTCAATTTTCGCATTTTTTTCTGTGGTCGAGATAAAAGGTTTCTTTTGTACAAATCGCATCTGCTATTATTCATATACAGCATTCCATCCTCTTGCTAATAAGACATTTTATAAGAAAAAAAAATTGTATTCATTATTATTTCCACACTCAACGATACATCATGTTCGATGACCGACAGACAGACGATGAAAAAGAAGAGAGATGAAAAAAAAATATTTTATTTTTAAAGTCGTCATGTTTCCTTCAAATAGCAATCACAAATCATCTCAATTATCATTTAATTTAATGATTATTTCAATATTTTTATATTTTTCGTTTGTTTGTTTGTTGTGAGCACAAAAAAATTCTTTTATTTCTCCATTTCTCTCTCTCTCCATACATCTACTTCAATCCTCATTGAACGGTTCAGTTAATAGAAGCTTTCAAGATTAGATTGAGTTATGAAAAGATTCTTTATTTCTTGTTTCTTTTTTTTTGCTCTTACTCACATGGAAATAAATTTAAGATTTTTTTTTCTCAGCCAACAGATGAGAAGTAAAACAGAAGTTACTAAAGTATTCTTTAATATATTTTCGTTTATTTGAGTGGTAATATGAAGAAATATGAAGTTATAATAAGTAATGAAGAAAGATTTAATTAGGGGTTCTAAGAAATTTGAAAGATCTTTAAATATTAAAAATTAAATATTTTTAAGGTTTAAAGTTTATATAATAAATTTAAAAAAAAATATTTTGTGCTTAATGCTTATTAAAACCTTAAAATTAGAGACAGATAAATTTCGCATCTATTTTTTGGAATTTTCGAATCTATTGCCACAAAAAGCCGAAATTTCGCAACTATTTCTTAAATGCGAAATTTATCTGTCTCTAATTACAAATTTTTGCTAAAAACTGAAAATTTCACATTTTGCATTTTTTTTAAAAATTTGGAAATTTCGCATCTATTGTCACAAAAAGATGAAATTTCGCAACTATTTCGTAAATGCGAAATTCATCTGTTTCTACTTAAAATAAATTAAAAAAAAACCAAATATTAAGAAACCTCTAAAATTGCGAATTGAAACTAGGATTCGAACCTGAACCTCTTAGGTTCTTAATGATCATCTCATTTTAGAACCATTAGCCAATATAGTTTGTTTCATAATTTAACAGGTTTTGACAAAAGCAACTTTAAAAATCTCTTAAAAACCGACAACTTGAACCCCCTAATTCCCAAATAAAGATTGATTATGGACTGCTGTAGATTGAATATAATTCATCAGAAAACGAAATATTCTTCTTCCTTCAACATTCAATCCAAACAATTTTATTTAATTTATCTCTTTTTGTTAAATGAATTACAGCATTTCGGCTCCTGGTGATTGAAACATAATAGAAATTTTGATATGTGAAGAAGACTCGCACACTTAGTTGTGTGTTTGCAGAAAATATTAACTGACATAATTATGATGAGACAATTTTTCTTTCTTTCTTCTTCCACCTTGACACTTGATGATGATGGCTAGATCCGTCCATTTAGACGAGTATTTACATTGTTGTGATTTCGCATTTAATATTTTTTCCACTTGCTTGTTGATGATCGTTGAGTGCTGAGTAGATGAGTAATTTTGTGTTTGTGTGAATCTGAAGCGTCTTGGGTAAAATTACGGGCTATTATAGTTTCTCAGACAAACAATGAAAAACAAAAAGTTTTTGTTCAAAAAAGCACTAAATCAAATTAATCCAATTGAAATATTTTTTTTTTGATTCGAGTCTAAGATTTTCAAACACGTTTTTTGTGGATTTTTTTGTCATTTTTTGATGTACTGCGTATAATTTTGTGGTCACTTAGTTCTCGTTTGTTTCGATTTATTTCTTGGTGAATTGGAAATTTATATGAATTGACCATGTTGCAATCAATTCTTGCTACTTTTCTCAGCAAGTTATTGCAAATTAAAGTTAATGTAAAATTGATTAAATTGATATTTTTTTTTAAAAAAAAAAGTATTTTCTGATTCGAGGGGCATAACACTAAAAATTTGTTTATAAAAAAAATATAATAAAATAAATTAAATTGATACCAAAATTTTCAAGAATCAAAAATGCGCTCTAAAGTCTCAAAATTCATCATTTTCCGTTCATATCCGTGTGTGAAGAAAAAGAATCAAAAATTGTTTCATCCACAAAAAAAAAAAATCATTTAACAAATGAAACATCATCAATTTTGATGATCACGAAATAAAAAAAGAAGGTTAATTAGTGATTACATTCCAGTGAGATATTTGTCGCCATTAAGTGCGGAAGAGCCAAGAGCTGTAATTTTGTGTGAGATTATTTTTGTTTTATATTTTTTTAAAAGTCAATTGCACTTTTTAATGGCTTTCTACAATACAATGTCACTTATGTCTTTTTAACTGTTTCTTGGAATTGCCATGCTGCTTTAGTGTCATGAGATATCGGTAATTGAAAGATTTAATTAATGACTTTTGGTTGATAAATTATGAAAGAGGATTATACTTTTAGGAGGATTTTGTCAGGTTTTAAGGATGATTTGAGCTTGAGGTACTGACATTAAAATAAGAGAACTTAGTATTGTCGATAGATTAATTTTGAAAATTTTAATTTAATAAGAATTTTTAGGTTAAAATATAGTTCATCTAGGAATCGAACCTAGAAATTCTAAATCAGAATATTAATTTTCAAGTTTTAAATTTCAAAAAACATACTAAGTCACCTTCTTAACTTGAATCCGATGACATTCCAATGACAAATTACTTTTAATGAACTAGATTCTTCAACAAATTACAAAGATAATCCATAATTAACCCCGAAGCACCACAACATCTCACAATAAAAAATTCACACAATCTTTCCCACAAGGGCTTAGTTACAGTCGGAAATGAAAATTAATTGACTCTCAGTTCTTCATAATAATAATAATAATAAATGATGTAATTTGATAATGACATTAATTTATATCGGTATTTAATTCAAGTCATAATATTTACCTTATGCAGCCTAGCTTCTTTCTCCTTCTTCCATCTGATGATGATTTTTACAATAATAAAAGTCTAAAATTGAAAAGATGGGAGTCGAAAGAGAAACGAATTTCAATCAATTTCTTTTTTTTTTCTGCATTTGCTTCATTATTACAGCACATATCATACATACTTACTTACTTACATCAGGGAAAAAAAAAATTAATTAAATTAAATTGTATTTATGTTTTCTTGCCCAGTTACATAAAGTCCGCCCTTTTATTAGACCTCCATAGACATAAATTTCATTGTGGTAAGCGACTTACAAAGAATTCTCATTTATGATATTAATGCCTCATGATGTGAAATCACATCATCATACGTATATTATATATCGTATATGAAATGCGTGCGAAAGAATTATGCTGTATGTAATGTGTAATAACGAGGAGGCCTTTTTTTATTTAAAGAATAAAGGAAAACAAGAAGAAGTGAACGGCATGATATAAAAGAAAACACAATTATATTTAGTGCATTAATGTGCGTTTATGCTATTTCCACTGCTATTTTCATCCTGTGACCAATAAATATACGTACGAAATGTGAAAGATAACACAAATACATTTTTTCACGCGTCCATGAACATAGTTATGGGGTTTAATATAAAATTCTTGGTTTGTTTGTTCTCATTAGAGTTGATTGGTATGAACATAAGTAGACATGGTTAATTAAGGAGATTTTTGGGGCACAATGTGTTTTTGAATTAAAATTTGACTAGGTTTGGTCTATTTTTGACAAATCAAATTTCCATTTAGGGAATTAGGTACCAAGTTTGATTAAAAGGGTGACTTAAATTGAAAACTAGTAATATGGCATTTTTAAACTCCTTTCCAACCACGACCCTGTCCAACACCCTCATTACTTCCAGAGAACTCATTCTATTAAACATTTTTTTAATGAAGCTCATGAAAGCATGTGAAAAATCATGTTGTGATGGCAAAAAATATAAAAAATAATGCAACATAAATACTACGCCATCTTTTTTCGTGTACTTTTTTATTATTTTATTTCGTCCATATCATGATAAATTTTTGCTAAAGGAAATTTTTTCTTTTATGAACTTTAAAAAAATTATTATTTTTTCTTCAGTTTATTATTTCACTGCTCCTTACTCACAATTGCCGGAATGTGAAGTTAATGATAAGAATTTTATATCGCTTATAATAGCTTCAGAGAAAATTATGTACACTTCTTTATACGGTCGTAAGTGAATAAAGTTAATCCAGGAATTTTTACTTAGTAAGAAATTAGTAAGGAATGCTTGAGGTTGGGGGGTTCTTGGGAACGCATTTTTGAGAATTTTTGTTAATTTTTTTGAAATTTATTTTTAAATCAGCAAACTTTTAATCTATTTTTTTTCTAAAATTAAAATCTATAAAAGCAACTGACAGCAAAAGCAAAACTTAACCTCAATAATTTTAAAAAAAAATTAATTCAATTTCAATGCAGAACTTTGAGCTTTATATTACTCACTCATTCGACAATTCCCATTTTATTATTTCTTTTTTTAATATCTACAGCTATAATTTCTCACGTATTTATAACTGTCAAATCTGTCAGATCTGCTCCCATAATAAACAGTCGGACAAATAATTTGCGAAATAAGCCGTTTTCTCTGCATGATAAAGCCATAAAAGTAATATAAATTGTAATAAGAGTTGAATTTATTGATAATATTTAATGCTGCCTTATACACTGACTTGCAAGCGCGTATGTCGATAAAAATATAAAAAGTAGGCAAAAAGCCATCAATGCCACAATTAAGTCTATCAAGTCACTTAACATTGATTGTAAAAACAATTTTTTTAATTGATCAACTTGAATATTAATTAGCCATTAATTAATTCAAATAAAATACCAAAAAGTTAATGTCTGTCGATGTAGGAAGTAACAAGCGACACACATAAATAAATTGACAGTGCAAATAAAGTGAAATTTATTAAAAAATTGTAAAAATGAGATTTCATCATCATTCACCCTCAATAATTGACATTTACTGGTAGTGACACTGATGGAAATTATTTTTTACATTGAATGACTGCAAGTCAAAGCAGCATGATAAAAACAACATTTTTTGTGTTGTTTTGTAAAGAAAAAAAAAAATGAAAATGTAAAGCCATGTTAAGTTTCATTATGCGTTTTTTACCTGATGCAATTGTTAAGATAAATTCATCGCTTCACAAACAAAACTCTTTTATGCCTCTTGGGGGGATAGCTGAAAGTGATGTAGCTGGATGTTGGATTTTTGAACCATAACTCATCTAAAATATACCTATTAACCCCCGAAATTTGTTTTTTTTTTAGCTTTTAGGTCTAAATTTAAAAAGTCCTTAAAACTCAACCCAAGACAATTTTTGACATCACATCCGAACAATTTCTGCATTTTTGTTATTTTTTGCAATTGGCAGACATAAATTTATTAAATGCTTCCATAATGCGTGTGTTGTACATATTGTACAAAATACAGAAATGTTTGCGATGCCATTTATCAAGATTCATATATGTTTACTGGACATGGGATTATCGGTATGTGTATATAATCAAATGCAGGAATTATTGAAACATTAATTTATTATCGTTCTTCTGTTAGTCCCAATATAAATAAATATATTTATTCGTATTGTATTTATTTGTATTCTATAAATATAAATAAATAAATGATAAAATTATGGAAACTGAATATGTGAAAAGGAGAGTAGCAGAAATGTTAAGTTGAAGAGGTTTTGTGAAGGGTTTTGAGGTTATGACGCAGATTGAGTAAATTTTGTAAAAAATTAGTCAATTTTTCTTAAAATTTTTAAAAATTGATGATTTTTAAAAAATTTAACGATTTAAGTATTTGAAATTTGAATTTTTAACGTATTTTTGAAATTTAAAAATTTTTCACTGTTGAAATCTTTGCCAAAACTTTTCAATTTGTTTTATTTTAAATTATCTTTTTAAAAACCCCTGACCATAGAAACGACAGCTACCTCGCATTAACACTTCCATTTAAAGTCACATAAAAATAGATCAACATTCAGTCCACAAATCCAACCTGACAAAATGTCACATCAACATTATTGATACGCACGAAAAACGAGCTTTGACATTCACATCCATTAATGTTACTGTTGCATCTATTTACTCATTCTTCTGTAATATGTCTAGAAAAAAAAGTAAGATAAATTTATATAAAATACAAAAAAGAATACACAATCTATCGATGGCAATGCCAATTTAAAAAGAAGGCAGAAAAATACAATAAACACAAAAATTGCATGTACGTGTGGTGAATATTCAAAATAACATCAAAATGTATTTTTATTTCACCGGAGGATGTGAATGTGTTCTGTTTTTCTTATGCTTCATATCTTTTCCTTCTTCATCGGCCTGCTTCCATCTCAACCTCATCTCATATGCTATTATTAGAGAAGACTGCGCATATCTAATGGATTATTACCATTTTTGGGGTTGACTATATTGTTTGTGTAATTTTTTTGATAAACAAATGCTGCAATCTAATCAGTTTGCATGATTAGGAAATGCATTAAATGGGACATTGCATGACATGATTGAAGGAATAATTGACTAACTGATTGGTGGATGAGTTGATTGATTGACTGGATGATGAGGTGTTTAAAGTGTTTAATTATGAAGAAAATGTCATTGGAACTTCAAAGTTTATAGGTGATGAGGTCTGTTTGTGTAACTCGCAGAATTTTGTTTATTTTTTAAAAATTTAAATCTAAAAAATACGTTATAAATTCAAGTTTTTGAAATTTTTCACTTTTTTAAATAAGGAATACGTTTGAATCTTAAAAGTTCTTTGAAAATTTAAAATACAAAAAAAAAAAACGTTTATATCAAAAATTAACCTTCAACCTCTCTCTAACTCAATGACATTCAGAAGTTCAATATCGAATAAGCATAGCAAGTCCAATAAAAATATTCGATTGCCATTTGCCTGAATATCAAATTGATTTTGCATCACAGCTGGATAATTGTCAATGACTTTCTTTCTTAATTATAATTGTTGCTGTTATGTACGCTTATTCGTTCAACATCATGTATGTAAATTAATTTAATAATCTTTAATATTCATAAATGGGTCAGCTTGGCTATGACTCAACAAAAAAAAAAGAGATTCCGAGATGGAAATAATAAGAAGGAAAAAAAAATAATATTTTCATATTTTTTTGTTGTACATATGGCGAATGATATAGAAAGAGAAAGATTTTAATTAAATTTTTTTTTCGTAACTTTGTGGACCAAAAGCCAAGCCTTTGTGTAATACCTTTAAAATATAGTCATAAAAATTACCCATTCCATTTTATCGATATTTGTAGAACAAGAGAAAAGAAACAAGAAGAAATTTTAGAGTTTCTAGTATGAGGAGCATAAATGCTAGTTTAATTAAAAAAGATAATCCAGTCTTTTATAGTCGTTGCGGGTAGGTACACATAGACGAAAAGTTTTGTGTTCTGTGTTGTTGTTGTTGTGTTTTTTTCGGTAAAAGAACATAAAATGACGAGATGAATATGAATAGGTTTGTTACTGGAATTAATGAAACATGTACACACAAGAAATTTAATTAGTTTCATGGAACAACAAAAGACAGCACCAAAAATTGAATGAGAAGGAGAGGATCAAAATATCATAAAAGAAACTAAAGCGATACATGCTGCTCACTCATAATTTATACTTTTTTTCGGTTTTATTGAAATAAATTTTTCGCTGTTAACAGAATTTTTATATTGTGGACGTGATGAAAATTATGAGAGGGATTACTTGATGATCTGGTTGATGTGGATGAAAATGTTGGAGGGATTTTTTTCCTGGGTGGGAATAAAATTCTTGTTTGAGGTTATGTTTGAACTTTGTGAGGTTATGTTGAATTTTTTGAGATTATGTTGAATTTTTCGAGGACTTTATGAATATTGGGATTACTTTTACCTTTTTGAGGTTATGTTTTAAATTTTGAGGTTATGTTAAATCTTTAGAAATTCTGTAGAACATTTGACAATATTTTGAATCTTTAGAGTTTGTTTTCATTTTTTTCGGATCTGTCTGTCCATATAAAATCAATCCAAACACACACAAAATAGCAATCTTAATAAAAATTCTTCTACGTGTCTTAAAATCATCTATACAGCTCCTACATCTGACCTTAAAGTTCATACCAAGCATATGTTGAATACAAACTTTTAAATACCCACAAAAGATTCAAGTCACGCCAAATTTTCTATTATACTCTTTCCATAAAATAATTACACAATCATTATCCAAACATCAATTCATACAGACTCGAATTCCTACTGTTTTTTCGTCCCTTTCATCATCTTCTCAGTCGATGATGATTTAAATGCTGGACAAATAAATAATAAATATTCACAAAGATCTCATAAAGTCGTCTTAAGAAGCGGAAGTTTCTTTTTCATAATTTTTTTTTTCTCATGTTGCTACTATTGCTGATGAGTTGTTGAAATATTTATGATGATTAGGGTAAATGAGAAAGAGAATCATCGTTGTTGCTCAATACAAGTGAACAGATTGCGTTCTTCATTAAATAATACATACAGATATTCTGCTGATTCATTGGAATTATCCATTAAGAATTGAAATATAAGTAGTTAAGAATCATCCGTTTTGTTTCAATCATGCAAGCAAATCTTCAATGTCGGAAATCAAAACACACATCAAAAAAACAAGGGGAACCGATGGATGGATTGAACGAGAGATGATGAGGCTCTTTAATGTCATTAATGGACATGAATGTTGTTTTTTTGCATCTTTATCTCTCAATAATAAATCTTTTAAAAAAATATTGTGTATATAAAAGAAATAGGAGAAGGGTTGATACAGCAATTATGTCTAGTTATTATTTTTAAGAAGAGGTGATTGATGGTTCAATGATCGAAAGTTAAAAATTAATAGTCAGTGGCTCAAGGATTTAGAAGTTTAATTAATAATTTTGATGATTAGAGATGGTTGGTTGGAACTTTAATCAAAATTAAGAAAAACTTCCATGCTGAAATGGGAATGATTCAATGGTATAGAAAAAATTCAAAATATTAAGTGCCCTTTGATTGTCAAAACTATTCCTAGCCAAAATTTGAAGAATTTTTTTTAGTTTTACCTCCAACAGACGTCACTTACAAACAACCCATAAATTTTACAATACATAAAAAAGGGGACTAAAGAGGAAGAGATCATCATAAATGTAATGAACTCTCTTTTTCTTTCTGATACATCAAAGAACTCAAAGTCAGTTCCTTTCTTACAAATCGTAAAAGTAGAAATGTAAAATAGGATTGTGTTTTGTCCCATTTGCTTGATTTTCTTCCTTATCATAAAAGATTTCCCCCTTACACATTTAAACTCCAGAAAATTGGAAAATTATGCAAAGGAAGAGAGAAACGTAACGACAATGGAAAATATGAAAAGTGTACTGTACCATATGTTAGTACTGTCATAACCTTTTCCTTCAATTTACTTTTCCTAAGGAGATGGCAATAAACATTTATGACGATTGCTCTCGATTTAATGAAAATTTATATGAATAAAATGAATGAATGGGACTATCGTATGTGCCTATTACTTTTATTCTCTTTTTAATAGAAAAACGTAAAAATTCAACATGTGACATTTTAAAGTTAAGAAAAATTTCTTTCATTTTTGTTTTCATTTGAAATTCTTTTTTTTTTATTTTATTTTTATTTCCTGCTGCAGAAAAAAATGAGAAATGTACAATGAGAGAGAAAGAACCGCAGGTTTAAACAGGTTTACTCATGAATAAAGTTTGATTAATTCAATGTTGTTATGCAATTGTGGATTTAGAGCGACTTTATAAAAATGGGAGTCTTAGTTTGAAGTCAAATTAATTTTGAAAATGCTGATTAGATTTTAAGTTTTCATTTTTACTTCTTTAAAGATCAAAGTAGCAAAGAACAGAATTAAATACATTTCTAAACAAAAAATTAAACGAAACTTATGACGTCCATCAAAATCTTGGATTTATAGACCCTCCCTCCTCTCCTTCTGTCACAAAATCTTCTTTCAAAAAAATTCTTTTATTTAAAACTGTCACACAGCCGCAGACCCCCCTTCCCCCCTAAAAGTTGAACATCATAAGTGAACGATCCCTTACTAAAATTGATGATTTTCATAAATAAATGTCAATACAAACTTCTTTTATCGCTTCCACATCTCAAATTATATGCAAAAAAAGCTCAAAATTCATTCCATTCTTCATGCTCTGATGTATCTCAACTTTGACAGTTCATGAAACCATCAGTCAACAACAATACATTACCACCTTTTTCTTCTCATTAACAACTTGCGAAAAAATAGAAAAATTTGAATTTTGATCCATTAAACTCAACCAGCTGTCAAAAAAGACCATACAATCTCCACCTCTCATAGAAAAATCCGCTAAATCTCAAGACATTAAACGAAAGGTGATTTTAGTGTAACAGTCAGTGTTTTTTTACTAGAATGTTAAATTTATGCTTAAAACTTATTTCTACTATTTTTTATGCATATTTAATAGTAGTTTAAAAGGAGTAAATTACTTATGCATTAATTAGTTCCTTATCAGTTGAATTTACGATCTCATTTTTCTTTTTTTTTCGCTATGGCATGGCACAAGAAAAAATATGTGTAAACACGTTGAATTTTAAACTCCTGTCTTCACACACCGCAAAACTAACGATATATTATGCATATATATTTACAAAAAAAAAAAAAATATTAAGCAGAATTGCCGTAAGCCGTGCGAGCAGGAAGGCATGCAAACATGTGAGAGAGAAGGTAGAAGAGACAGTTTCGAGATTTAATGTAGCGATAAACTTCATACTACTTTTGAGTCGAAAATGTGTTGCACAATTAAGCAAAATTTTTCAATGCTAAAATATACACAAGAAATGTTTTAAAAATCACTGATAATCTCGTCAGCCAGAAGAAATTTTTTTTCTCTCTCATTCCATCTCTTTCTGCCTGCCTTTTTTCGCTTTTTTGTGGCTTTTTCTTTCCTTCTTTTAAATAATTCTTTATTTTTTTTGTTGAGTCGTTGTCGTTTTCACTTGCTCGCTATTTTGTTATTAATAATGAATAAAAAATTCTATGAGATGGAATTTCATTAAATAAATAAGAAAAAAATTTGATTTGCTTAGGAGAGGTTTGTAATATTTCTCATTAATTTCAGTCGTTTTTGATCTTGATAGACTAAATTATTTTTGATATGATATGAGAATATTTTGTGGAGATGTCTAATAAAAAATTCAACACCCATGGATTTTGTTGAATTCATTTAACGCTAAATTATGTGATAGGAAAATTTTCATATTTTTTTATTATGAGAAGTCGTCAGTTTTAGAGTTGTTGAATTTAGAATATTTTTTGAGCGTCTTTTTGATGTAATTATGAAAATTAAAATCAATTAAGGTAGTTTAATGTGGTGGTCATGTGGACTATGCATAAATGTAGTTAACAGGTAGGCATGATGATACTAAGACGTTTATGCTTACATATATGGCACAAATGATGAATTTACTAAGTCAGTTAGGTTTGTTATTAGATAAAGTTTATTTAAAAAAAAAAAATAAAAAAACTTTGTTAAGAAATTTGCATTCAAAATTTTGATTTCTAATGAGAATCGAACTCACATCTTTTCAGAATAAATGACAATCTAGATTACTTGTCAGATCCTTTTTTCTGACATTTTTTTCATATTGGCAATTCAACCTACAAATTACACACGACCAAATTTCATCTTTTTTTCAAACTTTATCATTTGCAGTGAAATCCATCAATCCTTAAATTTTTTTTACAATAAACGTTTTCTAAATTTTCATGAAATTTAAAACGTGAAAAAATTTTGTGGATTATCTTCTTATCGAAAAAATGGATAATCTTCGGATAGGATTATCCATCTTAGTGAAATAGGCCGCATATTTTCAAAAGTGACATCTCAGACTATATATTCAGCACAAACCTTAATCATATCGCCACATTTCTTCAAAATTTTTGCTTAAAATATTATTTTTTTTTTACAAAAAATCTTCTTAGTAACAGCACACTATACATATTATATTCTATGAGAACTAGCAATAAAAAAAAAAATTCCATCATATTTGCCAACGAACTACAGAATAGAACACAACATCTCATCTAATTTAATTACCTTAAGCTTCTCATCATCAAGTTAATATGTATTTCAAAAAAGTGATTCAAGAAGATTATGAAGTTTCTAAGCCATTTTTATGTCCATTTATGAATGAAAATTATTTCTTCGTCATTCAAAAAAATGTCGACACAACAGAAACGGTAAATCAACGCACATTATCTGTGCAATTCAAAATTACTTTCATAAGTATTCAATGACTTTCTTTTGAATGGATGTATGTGCCTCATCTTATTCATTCAATAATAATCATAATGTAAAGTAGCTGTTGATGCTTTCAACATTTATATATATTTTTCGATGTCAATGGGATGACACTAAAAATAAATAGTCATACTTTATTATTGTTATGTGTGTTGTTGAATGGAATTTCTTTCAATATTATTATAAAATATAAAAAAGGCATCATCATAACAATTCAGCATTTGAATATTTTTTTCTTACTTTTACTGTCAAACTTCTATCCAATCGTGGCTGCAAGTGAGATTAATGAGCATATTTTTAATGCCTTTTTCTCCAACAGCAGATTTTTTTTTATTTTTTTTCATACATTTTTGTGTGATTGTCATGCAGAAGTCAAGCAACTTTAATTGTAGACATAAACATTAAGCATCATTTCAATTCCACGGCGGTCGCGTCAACATCTGACACTGAATATATAAATATATGTATGAGCATCTGTATGTTGTGTTATGCATTGTTCTGAGGATGGTTCATGTATCTATGAAGTAAAAGTCGAGTGCGGAGTGAGAGGAGGTTTAATTGAAATCTTTTAGTGCCACATAAAATCTCATAATCATTGTAATTACAAGACTTTAATTTTAGCATTTGCTCTTTTCTCTTTTTTTTTATTGTTAAAGGCGAAAAAGTGCACTTAAAGATGCTCTACTGATGCATTTAAAGTGATAGGTGAGCAATGAGAGGCATAAAACGGGTCATAATTACAGATTAAGAGCGCTAATGTGTAATTGGTTGATTGCTCTTGATGGATTTTGCCTTTATTTTTTATTTTATTATTTTTTTCCACAATGCCTTTACGTGAAGATGGGAAAAGAAATGTGAGACCATCATCATAATCATCATCATCAGTTACTTGGTGTATATGAAAGGGCCTTCAACCTTTTAATTTCACGTAAATCTTGATCACTTTTAAAATTAATAAGCGAGTATCATGTGACATACATGTGGCAATGAATTTGTATTTGAGGAATGAATGAAGAAGGGATGATTGTGGGAAACGGAGTTGGTTATGGCTGGAAGGTGTGCTTTAAGGGGTTATTTAGTTTGTAATTAAGGATGGTAATGATAGGTTTTGATTATGTTTGTTTTAGAGACAACAATGAGTGATTAAGTGATGTAGACATGGAGATAGAGGTAGGTGCATGTTTGGAGAATGACATTTTATGACATTGATGGGATCTTGATGGGATTTAGCTGCATTTAATTGATGTGATAGAATTAAATTGATTCTCATGACTTTTCTACTTAACTGCATCCATTTACTTTTATTTAGGATATTGTCCAAATGGTTGTAAATGTTAAGGAAAGATATGTACAATGCAGTTTGGGGATCAAAAAATTTGCAAAAAAAATTGAAAATTTATTTATGAACCAATACATTCGAAATTTTGAATTTTTATTGAACTAACGCTCTACTGGCGCTTTACACCACTTTACACTAAACTTTTTATTTTTGAATAGTTGCAACAACCCTGAAACACCAAAAAATACACCTTGCAGACAAATAATTCATCAACAAAAAGAAAAGAATATCAATTTAATTCGTATATAGTATGAGAATTCCATTTTTCATTCCATGCCATTTGTGAAAGCATCTTATGTAAATCAGCAATACAATGTCGCAGATGTTTCACGTCTTTTAATTTTCCAATTTTTTTTCTGAATATGTGTTTATTTAATTCTCACGAGAGACAAATGCTTTTGCAGTATAGAGGAACAACAAGCACGCTAGACACAATTTAAATAAATTATGAAATTTCGTCGCATAGTAATTTCCATATGATGATGAGGATTTACAGTCGCTTTAATATAAATCAATATTAAAATGTGGTTTACAGTCAACAGATCTGGGCTGGGAAAATTTCAATAAAAAACCAATTCCGCTATGTTTTTTTTGATGACTGCCTCATTTGATGAGGATGATGATGATTTTTTTTTGGTTGACCACTGAGTTATAATTTAGCAACGTAATATTGAATATTTTTCATTCTTTGTCTTCTTTTGTGTGCTCATTTTTAAGCCGCGAAAACTCGTGATTTAATATCAAATTTATTTTATTGTGATGAGGCTTTTGGAATTTAAATGCAAAACCACATTGAATGAAAATGGTTGATAGAAAAAAAAGAGAGAAATAAGTATGATGGAAATGAGTTTGGAGGCACATGCTGAATGGGAATTTGATAGCGCAGATAATTTAAAGATAATATGTCAATGACTATGTTGATTCCATTGGGTTGTAGAGATAAGAATTCACAGTGAGGTGTAAGTAATTGACACCTTGAAGATGTTCGATTATTATCAATTATATTGTAGTTTTTGAGGTTCGAATATTGAATAACAGAGTGTTGGGTGAAATTTGAGGAATTAAAATTTGATTTTTCTAGCTGCATGTGGTTTGATATTCAAAATAAACGAAAATTATTAATTTATAGGTTTAAGTTGCTAATAATTTTGAATTTTAACACAAAATGGATTCAAAATTGACAGCTTTATTTTTTTTTTTAATTTTTGAAATTCTAATACCTATTTACATTTTAAGGATTATAAATTATTTTTTAAAATTTAAAATTTTTATTTTTAAATCAAAAGTTATTTTGAAAAGTTTCGCATTCAAATATTAAGAATTTAATTTTTTAGATATAAAATATCAGTTTAAAAATCAGAAATCTAAAGTTTTGAATTTACCAAATTTAAAAATTGAAACTAAAAAAATTGAAAAACTTTAAATTTAAAATTTGTAAAATCAAAATTTTATATAAATAAATTTATTATTTTATTTTTTGATATTCAAGTCCATAAGTCTCCACAATTCTATCCCTAGTCTAGATCACAACAAACCACAACAAGATTGATCGAAAATTGATCTGAAAAAAAAAATAAAATTTCATAAAATTATAAATTGTTAGGTAATTTAGTTGCAATGAAAATCGATCTACTTAAGTGCATTCATAAATCTCCGTATGTCCGTACTAAAATAGTTAGCTAATAGAAAAGCAGTTCTCCTTTCACAAATCCGTTCTTTTATGGTAAACATATCGTTGCTCTGCTCTCGGATTTTGCTAATAATAATGAATAATAACGGAAATTGAAAAATGCATAATACCAGAGAATCGGCTTATACAATTGCAATTAATGCTCTTTCTTGCTCTCCTTTTATATACCACAACATAAATCTAATGGAAGAAAAAAATTATTCTAGAATCTTAATTGAAGTCTATGGACGATGAATAATGATGAAATAATTTTTTTTTAAATCTTGTCGGAATGTCGGTGCTCACAAGTATATTGTGTGAATAAATTACAATAAAAAAATAAGATTTTGTTGAAGGAAAATATCCGAATGAAAATGTCATAAATATTAATGCTTATAGATATGTTACCAGCTCGTTTACACACGAATTAAGATATTACATGGGAAATGGATAGTTCTTTATTTTTTTAACATCTTTTTACTCTGTGCCTCCTTCGCTGTGAAGTATTTATGCCAACATTAAATTATTCACTCAATTTATATTTAAGAAAAAATATTTTCACCTCAAAGGTCGAATGAGAGTGCATTGTGTCTTGATTGGAATAGTCTGTAGAAGTTTATAGTGCATAGTTGCTCGTATTGTAGATGTTTTGAATGGAATGGGAATTGTGAGGTTGATTCTTTGAATATTAATGGGGAGTAGTTGGTTTTTTAATGCAAATGGATTTTTTTTTATTAAATTTTAAAAATTAAATTTGAAAATTAAATTTCGTATTTAAAATTCTTCAAATTCTTATTAAATTTTAAAAATTAAATTTAAAAGTAAAATTTCTAATTTTAAATCGTTTAATTAGAAATTTTACTTTTATTTTTTTTTTTTCAAAATTAAAATTCATTTCAACTTTTCACCATGTAAAGATCTCCGATAGCAAAAATCAGCCTGGAGATAATTTATACTACTTCTTAAAAAAATTCATTTTCGTTCATGTATTCATAATTAGTACTCGCCATATCTTTTTATGATTTAATGCACATTTTCCGTGATTTTTTTTTTTCGTTTTAATATTATTTTTAGTGCTCAATTAAGGGCCTTGAGTAAGACATGCACTTTTCAATATTCTTAGCAAGTCAATTGTAATTTCCATTGTCTTTTATTCCTTCTCTTTGCTCTTTTTTTAATGCACATTTTATACTTCTTATGATCACATTGCATAATTTTATTTCTTCTTTTACTTCTTTGGCATAAAACGTTAAAAGATATATTCATGGAAGCATGTGGTGCAATAAAAAATAATCAAGTCCTTACCATATTTAAAGAGCGCGACTTCTGTTCACGTTTGTTTAATGAATTCTCTATCTCACTGGTTGGCTGCTTGTGATTGTGTGTTTATTATATGGACCTCAAAAAAAAAGTGCTACAAAGAAGAAACAGAACTGTAAAATGAATTACACGAAGTACATGAAATAAATTAACAATTGCACATTGTTGTGGTGAGTAAAATGCTGTGAGAGAATAAGACACACAACAAACAGGCTCATAAATTTAAATGCTTCTGTCTGCACATACATTCTTTCATGCATAGAAAATATCGCTTCTATTTTTGTCTTTTCTCAGAGTTGATCGACTAGAATTTCGGAAAAGAATTGATTTATTTTTCAAATTTTTACTCTAAAATTCATTTATTTAGGCTTAAGCAAGTTTTAGGAATTTAAAGTTTGTAATCTGACATTATGTCTCATACAATCCCTAAATTTCGTACCTCACAAAAATCCCAAAAATCCCAACACTGTCAATTTCTACAATTTTTTTAAAGGGCATCAACTCACATGGCGAAGCAGTTTTGTTCAAATTTACATTTCACTTTGTTGATTTCATTCTGTCATGGCATTTAAATGTTGCTAATCTCCTTTTGCGAGCTCACGCGTTATCATAAAATCCATTATTCAAAAGCTTTTAAATGGTAATAGAGAGACACCCAACCTACTATTTTTTCTTTAGCTCATATGTATATCCTGCATACAGTAGCATATTTGAAATTGTTGACTGTCACGGGATAACAAAAAAAGCAATTAAGGACTTTTATCTGGTAACGAGTTAAAACTATGGAATTAAATTTATGGAAATGTTTAAATTCAGTTTTAGGATGAAGGTGTGTTGAAGATAAACGATGGAATATGAATGGTTATTGTTGAATCTCATGGAATGTCTCGAGTTAGACTCGAGTCGAAAAATTGAGAGTTTCCAAGCATAAATAATTTCCAGTCAACTGGAAGTCTCTCGATTCTCTTCAGAAGAGACAAAATTTTCTCTCATAAATAATTGCCATATGATTTCTCGCCTCAAATTTATGCAACAAGCCACACTTCCCTTAAGCTATACAAGATACATTAGTAACGTAATATTATGTATATATGAACGCGTTCCATGCTTGCATTTAATTAACTTTAACTCTAAATTTGTTTACATTTTCAACCCCTTTTTTTCATTAACAGTAAGACAAACATATTTGTTGAGGATCCAGGAAACAAAAAGATTTAGCAAAATTTCCCTCATAAAAGGAGATGAAAAATAATATTTAATCAAACAAAGATAAGCGCATTTGTGAATGAAAATTTTTGAGTGATTATTCATCATACAAAAAATATGTATAGTGATGAATTTTTCCAGGAAGGGTTGTTGAAGACTGTAATTGAATTCTTTCCTCTCGATTCAATCCTTTCATGTCATAATATTTGTTTATTAACTAAGCTTAACTTTTATTACGATATTAATTACACATATTTTCATTTGATATTCAGACAGAGATAACAAATGCAAAAAAAAAATTGAATTGGATTTTTAATGTCATAAAGTGTGTAATCAACTGTAGCATCATTCATTCGGTTGATATTAAGTACTGTAGTTTGAATGAAAATTATAATGTGAAAAATAGTCATTATTATGAATAACATTCATAGAGGTAGTGAGAATTGCATAGGGGTGGGTGTGCTAATGCTTTGAGGTTCTAAAAAATAATTTAATTAGCTTAAATTTTGTTTTTCAATTTTAAAGAAAAAATCTCATTTTTAAATATATTGAGAAATTGTTATGTTTTGTTGTATGGTTCATTGAGTCAAATTTTAAATAATTAAAGCAATATCAAGAGATATGAGTTCGAATCTCAATCCAAAATTTCACTAATTGCCATTAATTGTATAATCTTTTATTTTAAATGCTTCTTTTTTTTTTGAAAAAAAAAAAATATATTGAATTTTACTCAAATTCCCATAAAAACTTTTCATCCAGTTACCACCCACAGTACACGAATAAAATTCATATTAATAATAAATTGTGCCATGAATATGTACAACATTTAATTGCTATTGCTTGGGTTTTTTGGTTTTCACATCCAATTGCATTCAGTTATTATCACAAATTAATTTTTGCATAATAACTGAAACATTAATCATCATGAGAGAGAGCAAAAGTCGGTGGACACAAAATAAATTTATGTATATAAAGGATCGAGAAATATTGTTAGCCATTAAAGTGGAAAATTATTCAAAAAAATAAATTTAATAACCCACAAGCGATTTCAAAAGTGTCAACCAAAAAAAAAACATGGAAAAAAATTTTTATTAATAAATTACACAACATTTATCACATCATTGCAAGCATGTGTTACAGCTTCTCTATCAACAGCCATAAATATTTTTTTCGTAATTATTTACTGTCATAGGTCCTATCTGCTCTGTTCCAATTTTCTCAATTAAACCGATTAAACTTTATCCATGGATATTTGCCAATTTTTTTTTATCTTGTGATAATTTATACAGTATTAATTTAATGCCTACAACTATGTATGTGCCTGTATTATTCACTGATATGCTGGTAATGTTTTGGAATTAAATTTATTTCACAATGTGCCACCTTCCTCATTTACTTGATTTTTATTTTTATTTATTCCTAAATCATATCATCTGGAAATTGTTTTTACTGTCTGCGGGAATTTTATTGCTAAAATGAAATCGTATTTAATAGCAAATGCTGTAAACACTCTCGAGTGTGCTGCATTTTATGATTCTCCCTACTTCAAAAAAATTTTATACGTAAAGTGGAAGCACGAAGAGAAACATTTAAGGACATTTCTACTTATATTTTTTCATGATGTATAAAAAGTAAAATTATGGGTGACAAGGGATGCGAATTTTTTTGAGGTTGAGAAATTTCAGGTTTTGATGCAAAAATGTTCCAAATTATGGTCAATCTTTCAATTTATCCTCCTCAACAATTCATTTTTAGAGGTTAAAAAAATTCACAATCATTTTTTTTTTTTTTTTTTTTTTTGTAAGGATTTGGGTTCGATTCCTTAAAAAATCAAAAACTTGAAAACACAATTGAAGCCATGGAAAAATTCTAAATAAAAGCGCAAAAATGCACAAACCTTGCACAAATTTCCTCCCTCACCTCAATATCTCTATCTTTCTATAAAAATGTATGTACTTTTACTTTACGAATATTCTTTCTTTTTTTGGCAGTGAAAAACAGAGTCATAAATTATATTTCGTTATACTTTCGTCTTTTGAGTGAGGGAGGCCTTTTCGACATAGAAAAAAAAAATAGGAAGTAAAGGTGAAAAAAAATGTTTTACTTGATTCAATTGTGGGGTGAAAAAAAAAGAATCTTTAATTCTTGTTCTGCAATATCTTTGAATGTTACGAGCAGTAAAAATGGCAATTTTTCATTAGTTTAATAAGTTTCATTTTTATACAAAAATTTCATTTGCTTTCGGATTTTTTTTTCCTCCCTTTTCGTGTGTAGGAAGTGGAAGGTAAAAATGCCACAAGATGAAAAGAATATTAAATTATTTATTACATCCTCACACATTATTCGACACATAAATGTTTTTTCTCATATTCTTTTTTTTTGCTCTCGGTTCCATTATTTGATAGATTATTGAAAGGGAAACTAAAGTTGAGGAATAATTCGTGAGGAAAATAAATAAGAGGATATAAAGAGATGAAGAAAAAATTCAATTAGTAAGAGTCTCACGAGAAATTCTTGAATCCATACATCCCCTTTAAGACTGTCCACTTGACACAACCGTAAGAAGATTTCCAATAAAAACAAATCTAGGCGACATAAAAGAGGAAATTTGAAAAAGGCGGAAAACTATTTTTTGCACACTATTTGAGGGATGGAATGTGTTTGGGATTGATTGAAGATTTATTGGCAAATTTGAGAATTTAAGCGCATTTTTTGAACAAATTTTTGTTTTCTTGGATTGTGTAGCTTTAATTTTATAAAAATAAGTTTCAACGGTTATTTGAAATTCAAATGGTATTTTTAAAAACTTAACCAAAGACACAAACTTTGCAAAAAATGCTACAAAATTCCATATTGTAACATCAATAAGACTTCAGACTGAACTAGCAAATTAGAACTCACATTTAGTCTTCAAAACTACTATAAAATTCTGCTAAAAAATTCCATCCCAACCTTGGAAATTCTCGCAGATGTTCCATTGCCAAAAAAAATTATAAAGATCCTTAAAATGTCTGGAAATTCTTTTGCTAATTGAATTACACAACAAGGAAAAGAGGAAAATGCCACATAATCCTCAACAACTTTCTATCCAACAAATAAAAATGTTTTTCTTTATATCCAATTCTCTAAATCAATGTAAGTACGTGAAAAAGACATTATAAAGTAAACAGCTCACTCACTTACTTACTTAATGTCAAAATGATATAGCAATATTTCTCGGTTTCACTTAGAACAAAACAAAAATATTACATAAACTCCTTTCGGTCTCATATTACTTACATTATTATGGAATAAAGAAAATCTTCTAGCATTCCATCTTACTGCATTTTGAGACTATATATGGCATGCTTAAAAGGATTATCTATTTCGCATATGAATGAATATGAAACAACAATGAATACTTTTTTTAGGTTTAAAGCATTTTCCACATTCTGGTGAAGCCTCAAAATCCACATTTAATGGGGAAGAAGATTATGAAGTGTTTTATGGCAATAACGAGAGGGTGAAATGTGGAATGAGTTAGGGAATTAGTGTGGCAAACCTTCGGAATGCATTAAATTTAATTTGCTGTATTTGTGTCTTTTTCTAAGCTTGAATTTTGTTAAAATTTTGATGGTGTTAGGATTAAATTTTGTCTTAGTGTCCTTGAAAAATCATTGAAAAATTCTCAGTAATTTAGTCTCAAAGTTGACATGCTGACAGCTTGTAGAACTATAAATTTTGGAAAATGCTGTTTTTATGATATTTTTACATGAAAACATGTGAATCTACAAGACCTTCTGCTTTTTGAGTTGATTCATTTATTCTAAAAATAATAAATGCTTAAAAATCATGCGATAGTCGATGAGTAATTCTTTTAAAAAAGCTTTGGTTGCAAATTTGTTTTAGTTTGCGATTTTCGGGGTGTTGAACTACATGTTTAAGATTTCTTTTAAAGGGTCTGCAACTGTTATTTTTTTAAAATAAAATTTGAAAACAGAAATGGAGATTTAGTTTTGGAGGGTATTAAACTGCTTCTAAAACTTCTTAAACGAGAAGAAACTAAGGTTTATATAAATTAAAGGGTATGGAACTACACTTTTTATCCTTCAAGGAGTACTGAACTTTTCAATAAAATTTTTATTGAATTTTTCCTAAACTGCGTTCAATTCTTAAAAACTCAAACCAGACAAAAATTCTTAAAATTCATTTCTTTGGGAAAATTCCTCATTATAAGGAATTATTTGCAATTTATGAGAAATGTTTGTTGAGCTGTTCTGTAAGCAAGACAGCAAGCAAATAGAAAATAATCAAAAAACACAAAGAAGGGGAGAAGAGAGGAAGTTGATGAAATTACACAATTTTGTGGTTTGTCTCTACTGCAATAAAACTAAAATTCTTCATTTCCTACTGCCATGGGACTGCACATGATTTCAACATAAGAAACGAAAATCATCGAGTCAAAAACTAGCAATTATCGGTTTCATCAAAAGGAGAGGTCATTTGATGATGGCAAGTTCCGAGATTTGTTGCATTCTTAAGTAATTATGTGGTTCGTTCCGTGTCACACACACAGTTATGATGACTTACTACCGTGAATTATTTTCAAAAGAAGTTATTTTATAGTCGATAATTTGTTGCAAATTGTCTTTTATATTCTTTGTCAATCTTAATTATCAATCAAAACGAATGGAATCCTTGAAATTTTCTGCTTTTATTATGTCTCATTCATTGCTGCTTCACATCCATTTTAGTTTCACAAAGTAATAAAAAATTATTTTTTTATTTTTTCTCATTTCAGGTAATTTCATGGATTAATATTTTTGCAATTATCAGCACCATGTGTGAAAGAAAAGATGATAAATAAGGGAAATATGATGATGAATGGCTGAGTATGTGATTTCAAATTAAATTAACAATCAAGTTATGCAGCTGAATGTGCGAGAGAATAAATTTATCGATACGAAGGTAGGGAAATTGTATTGACGGTATTGGGTACGGAAATTGGAGATTATATGAGGTTTTAGAGGAATTGGGTGGTCTGTTGTTATTGAATTCAGCGATAAATCGCTAATAACAGTAATCAAAAATTTTAACGGATATTTAAAATTAAAAAAAAAAAATCCTTTTTAAGTCAAAATTAGTTTGAAGCCTCAAAAATCTGTTAATAGAACAAAAACATAAGCTTTTTTAGTTAAAAATGCATAATCTGACTACTGATTGTATATTGTGCCACAAACCCCCAAACCATAAAATGCACCCAGAAACCCTACTCATGCATAATTATTATAACCATTAATAAATTTTTCTTTCAATAAATTTTTTCGTTCGCGACATCGATAACAAGATTACATGAACACGCTCGAGTAGGAACGAAATATTCCATACATACGTACATTCTCCAAAGCTCGACCTCAAAGTGTCTCGACGGGACAACAAAAAATTGTTCATTGAACAGAAATAATCTTTGCAATTTGCATTAATGATTTAATGTTTTGGAATTTAATTTTATTTTAATTCAGTGCGGTTTTTGAAATAAAATTCACTGAATTGTAAGGAATGAAAGTGAAAAAGTCATCATGAAATGGAGTATGACATTTTGTGTAGTTCGGTTACTTTGATAGTCTTTATGATCGCATTTAATTTCAATCAACAACCATCGCACATTACGTACATGTTGATTTCATACACAAAATATTCTCTTTTTTCTCACATAATAATATTAAAAAAATAATATCAAGCATGGTCGCTATTCATGTATAAGTACGTGAACCATTAAGCTCAAAAGGAGTGAGATCTACATACGTACGTATGCAAATTTATGCAAAGAAAGTTTTTTCTTTCATTTAAAATTTAAATTAAAACTTATTCCATTGCTTTATTGGAATCTTGTAACTTGTGAGTAATAAAAGAGCTTGTAAAATTCATAGATAAATGCTAATTACGTCTGGTATGTTTGCATATGTACAACTGATGAAAAATTTGTAATTTCCTTGAATTTAATTTAGCAACTCTTATTTTGAGAATGTAAGAAGGTTTTAAAATTGCACTTTGGAGAGATTAATGATATATTGGATGGGAATGTCTGAAAAATAATGGTTTTATGAAATTTGCTGCTTCTTTAAGCTGAATGTATAGTCGAATATATATGCAAATGATTCTTGCTGCTTTTATAAAGCCACGTTGGGCAGAATATTGACATAAATTGGTCTAATTTTGTTAAAAATTACAAAAAAGTTTTAAAAGCGAGTAATCAGCCATTTTGAAAATTTTTCAAGATAAAATTTAAATTTGAAAAGTTCGTTAAACTGTCAAATTAATCTATCGAATCACCAGATTATTGACAATATGCGCCAAAGTCCCACATCTCTAAGCACTTCCAACATTTCTTCAATTTTCTTCTTCCACTGCAATTTGTTTGATTAAGAAAAGAAATTTCACTCATGATGTGCACGCGATAGTACGAAAAAAAAAACAAATTCCATTCTTGCGATGAGATGGAAATGAAGATGATTATATTCACAAGAGATGAATAATGATGGCTGACCGTTTTGCATAGTTCGATGATACGAAAAGAAGAAATTTTTCGCAAAAAGAGAATAAAAATAAAAATCTTTCACTTTTGAGCGCCTTATCGTCATCATGTGTATGTTGAACATGATGTTCTGTTTTTGCGTATACTATTCTAAGATTCTCTTTATGAATGACTTTCACGTATTTACGTATCGTGTAAGAACATCGTGTATTTATATGAATAACATGTGTATCAATACAACACTCATACACCTGTGCTGCTTAATCAACACTAATACACCTGAATATACAGTCTATAAGTCCAAGAAATACATTCATATGGACATAAGTAAGTCGTTGTTGTGAAAGAAAATAAGCAAAAGAAGTAAGAAGAACGTCTTAAAGGTGTTTAAGTTATTTTCAGTTGTGAGTAAAGCGTGATCGGAGTTAGACATTCGTTGCGCGCGCCGCTTTTCGTGTTTTTTGAGACAGAAAAAATTTTATTATTAATTTTTGTGCATAAATTGTGAAATATATCAATAAAATATTTTTGTGCTTGACTTAGCAAAAAATTGTAAATTTTTGCTCTGAATTGAAAATTGAATAAATAAAGAAAAGTAGAGCACAAAAAGTGCAGCAAATTGAACAAAAAATTCTTTATAAAGTCAGTTTATAGTGCGTAATAAATTATTGAAAAAATGTGCATATTTTACTATTGGCAAGGAGATACATATATAAAGCTATATCGCATTGATATGTCCATGAATAATATGGAGAGAATGTAAATTGTGTAAAATGTTTGTATAATAAATTTCTTCACTGCTCTCTTTTGTTGACAAATAATAATAAATTTTATGGAGTAGCGGAATCAAAAAAAGAGTATAAGAAAAAATAAAAGACAAGACATATAGTGAGAAATGGAGATGAAAGACACAGGAGAGAAAAATAATAATAAAATGAAGTTATTAAATTTCACGTTTAGTCAATTTGAATAAAATATTGTGATGTGAAGACAACAACTTTAACTTAAATGGTAAAATTGGAGATGTTTAGACTAATTGGCATTGCTATGTTTGACCATATATGATAATAGAGGGGGGATATAAAGAATCATCTCAATAGATGTGTTCTCACTATGGAATTGTATTGAATTTCACCACTTTTGCGCTGTTGTTTGTTTGAATTTTATGGATTTGTGGAGTCATTTAAACTGGAGATGGTCATAAAGCAAATAAATTCCTTTTGCATTGGAACTTGGTGCTGTTAATTATATTGCTGATGATTTTAAGTTCAAATCCTGGAATTTCTGTTAGATTTTAATTTATAAATCAGATTTTTAGAAATGAAACTATTGTTTTAACTATTTTTATCTTATGAGATTAAAATTAATTTAATAGAAGCACGACAAAATTGTAACTTAAATAAATTCATTAGAAATTCAACCTGACATTCCACTCAACCTTCTAAAATTCAAAAATTTCTGACAGCTAAGCAAAAACTTCTTGTTTCAAAAAATTAAAAAAATCGTCAATTAATTCCAACATAAAAAAAATGCATCAGTTCATTTTACTGCCAACAAAAAGCATACTAAATTCTAAACAGGTGGCTGTCATATCATTTTTATACATTTATATCGTTCATCAACGATCATGAAAATTTTATATATGATCAAATACGAATAATGAAGATGATTTTACTTCAGTACTATTAATCCACACTTTTATGCCTTCAGCAATTTACAATCTATAAGATTAAAATGTAAATTCTACATATTGAGCATTAAAATGCGTAACTTGCACCATAAATCAATAAATCAATATGAATAGAATGAATTCCATTGCCTTCAATAAAAAAAATCATCAAAAATGGTTTAAGGTCTATCGGTATATTGATCATTCGAAGATTTATTTCAGATCCATTTCTTTTGTAAATTCTCAATTTCATTGTTGTGTGTAAAGAGTTTTTTTTTGTTGTTGAGTTGTAATTAGCAGAGTTGGAATCGGCCTGCTCGGCGGCGGCCGCCATTGGCGGCGGCCGATTTTGGCGGCGGCCGCCGAAAAAAAAAGTGGCGGCGGCCGCTAAGCGGCGGCGGCCGCCGTTGGCGGCGGCCGTTTTTGGCGGCGGCCGCCAAAATCGGCGGCCGTTTTGGCCGCCGGGCGGCGGGCGGCCAGTTTTTTTCAATTATTTTTTTTCTTTCTTTAATCAATTTTTTTAAACAAAAATGAAGGAAAATGTGAAAAATAATAAAAAATTTTATGAAAATTATAAAAAATTAAAAACTTTGATGAAAAATTTCATATAAATTTCGACAAAAATCATTTTTTACTCTTTTTTAATAAATTTTTGGTAAAAAATCGCTTTTCTGAGGAGTTTTTCATCCCAACTAAGAAAATCGACGTGAAAAATCGCTTTTCCGAGGGGTTTTTCATACCAACTAAGAAAATCAACGTGAAAAATCGCTTTTCTGAGGGGTTTTTCATCCCAACTAAGAAAATCAACGTGAAAAATCGCTTTTCCGAGGGGTTTTTCATACCAACTAAGAAAATCAACATGAAAAATCGCTTTTCTGAGGGGTTTTTCATACCAACTAAGAAAATCAATGCGAAAAATCGCTTTTCTGAGGGGTTTTTCATCCCAACTAAGAAAATCAACGTGAAAAATCGCTTTTCCGAGGGGTTTTTTATACCAACTAAGAAAATCAATGCGAAAAATCGCTTTTCTGAGGGGTTTTTCATCCCAACTAAGAAAATCAACGTGAAAAATCGCTTTTCTGAGGGGTTTTTCATACCAACTAAGAAAATCAATGCGAAAAATCGCTTTTCTGAGGGGTTTTTCATCCCAACTAAGAAAATCAACGTGAAAAATCGCTTTTCCGAGGGGTTTTTCATACCAACTAAGAAAATCAATGCGAAAAATCGCTTTTCTGAGGGGTTTTTCATCCCAACTAAGAAAATCAACGTGAAAAATTGCTTTTCCGAGGGGTTTTTCATCCCAACTAAGAAAATTAATGTGAAAAATCGCTTTTCTGGGGGGTATTTCATCCCAAATAAGAAAATCAACGTGAAAAATCGCTTTTCTGAGGGGTATTTCATCCCAACTAAGAAAATCGACGTGAAAAATCGCTTTTCTGAGGGGTATTTCATCCCAATTAAGAAAATTAATGTGAAAAATCGCTTTTCTGGGGGGTATTTCATCCCAAATAAGAAAATCAACGTGAAAAATCGCTTTTCTGAGGGGTATTTCATACCAACTAAGAAAATCAACGTGAAAAATCGCTTTTCTGAGGGGTTTTTCATTTTCTGCAATTTTCATTCATTTTTGTCATTTTCTCATAATTTTGACCAGAAATATATATATTTTTTTTAATTTTCCATCAAATTTTTCATTTTTTTTAATTTTTTACAATTTTTTTAAAAATTTTCACTATTTTCCTTCATTTTCTTTTAAAACAAGTATAAATAATTAAAGAAAAGGAAAATAATAATGAAAAAAATCCGCCGCCCGCCGCCCGGCGGCAAAACAACGGCCGTTTTGGCAGCCGCCGCCGCAAAAAATTGCCGGCGGCCGCCGCTCAGCGGCCGCCGTTTTTAACCTTGGCGGCGGCCGCCCGGCGGCTTGCCAACACTGGTAATTAGAGCATGGTTGAAGATTTGTTCTTCTTCATGACTAGTCGTCCATATAAGTAGTAAAGATCTTTAGCAGAGACGAAATTAGGAGAGACTGTGAATATTTTATGGGGAACTAGTTTGATTTTTCATGATGGAATTGACTCTGAATATTTTCAAAATATTCAGACCCACCCCTGCCCTCCAGCCAACATCAAGCAGCGATTATCAAATTATGAAAAATTTTAAATGCTTCAATTTCATTTTTCTTATCCATCAAAAAGAAAATAAGTTTCGTAGTATGTATGTGCTGATGATGCCTGTCTACTAACATGCTAGACATAATCATGCAATATTCTATAAAAAGATCAAACTGTGATTTCATTCTCTGCGCTTTTAAACCTGTTTCGTTAAACTTCTTTGTTTAATTCAAAGGAGGATTTTTTTTATCTCGTCTATGAACGAGATTCATTAAGTCATTCCTACACACAAGATTTTTATTTTCGGCATTGCTTTCTGATTCTTCCAAAAAAAGAGAACCTTAAAAATCACCTCCGATAAATTTTTATTAATTGAAAATGATTTTAATTAAGAATTATTATCGATTCCAATTAGCGTTTAATTTATTTGGTGATGCTTAACTAGTCACAAAACTAAGGTCGGTCTGGACTGTATCTTTTGATAATTTATTATCATTTTTGCTGATCATCTCAATCGAGGCTTTTTATCTTGTTGCGTATAAAATTAATTCTTCTCTTTGAATTTCTATGGTGAAACTTTTTTTTGGTATCGTATGTCCAACTGAGAAACGGCCCAAATTTTTTTTCTTCTTTCATATTCAGTGTTATTTTTATTGAACCTTTTCAATAACATTATCGACTCTATTGTAATATGTGATTTCGAAGAAAATAAATTGTTTGTCGTTTAGGCCAGGAGAATATAATAAAAAAGTAAAGTCGCTTTATGGTCAAATATCGATCCACTTAATCTCGATAAAAGCTCTCTCCGATGAATGAGAAAGACAATAATGTTGTACTATTGTCTCTTTGCGAATATTATTTTTTGTTGTTGTCATTGTTGTTGGTGCTTGAGCTGGATTATTGAAGGGAAAAAGGTGATTATTGTTATTCGGGTTAAATGGCTGTTGTTTTGAGCTTTCATGAGTGGTTATTATTGCACAGGAAGGTGTTTGCTGAGTGAAAACTGTGAGTTTTAGGAGTTATTAGACTGAGTTTATTGATTTAAGTTGTAAGGTTGCTGAATTAGGGTTTTTGTAGCTGAATTAGAATTTTGCTATATAAATAAAAGCTGAATTTGATTATTACAAGCTGAATTAAGCTAATATGATATAATTTAGCTGAATAAAGCTGAATATTAATTAGTTGAGCTGAATATTGCTGAATTGAGCTGAATATTGCTGAATATTGCTGAATTCAATTAAATTCAGCTGAAAAAGGAGAAATCTTAAGTATCAACTCAAATTTGACTTCAAAACTCAAAAATCTGCGTTCTAATAGTTCACAACTCTGCAAATTCTTCTTACCAAATATGTTTGTTGTTATTAAATTCCTTCATTACTTTAATTCGTCCCTGTTAAGCTGGTTATGTCGAGCATTCTGTCTCACATTCGCTCAATATGTGTATGTAAATGTATCTCATAATGTATGTAAATTGATGTTGACTAGGGAACTTTCCTCTTCTTTTCTTCAAGCTTGTTAAATATTTTTTCTTCTTTTTTCGATGTCGTTGTAACTTTTATTTGCGTATTTATTTAATTCTTTCAATATTAAATTTTCTTCTGTCTTGCTTAAACAAACCATAGAAAATTTTATTTTTGGCGAGGAATTTTTTTGCTCTGCTTTTAATAAATGTGAAATTTTTTTGAGGTTAGTGAATTCAAATTTTTGGTAAAAATTCTACAATTGAACAAAAAAGGTCAATTCTAAAGAATTTTTGTAGGTGGAGTCTTAAGTGTGTCAGACATTCCAAAAATTCTATAACCTCATGAACTTTACATTTGAACATTTCATTGAAAACATTGCTTTGTTAACAATACCAACCTCGCGAAAAAACACAAAAAAAACTGCGTACAGCACATCCCATATGAGTCAGCTCTTTCAATTCAATTCCATCACCAAACCCCGGATTTAAATAGTCACTAAAACTGCCTCAATTTTAGCATAAAATTACGCATAATTTAAATATGATTTAAAAAAAAAATATTATCAATAAAGCACACACGTCTAACTCATATTTAGTCAGTGAATTATTGAATAAATTATTTTTTTGTAAAAATGAAAATGAAAAGATTCTTGTAAATTGAATTCAAATGATTTCGAAAGAGGAATTGAAAAGAAATTCAATTGACTCATTGGCTTTCATTTTTATTTTTAAAGATTTTTTTTTTTGAATAAATTTTTTTAAATCACAAAGAAAGAAGAAGAGGAAAATGTTAAAGATAAAGACAATAAAGACGCATCAGATATACGAAAAAAAAAAAATAAAAATAGTAATAAGAAGAAAGCATTAAAGAAGTCGAAGTGAGAAATTACAATCGAGAGCAATAAGTGGTACAACACTTTAGAGATTTTTTTTGTAAAGCAATTAAGCGCTTCACTTTGTTTCATCTCTGATACGGCAGTTCACTTTAACAAATTTCACATCACACGCATACACAAGACGGCTGTAACAGTAAAAGGCCAATAATTTTCATCTTTATATGCTTCTTTTTTTTAGATCTTTTTCCCATTTTTTTTTCATCATCTTATTCTGTTTTTTTTTTTTTTCGCTCTTGTAACTTCACTTAACTGCTTAACGGATCTGTTGTTGATAGTAAAAATTAAGGTCACTTTTTGGAAGTTGACAAAAGCAACAAGAATTTTTTTCATTCAAGAATGCATTCCAATTATTTAACTACTGAATAGAGAGCGGATTTTAAACAGTAAAGATGGAACTCTGCTGATGAGATGAGCTTTAATTTGATTGAATGAATGAGAAACAGCTTGAAATTGTTATTGATTGAATTAATTGCGGACTTTGTATAACAGGAAGTAATCATTATGTGAATTTTCCTCACCTTCCCAATTTTCTTTTCACTCATTTTGTGAGAAATTAACTAAAACATATGAGAATGGTAGTTTTTGGTGATTATTTAATTGAATAATTGCTGAACATTTTTCATCTTCTTTATATTAATTTCTATTTAATGGAAAATTGTCAGGCTTTGATTTCTTTTGTGCGTTGAATTTTGTCGTAATTTTGGATTCTGTACCGAATATTATCAGATTTTATGGTGTAATTTTGGAATTATTGAGTAATTTTAGCTTGACTTACTCGTTAGATTCTTCATTATTTCTAAAATCTAACAATTTAATGAGAGTAATGTCAAATTAAGATCCATAGAAATGTAAAAAAGTTCAAAAATTGCAAACATCCCAATTTTGCAATAAAGTAAATATAAATTTTAATAATTTAATTCTTAACGGTTCTTGAAATTTTAAAAATGTAAGTCACAAAGTTAGAAACAAAATGGCGAAAACTTATTCACCTTACATTTTTGCGATTGAAATTTTGCAATTTATAAGTCGATTATAGCAAGTAGTTAAAGGTTTTGAATTCTTAAGGTCGGAGGAAACAACAAAGGCATCAAATCTAATCAAATAATGCACAAAAAATCAACAAAATGTTCATTTGTGTATCTGATCTACAACCCCAAAATTCTCGAAACAAAACAATACTTCAAACTGCAAAATAGCACTCAAAAATCTCCAAAATGCACCAAAGCATATCCAAAAGAATGATTTTATTAATTTCCACCATCATTTCTACTCACTTTAATTATGTCGGAGAGTCGTAATTTGATTGACAATACTATTAAGAAAAATTACGTATGTGACTAATTACAATTAAGAGATACACACAGCAGTTCCTTCCTCGTCTGTAATTTTTTTTTGTATTCTCTGTGTGCTTCAGACCAAATACCAGAAATAGAATAGGAAAAAAAAAATTAAAAACTTTTCCCACAATTGTTTCATTGCGATAAATTCGTTGATGAAGCCGTAAAAAGGGAAGTTCATTCATTGAAAAAAAAGGCAAAAGTAGAAAGAAAAAGAAATTAGTAATGTGAAAGAGCATGTAGTGTAAAAAAAGAAGAATGGAATGAAATGCCAAGGGTTCTTGATGCCTCTTCATTACTTCTCCGATAGATCAGAACATCTTCAAATAATAATAATAATAATAGTATTAGAAATGATGATGATGATGACATTTTGTAGCCATTTGATGAATTGATCATTTAGAATTTTTTTCTCTCCTTCTTTACAAATTATAATGATGATTTGTACGTCGAATACAATTGACTCATTATTGTTGTGTAAGGTACAGCATATAAGAGGTTATAAGGTGCTTAATTGTAATTTTATAAGGAGGACATTGTCCGGATCTCGCAAAAAAAAAAATTAAATTCTTTAACGAGTTTCAAGTTGATAAACATTCCGGAGTTGTCATGATGATACTGACGACCGGTTTATTGTCGTAAATTTTTGATGAAAATCAACTTGAAGTGCTCATAAAATTATGACTGAGGGGTAAAGTTTCATGATTTTTACAACGATTCTGAACAATGTACAGAAATTTGAGGATGATTAAAAGTTTTTTATTGTGAATTTATAATGCTGATTTGTGGAATCTGACACTGGATGTGGTTTGAGTTTTAATGACAGCTCAGTTTTTAAAGATTGATAAATTTTAAAAGGTTTTCAAAAGTTAAAAATCTAACGACTCTTAAAAATTTAAATTTTTTTAAAGTTTAAAATAGAAAACAAAATGACGGACAAGTTTCAATTCGCATTTTTGCTGTCAAAATTTCAAAGAAAGCAACCATATAAAATAAAAATTCAAATAGAAACTGATTTTATAAGCTGGAGCAAGCAAGAATCATTAAAGAGTAAAAGTTTACTAGCTAAACTAACTCACAAAATCCAAAACTAGTTTTTCTATCATTTTAAGTCGAGACAAGCACACCACAGTCTCTCAGCAAGAAATGACTCAACTCAGACATGTCTGAGATAAGTTCGCAATAAATTTTCAAGTCAAGCATCAACACACAATATTCTGAAAGACACATTCATCACATTCACAATTTTTACGATGAGATTTCACATTTAGAAGTGGAAAAAATAAAATAAAATTATAAGTTGTGTACTTCAAAATGACACTTTTCCATTATGCTTTGACAGCATTTCATACATAAAAAAATAACAATAATAATTATATAAAATTGTAGTGATGATAATCAGAATATATCTTGATAGTTAGCACGGTTATGAATTAAAATTTAAATGAAGAATAATTATAATTAGAATTTCATGAATTTCATTTACACCAATTTGCTATATTTTACAGCACTTAAATGGATGTACAACATCACAAAAAATTACCTTTTCTTCTCTCTTTTTTTGTTAACGACGAAATTGTCAGATGTCATTCAGAATTGAAGGCGTTTGAAAGAAATTTCTCCCATAACATCATTTAAAGCTAATCTCATTGTAATAATACATAGAAAAACAATTGAATTGAAGGGAAAAACAAGAAATGCTGAAAGAAAGAAGTCACTCTTCTTGTTACGATGTTCAACAAACTGTTAAGAATTTTTATATTCTTTTTTATTCTCTCGGACGTTTAATAACAAAAACATAATAAATTATCATAAAAACCGCAGTAAGGGGAATTTATTATAATTAGATTTTTCTTACATTTTCTTACTCTCTATTCTACTACACTTTGACGAAAAGATTGATGGCTAGTGATTCCCGTATGAAGAGCGAATTACATGGTGGTTTGAGTGTTTTTAGATGGATAATCATAGCGCTTTTTTGTTTACTTGATTTGTTTATTGGCTCTAAGATGAAATGAATATTATTCAATTATGGGTTGGTTTAGGCTTGCTGAATTGTTTTGGGATTTGTTAAGTAGAATTGAGTTCTAGTCTCTTAAAAGTATTTTTATTAAGTAACATTGATAAATTTCGAATCAGCTGAACAAGTGCTGAATAAGCTGAAAAGTGCTGAATAAGCTGAATATTGCTGAATAAGATGAATTGTTCTTATTAGCTAAATAGTGCTGAATTAATTTATTTAAGCTGAATTGTTAAGAAATATGGGCAAATCCATAGAGGGGTTCTGAACTTTTTAACCAAAAATTTTCACTAAAAATTAAATTTTCTCATTAAATTTCCACTATACCTGTTAATTAAAAGAGTGAATTATATGCAACTCGATATACTCTACAAGATTTGATACCTTATCTCAATGAAACATTAGCAGAAATCGAGAAATGTTGATTTTATTTTCAAAGCGTTAGCCACGATTTAGTGGAATTTTTATAAAAACCTATTTTTCTTAATATATTAACATTGTCAATTGTAGATCCCTTTTTTATAATAATCTTTATGTATTTATATGCATGTTAAGTTGATCAGCTTAAGCTAAACGACAGAATAAGACACTTTAAATTAATTTTTTCAAATGTAAACACAAAGCGTTAGCCACGCAAGCACTTTTAAAAATTTTGAACTGAAAAAACTCGTTAAATTTGATAACTTTTTTTGTTAAATCAGCAGCATAAATACATTAAATTATAGTTTTAATGCTTAAATTCATATCCTTAAAATTATTTGATGAATAGAAGCTCCTATCAATTAAAATTATGAAAACTTTGTTGAAAATTTCGACAAGTTGAAGAAGAATTAGAAAGCACTTTTTGCATTTTCCACTCTTCAATGGATTTGCCCATATGTGATTAAATTTAATGATTTATAATTTTTTGACAAGCTTAATAGTACTGAATTAGCTGAATAGGACAAAATTAAAATTTCTCAAATTATTTTTTAAATCAGCCAATTAGACATTGTATGATTTAAAACACATAACACATCTCCATCCATCCACCACCACAACATTCATTTCATTTAAATAAATCTCAAAAATGCTGGCCAAATGTGTCTATCTTCAATTTAAATGCTATTCCATAAAAAATATTATTAATTTATATTTTTCGCTATTCTGTCAACAAAATTTCGAGCATGAAGAAAAAAAATATGAAAAATGATTTCATGTGGTTTTCAGCTATTGAAATTGAAAGTGTAGTGACGCATGAAGAAGGAAAGAAAAATATAATTTAAAAAAAAAAAATTTTAAAAAAAATTATAACAATCAAGTGAAAAATGGCATCGGCACAGACAGATTCAATGCCAAAAACAGCAAACTTGCTGGCATGCAAGCAATGGTGGAAAGTTTGCTTTTTGCATGGAAATCAAGAGAAATATTACCGACAAATTTATGGTAGAGCTGCTGCACAGCGTTTGGCAGGTTACCAAAAGGACGATGAAAATAATAAAATGACCACAGATACGACAGATGCGGCAGCAAGTGAATCGAAAATAATTTTTCCAACCAAACTCCACAGTCCTGTTGTTATCGAGCATGGAACAAACGATACATTTAAATTGCATGATTACCAAAACCGACGAACACGATCATATCGTGACGATCCCATTGTGCCTGGAAAAAGTATCATAAACATCCTCGACGATCCATTTCTGTTTGGTATTAATGAAGTTAATGAAAATGGATCAGATAGTGGAATTGATGCAAATTGTTCTACAAAAGCACCAATAAACTATCGAAACTCTAATGGATTTACTCAGATTGATGATTCCGTATCGCCGTTACCGCCTCCACGTCCACCTAAATCAACGTCTACAATGATGCGAAATAAGATGTGAGTAAAAAAAAAAATGAAAAATAAAACAGTTTAAAGCAGATGAAGAAATAAATTTTTATGACTTTGGTTATTAACAGACAAGCTTCTCGTCTTTCTCATTTTGCTTACTACTTGTCTTTATTGAAGGCACGATTATAAATTTCACAACTCGACTCATTATAATGCTATAGATAAACACGAAAGTCAATGAATCTATGTCATCGTAAATGTGCAATTAAAACTATGCTATTTGACTTCAACCTTATTGCTATTTCCGTGAGATATTTTCTTGTTTGTCGCTTGAAATACTTTGAGATAATTATGGAGATTTTATGGCATGTGATTGGGGCAATTTAGGTGTATTTGAATTTGCAGATTTTTGAGGGAACGATAATTGGCAATTTTTCGGTATTTTTAAATTTTTATGAGATTGTTCGAGATTTTCGGAATCATTATTATGACAGGGTCATTTAAATCAATTCAGCTGAATTGACTGAATATTGCTGAATTGACTGAAAACAGCTGAATTTGCTGAATATTGAAATTAAATATGGCTTAATAGAATTAAATTAACTAAATTGTGATGATTTCGCTTAAAGCTTATAAATTTGCTGAGTAGTGCTGAATAAGCTGAATAAACTAAATACCGATGAATAGCACTGAATAATTCAAAACCCTTTTGAAATCTTCCGACAAAGCCAACTTTACGGATACATTTTACATTGTAGATCAGTTCAAAAGTCAATAATAATTTATTTCTTATTTATATGATAGATAGTATAATTTATTTACCTTAGAGGTATTAAATTTACAAAGGACTTAAAAATTCAAAATATTGTTAACAATGAGAATAATAAACAATCAATTAGAAATTAAATCGACTTGAATTGCATGAAATTGTATGAAAACGAGCAAAATTTAAATTCAACGTTTTAAAATTTAAAAATTAGGCAAATTTCAATTAAGTAACTTTGGACCAATATTCATCCCCATTCTATTACTTGTCACATCAAATGCATCTACAGAACATTCCCGAATAGAACCAAAAACGACCTTTATCACACACTAGCGCTTTCGCACTTTAGCAGTATTGAAGTGGAATCCCATTTGAGATTAAGAGCTAAAGCACTCGCAATAATATTGCACCAAATCGCTACTACTAATTTGACACACTACACTGCACGATACGTCCTGCGACCTTATGCGAGAGTAGTGCCGCGCGTGAGGTCAGGCTAGATAACAGAAAAGGTATTGTTCTCTAATACGATTTCTGCCACCAATGCCACTCTAGATTTAGGATGAACATTTTAATGCAGAAGACTGGATTTTCATTTCATGAGAGACTGAGATGATGAAAGTCACTAATTTGTGAACTAAATGCCTTTATATTAATGTGAATATTTCTTAAGTTTCTGTGCTTAATGGAAATTTTGTCTTAACGAATTGTCTTGCTGCTACTTTGAATGTTGCTTGACGATTCCCAAATTCTGCCTTACGATAATTGAGGAACTCGTTGAAGAGCTTGACACCCTTATAAAACAAACTGTTCTGTGAAAATTCATTTTTATATGTCGGGGTAGCATAGTCATCAGCACTACTAGTGGGATATCTGTGAGTATCCGATACCTTTCTGAGCTTAAAATACAAATAATCTGGTGATTCAAACATAGTTAATCTGTGGAAAAATAAAAGAACATTCAAATTAAGCATTTGCTTGACTGATAACCAGTCTAGAGCATCAAGCATGTCTTGTCGATGTGCTCGTGAATTACGTCTCAGAATTACACGCATGAAGCGATTTAAAATTTTCTGAAAATCATCTATCTGTGAATCACTGAATAAAAAGGAAATTGTTGGACAATAATTAAAGTGCGAGAAGATCAAAGACTGCACAAAAATCTTTTTACTCTCCTCATTCAATTTCCCTTCGCAGCGTTTGAAGACGTAAAACTTTTTGTTGAGCTTCTTTAGCATATCCTCTTGTTGTTCCTTAAATGACAGTTTTCTGTCAATAATGATTCTAAATATTTTATGGAATCGACAAGTTCCACGGCTTCATTATTTATCAGTATATTTAATGTCGATTTTGGAAGGGTTTTCTTATTCGAAACAATCATTGCTTTAGTCTTACTAATATTAAGGGAAAGTTTTGCATAACATAGCCATTCATAAATTTTGTGTAAATCTGAATTTAAACGAGAAATTGATTCATCCAGATTTTCAGGATCACATTCAATATATATGAGGGTATCATCTGCAAAGAGTTTTATTTGTGTATATTCTATAACATTAACAATATCATTGATAAAGATTATAAACAGCAAGCAACTAAGAACGGATCCTTGAGGAATGCCTATAAAAATAGGAAGTAAAGCAGATATCACACCATTGAATTTTTGTTTGTTGGAATCTATTGTGTAAGTATGAACTAAACCAGCTAATAACAACGGGATCACAACCGTAGAGCTCAAGTTTATGCAAAAGGAGCTTTCTATCGATTGTTTCAAACGCTCTCTTTAGATCGAGAAAAACTGCGACCACTACCTTATTCTTATCGAGTGCACCAATCCAGTCTGTTGTGACAAGCGCTAAGGAAGACTCACAACTGTGAAATTGTCTAAAACCTGATTGTTGTCTAGCAAAAAGATTATTTGATTCAAAGTGAAAAAGTAGTTGGTCTTTCACAATTCGTTCTAGAATTTGGCTACAAACAGAAAGTGTGTTAATTGGACGCAAATCACAAACTCGAGTGGAATTTTTGATTTTTGGTATTGGCGTAACTGTGCTTATTTTAAAAATATCTGGAACGATTCCTTCTTTAAATGACTTGTTAATTAAGTCCGTAAAAGAAATGAGAAAATCTGGACATTCAAGTGCATCCGCTAAGACTCTGCCTGATAAATTATCACAATAATACTTCTTCTTGCAATCCAAAATTAAATTTCGCATTTGCTCGTATGAAACTTGTTGAAAACTGAACGAAACTTGTGGAAAATTTACATAAAAACGCAAGTCATCCCTAACTTTGGGTATGTCACCTGAAATCTGAACTATACTATTAATAAAATATTCATTAATTCAGGATACTAATGCATCCTTATTATCATTGCTGTAAATTGACTTTAGGACTGACCATAATTTCTTAGAATCATTTGAGTTTTCCGTTAGTTGATGCTGTAAAAAATTACATTCGGACGAACGGAGACTTGATTTGTACAAATTACGCCATTTTACATATTCTTTCCAATCCAACTGATTTTTTGACTTATTCCATCTTATTTTTGCTTGAATTTTATGTTGCTTCATCTCTGCATGTTCTTTAGTGTACCATTTAAGTGATGATTTAGTTGAGAATGACTTCACACCTACATTCTGAGAAAGAAATTGCTGAAAATTTTCATGTAGAAACATGAATTTGCTGTTGACATTGTCCATCATGTCATAACATTGCCAGTCAATTGACGATAAATATGAAACTAAATTAATCTTTGAATAATTTGACCAATCAACTCTTGATATCTTTGTGATGCTTTTTTCTCGCTTACTAAATAAATTCAACGCAATGAAATTGTGGTCGGCGATCAAATTGTGATTGATTACGTGACATTTAGTTGATTTCCTGTTGGTAACTACCCAGTCGATGAGAGTTTGGCTGTTATCCTGTTCGTGGGTGTATGATCGAACAATTTGAGAAAGTGAATAAGATTTTAGTATGTCTAATAATGTACTCGACACAGATTTGTTATTATAATTGTAGTTGAAATCACCGACAACGTAAAAATTTTGACAATTTGTGGATAAAAAGTATAATGTGCGCTTAAGGAACGTTTTAAAATTATCGAGTGTTGACTTGTGGCCACGATAAAGTACACAAAAAGTATCACGCTCATAGCCTGAGAGAATTCTAAATGTTAAAGACCAGATATCATTTTGCGAGTAAGAATCTATTATATCGATTGTAACTGATGTATGTACATAAACTGCCACTCCTCCTGTGTGCCTGCTGTAAGAATCAACACGAAACAACGAATAACCATTAATTTTAAGCTCATTTTCATTCATATCACTTACAGTACGCGCTTCACTTAGTAATAATAATTTGGGCTTAGTTTCAGAGGTAAAAACTTTTAGAGAAGATAAATTGCTGTAAAGGGACTGACAATTAGTGTACCAAACTAAGCCATTTGGTAATTGCTAGTTATTAGAAGAAATTCTTTTAAGCTTCGACAACATGGTTGGACATTTGGGATTGAAAGCTGCATGTGTTACATCGATATCGAGATTGTATTTTGCTTTTGCCTCTATGCAGTTGATACATGTGAAGCACGTTACTGTACATTCTTCTGACTTGTGGGATCCTGAACATTTGGGACAGACTGGATGTTCAGATTTACAATCAACAATTTTATGGCCAAATCGGGAACATTTGTAGCATCGATTCACTGATAAAGCATCAAATAATTTAAACTTTCTCCATTTAACATTCATATAGCCTTTTTCCAACAAAAGCTTGTGCGAATGAGAATCTGTCTCGATTATTAGCGTACTAAGATGAGCATCAGCCTTGTTTGGAATTTCTTTTTATGATTTTCAATTTACTAACATTCTGGATTTCGTTCTCATTTTGTTTGATCATTGCTTCTGAAATCTCATCAAGTGTAAAATTCTCTTTACGAAAGCGGACGAGTTTAATCCTCTTAACATCATTATCCTTAACAACAACATCAAAATCTTGCCCTAATTTATTCTTAACGGAAGATGCGAATGATTCAGAATCAGTAATACCAGATTTCAATATAATTTTATTACTGGAAGTTGTGTGCAAGCCTGTAATTCGACTCTCTTCTGGATTAATTGATTTCCGAATTTTATCTCTTAATTCAGAAGTTTCAACCTTATCATCCTTGGCTGTCAATACCAGCGTACTTTCCTTTAATGCACAAGCATATGACTTACGAGTATTTGAGGCGGAAAAGGGATTACACGAAACATTATTTTCATTACAAACAGATTTCAATTCATCGACATTTTTAGCAATTGTACTCACTTCGCCAGTAAGTTTTTCAATTCCTGCACTTACTATACCCAATTGGGTCTGCAAACTCGCTGCATTTCCAGCAAATAATTCAACAGATGGACAACAAGTGGAACAAATATATTTATATCCAGCTAAAGCAGCGCGACGCGAAAAATCACTGTCAATATTATTCTTTTTAAATTGACTTAAGCATAAATGAGCAAGTCTTTTACACAAACAACACTGCAAGAATTCATCTAAAGGAAAATCAGCCTTACATTGGCTACACTTTCGATTTGCCATTTGGCAAAGAATTTTATTTCAATTTATTCACTGACTAGATCTATAAATTGATGCACTCGATACGGAAAGGCAAATTAGGAATGTTATGAACACAATTCAGCACAGAAACTGGGAAAAACACAAGAAGAAATGTACAAAATTAATTAATTAATTAATTAATAATTTTTTATAATGTAAACAAACGGAACTTCCGCGCGGGGATGTTATATTATACATTATAAAGCTCATAAGAAGCCTCCTTCACCATTCAGTCATCATTATATTATTATTATTTTTTTGCACAGCTTTCTTTCTTTAATTTTTATTTACAATTTTTTTTATAATTCTCCTTTTCTCAATGATGAATATTGCAAACATGCAATTTGTTTCAATAAATCCATTACGAGAAGCGGAAAGGTACACATTAAATGTTGCATGATAATTGAAAATTACAATTTCATTCGTGCGATTGAACCTAAATGCGTGAAGAAAACTGTAAGATTGGATGTGGATTATTGATAAGTTTTTCACATATTCCTTCTGTCTGAGTAGTCAAGCTCAGTTCAGCTACTGGTTTCTACGAGAAAAAGAGAGAAAGATTTACAAAACATTGATAAGGAATGAGCGAGATAATTTTCCATCATTAAATTCCATCCATCCATAAATAAAGGTATGCATGTAATACGTTTGCATATATATAAATGGATTGAAACAGATCTTGTGACATGTGTGGAATGTGTCTAGTATACAAATTATGCATGTACATTTTTAGCATATAGCATTTCATTTTACTTGTTGATTTAATCTCTTAATGAAGTCCACTCATTAAAATTTCCACATCATATCTTCTGCTGATGGGGATGGTTGGTCAGTGATATCTAATATTCATTTATTTATTGAGAGCTCTTCCAGCTTGAATTATGAGATTTATGGAACATTTTTAGAGTTAAAAATGAGGAAAAAATATCCATCATATCCGAATAATCCCCAACCATACATTAAATTATATTTTTATTTTTTTGTAGACCGATACTAAATATAGGCATCATCACAGATTATTTAATGTCCATCATTGAATCATATTGATACCATACCTTTTACATCTCAACCCGTGTAAATTGCAATTAATCTGATATAACTATGAATTTTGATTTCTCATTTGCTCATGATTCATGTAAATGAGCATGCTTACGGCTATGTTGATGATAATTTAACAATAATTTATGAGCTGCGATTAATGAAAGTGATAAAAAATACTTTTCTTTTGTGGAGTTGATATGTGCATTGACATCTCATTATAGTGAGAATAAGAGTGTGCTGGAAATTGTGATGACAGGTTATTTTGGAGATTTATTGTGTAGTAACAATGAAAATTTATACCTTAATATTATTATATATTATATGGTTAATATTTCTGATGAAAATAAGAAGCTTAAACTTACTGATCTTGTTGTTGCGATATTGAATTTCATTAAGTCATATTGTGGGTAATTTATGGGTATTTTTCAAGATTGTTATGAGGTTTGAGTTGCAGTTGTAATGATGATGATGATGGTGTAAACTGCTTGATAGTCTATTACCTCAGAATTTTGAAGAAATTTCAACGATTTTTGAGGTTAGAATTCTACAAATGTGCAGTTACTTTGATTATTGATATAAATCATACTTAGAAGTTATTGTAGATGCTCGACTATTTCTGATTTCATGCTCAACTTCAAGAATTTAGAATTCACTTGTAATATAGTAATTTTGCCATCCTACATACATTTATTTGTTCTAGTTTCTCATTCTAAAATGCTCAGCATCTAAACTAAAAAAAAATTCAAACAAGCAGCCCAAAGCCAAACTTATTCCACATCCACTTAGACACATTAAATTACAATGTTAGCAATAGTGCTAATAATAGAGTTCCAACACCTCTTCGTAGTTAGTAATAGGACATCGTCACTTAAGAGCAACATTTACTGCCATTTACAAATTAAGAGAAGCACAACATGAAATTAGTGAAGCACACAATTGTAAAAATATAAGCTGATGTGATGGCTCTGGAACGAATTTAATGTAATTAATCAAAAAATGTTAAATCAAAAGAACAAAATAGCCATGCTTGCTGTTTAATGGTCAGCTCAATTTTTCATTAAGAAATTCTGAAAGAATCATCAACTAAATTACAATAACAAAGTTGTTTGTGGATGTTGAAGAACTGAGAATCATTATTTCAATAAAATACTGTAGAAATAATCCACATTAGTCATACGTTCGTAGAAAATTTTTTATGATACATAACGGACGTGATGGAGATTTATTAAGAAGAAATCAGGAATTTAACTTTGAAATAATAAATATTTGTAGATGTGGATTTGACTTTTTTAGAGAAGTATTCTTGACATTCTTTGCTCAACTTTTAAAGACTTAAAAATTCCAAATTCGAAAATTTAAAAATCTTACAAAATAAATTTGAAATAAAACTAAAACTAGATTCAAAACTAAAATTCACTTTGAGAAGAACAAAAGCCAATCAATCACCCATAAATCTATTTTTTTTTGCGAAAATTTGAATTTAATTTCTTCCTAATCATTTAACACTTTTTCATTCAACAAAAGGCATGCTATTAATGATTGCTATCAAATTATATTGCTAACCCGAATTTCAATATTTCCTTAGAGCTGGAAAAAAAATAATATTTATAGGTCATCAAAAAATCATGTTTGTACGTATGATAAGCTCCGGCTTTATAATTTATTATGAAAAATTTATTAGAAAAAATTCAATAAGTGTTAAACGTTAAACTTTCTTCAGCAATTATTAATAAAATTAACGGATAAATGTTATTATAATTTATTGATAAACGTAATGACTTTATTGGTAGTTTGGTCGTGCAAATACTATAAGCTCATAGATACAATTAATAAACTTCCTGAGATTTTTCAAAGCCTTTAATTCAGTAGATAAATAAAGCTGTTGATTCAATGCGCAGGCAATTCAAGGTGAAATTCTTTGAAAAGATATGTTGAGCATATTTTTTTTTTAAAGGAGCTGCCAGTAGTTCGTTCGATAAATTTTGCTTGAAGCCACAAAAAAAAACAGATGAAGAAGAATGAAACAGAACAGCCAAGAATAATTTTGACTTATTTTCTTGGAAGAAAAATTTGTGTTAAGCAGTTTGGGTTGAAGATATAATTTTGATTGTAATTAAATATGAATCAGTGCTCAGGTTTATTTTTTTCTGGTTTTTCATGTTATGCTATCCTAAATTATAATTTTGCATTAGTTTCGTAGCTTAAAACATTTCAAATGTTGAAATATAGTCGAAAAACTTTTAGATGCGGAGAAAATTTCCGCCATTTTGTTTTTGTCTTTGATAAATTACTGTTTGATTGTGTCTTGGCTAATTTACTATTACTAATTAAGAATTAACATATTGATATGCGCTTCAATCCCTTAACTAACTCTCAATAATTTTCGTCCATTTTAGTCCAGTCAATAATTTGTTGTTTTCGTTGTTTTACATTTGTATGCGTTAATAGCCATCATCGCATGAACATTAATTCTGTAGATTAGTTTCTTTATACTACTTTTTACTGCATTTTACACAACATTTTAAGTCTTGGAGGCAATGCGATTTAAATAACGAAAATAAAGGCTACAAAAAAAGTATTTCAGACTGCATATTGACACGCAATATGACTCTGAATTTATCATTATTATTAGCATTACCAGCAACAGATGAAAGAACTTTTTTTTTCGATTTTACATCACAATTGCTGTTCATACAGCATGGTAATATTTGTGCATGTGAATGTGTGAACTTTTAAGTGATAAATTCCTGCATTTAAATTTTTTGTTAAATGAAGGAAATCTCACAAGAGAGATGATAATGAAATTTATTAATTCTTTGTTGGATGAAAAAATTCACAACTTATTTAATTTCATTTAAGTATTTTTATCATACAATTTATGACGACCTTTTGTGAGTAAATACAAGGCAAACAATGAAGATGAGAATGAGAGAATTGAATAAAATAAATGTGTGAGATAAAAATCATCATCAAATTTGTAATCAGCAACAAGAGAATCTTAAATTACAACCTAAAGGAAATAAATGCGCTTTTTTGATGAGCACGAAAAGGCTTTAATGCCAAACGTATATCACTTGATGCAGATTGGAGTTGTTTGGATGTTTTGGAATCTTTAATATGTTGAATTGTTATTATATCAAATTTTTAGCTACTGTTGGACGTTTAAATGGATTTTGGGGATTTTGATTCAGTACTTGGTTGGTATAGCCTGAGTTCGAATCCTCCCATCCTTACACATAATTTCTTAGAAGTATTAATTCTCTGGGATCTTTTGAAATAATTTTAAAGCCTTTAAAATTTCAATAAATTAAAAAATAAAGTCAGAAACAGAGTTACACAATATCCAACTGACCCTCCATCATAAAATACAAAATATACAAGGAATGCAATTTAATGTAAATGTGAATGTAAATACAACGTGAAAATTATACTTTGTAGCCAACTCAGGAAGGCACTGCGATGTATCCAAGTTATTCTTTTGTTTTGTTATATCATTCCCTCATTTTTGTATGTATTCGCATTTATTTTTTTGCATTAAACCTTTCAACAAACAACACACAACTCCACCATGTACATCCAAAAAAGAGCTTAATACTATAAAATGTGAGTGAAAAAAAACATTCCCGCGCGCACAAGCAAACCTTAATATTTTTTACTTTATTTTTTTAATCAGGAAATTTATGATTATTGCTAATTAATGATATCTACCTGTTGCATGATTACCTCAACTGAGTTATACATGAGAAGCATTTGTGTTACTGTGAATTGCTTCTTTCTCTCATTTTTTTGGATATTTTATTTTTTCATGTTTTTCTTCACTTCTATTTACAGAGGTGTTGGTTTGGGAGTGGATGAGACTTCTAGAAAATTGGTAATTAAAGTAGATCTGGATGATAGATTTGAGGGACCTTTTTGGGTCTGCTTTTGTGTATAATTGTCATTATAGCTGATAAATGAATTTATGGAGATTTTTTGATTGAATTGAGGAGTTTTAGGGGTTGTTCTGTATTTTTTTGAGGTCATAAGCTGTGAAAATAAACTTATCGGTTTTTATTATGGCATTAGGCATAAAATGTAAGGTGTTAATGCTGGATTTATTACTGATGATGCAGTTCATTATTGTATCCATTTTTATGATTTTTTCGTCAAATTAGGATGAGAAAAATTAGGATTCAAACTTGATCTATTATACAAACTATATATTGATCCACAAAATACCCCCAACTCTGCTTCTTCATCATCAATAACTTAGATAAAAATGACTTGTTGCCCGTATTAACAACAACACATTTTCTATATTGAAATGAGATTCAACAAAGCACAAGAAAAAAATGTAAAATAAAATAAAATATAAAGCAAACAACAAAAAAATAAATAAACTGATAGAAATGCCATTATTGGAAACGCTGGTAACAATAAATAATGATTAGGTATTAACTCTCATTTTTCCTTTCTTTCCGTGTGTGATAAAAATCTCTCCAGACATTCTTTTTGTTTTTTTTTTGTGTGCTACGTATGGAATGCGACAATCTTGACTCAGACATAATATTGATCCCAAAGAATTGATACTTTCTAAAAACGAGTTCCAATTAAGCTCTTTTTGATGACAGTAAATGCTTCTGAAAAAGATATATTTATCGCTTCCCTTGGGTCCTTTTCTGGTGGACGATTTGCGTGTGCTGCATGAGAAATTCTACACTTGGTCGCTTAATCCGAGTTTAATGACCATTTTTAATTAATTTGTTTGCCATGTTGTCGACCTTCCAATTCTGGGTATTTTATTTCAATTTTTTTGTTACCTTCAATTTGCTTAATTGATTCTGGCTTAATCCAGAACATCTTGGAGATATTAAAAATAATTTTTTAGGTGTAGTAAATAAGCTTCTGATGAGGTGTGATTAGTGAAGAATTCTTTAGGGAAATATAAATTACAAGTAATTTGTACAAAAGCACTTTTCAGCCATGCCAGTTGCTATTTTTTCCCTGACTCATTCATAATTTTCATTTCCTGTATGAAAAATCATAGCTGCCAATCTCATTCATATTTCATTAATTTTTCTTAATTAGTTGTCTGTTTAGCCTGCCAAGCAATGCGAGTTAATCAGATTTTAAATTATTATTGTTGTTGTTTTTTTCGTGTGAGCTGTGCTGTCTAAGAAAATTGCAATAAGTACAACCATATTTCTGTGATTTGAATATTATATCTTTATGTCTATGTGATTTCACAATCGCATATTTTTCAATGAATTGTAACCAGCCGCAACAGCATGTATCTTTTTATGGGAGAAAATAAGGCTTTTTGGAATGCGCTGTGTAATGACATATTAAAGTTGTGTTATTTCACATTTAAATGGAGTTTTGTGATAGGAATGTAAGATGAGGGGGTGCAAGTTGGTTTGCTTAAGATGACCAAAGGATTCGAACCTAGAATAAAATGTTCATTACATTTTCTGCCAAATTAATAACTGTTGAGCTTTAAATTCTTTTTGACTCAGTGTCCATTTAAACAGCTGTTTTATTCTTATCCTATCTAAATTTAATTCAATCGCATTTATTTAATACTTACCACCAAATTGCACTCCATTCACCCACCAACTTAAGCAAAAAAGTATCTCATACTAAATTCCAATCTGGAAAGAAATATTTTTGTCTCCATCACAAGTGTGCTCTGTACTGCACATTCCATACCATTAACGTACAAAACTATGTGCTAAAGCAACATGATGAAACAAACACATTATGGTAATGCCATTGTTAATCTTCATACATAAAAAAGAGAGGCATACTGAAAAAGATGAAAATGAAAGAAATTTCCTCACTCGATTTCAAATGATCATTGTTTAAAGTCTATTGAGTATTAAAAGACTTTTACAGAAGAAATAAGCAGAGCTAAGTGAATGAGATATAAAGTATTTGAGGAGGTTAAAAAATGTGTGTGTATGTACGAGTGAGAAGCACACAATAAGGCAAGCGACAGGTGGTCTATAAAATAGGAAATAAAATTTCATTGTGTATACAAAAAAACAAAAACAAAAGTTAATGTAATAAAAATGAGCGAATATGAAAATGTACGTGAAAGAAAAAAAAATTCTGAAGTGATAACAATAAAGAACATTTGCAATGTACGCGGCACTAACTTTATTTCACACCTGAGACTCATCGAAAGTTATTTTTCCCCAAATGGGAATAATTTTAATGCTGTTGATGATGAAGATGATGATATGGTGAAATTCTACGTCACTAGAAATGTATTAGCATTAAATAACTGTGATTTCACGTATCCATTAAGAGACATTTCAAGACTCATGAATTTTCTTTCACTCTTATTTGAGATATTTTAATTCCATATTGAAAAGATTTCTTTTGACTCACTAATTCAATGCCATAACAATGAAATTAAAACTACCTAATGAATTATACTTTTTTTTAGAGTCTTTTAAGAGCCGTACGCGACATATACTGTGTTGAATTGCGTACTCAAGTAGATTTAGAGACAAATGGTGTGGAATGAATGAATGAAGGTATAAAGGTAGTGTTAGAAACTATGATTTGATGTTTGGATGAGATTTTGAGGGTCATTAGACGAATTTTTGACTTTCTTATTTTAATTTTTGAGGTTAGGTTTGAATTTATTTCTATAGTACAGTGGGTCGTCGATTGAATAGGCTCCATTTGAATTATTTCGATTTGAGTAACCAAAAATTTACAAAAGTCTTTAGATCAGTTCTTTATTTAAGCACTCCAAAAATCAACATCAAACGACAAACTGCTAACCCCTAGAAATCAATCAATTCCCTCAAAATCAAGCTAAGAGATCTAAAACACTGAAAGAAAGGCTTGATTTAAAAGGCGCACTCGAGATTTCGATTATAAAGTGAAGTTTGAAGAAAGAAAAGCTATTAATGAAGCAATTATGAACCAGCCTATAGTAGATTTAATTTTCTTCCATACACACATACATGATCTACAGCCACATATGCGGTGGCTTAATTCATTTGCCTGCCTTTCTTCTATATCAGATTTTCTTTTTTCTTTTATTTTTTATTTTTAAATACTTTATAGATACACAGCATTTATTATTCAATGAGAAATGAGACGATAGAGGAGAAAATGAACTATAGCATAAATAGATTGTCGAAGACAAATTTTTAAGCTCAAAGCATTTATTATGTTAATTGACGATGAATTACTCCATATGATATGTCTGTGCTAAGTTAAATACATTCTGTGTTCTGAGTTGAGAAATTGTTGTGGATTTTATTATTAGCTAGATTTTTGAGGAATTTGAGTAAGAAAGGTAGTGAATTGTCAATTTTTGGTAAAATTTGATTGACGTTGCAAGTTATGTTGTAGAAAAAATCAATTTGTTGATAGTTTTGGATTCCATGTTTTAGATCTCAGGATTTTTAAGACTTTCTTAAGTATTTTGCCGAGAAGATTCAAAAAACTTTTTGCCTAGCTTCAAAATTTAAGGATTTGACTTTTTGATACTGAAATTCTATACCTTTAAAGTTTTGGCGCAATTTTTTTTAAGTTTTATTTTTATTTATTTTTTTTTTATTTTTTTTTTTTAATTTATTTAAGTCAATGAAATTTCATCAAAAATCAGTAAATTGTATTCTAAATTCTTTGTTAAAATTCTCTTTTTATGAAACCCTTGAAATAATTCCAAAAACTGCGCCAAAGTCACTTAAACTCTCCCAAAACCTTCAAAAAATTCACAATTCTTAAAAAATTCTACCACCATGTGATACACTCTCATATATGTGTATGACTATAACATTAAAGTCTTAAAAAGTAAGATTTTAAAATGTCTGATAAAAATATCAATCAATTGAAATATGTACGAGAGTCTACGAAAAAAATGTGTATATTTAAAAAACTTATAATCATTTCTTTTGATGTTTCATTCTCTTTAATAATATTTTTTTTGCCTTTTTCTCAGTTCCATCTTTCGGCATGTGAATAGGCACTGAATAGCTCTTTTTTTGCTTCTCCTTCTTCTTCATCCACATTTTCTATTCTACCTTAAATTTCATAAAATTGAGAATTCTGCTGAAGAATGACTATTTTCTATCTTTATTATTGATCATTTACTGTAATTGCAAAACATTATAGAGAACATAGAACTGATTTTAATGCCAGACATATTGACTTTTAAGGGGCTACAAGCTGAGATACCTTTTTTAAATACATTTATTTATTTTTTCATGCTCATATCATCAATAATACCACAGTTGTTAAAGACAACGAAAAAAATATTTTGTTTAAACTTTTTTTTGTTTTAAAATAAAAGTGGAATGGCAGTAGTCGGGGCCAGAAACAGAAATAATTACCACTTTGAATAAAACTGGTTAATACACATCTGAATATTATCATGTGTATGTATACGTCCAAAAAAATGTATAATAAAAGAGAGAAGCTGCAGATTGCCTAGAGCTTGCAATTTACGTGCAAAGTCAGCGCAGAGCAGTAAAAATTGGTAGAATGGAAGGAAATAAAAATTATAAAGAGATTTAGAAAAAAAAATTGCTTTTTCTTTTCATAAAAATATTATAAAAGAAGATATGGCAAATTATTTCTGAAAAGAAAAATGAAAAAAATTATTTTTTGCTAATGCAATTTTATGAGGGCACGTAGAGAATTTGTTGGAAGACATTTTGCATGAGAGTTTATAAATTTAGTCTTATCAGGGTGACCACACGGGATTATTTATTGAGTTGAGATGCTACTAGAATTCTGATGGTGAGAGAACATGTGCACATTCATGTCATATGGCTGCAGACTACTAGATTGTTAATTCTTACACGTATGATGGGAATTTTCTTCTTGTTGTCCATCTGTTTGTCTAATTATGAGAATGTCTTTCATGGAACTGGAGCAACTGACTTGATATGACTATAATGAGAGAAAAATATGGAAATTTTTATCAGACAAGAATCAAGTTTTTTTCTTTATGATATAAACCTATATGTGGAACCTGACCAAACATTGTATGTGAAACGAAAGGGAATTTTTGTATTTTTCACACTAATTGCTTCCTTTTTCGGATAAATGTCAATATTTGGTATTCTTATCACTAACTTTTAAATAATTCGTTGACATATTTCACATGTGGTGCTTTATTGAAAGTGAAGGGTCCAGCTTCATTTAATTAATTAATTTTTAATTAAGGGTTCATGAATAATTTTAATTAAATTTTTGAAATATTTTTGACCGTTAAATATAATTTTGCAAGAAATTACTCAGATTGAGAGTTGAACCTATGACATTTTGAAAGTTTCATGCTTTTTTTTCGACTAAGCTCCTGATCTATGAGATAATTTATGACAATTTGGGAATTTAAATTCTTTATTTATGTGAAAAAAGGTCAAAATACACATTTAACAGCATACAATCAAAACAAGTTCTCATAACCTCAAAATATACAAAAAATTCACATAAAAATTTTCTTATCATCAAAGAAATCCACAAAATAAGCTTACCATCAATTCACATAAACATAAAATGAAAGCTCAGCTCAGATCTGTAATCTCGCCATTTAAATCAATCATTCATGAAGTTGAAAGTGAAAATGCGCTGAAGTCTACCGAAGCCACATTAAGACGTGAATTTTTTTTAATTTAATTTTATTCGCTAAGCTATAATTACTCTTTGATCTCCGATTCGGTCATTAAGTTTAGAAATGTTTCTGGAGGTGAAATTATGAAAATTAATGTGATGTTCTTAATTTAATCTTTATAAAATTTATTCTTTTCTTTATTTATTTTCTTTCTTTAAAATATGAAGCAGAAACACGAAAATACGAGAAGAATTTTTTTTTTGGCAGTCATTTGCATAATTTATGATATGTTAAACTCGTTTTGAGAATATTTTCGATGATTAGACTTAAATGTTGTTTTTTTTTTTGAGAAATTTCATTTTTGGAAACTTTTAAAGCTGATTCAATGAACTTGAAATTTTAATCCAGAAGATAAGTTATTTCGATAATAAATTGTTATTAGGGTTAATCTGAGAGATTTTTTTAATTTTTTAAAATTTTTATCTGAGATATTCGAGAGTTTGAAATTACTCATGAAATGCTCTAAACCTGCATTTTCATTAAAATAATCTCACAATCTTCAAGTAGCCTTTCCCACATTTAAACCAAAATTATCTTAAATCTCAATCCTCAGAATCTCAATTCTCAAACATTTCTCAAAATATCTCCCCCGTCATCAATTTCTGTCATCATTTAACAGTCATCAATATTTGTCTGCTACTCCTTTTTGGAGATTTTGTTTCATGCACATAATAAAAATAAAAATATTTGATCGAATCTCCAAAAAAAAAAAAATGAAAGAATTCTTCAAATATAAATTTAAATATTGACTTTTTTGATTCTTTGTTTTCCCATCGTATTGACTCAAAACAGAGACATTTGTGATGATACGTAATGGGCACTTCACATTTTAATAATACCTCGACGACCAGCATGTCTTGTGCTTTTTTCTTCATTTTCTTAACTAAATATTTATTCTGCTTCTTATTTGAGTGAGAAAAAAAAGTAACGTCCACATATCCAAGAATGTTTGCTTTTATAATTAACAATGATTCTGCATTAATTATAGATGTATGATTGACAAAGTGATGATCTTGAGTCGGAGATGTCTTTTGATTTCAAGGCTTGTAAATTTTCTTTTTATTTTTGTGTCTATTTGTGGCTCTTTTAGCACATTCGCGGATGATTTGCATAGTAAAGGAATTTGATGCCAATTCTTGTCTTGTTGACTCTATTTTTTATGGGATGTTAACCTTTCTAGATGGATGGATTTTTTGTTTGGGAATAGAATTTCATATTTGGATGATTTGTGAAGATTCTTTAAGATTTCATTTAGAATATTAATCATTAAGTCAGTGAATTATTGCAAAATTAATTTTCAGAAAGTAGGAAACGAACCTAATTTTTTTTTGTTAGAATTGGAGGTTAGAATAGAAAAGCATGGGAATTGAACTCTCGATTTTAAAACCTTTTAGTTTGATGCATAAATAACTGAATAACTCGATGCTTTATATTCAATCTTGCATTATCTTAATCATTATGAAATCTAATCTCACAATACAAAGCAACAAATCCAGATACTACCACTAAAACCTCGATAACGGCCTTGCAGACTCTTCATTTCTATTTATTTATTTTTTTTTTTTCAATAAATCTTCTCGGTTTCCATTAAACCACAGAAACAATTACGATCGATATTTTTTATGCTGTCGGTGCCATGGAGCATTTAATTTTCAAACAATAAGAATTAATGAAAGCATTATTGATTTGGTGTATTATTCATGATAATTGGAATTGCTTTCGCAAAAAACACAAAAAAATAATCACAAAACAAAACCACCATCACCGCCAAATGAAATAGAAAATTTTTAATTTATTTGAAAGGCCATTGACTCGTCAACAAATTCCAATTTAATTTCTTGTGCACTTTAATTAATTTCTGTGTGTTCATTGAGACAGGAAAAAAATTGCTATTTTTGAGGTTACGAAACATTGAATCAGAAATTGAAAATACCGAGGAGTTGAATTGGTCAGATTGAGGGCGATATGTTAATTGAATGTGCTGCATAAACATTTCATTAGTTTTACTCTTTTTTTTTGCTGTCCATATATGCCGAAAAAAATAACATATTCAGTAAGTCCTTCAAAAATCTTTTGTTACGCGACCTATTAATGAAAAAAGAATGTACGATGATCAAATTAAGCTAATTCACAAAAAAAAACAGCATGAACATTTAAGCGTACATACGAGTACATATTAAGATCATTAATAGTACTAATGAAGATGATCACGTTTTCATAACTGGCTATTTAATTTCATGTGCCGCTAATGACCGTCACATTGAAGAATTTACAAAGGCTTCGCATTGCAAACCGCATCAAATGCTATCGTTTATTTTTGGAAGTACAGACTGCTTCCGTTTCCTTGCATCAGTTTTGATTTTTTTTCGTGAGGTAATTTTCGAATATGATGGTGTATTTTATGGGATGGGATGCACACGATTTTGTAATTTTGACTCATTAGTGAGTAATGCATCAGGAAGTGAGAATGGATTTTATCGTAATTTGAGATTTTAAAAATTGGGTTGAACTTGGAGTTGGAGATGGAATGTTGCAGGTTTTAAAGGATTCTGATGTCTTAAAAGAATAAAAATAGAATAAAAAAAAATTAATATTTATAAATAAAAACTTCTGAGAGAGTTATTTGTATTGAGATTCGAACTCACAACTTCAGAACTTTAAAACAATACTTTACTAAAACTTCCAATTTTTATTTAATGTTTTATGCTTAAATATCACAATATTCTTACTTATAAAGAAGAATATCTATCTAGACTAGCTATTAACAGTGTGATAATGAAATCAACAATTTTCAATCAATTTAAATAATTCAAAACACTTCGATCATAACTACTCATTCAAATTCACTTGATATTAAATCATAATCACAAAAACAATAAATTTTAATAAAAATCCATAAACTATTCACTTTTGTCACGTCATATATGGCATCCTTTCCATAACATATAACTGCAAAAAGTCATTAAATTGAAAATGATTTAAAAGTGATGAACACTTGAAGCAATTTACACGATATTGAAGTTTCAATGCTTTACGACATAAAGGAAATTATCTCAGTGCCTGAAGATTTTTTTCTCTCTCTTTTTTCACGAATTAATTGCCATAATAAATAAGTTTTTCTAGTCCATAAAAAAATAAAATTACATGACCTTAATGAATTAAGAAGGAAATATTATTTCTCTATTAATCAAGTCCAATAAGTTAGCATACTAAAAACAACAAATCCCACATTCTGCGAAAAGAAAAATAAGAGAGGCATGCATAAATGTCATAAAAAGTCCATTTTTATTTTTATTGAGCTTGTATGTGAACATTTACATACATAACCATAACTTTTATATCATTTCAATATTTATATTCACTTCAGTGTTGTTTGAGGAATGAGTAAACGATTAACAACCGTCATTGGATATGATTGATCATTCAAATTAAATGTAGTGTATGTAAATAAATTTTTTTAATATTTTTTTCTGTGGTGGGTGATTGAATAATGGACAGAGCATTTAAGTGATTTTTGTTTACAAAGTTTGTTTGTTTGGAGTGTCTATTTTTTTGTTATTATTCTGGATCCGGGTTAATTGGATCATTGTTGAAATAGATTTTGTTAGGAAATGCTAATTTTGATAAAATATTGAGCATCTGATTTAAAAAGAGCAAATTTGTCAGTTAAGAACATAAGGCTAGTTGAATCGAAATAAACAAATTTTAGTTGCATCCTAAAGTCGTAGCTTACACATAATAAATCAACAACTTTCTCAGGACTCATGAAACATCAAATCTCCCAAATATCCATCAATCCAACAGTAGTATGTCCCAAATTTCCATAAACTCCCAATCTATTCACAACAATAAATTGCATTAGTGACATCTCAACTCATCAATCAAAATTCATCAATTTATCAAAAGCCCAGGAACCTTACAACCTCAAAAATAAAATTTTCAAAAATTTCACCATTGAAAAAATTCAATAACTTCTCAATTATTTTGGTTAAAGCACAGTAGGACATTACAAGTTGCAAACAAAAGACACACGAGCTTAGTAATCTGCTTAATCCTCTCTCATGTTTGTTTATTTGATGAAAAATGCCTTTTTTTGCTAAATAATTTTTCATTTTCTTTGTGGTTAATTTTTTAGTAAATTTCTCAATGTAAAAAGAAATCCCATCAAGAAGTGAATGGACTTGATTAATACTGCAAATTTCACATGAAAATTTTGTAATATATTTACCGACTTATTGTACATTATTTATTGCAGTTTCCGTAAAATTTTTGGGATTATCAAGCAGGTTTTTATTTTGTTTGTTAAGCTGCGAGAAGTTCATTAATTTTTTTTTCGACTCGTATAAATGTCGAGAATGTGAGATACAGAAAAATTTATTGACCAATGCAGTAAATTAACTTTTCAACAAACAAACAAATTCAGTTTCAATGACATTGAAAGAAACAAAAGATTGAAAACCGATTCACTATAATTTGATGGAATAATTAAAGACTTTATGTGAAGGACGAATGGCAAATATTATTTTGATTTAATTACGCAATTAATGAGATTATACGTCCATAATACGCGTAATCATGTTAAATCAAACTTGATATTTGAAATTGCTACATAATTATTGGGTTCAGTTACTGAAATATTTTTTTTTTGGCTATAAAGGCTTTTGCTGCAGGCTGCTGTATTAAAAATCTTTGAAAGTAACATTTGATGTAGATATGAAGTTGCATGATATGGATACACATATGTAATATATTCTACGATTAACATTCACTTTGAGATTCTGTCACTTTTTGGAAATGACCATTTTAGAAATGAAAGTATCATGTCTGTGGTTGGTCTGAATATTTCGTAGTGACAGTACAAAAAAATATAATTTAGATTGCATGGTCATCGATGGTCTTGTTTTCTTCGTATTTTAATTGCTTTGATTAAGTTTTTGATTTTTTTTTTGTGGGCTGAATTTAATTTTTTTTACGTTGATTGGAACTAATTTCTCGGAAATTTTGTTGTGCTTATCTTGAATATGTAAGTTAAAACTTTGGTGGCATTTAAGTATGTCAGAAGAATTATTGAGATTATTGTCGGATTATGTCTATGCGTCATATTAACCTTTTTGAATTAAATTGATTGATATTTGGGTGGCTTGATAGCTGCAAAATATTCGATATTCTACACTTAAATGAATTTTTAAATTAAAAAAAGTTGAGCTGATTCCTGATTTCATTCAAAATATATTTATGACACCAATTACCAGAATCAGCACAGATATCTTCAATCCATGTTTCTCACCATCCAATTCACATAAATTGCGGTCTATAAAATAACAATTATAATCCATAAATGTACCAGTATGGGTCAAATGTGCCTGAAAGAATTTTCCACTCTCTCATATAAAATGAATTCAATAATTTTGTAACTGTAAAAGAACATATAAAAATTGCGTGATAAGACATCATCTGTAAGGTAACCACTCGAAAAAAAATCAAATGAGAACTGCTGAGATTCTCTTATTTCCAAAACCACAAATAATTTCTTCTTTTTTTAATACAAAAGAGCATAACACATGTCGTGATTTAGCCAAATGTTGAAATTTGTTATGAAATCATTTTTAGAAAAAGTGCTTAATAGACATCGTCTTCGTTTTATATCGAATACTCGTGAAATATCAAATGTCCAATTTGTATTGAATTTAAAATGAGGAGAAATGCTGTGAATTAATTGAGCTGCAAAAAAAACAGTTGCGATTCTTTGAGTTTATTGACAACTTAAAGAATGTTAAAGAATTTCATGGGACATACTTATAAGAACAGAAGCAAATAAGTAGATAGAAACAGAAACAAATGGTGAAAGAAGATGAAAGAACTTACAGCCACGGGAGACATGAGGCAATCATCTTCATAACTAATTATCATTCTTAAATTGTACCCCATCTTGCATGTATTTGTATGTAAAGCAAGTATAATGCACATATTATACTCTCGATTGAAGGCAGTAAGAGTCGAGAAAGAGATATTTTACTTTTTCAAGCATGTTTATGCATATAATTGCCCAGTAGACACACATTAAAATGAATGTCATGTGGAAAAGAAAGAAAATTATTAAAGTGAAGTAAGAATTGCATTTTTTGAGGATGATTGAAGCGTTTTTGGGGAGTTGTATTGAAATTTTCATATTTAAGAATATCAAAGACATAATATTAGTCAAGACAAAATATTGATTAGAATATTTTAGCCAAGACCCTCTTATCCAAGACACAGTTCAAAATGGCGGCCTATTTTACCAACTTCGAAAGAATTTTAAGAATTTCTGATCATTTCCGCATTAATCACTCAAAATCATGATTTAATCTCAAAATATAAAGTAGCGACAATCTAACACAAAAGGTTTGACCATTCAAACTCATTTAACTTCAAAAATACAGCAATAATAAAAAATATTAAATCTAACCAATTCTTAAGACTCCATAAAAGTCACATTTATATTCAAAATATGAGCTAAAGAAATTTATATGTACGAACATTTGTGTACATAAACTAAAAAATAAGGTATAGTCAAGAGATATAGAATGAAGGCAAAAAAGATAATTTATTCTCTCACGGCGTAACTTTCAATTCTTGTTATAATAACAATTCTGTTGTTCTTATGTTTCTTCTTTTTCTTACCAATAATTATGACAACATGCTATACAGCAATAACATATCCTATGTTACACATATTTTCTTGCTGTTGTTCGGAAGTTCGAATTAACACGAAAGTCAGTTTTTTTTATTTTTATTCATTCCTTTTTTTTTCTTCTTCTTCTTTTCATGTCATTTTTCAATGTAGGAATACGACAAGTGGAAGCTTCTCACCGATAATGTCGACATCATCATCGTCTCAATATCAACCGACATCATTTCAACAGCCATCATCACTTCATCACAATGAGATGAAAATGGACACAAAATCGACAGTAAATGCAAATTTAAATCCAAATCAAAGACCACAAATACCGCTTAGTCCACAAAATAGTGTTGGATTGCCAGCATATCATTCAAATTCTTCCTCACATCCATATCAACAGCATAACTTTCCCACAAAGAATGCACTTTATCAGCATAATGCAATGTCAGGTCAACAATCACATCCACAAATTCCATTACCAAATCACCAGACACAATTTTCACATAATTTTCCATCAAGTCGTTTGATTGGTCATTCGTCAATAATGGGACATCATCAATTGGATATTAACAGACAATCACAATCGGATGATGATAGTGGATGTGCTTTAGAAGAATATACATGGGTGCCGCCTGGCTTACGACCTGAACAGGTATGTTCTCTTTTGACATTTTTTTATTACCAAACTCATTAATTATAGACTTAAAAAAATTGGCCACAATTAAATAATAAGAAATATTTCTTTTTTGATTTATGCATATACAGCATGATTGAGTGATCGAAATGGGCAGAATCGAGTGTTAATCAATTTAATTGAATTTTCCACTTTACTGCTCCATAATGATGTTTCAAGATACAATTTTTTTTTTTGTTTCGTATATTAATTTTTCACATTTGTGGTTAAATTAAAAGCATTCCAATGTGTAAGTGTAATGCCTGCGAGACAACGCTTGTATCTACTTCACGTTATGCATTTCAATCGAATGATGACTCTTTGGAAGAGGAAATTAATTTTAAGTTAAAACTTTGTGCACGATGTTCTGTTGGGTTATCTCCTATATTGATCATTTTGTCAGATTTATTGGGTTTTGGTTAAGGAATATAAATTAGATTTTAATTGCAATAAGATAAGCTTTGATTCAGATTTGCAAAATTGAAAGCAATTCATTTTGGCTGAATAAGAAGCAATTCAGCTTAACTGAATAAGAATCAATTTTGCTAAGCTGAATTTATAAAAATTTGGCTAAGCTTAGTTGAATAACCAGCTTATTCAGTTTAGCTGAATAATTCTCAGCTCAGTAAATCAGAATAAAAATCAATTCAGCGTTGCTGAATAAGAAACGATTCAGCTTAGCTGAATTAGAAGCAAGTTAGCTTAGCTAAATAAAAGATAGTTCAGCGTTGTTGAATAAGGAGCATCCAGGGGAGCATCATTTAGTAGACAAGAATAAATTCAACTAAGTTGAATCTATCATCATCATCTACAGTTGCAAAACAGCCTAATTAAATGCAAAAAAATCCAAAAGGAAATGTTATTCCGATCTCTATTGATCATATCTAACCATTCATTATGCGAAAAAAAACTGTAAAGCTTAAAGCGCTTCCGTCACTCACATCAGCACATAAACAGCTACAATACCAGTTCTTTCATTCTTCTCGCTTGTATTCGCATCTAATGAATTTTGATGATATGAATCACATTACATGTGGATTGGACTGAAACAATGTAGCTTTCAATTAGATGTGAAAAGAGCAACTTAATGATTGGAAAAATCTGTGTCGTATGCGATGTGATTTGCTCTCAATACATTAAATATACTAAATAGGCAATTATATTAATACGAATTTCTCGGTTTCTTCCCGTCCTCTGATATAATTTTCCTTCCTTCTTCTTTGTATACATGTACCCCAGTACAATCTGCTTAATAATATTGTGCGTGCGAACGACATTTAATGTGGAATGTTTATTTTATAGGTATGAAGATATATTCACCTATATGCGCTATTATTGGTAAGATTGTGTCACATATGAATAATAAATTAATGATGCCTAAGCTTCAAGCACTGAATATTATTAAACACGTCTCAGAGAAAGTTTTTTTTCGTATTTTTGTGAGCTTGAAAAGGCGGCTGCTGCTGTGTTTTGTGTGAGAAATGGCATAGCATAAATTTACTGATATCGTATGTATGTAGCATATATAACAATATTATGAATCCATTGCTTAAAGGTGCCTTTTATCCTCCTCTTTCTGTGCGCATTAATAACAACAGCAGCATCAGAAGCAAGCAGGCAATGGCAGAGTAGCAGTGATTTCGACCCGATGATAAAACACAAAGGCATAATTTTAATGCCATTTCATGAAGGCTTTTTATTATACTTACTTACTCATTCACTGCCTTGAATGATGTTGGATGAATAAAAAAAATATGTGTAGCACAGAATGAAAAAGAAGAAATGTGTAGTGAACGACAGTGAGAGATAAAAGCGATAAGAATTGTGCGATGTTATGTCGCAATTTCATTGAAGGGCCATCAAATTGTTAGTGTTGTAATGTTGAGGTTTTTTTGTTGGGTAAATGTCATTATTTGGATGGTGATTGAAGCGCATGGAGATATGTGTTTTGAATCTAAGATAGCTTGAGTGGTTGTTGCAAAATTTTATTTCAATGTTTTTGAACTTTATTTGGTGTCTTTGCTATTTCATAGAAATTTTAAAATGGCTATATTTTAAGAAAAACTGCTTTAAAGATATTCGAAGCCTTTAAATTTAACCAATGCTGTCCTAAAGTGTAGTTTAAGATTTAGTGATTATAATATAATTGCTTTAATGTTTCTTAAAATGCAAAATGCTTTTTGAAGTGAAATAACATCCGCCATTTTGTTTGTGTCCAAGATAAAAAATGCGTCTTTACTAAATGTTAATATTTAAGTTTCAAAAATATCTTAAAATTCCAGATTCGACAAATTCTACTTCATCATGATTCAATTCTAAAAAATTTATGTTCCTACAAAAATACTCACATAAAAAATAAAATGATAAATTTAATCATTTTCATTCAAATTTAAGTGAGATATCAAGGGACGTTAAACTTGTATTGATGTTTTCATTGCTACAGTACGATGATAAATTATGCTTACAACATCGAATTAGACTTTTAATTACTGTTAATCAAGATAAAAGTTTGTCTAACTTAAATATGGGCAATTCTTTGGATGAATTTTCTTCAAAAATTTCGGAAGAATCAATTTTTCTCAATATTTTTCCATTAACAAGCTTAATTTTAATAGCTAGTTCAATGCATAATTATTAAAACTATCATATTTTGCTATTTAAGCATATTTAAAATGTCTAATTTTAAAGATATTTTAATATTTTTGTCAAAATTGCTGTCACCCAAAATAGAATTTTCATCCGAAGAATCAAAATTTTAAGAAAACTAAACACATATTAAATATTGTAAGTATACAGGTCGATAGTATTTTTGAAAATCTATCTAACTGTATTTAAACTTCAATCCAAATATGCTTAATATGATGGAAATTTTAATTTTTAACTCAATTTTTTGGGTGACAGCAATTTTTCAAAGCGCTTCAAAAAAAATTTGAATTTAAAAAAACCGTTATTAAAGAATTGAGAAAATATTGTAAAATTTTATTTAGAGCCTTTAATTTTTTAAGGCCAGCAAATTATGAAGATTTGCAAATAATGGTTGCGTTTCAAAACATAAAAAAAGAAAAAATTAATAAATATACTTTTTGAATGAAAAATCGGAAACAAATTTAACGGTTTTTTGGAATTCAAAACAACTCAAGTAGAGTAAGAATTGCAATCGACTTTTTAAAATTCAACTTATCCAAAGAATTGCCCATATTCTATTATTTGTCTCATCGACATTTAAATTAATATTTAAGCAATTCAAAGCATGTCCAACCCCTGAAAATGAAAGGAAAAAATATAAACATTGTGATGTAAAAATGATAAAAATGACATCAAATCTCGCTCATAACCATTCATACCATCATGTATATCCATAAACGACAAAAAAGACAGAATCGTAAAAACCATAACATTAATTACAGAATAGCTAAAGTTGGAATGGACGGAGAAGGAAATATTGCGAAATGTGACATAAACTTTGGAATCTCTGTTTTTAATCATCAAGAAAAACTTTTTCCATCATTTTTATGACATCGTGTTTGTTTAAAACAATAAAAATGCGCGCGAGTTTTCAATTTGTCGCTCATCTAAGGCCACAATTTTAATTTTCAAACTTCAGGCTTCTTTTTTTTGTGTCTGCAGAAACGAAACGAGATTTAATTACCGCTTTTTCATTTAAAAGATGATGTTTGTTGCTTTTAAAATGATTCAACTGATGAGGGGGTTGTGCATGGATGAGGTCTCATAATTATATAGATTTCTTGGTATATGATTTCCTAGACAGAGTCTAAGTAAATCTCAAAATATATCACTTTCAAATACACCCTTCCATCCACAGCCCATCATGATGATGATAATGACAAAGTTTTTCTTCAACTACGGGGAAAGCACAAGCGAGTAAATGAACTATTGTAGCACTTAACATAGACTTTTAATGTTCATACACCAACCCTATATAGAATGGAAAAATTCCTCATTTAGAACACTTTTAATATCTTGATAATAAATGTTAATGGTTTTAGCTGTTAAATCTTTTCAAACAACACTTTTCCTCTCTTCACTTCACTTTCCTCATTTCCATTCATTCTATTTATTAAATACCGTGATGAGGATGCCTTTAATAAAGGGGATGTAGCGAATTCTTTATTTAATAAAAGATTTCTTTTTTGTTTCTTCACTTGTTTTTGGGGGTTTTTTACTTCACATAGTCTTGAGTTTGTTGTCATTCATTTTTGTATGAGAAGAACTGATTTTTTTTGAAGATTTGAAAGAGGATGGAAATTTTTTCCTTTTAATTTAACATGAAAAAAATAGGGGTTTAGGGATATTTATATTTTATGTAAAATGCTTTTTATTTTGAAAATTTAAAATTGTTGCTTTTTTCGTGTCGTATTAAACATTAGTCAGTAAAAAACGTAATAACTTTGTATTAAATTAAATAGATTTATGAGAAATCTAATTATGATACAAGTTCGAATCTTACAAAATTATAATTCTTCAATTCTCAAACAAAATTTCAATTTCTTACCCAAAAACCTCAAATTTTCAATAACCAACCATGAAAATCATTAAAAACTAAAAATATTATTTGACCAAAAAATCGTGCGAAGATAACAAGCTAGTTGAAAAAAAAAAATCGTGGAACTCAAATTGATAAAAATCGAAGAAAAGTTGCACAATGCCAATCACAGAAATCATACAATCTTCACGACTCAATAAGTAAATTTCATGAAATGCAATTGATTTTAATCTATCAATCGTGCGCGACACCTGCGATTTATTTAAGCGCGCAACTTTGTAATTTTAGAAAGACCGGAAGAAATTTTTTGTGATGGTAATCTTGATGTGATTGATTTGAGTGACGATTTCTTGTTTTGATGAGATGAGATTTGGGTTAGATTGGGTGAATGGTTGAGTTGAAGTTTATTTAGTATTAAAAAAATTATTAATTATATGTACCTTAAACTAAACTTAATGTGGTATCTAACTAAGGACATATCTCCAATATTTTGATATATAGAGACATAAAACCTCGAACAACCTACCAAAAAAATCAGGAAATAATCAAAAATATTCACAATTTTAACATCCAAATCCTTAAACATCCTTAACCCCCTTCACTCCAACCAAACACAAACCAAAATGAGAAAAAACAGAAGAATTTTTCTTCGACTAGAAAATGTAAATAAATTTTCCGTAAAGCAAATACTTTCGGTAATAAAAGATACCATCAGACATTTCCGAAAAATGTTTCCGTTTAAATTTTGAAGGAATTTTGTTTTCTTCCTTCCCCTTCCCACTCATCCCATACACAACAAAATTTCACAAGAGTATCTTCTATTAAAATCCCTTAAAGGCAAGTAAGTAAGCAAGCAAGCAAGTTTCCCCTAATAAAATCCAAAGATATAGATAAATACAAAACATTTTAAAAAGTGATGTAGAAGAAGAATGATAATACGGAACCCCAAAAAATTTAATAGAACGGAAGTTGGAGAGCTCTAAAAATTTTTCATACCGATGAGTTATGTACACATTGAGTGAGTGAGAGAGATGAAATATAAATTTTATTATTTTCTGCCTGCCTTCATAAGAGCTACTGAGATGATGATGATGATGACGATGATGATGATAATAGTAAAAGTTGAAGATTCCAAAAACTGAGTATAAAAAAAATCTCTGTGCTGTCGGGAATGGATAAAAATCAGTTTTTAATTAAACTTGAAATATGTGCATGCCTTTTACCTTACGAAAAATATTTTAATGATTTCTAAAAATATGCTCAGCACCTTTCGAATTTATGAGTTGTTTTGGCAGAGTTGGGGTTGATGTTCATTTTATTGATCGAGTATTCTTTGGATTACTTTTGTCTGGAGAGGAATAAAGTGCAAGGTTTTCATATAAAATGAATGTTGAGATCAAAAATTTCTCTAAGTTCACAAATTTGTAAAATTTTCTGAAAAAGTACAAAAAAATCCACAAAAAAATATGAAAACTCAAAATTTATTTTATTCTATTCCAACGCTGCCTGTAACTATGGATATGTGAAATTTTATATCCATACCGATGCATGGAATTCTCATTTTGTTTTTAATTAACAAATTCTTTATTTCAAGACGAAAAATATCTCAAATCTCTTCTAAGCACCTTAAGAATTCGTTGTGCATTTAACATGAAACTGAGAATTTTTATCGATTTTTTCTTTGTTTTTTATTTTTCTCGTCAAATCCGGAAATCTCTTTTGATTGACTTGTGAGATTATTTTATTGAATTTGATTGAAGTATCAATTTAAAAGCCATTGCATTAGACGGATGGAATTTAATTTTTTTTTTCTTCTTCTCAATTTGAATTTTTAAGATTCTGCCATTAGATACTCAAAATTCTCTTATTTTATTGGTGGCAATTTAAAGTGCAATGTTTTTTGATGTAGCCGAGCATGTGTGAAGTTTAATTTCTCATCCGAAAACCTTTTTCCTTTTTTTTGATTCTCTTTAACAAAAAAATATTTCAGTGAGACGAAATAATAAAATTTGCATTCGTTCTATTACAAACGACAGTCGCTTCTTTTTTTATGATCTCCCTCGGTACCACTTGTATGAAAAAAAGACATGAGAAAAAAAAGTTTCACTGAAAATGGCATTTTATGAGTGTCCAAATTGCAATAAAATGATAAATTTATTTAACTTAAATACACTCATCTCTCTTTTGAATCTGTGTGTTTGTGCTGAGGATATAGCATTTATTCAGATCTTAAATGTTGGAGCTTAAACTGAATTGCTGGTTGAAATCAAAGAGCAACATATATGTGAATGAATGTATGTTACAAAGTACTGGGTTATAAAAAAAAATTGTATGAAGAAAGAGTAAGAAAATTTATTTCTGGAGTACTTTTGGGTTTGAAAGATTAGGACGCATTTTTTTGGCAAAATTGTCCTTTAAAGATTTGACATTTTTGTCAAATAACTTAAGAATTGAACTACTGAAATTTTTTGGTATTGAAAAAGTTTCAAAAAGCCAAACTGCAAACCTCACCAAAAAAACTCTCAAACTAATAAAATCACATCTTTTTTTCCAGGACATACTGTTTGGCGAATATTTTTTTTATATTTCATTTTTCCATTCTTCATGTCATTATACTCTCAAGTGGGAAATCGTTATCGTAAAAAAGCACTAAAAAGTCCATTTATATTAAATAGCTAGGGATTGAGAATGAAATTTAGAGCAGTCTTCAATTTAGACAGAGAGAATTTAACGTTTAATCCCTGAAATCTCAACATTTTTATCCATCCCCTCCTCCCCCTTCCAGAATGTTATTACAGGTCGAATGGCTTGAGGGGAGAAAAGAAAAAGTTTCCAGGTAGAAAATTGTGAAACACTTCTCCGTCCATTGTCAAAAAATATGTCCAATACAAGGACGATGATTAAATAAAAATAATTTTTATCGCTTCACTACTCTTTTTAAGATTAAATACTTGAAATAGCTTTCAAGTATGTATTTTAGACACATTTTTAAAAAAAAAACTCTCGACTGTAAACAACACACATCACAAGTGCATTTGACAGAGAGCTTATTATATTGTCAGACGACTGAAACACGCTCACAAAATTGCTTATTTGGGTTGCTGTTTATTGTCTTAAGAATTTATAAAAGATTTTCTTTTTCTTTTGAAATTTATTTTTATTTGCTTTTAAAAAAAAAATCTTTTGATACACGAAATTTTTGCATAGCTGCTTGTTAAGCAACAATATATTTAAAGAAAGTCCCCAATCTGTAGTAAAATTAAATTCAATTATCATCTCATGATTCAATATCGTTATGATGACAATAATATAACCAATTAGTGCTTATTAACAAGGTTTCATTTAGCTTTTATACTCCAAATCCCATAATGGGGATAATAATTTAAAAATAAATGGTAAAATTATTTTGAATTCGACTTTTGGAGATGAAAGAGTTAATTAGCATGCATTTTGATAAGAATATTTGAAAAATTGATTTTTTTTTTAAATTTAATAAAATCGAGTTTTATGTTTGTAGTTTTATGAGATTATGAATTTTATAAGCTATAAGATCTTGAAAAAAATTAGAAAATATGGTTAAGTACATGTAGAAGTCAACTGTTGTTTTAGAGAGAACAATGTTAAATTATGTCAATGATAAGACTGAGAGAAAGAGAAATTAATTTCGGTAGGAGTCTTGAATTCGAATTTCGTTTAAGTTCAATTAAATTTTAATAACTACGTCGTCGTCTATTTTTTTTTTTGCTTTTAATATATTTTTTTTCTAACTACACTTACATTGTGAATGAAACATATAAAATATTGAAAAATATGTTGACTCTATGTAAAATATTAGAAAATTTATTCAATGATTAAAACATAACATTTCAACAAAAAATCATTTCTACTTCCTAAAACAAATTCCTTCAAATCATCGCACAGAATGCTTTTAAATGACTTTTACAGTAAATTTTCAAATCTTTCAAAACACGAATTGGGCGGATCTATCAAAAAGGTATGATCTACATATTGAATAATTTTCGAATAAATATTAAGGTATAATTGAAAAATTTTAGTCAATATTCAATAACATCCGAAAACCGACAAAAATTCATTAACATTTCTCTATCAATATTGACAGAATCAGAAGATATAATTTTTGATGTTTATGTGCTCAACATCTCATCAAAATGAATTCAAAAGTTTTGATAATAATATAAATGTAAATTTTGCGTCTCTTTAAACATGATATGCGTGGTACAATTTTTTCCTTTGCAGCATAAGAAATTAATAATTATGAAAATTAAAAAAACGGTTCTTTTGTTCAGTCGTAAATAACATAAATTAAGAAAGATAATGAAATATTTTTAAGCGCGATGAAAAATAGCAATAAACATTAAATTTCAAAATTACTTTATCGAGTCCATAAATTTTCCTCTTCCAATAAATTTATTTAAACTTCAGCATTTAACTTTATTGTAAAGCCAAAACCCACAAATCTTTTCCTAAAAGTAACTTTATCCACTTTTTATTTTTATTTTTTTTTTGTAAAGACAGAGAATGTAATTTAGAAATGAGTAAGTGAGAAGACTTATAATGGCTTATCACGAAAACACCTTGAAGCAGCTATGCCGCGGCATATTGCGTGATCATAAAATAGAATTCTTTGTTATTTAAATGACAATTCTTCATTCAGTTTCACGAGAATACCGCATGGATTAGAATTAAATTGGAATTATTTTTGTAAATGCATAGAGTCATGGTTTGAGAGTCAATTGCTAGGGATGGGGCAGTTATTGAGAACTAAAAAGTGGCACAGTCATTCATTTTCCCCAAAAAACGTCGTTTTTATCCCCTATGAAAATTTCTTTACGTTTAGAAAATTGTAAATTATACAGGAATATCTATTGGATAAATCTAATATAAGAGGTTAGAAACGCAATTTTAGATATATTTTTGTATAAGCAGATTTAACAGACTTTTCAAATTTAAAAATTCCATAACCAAATTTTGAAAACAAAATGGCGTCTTTCATTCGTGTTGAAAGTTTCTGATTAAAAATATCATATAAATCAATGAAATTTTAGTGTTTAATTGAATTTTTTAATAGTAAAATATGGCACTGATTTATTGACATCACTTGTTAGTGGTTTAATACCATAACGTTTAGAAAAATTTGAATTTTTAGTTTTTCGAGACAAATTGTAGCCAAAAATGCTCAATTATTCTCTTAAAATCGATCTTCAAAAAATGTGAATTTCCAAATTTCAATCAACGATGTGGAAATTCCAAAAAAAACCGACAAACTTTTTCCATTTCCATTCATTGCTTATATGGTGATGATGATAAGAAAATTTCTATGTTTATATAAAAATATTCATATTAGGGTGGCACAATTCAATGAAAAAACAGAAGTTAAACCAAAGAGAAAGGTGAGAAAGAAAAACAAGGGCGCGAATAATAATTTAGCATCGAGAATTACAGGCACAGAAAAGCAAAAAAGAAAGGAATGCAAAATTTACATAAAAATATGTTAATTTTCATTAGCACGCAATAAACTCAATTTTTATTTGGTGTGCTTTTGTTTTTATCATAATTAATAACTGACAATAGCTTTAACAGCCTTTATGCTGCATTATTTTACTCCATTTTCATTTATTGGGCCAATTTGTTACATTTTTAAGTAATTTTTCCTCCGTTTACAATTATTCTAATTCATTTATTATGTATGTACTATTTCCAGGTTCATTTATATTTTTCCACTATACCCGAGGATAAAGTACCGTATGTAAATAGTGTAGGCGAGCGGTATCGAGTTAAGCAACTTCTACAGCAATTGCCACCCCATGACAATGAAGTGAGTATGAGATATTATATTTCTGAAATTAAACCAGAATGATTTGCATGTGTATAGACACTTTTCCAGCTATTACGGTATTCGAGTTAATTTACGTCAGATGAAATTGAAAAATAAAAAAAGTGCCGACTACTTTAAATGTTTTATTTTTCTTACCATTCATTCCATCCAAACGGCAAAAGAATTTTAAAGCTCGGCATTTTTCATCAAAATTTCATGTCACGTTCGTTTCGGTAGCGTGTAAAATAGTAATCATTTTTATACTGAATTAGTTAGTTATAGTTCAGAGAAGTCAGTCTCTTGTACATTGGAAAAATATCATTGCAATGACAATAATATAGTCAAGTGATATTTACATTTTCAGTTTTGTGGGAATGAAAGCTGTGAAATGCAGTTTTTGTGACTGTTTTGGAATTTTTGTGACTTGTTTATTTGAGATATTGAAGATGTTATTTTAACTGGATTGGGTATTAAATGATTATGAGAATGTTATTGCAAAGAGTTCTTCAAGGTTTGGATTGTTCGGAGTCATTTCCTGGGAATCGATGGGAATCGAACTCTTGTAAAAGTCAATGATGTCATTTAAGTTGATTTTTATTGAGTGTTCAGTTAACATTTGGTGCCAGATTCTTAGTAAAAATCATTCTAAAATCCAAATGCGTATTATAAATTTAAATTCGTGAATCCCAAATAATTTTTTTCACATGCAAATGTCAAAAAAAAAAAAAATTGTTCTGAAAAATCCTTTTTAAAAATTGCGCAAATCGCAATAAAAACTTTTTTTAAATTCTCAATTCTTTTATTTTCATTTTCATTCCTTTTGTTCACTGTGCGCCAATCATGTTCGCTAAATGCACTTTCAAGTACGCATTTAAATCATAATTCAGCATATTTACATCATGAAGAGGCCTGAAAATAATAAAAAATTGAATTTTTATTAACAATGCATTTAAAATTGATTTTAATTCTCCATAAAAATTTTTCATGCTTATCACATCCAAAAAAATATAAATAAAAAAAAAATTTAAAACAAAAAAATAAAGTTGAAGTTAAAATCCCTCTCGATTTCAATGGCATTGTTGTACAATTTTTAAAGTGGCTTTTATGCCTCTTCTCAGCATTTTTTTTCATTCCATTACAGTTCATTAATCGCTTCATCAGACTCTTTTCTACTTATGTTATTGAAACGATAATGCCCGTGTATAAGAAGTTGTTGTATTCTTATTATAATCGCACTATAAAAAATTGTTAACTTGAATTTCCAGTTCCATTGTGAATGATTCATGCTGGACACAATGTGTCGTGTGAGAATGAAGATGATAAAGCCACATTATGCAAGAATGTTGAATCTTAATTACATTAATTTAACTGTGACGAAAGATTAATTGAATTTTCATTAAATTACTTACAGGTTCGCTATTGTCATTCATTAACGGAAGAGGAACGAAAAGAACTGAGACTTTTTTCATCACAACGTAAACGAGATGCATTGGGACGTGGTGTTGTTAAACAGCTTGTAGTCAATCAACAGTGTGAAGGCGTAAGTTGACTTTTTTTTCTTCTTTTATAATGAATATAGATTAAAAATTCCCAATAGTGCTGTGTACTAGAGTCATGGCATTCATCATCATAAAACAAAAAATTCCCTTTGAGTTGGTAGCATTTTCAAAGACATGCATCCCCTAATTTCATTATCCACATTGGCATGGCACACACAAAATATAATATATAATATATGCAGAGAGTAAAAAGCTGGCGTTGAGAGAGTGGAAGAAGATGAATTGAGGCAAGAGACTTTGGGGAAATAAAGTATGGCAAAGCATGATTTATTCTTTATTTACACAGGACTGACAGACTGTGCAAATAGAGTTACGTTATTAGCATATATATGTACACAGTCATATAAACAGAAACAGAGTGAAAGAGAAGACAAAAAAAAGGATTATGATGTGCTTGGGACTTGGGAATGACTGTAACAAGGATAATGCTTTTTGCTGTATAAACTCATAAAAGATTTCTTTTGCTGCAATATGATGTGCTAGATTTGTAGCTTTCTTCTTTGCATTAGTGATTTTTAATGGAAAGATTATTTTTTGCATTTTTTAAGGTTTATATGAAATATGACAGTAGAAAATTTGAATATTTTTTGACCGTTACAAATTCCAAAAACTTAAACTTTATAGTGTCATTTTTTTGACAAACAATGCACTAAAAATTGTTCTAAAATTAAAACTAAAAAATTCCATTTAAGCAATAAAATGTCATCAAACTCATCTCCAACCTACCTTCTTAGTAATTTTGCAATAAATTTAATAAATTTGCAAACATTTATTTATATTACACCCATATTTACTGAATATTATAAATATGATTAAAATCACTTACGATTTCCTTCATTGATACTAATTTTATTAATTAGTGGGAAATACGCTATTAAAAAACAGCCAGGTTCGTACTTGCTGTTATTCTTTTGCATAATAAAATAATCCAACAGCTTCCTTGTATGTGTATCAATACTACTTAATATACCACATATATTCATACACAATCAGCATTTAAAATTTATTGAAAGAATTCATGCGAATGCAGACGTTAAAAAACCAGATTTAAAATCAGCCGCAAGGCAAAGCGATGTGTTTAATGCATTTTTATATGAAATTAACTATAATAATAGAAGTAAAGCTACGCACTACAATGATGTCCGTAATTAGACCTTTTCTTTCGAGTTTCTGAATGCAAAAATGCAATTTTTACACTTCTGATGGAATGAGATAGGTCGACAAAAGCATTCTTGCGTAATAATTAGACTTCATTAGCATGAAATTATTTCGTTTCCTTTGTGACTAGTTGAGCGAATCGATGGGTAAATTTTGTAGCTCTCTGCAATGCCAATGAGAGGCATTAAAAGACAGTTGTGTAGAGGGAAAATTGAAGTTTTATGTACTACTGGCTGTTACGATTTAAAGAATTCTTTTTTGTTTAATTTTAATGGCAAAATGTGAAGTTACAAATAAGCCTCCTTTGACTTTTATGTTTGCATTCAATTTAATGAGAGTTGGAATGCTGAGGTTTTTGTGGATTAAAATGGGGATGTTGCGCATTTATTTCAGTGCCAGTGGAATGATTTTTAATGAGTATAATTTCCTTTTTCTAATGATTTTGTTGATTTGAAGCAAAAAAAAAGTTAAAATAAATTTTTCAACAGTTTAATTTTTAACGATTTTTTGAAATTTGAATATTTTTTATTAGCCATTTTAAAGTTTATTTCCGTATTAAAATGTTTTTTGCAATAAAATCTATCAAAACCAACAAAAATCATTCAAACTCTGATAATATATCATAGAAAAAAGTAGCACCGATCCGTTCCATCATCACAAACACTTCAAAACAACTAATTCTCAAAGAAACAATCCAAACGTATAATCAAAACCAAAGTGTAGACAAAAGCTACAATTTTTTCATCAAAATCCGTCAACACAACGCTCAGCTCACACATGTACGCGAACGAAATAGTTATCTTGAGCTTAAAAATTATGTTGCTATTGAAAATATTTCCTTGTGTACTCATACATACAATTACCAAGTATAACAGCATGCTTCTTTGTGATTCTTGTAATATCATTTTGCTCTAAATATATACATTGAGCAACAAACAACATTTCTATTTCTATATATATTATTTTTAAATAAAAAGAGCCAAATGATTGATGATTGTTGTGATGCATTAAAACTTGATAAATACAATTGAGTAAGGGAGTAAGCGTTGGCGATAGCAAAACCGCCGCTCTAATAATGAGCATATGTGTAAGAAGCATAGAAGTTTGAAACTGTAAATTATTATTTTTTTCTTTTCCTTCCCATGTCGTTTCTTAATGTGACTAAGACTAAGTAGAGGTCTCGGTCGATAAGAAAAAAATTCCATTTGATGATATGATTTTGATAAAATGTCGCGGTTAATTGAAATAACGGACGGACATGCGATATTAGATGTAATGCAATGCTGCATGCGTGTTATGTTTAATCAATAAAATTGCCTTTTAATTAAGCTCACCATTGTGCTTTGTGCATTAATGCTATTCATTTGTTTATTATTATACTATCCAGCATACAGCATACAACATTACATATTCCTTCATGAGGATTAAAAATTATATATTTTTTTTCTCTATTTTTTAAAACATTGTAAACTTTTAACGTGTCCGACATCTTAATGATCTTTACATTAGCTTAGTCTTGTATGAGCCATAGACATAATCTCTTTGAGACTGTATCCATAAATGAATTCATTCAATTTCTTCAGGAGAGAAGTAAAGAAAATAAAAAAAGAAAGTGATGGTGATTAATGGAATCAAAACAAGCTAAAAAAAATTGTATCCAATACAGTTACGTAAAGTGGCTTGTGGAAGGAAAGTCTATTAGCTGTTGAGACAATCCAATTTAAAATTACAGCATTTTTAAATATATTTATTATAAGATGCCGTAAATGAATTTGTATGTCTTTCTGCAAACATTTAAGGCTCGTCCCGATGTAGGATGCAATTAAATTTCCTGAACTGTTGGCTGAGATTGAATGTAAATTGCCAACATTGTCACAAGCTTCTTACTATAATTCAGTGAAAGACGATAGTAGGTTTGATGGTTAATTGACAGATTAACTAGGAAATTAATATAAATTATAAAAAATTGCTCTATTAGTGTAGAGTAACTGGAATTTTTATTTTGTTGATTGATCAAATGACTCAATTAATGTGAAGGTAATGGACGATTAATGTTGCATGGGTATCGTGAGATTGAGTTATCTGATAAAGTGAATTGATTGCACTTTCTATGGGTGAAGATCAATATACTTTTATGCTGTTATGTCATGTAAATTGCAGTTAAAGAGTGAAAATTGTTATTCATCCTTTGAGATGGAAATAGCAAAAGACTTTAAGTGTTGGTGTTTATTACGATGTTAAATTCTAATTAATGGTCTTTTGTCAAGCTTCTTGATGATTCTTGTAAGTGCAGTAGGTAAGGATTATAACATGCAATTATAAGAAGTGGGTTCGATTCCTACAGATTTTATGTTGTTCAATGAGAAAAATCTTGTTAATGTCTTAAATATTACGTAGTTTGGTGACTAGGAATCTTGTTATAGTCCCTTAAAAATCTTCAATTTACATTAAATTTCAAATCAATCTAACTCAAATCACTCATTCCGTACCCCAGAAGTGCTATGCTAAATTAATCCAAGATATAAATTACTATACATAAAAAATTCCACTCAATTAATTAGCAAAATGTACATCCAATCATCCAATCCACATCTCAAATGTCCATACAATAAATTTTACCGACATCTATAAAAATTTTACATCTTGTATTTCATAATCATAAACATCGACATTAACAGATTAAATTCATACAAAAAATTGCGTAAATTAAGAAGTGCACATGCATACAGCTACGCAGAAAAGAGAAATGTGAATGGAAATGACTTGCTTCCAACTTTAACAAGGAACTTGTTTCTTGTTATTAAAAAAGTATCTTTTTTTTTTTTTTTTTATTTCATCATTCCGAAGATAGAGTCAAAAGCTATTAAAAAATATTTCTTACTACACATTTTATTTTTTTTTTCTGTCTTCTTGTTAAGTCTTTTTTTAGAGACTGGAAACTAAAGAATGGACGGTAGAATAGTTTTGTAATACAAAAGCTCGTTACAGCTCTGCTTCACGCAATGAAGTAATTAACCGAATCAGCGGGAAATTTGATTTATTATGCAAACACGTTTTAGCCGTTAGGATGAATATTAGAGCAATAGATATAGATGATATATACTTTCAAGACTCATGTGAACTTTTTTTTGGATTTTAAATATTTTTATTTTTGAGAAAAAAAAGTTATATATTCATCATAGCTTGAAATGGAATTAACTTAATCTCTTCCTACTGTCCAATGTTGTTTTAATTAAATTCATTAATTTTTACCACAAAAAGATTTTCGTTTTTGACGCGTCATCGTTTATAAGTTGATGAATCTATTTTTTAGGTTGATATGTATGTTTGTGGTATTCTTTAATGATGGATGTTGATAGATCCATTTGATGTTTATTAATTTTTTTGAAAATATATTTAAAATAAATGATGATGTTGGTCGAAGTCCTGTGATTATTGTGTTTCATGTGAAAAATTTCCTAGTTCGAATCCTTACTATAAAATTTTAAAATTGTTTTGGAAATTGCATATTTTGAAAATCGGATGTTATTAGGAATCGAACACAAGTTCTCTTTAAAATTTGATCTTCCTAATTCCATCCTGAACAAACCTTCTGACCAAAAAGTTATTTCTTAAATGAAACTCATAGATCATTCTTGATCTGTACTGTCCACAACTTCCTACATCCATAAATGCTTTAAAAATTGCCATTTCATCACAATAACTATTCAACCAATTTTACTCGTGCACATATTGTATTTCTGCCATGTCATTCATCTTCATTGGGATATTTACTTGACAAATTTACACAACGATGAGCCAGAGTCGAAAAAAATTGCATACAAAAGTTTTCAATTAAAATTTTTGTTCTGAGCCAGCAAAAAAAAGCTGTCGGTTCTGTTAAACTGGAGAAAATTGAAAAATCATGACAAAATAGCAAAAATGGAAATACCTACAATATATACATGTGTGTATGTATGGATCTAAAATATTCATGAAAAAAGTTTATACACAACATGTCCTTTTTGCTTATCTCAGCAATTTTACAAAAAATCGAATTGAAGATTGAAATTTTGTGATAAATTTTATTTACAATTTGAAATTGGCATTGTCAGGGGATTTTTTTAAGCTTGACTCTTTTTTCTATTTCCTCATGTTTTAATTTTGTTATCTCTTTTATATTTATTTTTTACAGTGCAATGACGTCATGATGTCAGGTGACATAGCAGTTAATGCATCTCGTTGTGGAACAAATGTATGTTGGCATCCATCATGCTTCATTTGTAGTATTTGCAAGGAACTACTCGTTGATTTAATTTATTTCCATCGAGAAGGACGATTGTATTGTGGACGCCATCATGCTGAAACGTTAAAGCCACGCTGTTCTGCGTGCGATGAAGTGAGTGTTCTTTATTGTTTATGTGTCAACGATAAAAATGACGTAAATTTTTTGTAATGATGATCGTAATGATGAGGATTCTTCTTCCCCTGTTAGGCATAAATATTTTATTATTTTTACGATTTTAATAAAAGTTTGTAGGAAGTAGGAAAATTTTGCTGATGACAAGGAAAAAAGAAAAAAAAAATATAAAAGGGGAAAAATGGAATGATTTTTCATCCTTGTTCCTTGAAGCGGATACAAAATAAGGGACACAAATTTTATTGAGTTTTGAGTTTTAAACGGTTAAAAGATGGCAGAACTGATAGATTTGTAAATTTGCTTTAGGATTTTGATGACATGCATTGGAATTTATATTGTGATTAAATTTGCGATGAGTTTTGCTATTTTGAGAGGGTTAGGAAATTGAATCGTGAAAATTTAATGACTTTTGGATGTGTTTAAAGTTTTTATAGATTTTTCTACAAGGTTTTCAATTTGATTAGATTCTAGATTTGCAATTTTGATAAATGTACCGTAAACTCTTATAGAATCAGTTGTAGACACAAACTTAGCTTATTATAGGTGTGTATCGTGCATTAGGATCTCAAAATCGACTTGTTTTAAGAATATAAATCAGTTTTGCTACAGGAACTTAGTTCTAAACTCAAACTGTCTTTAAATAAACATCTACAATGTAAACCATAAATCTTGTTCTGCAAATCGAAGTTCCACAAGATTACATCAGCTTATCTTTAATAAAACTGTTCCTCCTTTACTTCAGAAACAGTTTCGCTTAACATAAAGATAGCCAGACATCTCTATCTAACATAAATAATCACTTTGCACTACTTTACAGAGCAATGTCTCCGCATAACTTCAATTTTAAATTCCATACATTCCAACTTTTTTAATAACGTAAAATCCAATCAACACAATTTGTCTTAACTAATTGAAAATAATTAATCTGTCTTCTCAGTTGAATAGTAGTACGAGACCGTACCCAACCAAACAAGATTTATTTTTATCATTAAGTTTCGCTCATTTTCGAAATATTTCAAGTTTTTTTATTCGACAAATTAAATCAATTAGGTGAATAAAAATTGCGTCATTTTGTTTGTCAATTTCTTAAACTTTATTCAACAAAATAATTTTGAATGGAATCGACTTGAGTGGCAGCTACAACAACAACAAAAACTTTATTAAGAACATTTTCATTTTCAATCTAATTTAAAAATTTATGAAGCTGAAATTCAAAACTTTTTCTTATAAAAAGCTCATTTATTTACATCATCGATACTTATCACGTTTCGATCCTTAAAAAAGAATTTTTCTCCATCCTGAATTCCCTTTTGTTATTAGCTTAATTTAACTTTACTTCTTGTTCCTCAAAGCATTCAATTTACATTGGAAAATGAATGAGATTACAAAAGAGAGATATCAATAAAGTGAAAAGGAATTGAACGAAGGGTCGATTTCCGTAAACGAGGAACTTCTTTATAGATGTGACATAGACACCAGATGCTTATCATTTCGAATTTGTTGCCTTTTTTTGCAATGATCTTAATGAATACTCATTTATTTCGAGTGAAATATATTCAGAATATCTTGTTATGTGTGCTGATTTTGGGATACTAGAGAGAGTGCTCGTCAAGTATGTAGGGTTGTATTTTATGATTTTTTGGACTGTTTTCTTCCTTAAATCTGCATCTTTTCTATAGATTTGATTTAAATTTTATCAAGAAAATAGAATTTTTTAGAAAATCAAAAAAAAACTGACAAACAAGTTAAGAAAATTCTACAACTAACCCCCAACATAGCTTCTTGTCATTCATACTCTGAAAAAAAAAAGTCAAGCAATAATCTCAAAAAAAAGGAATAATAATAAAATCATCTACGAATCACGTTGAATTAATGTCAAACGCATCATTTGTTCGGATCATAAAATGACAGCTCACTTATATTGAGATATGTATGTACATACACAGAAGAATATGAGAAGCTAATGTAAAAGTCTGTAATATAGTTTGTGTCGTGTCAAGATTAATGTATTTTTTCCATAATATTGTTGAATGAGAGTTTCTGTGTGGCAAAAGCGGCTAATGATACGTCATTTTTCTCTTGACTTGCATTGTGCCGCGCACTCGTAATTGGAAGTACAAAAATAAAACTTCCTTCATGAAATCTTCAATTAGGTATGAATAATTCTTCTTCCTAGTTTCAATGGCTGACTTATTTGATGTTATTGAGGACAAAAAGATGTATTTTAATTCACTTTGTCCGTTTTTCCTTCCTTCCTTATCATTAATTTTAATTGTGAGGTATTTCTGTATTTCTGTATCACTAATTGATTGGCACTTATTTGTAATTTTAAAAGAACATTATTGAGTCTGTGCGATGCTTACTCGTTTTCTTTTATTTTTAAGAATGGTAATTAGCAATTGGAATCTGTGGTTTTTCTTCGCATAGTAATGAAAATGCAAGTTAAAAAAAATAAATTTTTCAATTCAAAATGATAGGATGAATAGATTTTGAGATGATTTATGATTAATTAGTGAAATTAAAAATTTTAATTTGAAATTGAAATTTTAAAATATTTGATCATTATAGCCATTGAGTTAGATTAAAAGTTTAAGTTCAAATTTATTTAAACTAAAAGTTATGCATAAAATATAATGGTAGCTTAGCGAAAAACGGACACGTAAATACAATAAAGATTAAGGTTCAATTCCTAGCATTTTTAAATCTTGAAGAATTCCATTTCATACACAGTTTTTTTTTTTAAATTTAAAACTCATTTTATAATAAATTTGTTTTGAAAACTGATTCCACACAGCATCACATCATAATAATTTCCACCAGTTTGTTTTCCTACTTTTTATGTGTCAAACAAATGTCGCATGAACGAAATTTCATAAATCTTTTCATCCAAAAAACAAAAAGTATCCTGATAAAGTCGTTCATTTTAAAGAGAAATGGAAAGGAAAGAAAATGAGATAAGGAAGTAAGAAATAAGGGGAGCAATGGGGTACACATTACCGACTTTGAAATCTGTCAACTACAGAGTAGAAAATCGATAAATTCATTGAGAAAATAATCCATCTTATGTCGAATGAACAAGACATTTTAACTCTAGTGTGACAAATAATATCAAATCAATGCTTAAAGACCCAATTCCCCCTCACTTATAGGCCATAAAGATTATTTCAGGAGGGATGGAAAACAATGTGAGAGGAGAGAAAAGTTCCATTTAATTTGCAGTAATTTTTCACTTTTCTTTGCCAATTCTTTTCCCTTTTTTTATGTCGACGTGGTCTTTCCATGCATGGCACATAGCAAAAAATAAATTTTATACTTTTTTTCTGCATGGGGGGACATTTGTTGAAAGCCCGCATTAAATAAAAGAAAGGAAAATTTTTCTCTCTGATAAGAAATCTATTCTAATAGGAAAGTAGATTTATTTATTGGATTTTGGCATGTATTGTATAGTCATTGGAAGAAACCCACATTAAAATAATTCTCCTCTTTGTATTCTTTTCTTTTCTTCTTTTTTTTGGACATAAAATCCGTAAATACTTTGAAAATCCTTATCGTTAACGACAAGAAAAAAGCATTTAAATCCCATCGATTAACATATCTCTTACTTCTTTTTATTCATTCCTCGTTTAGATAATTTTGGCCGATGAATGTACAGAAGCTGAGGGTCGAGCATGGCATATGAAACATTTTGCATGTTTCGATTGTGATAAGCAGTTGGGCGGTCAACGTTATATCATGAGAGAGGGAAAGCCATATTGTCTTGGATGTTTTGATAACATGTTTGCAGAATATTGCGATTATTGTGGTGAAACAATAGGTGTCGATCAGGGTCAAATGAGTCATGATGGTCAGCATTGGCATGCAACAGATCAGTGCTTTTCATGTTCAACATGTCGATGTTCACTGTTGGGAAGACCATTCTTGCCACGTCGTGGATCAATTTATTGCTCAATTGCGTGTAGTAAAGGTGAACCTCCAACACCAACAGACAGTACAGCACCATCAATGCACCGTCCACTTAGATCACAACAAGCAATTCAACAAAATATTCCATACAATATGCAACAATCAACCTCAACAAATCGAACTGGTTCTGATAATGAGGAATCAATAGCAGCACCATCAACTCCATCATCACCACCTAAATTTGCATCTCCATCGTCACCAATTCATCAACAAATTAGAAATACGACAGCAAATCAACAACAACCAATGAGATCCCCAAAAATGGGACGACGAGCTTTAAATTGTAATCCAAAGCAATCACCAGTAGCAGTGAATAGTAGTAGCAGTCAGACACCATCACCATATTTGGGAATGAAATTTGAACAACATCAACAGCAACAATATCAAGTGGTTGACATTCAAACGATGCAACAAGACACAGGTATCACAATTAATGAGCACGATCAATATTCTTTGACATCTCAGACGTCATCGACATGCAATAATAATAATAATAATAATAATAAGGGCTTAGATCGAGTCATACTTGAAAGAAATATTGAAAAATTACTCGAACGAAATGACACGCAATTACCAACAAATTCCTCATCGTCACCAATCAACATACCTGAGAATATAACAAGAAGTCCACAAATTAATCGATTATTGCATCAAGATCGAAGTCGTGAGCCACTCGATTTAACAGATTTAGGTTTAAGTTTAGATAATTTATCGCCAAAATGCAATACAACAAGTACAAATAAAACAGGAAATGAACAAAATGCTGACACGTCACTAGATAAGACAATAACATCATCATTGCCGGAACTTAATTCAATGGATAAGAAACATCATGTCGAAAGAAAAGAGAAGGAAGTTTCAATGTCAAAAGAAAAGGAAATTGGAACATTTGAGAGATTAAAGCCCAAGGCTATGAAAAGTAAAGATCCAGAGCCATCAGAGCCAATATGTGAGTATGCTGGTGTCGTAAATCACGCATATATTCATGACGATTTTCCTCTTCCAACAGCACTTCAAACAATTTCCAAGAAAGAGGTGCGATTTGATGGTGAGAAGGAAGTAGCAGCAGCATCATCACATACTCGATCACGAACATACTCAGGACGGTTATCAAGAAGTAGCGGTCGAAGACGTAAAGGAAGTCGTCAACGGAAGCATGTTTCCGAGAATCCAAGTTCAAAATATAAGCACGAAAGTGGACATCACAGTCATCATAGTTCTCATATTCGGAAGGGATCATCGAAAAGTAGTAAATATTCTAATGAGCCATGCACATCAGCACAAGCAAAAATGCGTGACAATCACTTCCATGATTCAGAAACAAGTAGTTTATGCTCAACATGTTCATCCAGTTCAAGTGAGTCAGATGACTTTGCCTACAAATTGCCTCAACGAAAGATTTATGGCGGTGTGAGAATCAGCTATGTACCTAATGATGCTCTCGCGTGCGCTAGAAAAGAGCAACAAAAGAAACAATCAGCACCTCAAAATACTAGCGGCAATAAAAAGTTTTTAGCATTATTCAATTTTCTTTAGCTCAAGTGAAATTTCAAGTTTTTTAAAAACTCTTTTTTTTATTTTCAAATGAAAATTATGATTTTTTTTTGTATTATTTAATGAAGAGATATTTATGACAATAATAAGAGAAGTTGATGAGGATATTATTATTATTTTAATGAAAAGAAAAATAAAGAAAGCACAAAGTAAAATGTTATTTAACTGAAGATGAAAATGACTTTTCAATTTGTTTCGTTTCTTACTTCCAGCTATTTATTGTTAATTCTATGGAAATACAGAGTTGCAGAGTTGGAAAGAGACCAATGTAGAGCTGAGCTCTAGTAGAGCTGAGCTCTGGTAGAGCTGAGCTCTGGTAGAGCTGAGCTCTAGAGCTCTGAGAGCTCTGTAGAGCTCTTTTTTTAATTTCTTTTTTTATTATTTCTTTTTGTGGAAAGTATGTAAAAATGGTGGAAATGATGAAAAATAACTGGAAAATTGGAAAATTTTCACGAAAACTGTGAAAAATTGTGGAAAATTGGAAAATTTGATGGAAAATTGAAATTTTTTTTTGTTTTCTTTTTTTGTTAAAAATTATGTGAAAATGGTGGAAATGATGAAAAATAAATGAAAAATTGGAAAATTTTCACGAAAAATGTGAAAAATTGGGGAAAATCGGAAAATTTGATGGAAAATTGAAAATTTTTTTTTGTTTTCTTTTTTTGTTGAATATTATGTGGAAATGGTGGAAATGATGGAAAATAACTGAAAAATTGGAAAATTTTGATGAAATTTGTGGAAAATTGTGGAAAACCTGAAAATTTGATGGAAAATTGCAATTTTTTTTATTTAATTTTTTTGTTGAAAATCAGGTAAAAATGGTGGAAATGATGGAAAATGAATGAAAAATGGAAAATTTTGATGAAAATTGTGGAAAATCGGAAAATTTGAAGGAAAATTGAAATTTTTTTTATTTCTCTTTTTTTGTTGAAAATTATGTGGAAATTGTGAAAATGATGGAAAATTAATGATAAATTGGAAAATTTTGATGAAAATTGTGGAAAATCGGAAAATTTGATGGAAAATTGAAAATTTTTTATTTACTTTTTTGATGAAAATTATGTGGAAATTGTGAAAATGATGGAAAATTTTGATGAAAATTGTGGAAAATTGTGGAAAATCGGAAAATTTGATGGAAATATGAAATTTTTTTAATTTTTTTTAATGATGAAATATTTTTCTCTTTTGATGTATTTTACTGCATTTACATATGAACAAAATAGTGAGATGAAAGTCGTTAAAACCTAAAAAATTTGTCATTTCTGAGTTTTTTAGCCATAGTTTAGCCATTTCTTGACTATATATCATGTTTTATACCTCGTTGGATGCGTATTATGTTGTGTTATAAGATTAATGAAAAATATATAAAACATTAAATCATCCTGGAGTAGTAAAAGTAGAAATATGAAAACTCGATTTTTGACCAAGCTCGAAAAACGGCAAAACTGCCATAAAGTTCCAAAATCAAATTTTTCTTAGGTTAAAATGATTAGAAAAGATCAATAATCATGTTTTCTATTATTTCTGAGAATTTTAGACAGTTTGGTGAAGTTATGGTCGAGATGTGAATTTTTATGTCTTAAGGCCTCTCCAACCAGACCCTCTTTGAAGGCCTCTGGTGAACCGAGTTGCACAAAACGATTTTTATTTTTTTTTGCTAGTCTTGTAGTACAATACAAGAGCTATAAGAAAAATTTCACTTGAAAGTTATTTGAGGCCATTTAGTGGGTCAAAAAGATCAACAAACTCAAAAATGACAAAAAATCGAAAATTTGGACTTTTGATCTCACTTTTGAAGCACTAAATGACATTTTTACAAAAAATGAATGAAACGTTTTTTAAAGATCTTTTAATAAGCTACAATAATCTTAAATTTTTAAAATTTTAAAGATCGAACTGGAGGCACAGGAGGTCATTATGTTCAAAAAATGGCGATTTTTTGGACTTTTTCGAAATTTTGACTATCCAAATAAAACTTTTTTATATTTTTAGTATTTTTCCATAAAAATTAACGTAATTATCGAGCGAATAAAAAAAAGTTTGAGAAATTTCATTCAAACAGTGAGACACACGATTTTTTTGAAAATCACTGATATTTCATACACATTTTGGGCCCGTATGGGTGCCTATATGGACGAAAAAAAATTTTGTGTACATTTTTGTACATGTTCTATCAACCCCATTAAGAATTCATCAAAAGAAAAAAATTTTGAAAATTTTTCAAAATTTAGAGCTCTGAGAGCTCTGCCAACTCTGCAGAGTTGTTGGGTTTGGTGTTTTTCTTGGTTAAGAAACTGATCAAACTTATCAAAAATCATCAAAATTGATTTAAAAAAAATTTGAAAATCGATTTGAATACCTTGGATGTTTATGGTATATATTTTGCAGGAAAACAGGCATCAGAAATCTAAAAAAAAACCAAAATTTTATTCTAAATCTTAATTTCTTTAGTATTCGAAGTTGGCTGTTTTACGATTATGAACCTCCTTCAAAAATTTTAAAAAATTCTGAATTGATGAAAAATTTAGTTTTTGTGATTTTTTAGCGCATTTTCCTCTTGGGAAAAGGACGCTATTATCCGCACTTTGTCCGTCTGTCTGTCTGTCTGTCTGTCTGTCTGTCTGTCTGTCTGTCTGTCTGTCTGTGGAGCTATCTCCTCCTCAGGTTTAAGCTTTTTTGATGCGGTTTTTGGCTTAAAATGTGTGTAGTATGTCTGGCTAGAGCTGGCGAAAAAATCAGCACGAATGGTCACTTCCTCTGCTGGAACCAGCGTAAAAAGTGCCAAAATTGCATTTCTTTATATGTGTTAGTGTGGTAAAATACACTAAAATGTTGACTTTTTCAAAAACTCAGCCTTCCTCGGTTCAAGTCCCACCGATGACAATTTTTTTTTTTGCTTTTTTTGATACTTTTTTGATTTCTTATGGCATATAATATTGAATCATGTCATAATTTTCCATTTTCACAATTTTTCCGAGTTTTTCCGACGATTTTTGTTAAAATTTTCAATGTTTTCATACAATTTTCATAGATAATTATTTTTTTGATATTTTAGTTGTTTAGTTTTCTATTTTCATGGATTTTTCATAGTTTTTCCGGAAAATTTTGTGAAAATTATAAAAACTTACACTTATTTAAAAAAAATCATTAATATAAATAATCAAATTGTCACATGAAAATTTCGTAAAAATGAACATCAGTGGCGTAATTGGTAAAGCACACGGCTGATACCGTGAAGGTCATAGGTTCGATCCTAGCCTCCGGCAAGTTATTTTTTTGCTTTTTTTTACTTTTTTGATTTCTTATGACATTTAATATTTATTTATGTCATAGTTTTCAATTTTCACGAATTTTCCAATTTTTCCGAGCATTTTTTTAAAAATTCTCAATATTTTCATACATTTCTCGGAAATAATATTTTTTTTTTAAAAAATTTTTATATTTTAGCTGTTAAATTTTCCATTTTCCTAGATTTTCATATTAAATTTACATTTATATAAAAAATCTCATCAATATATATAATTAAATTGTCAATTGGTATATACATAATATGTTGCAGAAGTGGCTTAAGTGCTGGAGCGAGCGGCTTCTAATTTGAAGGTCATGGGTTCGATCCTAGACCGTAGCCGATTCTTTTTTTGCTTTTTTTATTTTTTTTTAGATTCTATGTCGCATAATATTTTTTATCGGTTTTTTTTTGCTGTCAATTTTAAATTTTCGGTAAATAATGAATGGTTATAGTTAAATATTTGGCTTTGTACTTTTGGGGTTTTAGTTCTTTGTTTATTTACTGATCGCGGGAAAATGCGCTTTCGTCGGTCACGAGTGACCACGTTGATACTAGTTTTTTAACTGCTGGAAAGAAATTTGCTTTCATCAAATTTGTCCGAATTTAGTTAATAAATAGAGCTTGAAAAGTCTAAAAAAAGTAAATAAATAAATAAATAAGTTTTGGGTCGTTCATTTGGCGTCATAAGTCAAAAACATAGAATTTAAGAACCCCTTCTCTCCTTCTGTAACAACATTTTCATTCAGAAAAATTCTATTGTTTAAAAGTGTAACACTCCCTCAGACCCCCTCCTCCCTTAAAAATCGGACATCATAAGTGAACGACTCCTTTGAAAAAACTTACAAACTCTTCATCAAAATCTGAAATTTAAATGAAGATGTGCATGCTGTAAATTGTTTACCGGAAGCAATAAATTAACTCAACTTTATGCGAACACATTTTTTTTGCAGGTGGAAATTGATCTGCTGCTGGTTTTACACACTTCCATTCTTCACTGATGAAATGAATTTTTGCTATAAACAGTTACTTAATTGTGTCACATCTGCTGGCTGTACATGAGATTTAATTACAATAGATTAGATTTGTGTTGAGATATTTTATTATTTTGCAGCTATAATTCACTGTAGCTGTTGCCGTTTAATCTTGATCATAGCGGGATGGATTAACTGAAAATTGGCTTGGATTTGGATGTAAAAAAAATAGCAAAAAATGCATTTCTTTGTGTTATTTTATAAAATTTATTTCCAGAGATTTTTTTTATTGTTTTCATATAAAAACTTTTTTTCATCTTCATTTAATATAAAAAGATTGGTAAGTACAAGATTTTATACAGACTGATATTTTTTTTTGATTTTTTCCTGATTATTGCCCAATTGTGCTTCACATACAAAAGAAAAAAAAAATCTTTTTTTTTACATCACTGAGTTAACATTCTCTTTACCTCTAATAGTATTCTCAGATGAGAATGCCTCTTTCTAATTATTATTATTATACAACTTTATTTTCAATTCTGATAGATAAAAAAATATAAAAAATATGAAAAATTAATGGAAGCATTGTAATGTAATGAGAATTGTACGAAATAGACAGACATGATAGGTAGATACATAGATAGAGGAACAGAAAGGGAAAACGAACATAGTTTACGATATGATAAATGAAATGTGTGCAAATGAGATTTTAGATATGCGTAAGAAACTCTTCATAAATCATCTTTTTTTACTTCTTCGTGTTTTTCGTTTTTTTTTTTCGAGTAAAGAATTTATGATTATGAACAAGTTACAGAGATTAATCACAAGGTTATTAAAAGATAAGACTCAATTATGCGCATTTTGTGGAGAGAATAATGATGGTTATTTTTTTAGAATTATTTTCTGAAGACTTTTAAAAATCAATTTAATTTTTTTGTTTCTCATTTTTTTTAAATAAATTTTGAAAAAATTAAATTCTGATAATTTTTAAAATTAAGTTGAAATTTGATAAATTTAAAAAATTAAATTGAAATTTGATAAATTTAAAAAATTAAATTGAAATTTGATGAATTTTCAAAATTAACTTGAAATTTGATGAATTTTCAAAATTAAATTGAAATTTTGAAAAAAAAAATAACATTAAAATGCAATTGAAGTTTGGGAATTTTCAAAACTTAATTTTTTTTTAAAAAAATAAGCTCAAAAATTAAAATGTTCGCTTAAAATAAATTTGAATTTAATAAAGTTGTAATTTATTTGAATTAAATTTTAAAGTTTCAATTGAGTTACCAAATTATGGAATCAAATCATAAAATCATCACCCAAACTGATTCCAAAAAATCCATCACTACCCAATCCACTTCCAATTTATGCGCATAAAAAAATTTATTTCATAAAAAAAATTAAAAAAGTGAGAAACTTCATAAAATGAAAGAGCAATTTAGTGTTTTGTACGATCAATTAATTCTTCATCTTGTTCACATTTTGGCATTTGTTTCGTTGGGTTCATGTCTAATTATACTTTTTAATACATTTTGTTTTTGTTTCGCATATTCTAGAAATTAAAATTTAATTTCTTTACATCATTTACAAGATTCTTTATGGCCTTTTCTCATGATATTGTGCAATTTTTATCGCGATCGCTATTTGATTGATCACTTTTCGTTTGTTGTTCCTTACGGGCACAAGCTAAGGCATCATTTGGCACGTAATTTACTCGAACGCCACCGTAAACTTGTCGTTGTGGAAGCTCATATGTGAAATCATCAGAATCGCTTGAACTGGACGAGCATGTTGAGCAAATGCTTCTCGTTGTTTCTGTTTCGTCGTCATCATCATCATCGTCTTTGTTGCGAGTTATAAGCCTCTGTGATTCAATCATTTCAGCTCTTCTTCTTGCCTGTGTCGATGTTGATGGCTCATCGATAGTGGATGATGAATGACGACTACTTCTTGTTCGTCGATGCTCTTCTCGATGTCTCGTTTGATCTTTTCGTTGACGATTTCCTTTTCGTCGACGACCACCACTTCGTGATGATGATGATGATGATTTACCTGAGTAGCTTCGTGATCGTGGTAATGTATCTTGAAAATCTCCTTCAAATCGCACTTCTTTCTTTGATGTTGTTGGTATCACTGTTCATGAATATTTAATAGATTTTTTTTTTTAAATAAAAGTAAATTAATAAATTGCGTGAGAAATGAATAATGAGTTTGATTTACCAACTGGTTGTGGAACTGGTTGTTCGTCTCGATTTATTGATAGCTCTGAAATGTCAGGCGTTGGAAGCTCTTCATTAATTGGTGTAATTTCATCTAAACGATTTATTTCATACATTGGAAGTTCTGGCATTGATGAGGTCATCATTGGATCTTTGTGGATATTTTCTTGTTGAATTCTTGAAGCTTTTGTTTTTGGCGATAAATTATCTAAACTTAAACCTAAATCTGTTAAATCGAGTGGCTCACGACTTCGATCTTGATGCAATAGTCGATTAATTTGTGGACTTCTTGTTATATTCTCAGGTATGTTGATTGGTGACGATAAGGAATTTGTTGGTAATTGCATGTCATTTCGTTCGAGTAATTTTTCAATATTTCTTTCAAGTATGACTCGATCTAAGCCCTTATTATTATTATTATTGCATGTCGATGACGTCTGAGAAGTCAAAGAATATTGATCGTGCTCATTAATTGCGATAACTGTGTCTTGTTGCATCGTTTGAATGTCAACCACTTGATATTGTTGCTGTTGATGTTGTTCAAATTTCATTCCCAAATATGGTGATGGTGTCTGACTGCTGCTACTATTCACTGCTACTGGTGATTGCTTTGGATTACAATTTAAAGCTCGTCGTCCCATTTTTGGGGATCTCATTGGTTGTTGTTGATTTGCTGTCGTATTTCTTATTTGTTGATGAATTGGTGACGATGGAGATGCAAATTTAGGTGGTGATGATGGAGTTGATGGTGCTGCTATTGATTCCTCATTATCAGAACCAGTTCGATTTGTTGAGGTTGATTGTTGCATATTGTATGGAATATTTTGTTGAATTGCTTGTTGTGATCTAAGTGGACGGTGCATTGATGGTGCTGTACTGTCTGTTGGTGTTGGAGGTTCACCTTTACTACACGCAATTGAGCAATAAATTGATCCACGACGTGGCAAGAATGGTCTTCCCAACAGTGAACATCGACATGTTGAACATGAAAAGCACTGATCTGTTGCATGCCAATGCTGACCATCATGACTCATTTGACCCTGATCGACACCTATTGTTTCACCACAATAATCGCAATATTCTGCAAACATGTTATCAAAACATCCAAGACAATATGGCTTTCCCTCTCTCATGATATAACGTTGACCGCCCAACTGCTTATCACAATCAAAACATGCAAAATGTTTCATATGCCATGCTCGACCCTCAGCTTCTGTACATTCATCAGCCAAAATAATCTGTTAAAATTAGGCAAAAGAAAATAAAGAAAGAGTTAAAGTGATGAGCAGCAGAAGTAAACCCTCTTCAAAACGAGAGAGACTTATTATGATTGACATATCTAAAATGAACAATGAACTCACTTCATCACATGCTGAGCATCGTGGCTTCAAAGTTTCAGCATGATGGCGTCCACAATACAACCGACCTTCACGATGAAAATAAATTAAATCAACGAGTAATTCCTTGCAAATACAGCACATAAAACATGACGGATGCCAACAAACATTAGGTCCAAAGCGAGATGCATATACTGTAATATCACCTGTCATCATCACTTCACCGCACTGTGGATGAATAAATAAATTAAGTTAATAAAAAAAAGTTTCACATTTATGCGGGGACATCAAGTCAAGCTCCATAAAATTGCATTTATCGATTTGGTTATGCTTGCTTGCCATTTACAATTATGGCATTTTTAAAAATTGATATCATTATATATCCCAGTTGAGGTGGGTGAGGTTTTTAAGCCTAAAAGCATTTTAATTAAAAACTTTTTTTCTTCCTCTTCTTTTGTGTTTTAATTCCGGTAGCTTTGGTGTGGGACATAATGAAAAAAAAGTAGGAAATTCTCCCCTAACTAGAAAGTTCTTATCTCTCATTTTCATGACTTTCCATTCTGATTACCAACAATCGACTCGTCTCTCTCTCACTTTATATTCTCTATTCATCCCCTCAAGGGACAACAATATCATTAATCGTGACCAAAAAAGAAAGTTCCTTTTCGTATTAGAATGAAAATAACAAATTGCTCGAAGTGGACTGTCGCATTTGCATTTTCATTATACTATACCGCTATAAATGAATAGAAGCAAAAAAAATGTCGACAGCAACTTACTGTTTTAGAAAGAACAGCGAATGGTAATTAAAAACTCTAGACAATTAGTTTTTATGCCTTCATTTCACTTTATTTTATTTTTATTGTCTTTAACTTGATTTTAGGCATACTGCTGATCAAGATGGTTTGACTGTCTATTTTTTCAGTATTATTGAATAGTTTCTGTGTGGGTTGATAAGTTTATTACAGTAGTTGCATAGTTTGAGGTATTTTAATAATTTTTATGATGGAATTGTGGATAATAATAAAATATGATTAAATTATCATTTGATGTCTTATTGGCTATAAAAGTGTATTTATGGGATGTAGTTATATAGTTTGTGGGGGGATTGATGGATTTGGAATTTATTAGGAATTTTAGTAGGTTTGGTTAGTTGGAGAATAGAGTAATATGAAAATGCTATTTGAAAATCTACAAGAGGACTTAGATCTAATTTTTTTTTTGTAGATTCAAAACCTTATAAGTAAGTTTAAGAAGTATGTGACTCTAATAGTGAGTATTAATACCTTAAAATGTTACAATTTAATTAAAAACTTCTCAAACAATAATTTTACAGCCAACAACGTTTAAAACCCTCCCTCAAACCCTAAAAAATCTCAACATCTCCCATCCGTACTTGCCATAACAAAAAGCAATAATGTGCATAAAAAACATAAAACAAAAAAGACATAAAGCTCTTTTTCATTAGTGAAGAATGTGACGGGTAATTAGTTACGATTTTTATAATTTTTTATTTCAGTTCCTTTTTTCATCTCCTTTTGTGCTGAATCAAATAAATGAAAAATTAAAATATTTCCCAGGACATTACCAAAAGTTTATAAATTTTCCGTTCTGATTCCTTTTAATAAAAATTTATAAAATATTTAATTCTACAAAAGGAAAGTCAAAAGGGGAGTCTGGGTATAGTTGTATGGGTAAAGAAATTAAATTGTTAAAACAATAAAAAAAACGAAAGAATCTTATAAGGATCATAAATTACACAATTGTGCCTCTCGTTCTCATTCTGTCGTATCCACAATTGTGTATAGAAATGTTTTAACTTTAACATAATATTTATCACAAAACAAGTTAGTGAAGTAGATTGGTCTCACAATGGCAATGAAATTGTAATTTAATTTCAAATTATACTCTCGAGTTGCTCCCTTTTCGTGCTCTACGCATTTTCGGGCTTCCTTCTTTGATTTATTTTTCAGTCGTCTGTAAATTATGTGAGTAAAGTTTCGAGAGTTTTTTTTAAGGAAGTAATTGTGCCCGAAATTTCCTGTCCAGAAAAAGAAAGAAAATAAAAATCTTTCAACCAAATAAACCACCAGAAATCCATTGTCGGTTTTGTTAAATTGCTTTGTTTATAGTTTTTCTCTCTTTCTCTCGTACAGTGTGTATGCATGCTTGAGCATTACAAAATAGAGTTATTAAATCACCAAACTAATGTTTTGTCAACATGCATATGGATGTGATGATACTTGAATAGCTGGCAATTTATGTACAGCACTTCACCATATCCGTTAATTTTCGTTCTTTTTTAAGCTACATTAAATAGCCACACACAACACTATGACCGAAGTATAATTGCCATTTGTCATTGACGGATGAAAGTAATTGATGTAGTTTTGATGATCGTCATTTCACATAGAAATGGGCAAATTAGAAATAGATGCTTTGCATTTTTGAGAGTTTTTGAGGTGATTTTAAGTGTGATTGAGACGTAATTTAGAATTTTTAATGAAGCAATTTGGGCTTTATGAGATGAATTTTTTTGGAATTGAATTTTTAATTTGAGAGTTTTCGTGTCGTTTGAACTTTTTGAATTAGATGAAGTCTAATGATTAAATTTTCAAATTTCATAAAAATTTACTCTAAATATTGAACAAACAGCTCTCGAAACCCCCAAAAAATCCACTTTATGAAATTAGCGTTCATAGCTTTTGTACACAAACATAACTAAAAAATTGTTTAGAGCTAAACAACAATTTATCCCATTTCTCACAAATTCTAAAGAAAAATTGAATTCAACGCACATTCCCGTTATAATGCTGAAATTATTTTCCTATTTCATTCAGTTTGTGTCAAAATAAACATTAATCATGTGCTTAATTCGACACATTTCATTGAGACGAGAAGAATAATTAGTATTTTTTCAAGGCTTCCGCAGATTATAATCTTGAAAAAATCCCATACAAAGATTATAATCTTTAAAAATCTTTCATACAAAGATTATAATCTTTAAAAATCAAAGATTATAATCTTCATACAAAGATTTTTTGAAGATTATAATCTTCATACAGAGATTATAATCTTTAAAAAATCTTCATACAAAGATTATAATCTTTGATTTTTAAAGATTATAATCTGCGGAAGCCTTGTATTTTTTTCAACTTCAACTACTCATGCAGCACATGTAAATTGCTACACATAAAAAGTGTTGAGCATTGAGTCATGCGTTTCCATACATGTTGAGCTACGAGTCAGAGGTTAATTGTTCATTAATATAATCTCTTTTGATTTAAAATACGTTAAAATAATAGAGAGAAAATTTTTGCGTGTATGTGCATGTAATGATTCATAATAATTCATAAATTTTATGTGAAAGTTCCATTGATTGTCGACTTCTTCTTCATCATCATCATCATCTTAAAGCTGAAAATCCACAAAAATTTATAGCTTTTTATGGAATCATTCGACCTTTCACAAATGGCTTTTGTCTCTCGTGCAATTTTCAAAGACGCAAAGGTCTGTAACCTTTTTTCATGCTTCTCTTCTTGTTCCTATCTTGTCTGCAACTTTTTTTTTCTCCTTATTGAGGAAGAAAATAATATGAAGATGAAAGTTTTCATTTTCGCACATTTTTCATTTGGGAGGTTTTTGTTTGGTTGTTTAGAATTTTGGAAGGAGATGAAAGCAAGTGTGTTTAATGGGTTGGTGAGTAATTTGAAGGGGAATGTGACGCTTTTGAATTGGTGACAGATAAATTTTTATGAAATTGAGCAATAGTTAGCAAATAAAAATTCCTCAAAAAAACTGAGCAATTTCACAAAAAACTATAAAATTTTGAACAAAATTGAGCAATTTTGAGCAAAACTGAGCATTTATTATTAGCAGTTATTTGCAAAGTTTTGAAAACTGAGCAATTTAAAGCAAAACTGAGCAATTTTTCAAAACTGAGCAATCGATTTCAGTGAAATTTTAGAAACTGAGCAGCTGTGGTACAAAAACCAAATACTAAGCAACTTTAAGCTCTTTTTTAGTAAAATTCAGCAAAATTGAGAAACTTGAAGACGTACTTCAAGAATGATGCCTTAAAATTCAAATCTCTAACCCTAAAAGACATCCTTTCTGTTCACAAAAGTCATCTCCCAACGCGCCATATGTCATTTAACTTTGAAAAATTACGTCGGAAATTTTTCGAACGTGCTTCCGCACCATTTCTTTATCATCGTTGTCATCATTACAGCCTCTCGGTTTTTTCGTATCCTATTTAACGCTTCATATTTAAATATTTTACAATCTACAAGATTCTCTTTATAAATTCACATTCATCTCTTCAACTTACAAGCAAAATATTAATTTTTCATCTCTCACTCATTCATTATAGCTTGGTATGTGCTGTAAATAATACAACACGAAGGAAGAAGGAAACTTTCATCCTATGAATAAATTTTCCTCTTTTTTTCGTTAAGGGAAAATATTTTTTTTTGTTTCGTTTTTATTCCATTTTAGACGTGATGCTTTAAACTCCAATGGGGAGAATTATTCAAGTTTCCTTTTCTGTGTGTATTTTTTAATTATTTCACCAACCGAGACGTGCTTGAAAAATATGATTGATATTGTACATATCTCTCTGATACAAATTTTCTATGACATTCCTTTGCTCTCGTTTGCTTCCTTTATTTTTCACATTCAAAACTGAATCATTGAGAAAAAAATAATGTTCAACTTTTTTTTGTTATGAATTTTAAAGTGAGGGGTTCGTTGGATTGCTGACGTAAGGGAAACATTTTCAATGTCCTTAAAAAATATGTACATATAATAAAAATAATAATAATGCTGAGGAATTTATGTTAGCATCATAAAAGTGGAGGAAAAAAAGGAAAAATTTGAGAAGTGGATCATTACTGGACATGAATTTTATTGCTATGTGCTTCTTTTAATGATGTGGATTTATGTGGGCTTGGGAGGGCTGTCCTGAGAGAAAATATATTTCAGTTTTGGGGATTTTGAGGAATTTGATGTTGAATGTCATTTTGAGTAGTTGACTTTATGATGCATGAGATTTTGCGAGTATGTAGATGCTTGTTGGTTTGACATGATTTGGTATGGGAATCAAAATTTACGATCTTGTGGATCAGTATGAGAGTATAATTTGTACTTTTTGCTGCAAAAGTTAATTTTTGGAAGTAAAAAAACATAATTACTTTTTTCTCGTAGAAAATAATAATTTACATCCTCAAAACTAATGACTTTCTCAACATTCTCAAAACTGCACCAAATCCTCTCAAAACTCAAGTAAAAAAATCCCTTTTCATCATCACTTCGGGGTGACATTAATTTTATTATTTAATTAACCGAATGACTGGTTTTGTGCATTTCCTATCTACTCATAATTCACTTTTCCATCCTCGCCCCGTGTGTTTATGTCTTTATACTCTACTCTCACATGACATGAAGGAAGCAGCCAGAGCAACAGCAGCAATCAAACAAAAAAATTAAATTATATAGTATGAAAGGAAAACAACACAGCGGAGTCAATGTCTGCAATTGTAATAAGAATAATACTTTCGTCGCCATTTCCATTTCAGACTGATTTATGTTGCCGCTTATCATCATCATGTTGGTGATTATTTTCATTTCTTGTGCTTTATTGCATTTTTTTTTTCTTTCATTTCAACTCTCAGAACAAAAAAAAAAATGTATAAAAAGGTTAACTCATTTTCCTGCTCTATAATTTTAAATCTAATGGAATTGAGAACAAAAAGAAGAGCGAAAAAGAATTGAGACAATATTCGAGGATGAATAAAAAAGTTTTTCTCAATGAGATATGAAATTGAACTTCTGCATTTTATAGACTCGAATATCCATTTCAACATCCATCAAATCCCCTTCTACAATAGCTTTTTTTGTATTTTAAAATTCTACACAAAAATTCCATTATTATTATTTCTGGATTTTTATAAAATAAAATTTTCACGTACTTCTTCCCTTTTATTTTCTGCTGTGTATGTCGGTCTTGCTGTGAAAGTTGAAATAAGAAGAAAGCATATTTTTGTGAGCATAGGAAAGTTTTTGTACATTTTTGTGACTTGAAGGAGGATTTGTTTTGGGTGGGGATGTTAAGGAAATTTGAGTTTAAGACGCATTTTTAATCTAGTTAAGTTTCTAAAATATTTTTTTTTCCAAGATTATGTTTTGGTACCTTAAACTTTAAAATTTTAGGTGACAAAAATCCTCTTCTTGGAAGAAAGGATAAAGTTTTCCAATTTTTTTTTTTTTTTTTTGAAAAATTACTAGAAACTTTTATACTGAACTACTAGTTTTTGCTTAAAAATATCAAAAATTTCGAAATCTAATAAAATCCCAAAATCAAAACAGACATAGTACCAGCAGCATCTCTTTATCAACAGAAACCCAATTAAATGCGCCAAAAAAATAGAAATTGGGGAACGAGAAATGGTTTTATTTGCAAACATCTACACTTACAATAAAACGAATGTACATGGATCTACATTCAAACAGGGTGTAACATTTTCATTTTATTTTCACCAAAAAGTACGTTTTTCAGATTTTTTCCTCATGCGACAATAATGTAAAGTAAAGTAAAGATGAGTATAGGAGGAGTAGGAGATGGCAAAAGAAAGCAGTGAACAGTATTATTATGTTAATCCGTTTCGCTATAAACGCTCCTTAAAAGACGCTATTTTCGCGAACATATTTTTTTTTTATTTTTCTTTTCTCCCATCATTTTCGTGGAATTTTAATGTCGTTAGAAGCATTTAAGATAATCTGTAGCTCTATCGATGTAGCTTGACTTTAAAGCCCCTCTCTTACTGACATTGTATTAGGAGGGTGCAGAAAAAAGAATGAGAAATAAAAAGATTTATGACTTACTCCCTCGCACTGCTGATTGACTTGAATCTGTTTAACAGAACCGCGACCAAGTGCGTCACGCTTTCGTTGGGCTGAAAATAATCTCAACTCTTTCCGCTCCTCATCCGACAATGAATGGCAGTAACGAACCTGTGAAGAATAAGAAAATATAAATAAATATAAATTGCAATTGAAAATCAGGACATGCATGGCTGAATAAAACATTTAAGAAAAATCAGGACGAAAAAAAAAAATTTCAATGATTGCCGAAAAATGGTTTAGCAATAAAAAAAGCTGTTCTGATTTCTTTTTTTTTTTGTGTAGTTGGGTATGAAGCATGTAGAGGTCATTTTGCTATAAATTTGATACTATAGAAATGTGAACCCTCCTCCATATCCTAATATTATTAAATTTCCTCTTATGTTTCATCATATCTACGTGACATGAAAGTCAGATTGACTTTTAAGGCAGTTTTGAGAGCAATAAAAAAAATTTCTACATGAAGATGTCGACCTCTTGTGTTGCTAAATTGTTAGTGGAGAATAACTTTTCAATTTCAGAAGCTGATAAGGAGGGGTTGTTTGTAAATGATGTCAATTTTGGGGATATTAAACTTATTTGAAGTAAAACTAAGTTTTTGAGGAGAAAAATCGATAAAAATTCCATTTTTTTGCTAGACATCATTTACAAATGATTCCCATCAAGGACCATAAATTAAGAATCCATATGTGTAGAAAAAAACTTTCATCCTACCTCATTGTCGTGGGGTGGTAATTGTTGAAGAAGTTGTTTTACTCGATATCGCTCTCCAACACTATTCACGTACGGCACTTTGTCTTCGGGTATAGCCGAAAAATATAAATGAACCTGCATGGATGGAGAAAAGAAAAAAAAATGGAAACAAAATTAACGACTCTTCTTAATTGATTCTCACTTTCATTCTTCTTCGAAAATTGAGCACATAGAGAAGTGAGTGAAGTTTCCTGCATCTTTATTTACGATTACGATTCAATAAAATGTAAGTTAATTGCTTTCTGCACTTCGTAAAAAAAGGTGTTCATTAACCCTAGGAATATAATTGCTAATGTTTACAGTTCATGTTGCCTTCTTTACTTTTTAATGTATGTTATTGTTCTCGTTATTATTGTTGAACATTTCTTTTTAGCGCATTTTCCTCTTGGGAAAAGGACGCTATTATCCGCACTTTGTCCGTCCGTCCGTCCGTCTGTCCGTCCGTCTGTCTGTCTGTCATCGCATCTCCTCCTAGGGTTTAAGCTTTTTTGATGCGGTTTTTGGCTTAAAATGTGTGTAGTATGTCTGGCTAGAGCTGGCGAAAAAATCAGCACGAATGGTCACTTCCTCTGCTGGAACCAGCGTAAAAAGTACCAAAATTGCATTTCTTTGTATGTGTTAGTGTGGTCGAATGCACTAAAATGTTGACTTTTCAAAATCTTAGCTGTCCTCGGTTCAAATCCCATCGATGGCAATATTCTTTTTTTGCTTTTTTTGATACTTTTTGATTTCTTATGACATTTAATATTGAATTATGTTATAATTTTCCATTTCCACAATTTTCCAAAGCTTTTCTTAGGATTTTTGTTAAAATTTTCAACATTTTCATACAATTTTCATAGATAATTACTTTTTTCATATTTTTTTGATATTTTAACTGTTTAATTTTCTATTTTCATAGATTTTTCATAGTTTTTCTCAAGTTTTTCCGGAAAATTTTGTGAAAATTATAAAAATTTACATTTACATTAAAAAGAACTCATCAATATAAATAATCAAATTGTCAGATGAACATTTCATGAAAGAGAGCAGCAGTGGCGTAAAAGGTAGAGCGCACCGATAATCCATTGAGATCATGGGTTCGATCCTTTCCCCCGGCAATTTATTTTTTTGCTTTTTTTTTACTTTTTTGATTTCTTATGACATTTAATATTTATTTATGTCATAATTTTCCATTTTCACGAGTTTTCCAACTTTTTTCGAGCATTTCTTTAAAAATTTGTAAATACTTTTTTGCTTTTTTTATGTTGCATAAAGATTTTTATCGATTTTTTTTTTCAATGAATTTTAAATTTTGGGTAAATAAAGAATGGTTATAGTAAAATATCTGGCTTTGTAATTTTGGGGTTTTAATTCTTCGTGTATTTACTGATCGCGGAAAATGCGCTTTCGTCGGTCACGAGTGACCACCGTTATACTAGTTTTTTTCTTCTTCCTTTTGGGAATGGAGAATGGAGTTGGGTTTAAAAAGGAAAATTGGTGTGGTGGGAAGTTGGATAGATTTATTATAGAGTTTGTTGGATTAAAGCGTCGTTTTCGACTAAAAACTAGGTTGAACTCTTTTTTCGAGCAAGAAGGATGTTTTCTTATTTTCTAAGGTGCAAATAAATTATGTGGGTTATTTGAAGAATTTACTCTTGAACTCTCAAAGTTTCAATTCTAGCTTTTCTAAATTTCTGTAAAAAACTCAAAAATTGTTCAAACTATTTTTTATAATGTAGATAAATAATTTTTTTTTTTACATTCATTTTACGTTGGAATCCATAAATTTGAATCTGAGATATGAACCTAGCCCTTTGAGCTTTAAGCACTGCGATTTAATTAAGGCTGAATCTATTGTATCTTACTAGTGGAACACATTCTTGTATGAATTTCTAGTTTATACCTTAGGAAGCACCTAACCTAAGTTATGGTACCTAAGAATGTCTAAATTATGGAATATAATATACCCATGAAATCCACATCAGACAAACCAACTAAATTTACTATTCTATTTAAAAAAAATTAAGAACGCATTAAAAAAAGTAGAAACGAAAATGAAATGGAAATTGCGATGCAAAAGAATGGAAAAAATACAACAAACAATATTCATTAAACAAAATCGTTATATCCATTATAATGATAACAATAATATAGCGAATAAAAATCACGTTTTTATTGCGTGTTAAAAAATATTAACATAAGTTTACTCCTTCAGGTTTCTATCCAAATATACAAAACAAAAAATATAGAAAACAAAGAAAAATGCGCGTGGAGAGAAAACAACTTTTAAGGAGCAGAAAAAAAGGGAAAGGAAAGGCGAAAGAAAATTTCAAGAATTCTCATACTTTACTTTCTAATTTATATTTCTTGTTCACTTTTTCAACCCCTTCTTTCTATCAAAAATTTCTAGACGAGGTGAAATTTATGCTCTTGGTATTCTCACAGTGCCTGTATGCACGCGATATTCTCATGTGCTGGTGATGTGGAAACTTAAATGAGAACTTTCTATTTTTTTGTTTCATTTTCGTGAAAATTGATCATAACTTTTACTTTTTTTGTATGATTACATTCCTACACCCTGCCTGAATGCCATTTTTACCTTATTTTTCATAATTTCTAACCATAGTGTCTTATTTATGACTTATAATGGCTTTAATTACTCCCTTAATGCATTATTTGACTATTTTTTTACCTTAAATTTTTGTGTTTATTTATATGCTTTATGATACTTCCTGAGTGACTTACAAATCGCACTCATCTAATAAATCAACATGTTAATAAAGATAAAATGCGTATGCCTTTATATTCACTTACACTTTTGCCGTCTTTTTAATTGTACTTTCTCATAAAAATTTATTTTTATAATCATGATTATGACTGAGCAAGGACTTTAATTTGAAGCTTGCTTTTATTGAGATTCTGAGGCTTTTGGATAGTTTTGAAGGAAATGGAAGTTGTTGAAAGGAAAAAGGAAGCTTGGAGTAATTGAAATTGAGGTTGAAGTGTCTTTTGGCATTAATATTAAGACATGATAATTATAGAGACACATCCTTTTATTTTCTTGAGTATTTTGTAGATTTTATACTTTAATGTTAGGTTTTGTTCTTAAAATTAATAAAAGCTTAAAGTTTAAGAAATTTGAATTAAATAGCACAAATTTTAATAAAATTTCCAAAACAACAAACTCAATTTTACATTAAAAATCATTTTTTTATCCAATATCCAAAAATCATCCACATAACCAAAAATTTATTTCTCCTTTTATGAAATAAACGCCAATTTAAACTCATTAACTATATTAGAAAAAACTCCATTTCATTACTAATATTAACCAAAATCAGTATCTGATTTAAAATTATACTATTTATTATTCATTATACATTGACTATGATTATGAATATGAAATTGTTATTATGCCTTTTACGAGCTGAAAATGTTGTGTATTTTTGGATTTGAAAACTTTTTTAATATTTATAGAATTTTAATAAAACAATTTTTTAATGAAAAAATTTGAATGTTTTGGGGAATTAAAGTTGAATGAATCATTTGCCCAAAAGAATCTGAGGTTATTAATTTCGCAAAGTTTTTTGTGTAGCAAACGAATGTGGACATTTTAGTTTGGGATAGAGTTTATTAACTATCGAAAAATATTCAAAATAAAATTTTTGGATTTTTGTTTAAAAAATAGAATATTTTGAAATTACCTAAAATTTTTAAGATAAATAAGGATTCTCGATTTTTTAAAATTATGTAAATTAAAATTTTTAATTCAAATTTTTAAAATTAGATATTTTTAAATAAGATAAACATTATTTTCAAATTCAAATAAATGAATTTTTCAAACTTGATAAAATTTAAAATTTTTTAAAAACTATTTTTCAAATTTTAAGAATTTCAAAAAACAATAGTAAATTTTATCCTCTGAAGTTACATTCCTTCTGAACCACAAAGAAAGAATCATATCAAATAAATGAAAAATTTAAGTTCATCATTAGCAAATAAAAGTGGAATTGCTGTATTATTGAGACAGACGCAAAGCAATCTACACAAAATTTTAGCCCGAAAAAACCTCCGAAATGATGATGACGATGATTATGGTGATTTTCATTTGCAATTTCATCTTTCCTTTCCCTCATCATATTCATTTTATTTAGAAAATTTTAAGAGAGACAGAATGAGTATATCAAGGAGATATGCGTTGATTGTGGATGTGGTTTTTATTCGGATGAGCAATGGAATGTGAAATGCTTTTATTTTTACTAGCATGTATATATATGCTCAGTAACTTAGTGAGGCATTTAAAAGGAGGAGACAAACGACACAAAAAAATGAACGGTAGAAAGAAAAGAATTAAAATTGTGCCTTGAAGGTAACATTTTATGTATCATTTTTTCTGCTGCTTCCAAAACCGCATTTTGTGATATTATGGCATCATATATGTATGTTCGTATTTTATAGAGAGGAAAGATTTTTATGAGACTTTTATCTTTTTTTTTGTTGCCTTTTTTCTGTTCTGTTCTGTCGGTTTTCATTCTTCTTGTAGTTGTTGACTCTTATTTTTATTACACAATCATACGTTACTAGAGGATGTTTTAGGGGATTCTATGTTGGAAGAGCTGTGAAAATTCGCTTAGTGATGATGAATATTTTGTGCAAAAATAAAAAAAGTCGAAAAAAATACAGGTTTACAGTAAAGAGATATAAAATTTAATTTTGAGATTTTTTTTGGGAATCGAACCTTTGATTTTGCGACTTTTATAATTAATTGACTATTACCGAATTTGAAACAGTGAACGAACAATAACTAAAAATCAAATAAGTTGTAAATGTATTAGAATTTTGGAATTCATGGTCTAACTTTTTTAAATTACTCATTTTTGTTAGTTTAAGTCCTCTTCAGAAAATCTGCACCACTCAAAAAAAAAAAAAATCCCGATCAACTGAATTCCCTTCCATAGTATCAAAAACAAACACGATATACATTTATGTATAGTGGTTAGTTGTCTCATTGTTACAAAAATTTTTGGGATATTTTTTTTGCGCCTACAAAAAGGCAACAGAAAATTTTTGCTTGCTCAGTTAAAAGTCTAATAATAAATTGTTTATGTGCCGACTATTATATGTGATTGTGATAGATAATACATAAAGGCAGCATTAACCATACAATGTTAAAAATAAATATAAATTTTTTGAACAATGAAATGTTTACGTCTGCAAAAAAAACTGAGAGAGAAAATGTATCCATTGCTAAATACTTAAAAAGGGAATATTTGCTTCATCAATGGCGTTAACTGCCTCATTTTCATGACTATTTTATTTTATAGTCATCAGTTGCATGCACAATTTAATAATAATACTATCTGTGTGTGTGTGTCTTATTCCTACATTCAATTTCAATTTAAATGAGAAAAGAAAAAAAGGAATGGAATTTTTTAAAAGAACTCATCATCTTTCAAATCATTCTACCCGTAATGGATGTAGCTTATGTAATTACAGCGATTTACTTAAACATCTCTATGTGCTCATAAGTAATGATTAAATCAAAATATGCATTGCATAAATCAATTACCTGTTCTGGTCGAAGACCCGGCGGTACCCATGTGTATTCTTCTAAAGCACATCCACTATCGTCATCGGATTGCGATTGTCGTTGATTATCGAGATGATAACCTCCTATTATGGCTGGATGTCCATGCAATTGACTCGGATGGAAGTTTTGTGGGAGAGTTTGATGTACAGGGATTGTATTAGGAGTTTGTTGACTTAATAGATTACCGCCATGCGATGCATTTGTACTTGGATATGGAAGTGTTTGTGAATTCAATTGATTGCTCATTGTATGCTGTTGCTGATGCTGTGGCTGAACAAATTGTAAATATTTTGATGAGGACGGTAAATTTGGATTAAGTGGACTCTGTTGCAAATGTCTATGATGGGATGGTGATTGAGTTGATGTTGTTGGATACTCATTAAAATTCGGTTGAATTTGCTGTTGATAAGTTGACATTGGAAATGAGCGTATGACCGGTCTAGAAATTAAAGCAAAAAATTAAATATTATTAAATACCAAATGAAAACTGTTATGATGTGATGATTGAGTTGAGGGATTAGTCAATTTTACTAATGTCAAATGCAAATATTCGCAGTGATGATGGAGAAACCACAAAATAATATTTTGAAATAAGCTTACCCGAATAGACAAAGAGTACACTCAGAGTACGTTCAACTTTTGGCTGAGTATACTCACTTGAGCATGCTCATTCATACAAAATTTGATCGCACTACTTTACGCATTTGAGCACGTTATTTGAGCATACTCTGAGCATACTCATTGAGTGTACTCAGAGCATACTAATTGCATACAATTGAGCATGCTCATAAGTATACTCATGAGTGTACTCATTAAGCATGCTCATAAGTATACTCTGAGTATACTCAAATAATCGTTCAAAATTTTAAAAAATAAATATTTTTTTATACTTTTTCACATTTTTGGAATATTTTTTATTAATCTGTAGCATTTGTACTGTTCTAAGATAAATTTTATTTATTAGTAAATCTGAAATGAAACTTAGAAAATTTTTGATTTTACCTGGATTCGAACCCATGACCGCTCTGTTGCTGTTGAGACCTTCACCTTAACCGTTGCGCCACTGCTACTTTTTACCTATATAATAATTTTTGGCAAAAGGCACATATAAATTATTATATATGTAAAATACTCTAAAACAGGTCTCATTATGTCTTATAAGACTTTTAACATGTTTAAAAGTCATAATTCCCAAAAAAATATTTATATTAATTTAATCTTTCACTTGTGAAGTATATAAAAATATGACAAAATTTTTGAGTATACTCATGAGCATACTCAAAAACTTAGAGAAAATTTGAAAAATCAAAGATTTTTTAAGGATTCTAGTGAGCATGCTCAGAGTATACTCAAGAGTATACTCAAAATGAGCACGTAATAGTCTAATGAGAGAATTTTTTTTGAGTGTATTCAGCACGTACTCAAAAGTATACTCAAGATGAGCATACTTGATTTTCTAAAATTTAGCATGCTCATGAGTATACTCAATCGAACGTGCTAATTTAATTTTTGAAACAATTTATTGAGCACATTCAGAGTATACTCATGAGTATGCTGAAGTGAGTGTACTCAGCTGAGTACGTGGAGCAATATTTTGAGTATGCTCATAAGTATACTCAGTTGAACATGCTCATCAATATATTTTTATTTTTTTTATGAGCATATTCAGAGTATACTAGGCTTTCCCGATGCCGGGACCGGGACCGGGATTTCCCGGGAAATCCCGGTCCCGGTCCCGTCCCGGGTCCCGGATTTTTTACGGGACCGGGACCGGGACTCAAGATTTAACTTTTTTAAATTTTTTGCCATTTTTCTTTCTTTGATTAAGATTTTTTTATTTGTTTATTATTGAGAATTGAAAACTAATTATAGAGTACTGAGAACTTAAAAATATTTTTTTCTACCTGAAACTATTTTTATAGGGTAAAAAATCTTGATTTTGGTCATTTTCTCATTTCAAAACTTTGACAGAATTTTTCTCTGAGCTGCTTCATTTAAACTTGTTGAAGTCTATGTTAAAATGTCACAAGGAACCGATTTTTTTTTTTGCTGAAAAAATTGGTAGCAACAGACTTTCCGTTTTCGAGTTACAGCAATTTAATGATAAATCTTGAAATTGGTCAAAAAATCTTAAAATTAGTCAAAACTAGTGATGAAGCGGATCACGCTTCATGTGCATATTCACACCGTTCCAAAACTCTGTATCGGGTCAGCAAAGCTTCGCTTTGCATAAGTTTGAAGATTAGGATTCCATCGGGTCAGCAAAGCTTCGCTTTGCATAAGATTGAAAATTAGGACTCAATCGGGTCAGCAAAGCTTCGCTTTGCATAAGATTGAAGATTAAGTCTAAATCGGGTCAGCAAAGCTTCGCTTTGCATAAGATTGCAGATTAAGACTCCATCGGGTCAGCAAAGCTTCGCTTTGCATAAGATTGAAGGTTAAGACTCCATCGGGTCAGCAAAGCTTCGCTTTGCATAAGATTGATGATTAAGTCTCAATCGGGTCAGCAAAGCTTCGCTTTGCATAAGATTGCAGATTAAGACTCCATCGGGTCAGCAAAGCTTCGCTTTGCATAAGATTGCAGATTAAGGCTAGATCGGGTCAGCAAAGCTTCGCTTTGCATAAATTTGAAGATTAGGATTCCATCGGGTCAGCAAAGCTTCGCTTTGCATAAGATTGCAGATTAAGACTCCATCGGGTCAGCAAAGCTTCGCTTTGTATAAGATTGAAGATTATGACTCGATCGGGTCAGCAAAGCTTCGCTTTGCATAAGATTGATGATTAGGATTCGATCGGGTCAGCAAAGCTTCGCTTTGCATAAGATTGATGATTAAGTCTCAATCGGGTCAGCAAAGCTTCGCTTTGCATAAGATTGAAAATTAGGACTCAATCGGGTCAGCAAAGCTTCACTTTGCATAAGATTGCAGATCAAGGCTAGATCGGGTCAGCAAAGCTTCGCTTTGCATAAGTTTGAAGATTAGGATTCCATCGGGTCAGCAAAGCTTCGCTTTGCATAAGATTAATAATCAAGCCTTCATCGGGTCAGCAAAGCTTGACTTTGCATAAGATTGCAGATTAAGACTCGATCGGGTCAGCAAAGCTTCGCTTTGCATAAGATTGCAGATTAAGGCTAGATCGGGTCAGCAAAGCTTCGCTTTGCATAAGTTTGAAGATTAGGATTCCATCGGGTCAGCAAAGCTTCGCTTTGCATAAGATTGAAAATTAGGACTCAATCGGGTCAGCAAAGCTTCGCTTTGCATAAGATTGAAAAATTAGGACTCAATCGGGTCAGCAAAGCTTCGCTTTGCATAAGTTTGAAGATTAGGATTCCATCGAGTCAGCAAACCTTAGCGTTGCATATGATTGACAATTAAGTTTCCTAAAAAATCGAAAAATTTCACATTCGGACTCAATTTTCAAGCACTAATTGATGTTTTTGGACATGACAAGGTATGTACGACTTTTAGATCTAATTATAAGCTACAATAATCACAAGTTTTTAGAATTTTTAATTCTGAGTTGTAGGGACAGGAGGGCAAAATGTCCAAAAAATGCCGATTTTTGAACTTTTTCGAGATTTTGACTGACTAAAATAGGTTTAAAAATATTTTTGGTATTTTTCCATAAAAGTTCTCGCATTTGTTGATCAAAAACAGAAAATTTTACAAAAATCCATCCATACAGTGAACCACACGAATTTTTCCAAAATTTAGGTTTGTGGGGGTGTACTGGTGACTAACAAAGTTTTTTGTATTTTTTCTCAGCAAAACTTCGTTTTTATTGATTCTGATCAAAAAAGTTCAATTCGCAATTTGTGTGAAATTTTTTAAATGTATTTTGCAATAATCGGCTAAAATATGCTTAAAAAACACACTATTTCGTTAGTTTCTCAGATCCATCTACATAAATCGGCACCAACGTGTGAGGTGCACATTTGAGTGATAATGCGCACATTTTGAGACATTTTTGACATAAAATGGTTTTTTCGTATTTGAGTTCTGCGAGGAACAAACTTGCTTGTAAGCATACACCACCACTATTTGGGGTCGTGTCCGGAGGCATCAAAACCTTTTTCAATGCGGTTTTTTGTATTTTGTAGATAATTTTGAGGCCGAACTTTTCACACCGAACTGTTTATGAAAATTTTGAGTTTTGGCGCCAAAAAACTAAAAAAACGATTTTTCAAGTGTATCGAAATCAATATATTCACAACGTGAAACGGTGTGAATATGAAAATCTTGAAATTGGTACATTTTTTCTGAAGTAGGCAACAATATATCTCGTCAACAAACAAAAAATATTATTGTCAAAATAACAAATTAAGCACATTTTAGGATTAAACTTTTTTTTATTTTTTTTTAAGTAGCAGTGAACAGTCCTTCTTACAACAAAAAAACCGATTAAAAATATTTTTTTGTTTATTCTTTGAAAAATTAAGTCAAAAATCATGACATACCACGACAAAAAAGTTTACCAAAAAATAGGGAAAAATGAACCAAAAAATAGGGACGAATTTGGGTCATCTTGTTTTCAAGATTATGAAGCAATGGTGAAGTTTAAAAATATATGGAGCATCAGGAATGATAAAAAGCTGAATTGGATAACTAAAATGACTCAATAATAGAACTTTTTTTTAATATTATTTTTTCTTATACTTTAATCCATAATTATGTATGTTATGATTAAAATTACAATAAAAAAGCGTGTAAAAACAAATTAGTTAACTCATAATATTATCTAAAGTAATTTAAAATTTTCAAATATTTCCGGGACCGGGACCGGGATTTCCCGGTCCCGTCCCGGTCCCGTCCCGGGTCCCGAAAATGTTCCGGGACCGGGAAATCGGGAAAGCCTAGAGTATACTTATGAGTATGCTCAAGTGAGTGTACTCACCTGAGTACGTGGAGCAATATTTTGAGTATGCTCATAAGTATACTCAGTTGAACATGCTCATCAATATATTTTTAATTTTTTTATGAGCATATTCAGAGTATACTTATGAGTATGCTCAAGTGAGTGTACTCAGCTGAGTACGTGAAACAATATTTTTGAGTACGTTTATAAGTATACTCAGTTGAACATGCTCATCAATATTTTTTATTTTTTTTATGAGCATACTCAGAGTATACTTATGAGTATGCTCAAGTGAGTGTACTCAGCTGAGCACGTAAAAAAGTGTTTTTGAGCATACTCAGGACCGTGCTCAAAAAACTGAGCATGCTCAATGTTTATTCGGGTTAGTGAGAACAGTTTTGTGGAAGGGAAAATAAATATTTGATTGAAAATTGATTTTGTATTTTAGACGAAATAATGACAGAAAATTGTTGTTTTTAATACTTTGCATGAGTTTGTACATGACAGGTTTGTAAAAATTAGATTTTTGTTTTCTTTTTTGCAGGTTTGATGAGGTTGGAGTGGTGTAAATTTGATATTTTTTTTGTGAGTGGTTTTGGAGTTGTGCTTGTGGTTGAGGATTGTGATGTTGTATATTTTTGAATGAAGAAAATAATTTTTAAAAAGTACTCATTGGTACTCATATGAACGAACGTAAAAAAATAATTTTTTTTTTTTGATTTTTTGATTGTGTTTTTGTTGTTTTTCAATATATGACGAGTATGCCATTTTTAATAAAATAATTATAGTAAATTATTAAAGTAACGTTTAAAGTTGCGAGTTCGATTCTCAAAATATCTTTAAGCTTTTACTTCGCAGGGCGACATGACTTTTTTCTTTATTTTCTTGAATTTTTTCTTAAGAATTTTATTTTCTTAAATTTACTTTTTTTAAAAAATAAAAATATACCCCTGAATATACCAAAATTAGTCTAGCACACAATTTCTTCGTTATGGGCAATACGGTGTATGTATTGTATATAATTGATCCCCAAAAAATCCAAACCTTATCAATAGATTGATTCTAAACATGCACACATATCTAAATACCACACAATAAACTTTATAACACCCTTTACAGTAGTTTCGACCCATCCATAAGACGATTATTATGTCTGTGATACAAATACCTAAAAACAGGAAGTTTTCCATGAAACTATTTTTTTATTTCACATTTGTGAGTAATAAAAGATGATAAATTATGTAATTTCTTCCATCAAATTTCATACCACAATTCCTAATCTCAAAAGTCTTGTATACGAGTTCCATAAAATTTGAACAGAAAGGAATGAAAGAGAAAAAAATATATTTATGATATCGTGTGTATATTTATATTTATATAGTAGATGAAAGAAGAATACATTCTAAATTACACATTGATCCATAATTTATATATTTTTTACTGCTCCCAATGCACAATGTAATAGTTTGAATAGTGCCCACCTGTTGATTCAGCTATGAATCGTACTTACGTACATGAAAAGTTCATGTGAATTGAAATATTAAATTCGTCGTTCATCTAGCACTGCGTTTTCATACTTTTTCAGATTATTTCATTTTTTTTTATGAAAGCAAAAAGTGACTTTCATATTTTTATTCATCTCATTATTTCTTGTTATTATTATTGTATAACATATACATAACATGACTCTATGAACTGCCCATATTATGCCAGAAAATAAATTTAGATTTGTACTGAGAAATATAAATTTTCGGATTGAGATTAAGATTGAGTTGGAATGGAATGTGAAGTTCATAGTGCGCATTTTTTGATAATTCTGGAGAAAATTTTAGATTTTTTGATTTTTAAGAAAATTTTTAATCTTATTTAGTACCTGATTAGTAACAATTAGAATTATTGGGCATTAATTAAAAATTATGTTTTTATGAATGCTGGGAAATTGAAAATGTGACCCCCAAAAATTCAATTTTTAAATTATTGACAGTGCAACGTTCAGACAACAAGACAATCTACAACCAACCCACAACTTATATCGAAATTTCATCACAAAATTTACCCCAGAAACTCTCACAATACAACCGATGAAATGATTTTTATTTTTTTAAACGTTTTATTTTTCAATTCTTTATTCTCGTTTTTTTTTATTTCTTTCTCACTTCCTTCTGGGTTCTTTTACTTCATTCTATGACCCGCTTCGATTTTTTTTAGATCAATTGAAAATTAATTTTATATATTTTTTTTGTATATTGAGCATAGACTCAATTGATAATAGTGTTGAAGTGAAAAGGAAGGAAATCAAGCGTAACCGCACCGTTCATAAAAAAAATTATTCCCAACTTCTTCTCACTGCTTTTGTGGATGAACGAAATTTTCTATAATTTTATGCTGCACTGCATGAATGAAAAGAGAGTGAGGGTTAAAAAAAGGATAGAATAAGGCAAGCAGGTATGAAATTTCATGATGCACTTGTTCCACTTGATGATTTTTAACTTTTTTTAACCTCTAATGTAACATCAAAGCAAGAGGTAACGAACATATCTTTCGTATTTAAGCTTGACAAATTTTTATATGGAATCAAAACTCATTAAGCATGTATCAAAGAAATTCTACCGGCGATTTAAGACTATTAAATGCTTCTTTTCTACAAATTTTCTATGTAATCGTTTCGAATTTGATTCTCTGTGAGAAGACCCTCGTCTGCTTTCATCCTTCTTATATTTTTTTTATAGCCATAACGAGCTAGACATACAAAATTGATACTTTTACATCCATTTGTAAATTGATTACCCATCAAAAAAAGGATAGAAAATTGAAATGTTGATATAAGAAGATTTACAAACATCTACTGTGCACATCCATTAGTGTCATCGACACACAGCTAAAAACTAACAATTAATCATCTCGTCTAACTGTAAATTCTAAAATATACGTGTTTGTGTGTGATTTACTGAAAAAGAAAAATTCTAAATCCATTTAAGTCCATACAGTTCAGCAGATAATCAATAAGCAATTAAACAAATATGAATTAAATTAATAGAAGAAAAAAAAGTAAGCATTGTGCTTTCAAAGCACGTTAAGATGTTACAATCGTCTTTAATTAACACATTAAATAACTTGTTCTTTCAGCTTCTGCTATCTGCTACTATTTTTTCATTGGAATGAGCAAAAAAGAAGCGTCTTTGCAAAGACACAATTCTAATAAACAAGAGATTGTAGTTTGAGAGAAGAAGTTTGAAGGAGTTTAAAAGCATAGAGCGCATTTTGGAACAAATGTGCTGTAAAATTGCAACAGTTAAGGTTGTTAAAAGTATTTTGGGAACCTAGACTTTAACTTTGAGATTTTAGGATTCTAACTCAAGCTTCTTCATGAAAATTAACAAAATCACATCCTTAACCTAGTTTCTAACTTATTTTACAAACTATTAAAAGCAGATGTTTATAATCAACCTACCCACATGCTAAACATTATCAGCCTTAAGCACGCAACCTATCAATACGGTTATTCTGAATTATTTATCAATATTATGCAAATTTTTTTTTAATATTTATTTTATAAATATTTATGACCATTATCACTATCAATTATAATTATGCATGAAATTAATAAGTAAAACGCCAAAACACCGTTAAGTATCGACATGAGGGTAATTTTGAATTTTTGAAGGAAATTAATAACTAATTACTGAAGGTAATTCTATAATACAGAAGAACAGTTTAAAGGAAATTGCAACCTATATTTATGAGATTTCATAAATTTATTGAGTCTTTATCATTAAAAATTTATTCTTTTGGACAGGGATTGGATGTTGGGAATGTGGATGATGGTTGGTAGTGAAGGAAAAAAATCAAAGTAATCCTAAGTTTATTTAAATTTGAAACACTAGTTTTCTGGTTTAGTTAATATTAACAAATAATTGATAAAAGGTGAATGAAAAAAGTTTCAACTTTAAAGTTTTACTCTATATCTTAACAAGTCTCTGTATGCACGTCATATTTTGAAAAAATTATTGATATAGAAGAATCTTAATTGATACCCGCATCACAGTTTGTAAATGAGAATATTTTCAATGTATAGAACTGTAGAGAAGTTACTTAACATGCTCAGGTATGTCCATACATTTTATGATATATGATACATACTCCAAATTGAAGTATTAAGAGGCTTCAATGAATAACTTCATGAATATAATTTGAACCCTATCACTACCCTTCTTTAATATCCAACCTTTAATTAATACTAAGCAATACCAAATCCCAGTCAATCCCAGTCAACTAAACTGACACCTCAACAGCCCCACACAAAATCATCAATACTTAAAAAACATGCTCACAACCATGGCATGCTGTTCTGTGAATTGCCATTTATTGCGAACCTTTTAAGCAACTAAATTAATCCATATTGGTTGCTCATTCATTTGTACGATCATTTTCGCGGAGCAAGCAAGAAAAAAAGTAAGCTTAAGAAGAAATGAAGTAAAAAGAGAAGAATGAGACACATTGGAATGAAAAACATAATAAAAGGTAAACATAAAGGCAGTTACAGCAGCAAGAGATGAGCACAAAAAATATTATTTAAGAAATGCGATACGATTTAAAAAAGACGCAACAGCAGCAAGAAAATGTGAATTGCATTTTTTTTGTGCTTAGTTCCAACCAACAACTAAAAGAATGAAAATGTTTTATGGCAGTTTAATGTCTCTCTCTCTCTCAAAATGCGTGTAACGATCGCAAATGACGGAATTAAAGAATTTAATATTATGCACAGTGAAAATAAATTAAGACAGACGTAGAGATGATGATGATGAATTAAATGACTTACGTCTCATTAAGATTTTTATGTTCACTACGTGAATCAATGCCACTATCAGATCCATTTTCATTAACTTCATTAATACCGAAAAGAAATGGATCGTCGAGGATGTTTATGATATTTTTTCCCGGCATAATTGGATCAACACGATGCGATCGTGGCTGTCGATTTTTAAGTTTGAATGTGTCAACATTTCCATTCTCGATAACAACAGGACTGTGGAGTTTGGTTGGAAAAATTATTTTCGATTCACTGCAGTCTGAATTTTTGGTCATTTTATTGTTATCATTTTGGTAGCCTGCCAAACATTGTGCAGCAGCTCGACCGTAAATTTGATTTCTCTTGTTATTATATTTCTCTTGATTGCCATGCAGAAAGCAAACCTTCCACCATTGCTTACATGCAAGCAAATTTGCTGTTTTTGGCACTGAGTCACGTTGTGTTATAATCATTTTAAAATGATGTACTTAAGACCAGATTTAAGTCTTTTTTTGTTATCTGATTCTCTCAGGAATTTTCTTTCACATAAAAAAGTCTTTTTATGTTAAAAGTATCAGCAATTAATGCTGCACACAAAAATGATGATAATTTTAACTCAACTCAGACACACAAAAATCAGGTTAGCATTCATTGCTAATCACTGTAATCTCAGTTTTCAATTCACTTTGAGATTTCTTTTCATTTTTTTCCTAGTTAATTAACTTTTTTGTTGATGAAGATTTCTTCTCATTTCTTTTTAATCCACAACAAGATTTATCGATGACACTTTAATGCCTTTTAAATTGGCCTGAAATTTTTCCTCATTTGTTGGCTATTAATTCATTTATTATTTTTTTGCACTCTTTGAATGAGAAATGAAACTTTAAATCACACGGAAATAAACATTTTTTTTAATAACTGACATTTGAATTTTAAATGATTTTTTTTTGTGAGTTGTGTTTGATGAAGTTTTATTGTTCGGTAGGCAATAAAATTTCAATGAAAAGGTTTCCATTTGGATTTTTCACTAATTAAATTTTTTCATCTTGATTAATGCTGTTCGATATCGAATGATATTATGTGAGTAAATCATCATGATTTAGCACCAATTTCGCTATTAAATGTCGTCTTAGTAGTGTAGAAGTTATCGGTGTTTTAATCTGGATGTCTGCTTTAGATAGACAGAACTAAGGCAGTAAAATAGAAACTTTGTGTTTTTTATTAAGAATTTAATTTTTAATAGCTGGAATTTCTGCCTGTTAGAACTTGTGTTAATGTTGAACTATAAAATTGTGATAAATAAATTGTTATTTGACTCTAATGCAGCCTATTTAAGATAAACATGCAATTTAAGATCATTTTTCTTACACTTTTACTGGTGGTAATTAATTTGCATGTGCTAAGCTTAGATGGTCTTTATTTCAAGTGTTATAGAGCTAGATAAAGTATTTTATATCTTCTGAGATATTTATTTTAATTTAAGGGGGATTAATCTATAATAAGGACTATAAACTTAGAAACTTTGTATAGAATTATTAAAATTTCAACTTTGATTATCAACTTGTGTTTAAGAATCTATTAATTTTGATTTTAACTCAGATATATTGATATCTACCGTAACCAACACTTCATCACCATATAAAGTCACTCTTCCAACTAAAATTTCTCTAACAAGATTAAATCATCCAGATAATTCAAAAAACATTTCTAGAATTAGCTTTAGGGTCGTTCACTTATGATGCCCAGTTTTCAAAGGGGAGGAGGATCTAAGGCTGTGTGACAGTTTCAAACAATAGAATTTTTTGTATGAAGATTTGATTTGATGTAGGGGAGAAGGGGGTTCTTAAAATCCAAGATATTGTTGGACGTCATATGTGAACAGCCCCTTTCCTAAGAACCACAACTCAGCTTCCGTTCTCATGCTAATTCTGTTCCTATTACCATGAAAACTCATTAAATTTCTTGCAAAAATATTTACAGTACTTTTAAACTCAAATTGGACCATTTGAAATACCGGCAAATGAATCATGACTTTTGAATAATTTTTATCACTTTCTTTAATCTTTTAATTTTTTCATAAAGAAAAAATTTGTTGTCTTATTTTTCGAGTTCCGACAGCACTTCATGAGAAAGAAAAAAATTTAAATGAAGTCATTAACTTCTCAATTTTATGATTGCAATCTTTGTAGTCAGTGTCAGTGTTTCTGTGAATTGAGTGTAATTTTAGTGATTGTAATTTTTGTTGACTGCATGTTTTATAAATTTTTTGTATGAGTTTCGCTGAATTCGCTTTGTTGTCTCATTTATGCTTAATTTATGTTAAAGAGTTTTTCGATATTTTTTTGGTTAATCCTGGACGAGTGTGGATGTGATTAGCAGATGTGGACAGGTGGTTTTTTCGATAAATTTTTATTATTTGATGTGAAAAAGAAATCTTGAAATTTAGTCATGCAGACCCAGCGCATAAATTGTCACCATTCAAAAAAAATTTAATTTTTAGTGAGAAACTTTTAATCACTTGAAGAATTTTCAATATTTTAACACACAAAATTCTACCCAATTTTTAAGTCCACACATTAGTGTCACCTGCCATCTTAGCGGCATTAAAATATCCTCAAGGAGAATACAAAAAGTCACAATTTAAGAATTTATGGAACATAATATTCACAACCCTAGGAATAAACGGCTTTCTTTACACACATTAAAGCAGAAAATTATAAGCTTATACATAAAACTTCCTTACACACATTGAACATCATGTTCAAGAATTTTAATTCCATTTTATTTTCATTTTTATATTATTTTTTTTCTGTCGTAAAATATTAAAATAAGTAAGTCAATTAATATGTAACCGAACAAGATCCTCACTAAGATTGTGAATGCTTTTTAACCTAAAAAAAATGATCAACAAAACAAAAAATAATTTAGTTTTGAATTGAACGAATTGGAAGCAAGAAAGAGATGGAAATATAAGTTTAGTGCACTATAAATCTCTATAGAGAATTGATTTATAATTTTATAGCGTCTGCTTTAAAGTAGAAAACTTGTAAATTCATGGAAATTTTAAGACTACTAAGACGATTCCATAGTTTGGAATTTATGCTGCTCACATATATTTTCTTGTTACTATACTAAACTAATATTTAAATTGCTTTATAATGCATTATTATGTTATTTATTTAAGATTTAAAATTCAAATTTGTCGTCAGGTCTATTAATTCTAATAAATGTTTAAATCCGCTCAAATTTACGGTGTTGTGGAAAATGATTTTGTTCTTATTTGCCGTGGAGATTATTCAAATTATTGAAATGGAGATGTTTTGGTTGGTGGAATAGATTTTATTTTGTTCTAGAAATTATTTTCATTAGTTTTGTGAAGATTTAAATTTTTTTTTTGCACTTAAAAGTGATTTTTTAAAATTTTTATTTGAGTTATTGTAAAAATTTAACGAGTTTGGTTCATTAATTTCAAATTTCTTCACAATTTCGAAGCTCAATATTATAAAGTCAATTAATTCACTATACAGTCACAAATTTTTGCACTAGCAAACAAGACGGACAAGGTTTTTGATCAGTTTTTGTATTCAAGGATTCGACACTTTAATTCGTTTTTAATGAATTTTAAATCTTTAGTTGATAGATTTATAAATTATTTTATCACAATTTGAATGAATGAGTTAAATTTTTGAATCATTAATTTTTTTCAAAATTTTCAAGAACTTTTAATATTTCAGTTATTTTTGTCATTAATAATAATTTTAATAATTATTTTTTTTACAGTTTTTATTTTTCATTTTTAGTTTGATATTTTTTAAAAATATTTTAAATGTTTTAAATCCTCAAAGTTTCAATAGAGTCTAAACCTTGCTTATTGCCAAATTTCTTTTAAATTGACAAATTATTAACTTGTTTGTGCACAATCAAAAAAATAATAATCGACTGTCTTTTCCCGATCACGCTTTATTCGCAACTGTGTCAGTCTCGATTATTAAAAATTTAATACAACATTTAATAGCAGCAGGTACTTGTTACAAGTAAACATGAACTTATTTTGATGGTATTTGTGTTTATGATCTTTCACCTGTGTGTTTGAGGGCTGTGTTGATTTAATTCATGCACAGGGAAATTTTTGAGGTGAGAAATTTAAATTTTTTAAATGATAAAGCAAATGAAAGCAAAAGCTGAGTTGACAAAATTTTTTTATGTTCTGTCATTTAAATTCTTTATATTCACTGAATTATACAACCGATAAAAAAAATATAAAAATATAAAAACCGAACCTGTCTATGTATTGTTGCTTGTCAATACAGCACGAATGAAGTAAGAAAAGAAATTGTGCAACTCATACTGCATTTCATGCAAAGTTCTTACCATTTTTCTCTCATCGTTATGTTTGTTAATGTCAATTAGCGTATGTGAATCCAAAAACAGAAATTAATTTACCTGAAATGAAAGAAGAAAAAAAGGAGAAAAATTATTGATTAAAATCATGCATCTGGGCAAAGAAGGAATTTACATTCATGGAAATAAATATAAAATTTTTTTTAAAAAAAAAATTCGGCATGAAGGGTTTAAAACTAAATCACCGGAGGTGGTCTTATGTTCCTTTTGAATTTATATCCAATACTTTTTATTTTTATTGTATTATGCTGCTAATGATTTCTTTTTGATTTCATTGTATTGTGCCACAAAAAACAATTTATTTATTGTTCCTTGTAATGCTACCTTGGCCTTTTCTTCACAGATCGAGTTTCATTCTTCTACCTTCGGACCTTATCAATATAAATTTGTTGTTTATCTGAATAGCTTCCATGAGACAGTAGGAAGCTGACTATTAAATTTCCATAAAGATAAATTTATCCATTATGTACAATAGGTTGAGTCTGTGTGTCTCTCGTAATGGAATGAAATTTATTTTGACACTTTTTTTCGATGAAGAATTTTGGGTAATTTATTAAATGACTTGTTGAATTTTTTAAAAGTATAAATTCTATGAATTTTAAGTTCAGGTCTAAGCTCGTTTTGTTTATGATTTTTTGATTGAATTTTTTAGATTGAGAATATTTTCATTTCATTTTGATTTGATTTGTGGATGGTAAATGAAGCTCTGGCGATATTGAGTGAAGTGTTTATGTTGAGGAGGAGTTTGCAGGGTTGGGACTGGGAAAATGAATTGAATTTTACCAGACATGTTGCGTATAGAACTTGATTGTGTTCTTTAGAAATTTAAAATTCTTCAATTTTCTTATAGATTTTGCAATAAATTGTAATTAAGTTATGACCCAAGGGTTGACACGGTTTCATCCGGATGAAATATTTTATTGTTTCTGATGAAATTTGTGATTGTTCCGAATGAAAAAAGATGGAATCGGATGAAAAATTCTATTGTTCTCAATGAAAGTGTCAACTCCTGGGTCATGACTTGACTCGATCACTGTAGATTCCTTCGAAACTCAAAATTTAGAATAAAATTGAAGTTTTTAGTGCCAAAAATATTTTTAAGTATTCAGAAAATTCTTTAAATCATTAAAGTTGGCTCTAGACCCCCAAAACCATCAATACATCACCACTTGATTATAATTCACCACAAAAAATTCACAAAAAATCAACCCTGAATCCATCTCCTATACCTCTGACATATCAGATGACAATTCACGTAAAATACAATTTTATATACATGCACGCTGTTATGTATGAGCACATACATTCATTCACATAAATATTTAATGTGATATAGGAGGTTTAAATTTATTCAATAAATATTTTAATAGCGTGACAGTAAAAAGACACTAAAATTTCTGGTTGTTTATGATTATGATTCTTTGATTGGGAATCAAATTTCCCGAAGCCTTTCAACTGCTTATTAAAGCACAAGACGTACAAAAAAACTTTAAATTCTTTTACATCTTTCAATTCATCCGCTGTTTTTTAAATTTTTTATTTCATTATTTTCTTGAACGAAAATTCTTTCGAAGAACTTCGCACTAATTTTTGGCCAACAAAAATGAATTTTCGACATTTAATGGCTTTTTGTGGCGTTTATTGTCTCGAATTTCATTGCCATTGCTATATTCCGTAAAAATATATAGACGAAATATTATTATGATGATTGAATTTAATAAAGACGTGTGTGAGCGCAAATTGGCACTTTTGTGGCTCATCAACAGAAAATTAAGTCATTTTGTGGGTTAAAATGTTAAAAATATTCAAATGTGGCTAGCTAATTTCCAATTTCCTCAATTCTATGGTTCGATAAAATTTTATGTTAATGATATTTCACAATTCGAAAATGTTCGGAACCACCAAGATTTTTATTTATTTATATTTTTTTGCGGCATCTTCCTTGTGATTTTCTGTATTTTATTTTTTATTTTTCTAATTTCAAAATCCAATATTGAAATCCAATTTTCTCACTTACTATATGCACAGTTTGATTAATTTTCTTTGTCGGATATTTTTGTTCCTTTATTTAATTTATTATGCCAGCTTCTTTAATTCACTTCAAAAACACCTTCAGCACATACGAAAAAGAAGATTTAGGAGATAATAAATTTCTTCACAAAAATAGTTGTTTAACATTTTCTTATTCGGATGTACAATATGTAACAACACATGTGACAGATGATAAATGTCGTATAATTAATTTAAATATCTTTTGCTACTGTCTTGACTATGCTTTCTGCTGCTTTTACCACTTTTACTGATGCGTTTGGTTTTAATGAAATTTATGAAAATGTTTTTCACTTTTTCTCTTTTTGTTTTTGTTTAGGGTTACTGAGATGATCTTTGTTTTTATTATTTTAATGGGGTTTGCTAGATGATTTTTTAAAATTTTAATTTATATTCAAGAATTTCACCAAAAAACTTGAAAAAGTCACAAATATAAATTAAATTTTCTACGAGATTTTACATTGATTTTAAGTTTTCAAAAAGTATTTTTTTTCAAAAAGTATTTGAAAATTAATTAAACTTTTTTTTAGAATTCCCGAGCATTCTTATTTTGATGCACAATAACATAAATTTTAACATAATTCGTTTTTAATTTATCAAGTATTTTGATATGAATCACTTACTATGTATTCTATTCGAAAGTTAGATGTTGCAAATTATTTTTTTGTAAATTAAATTTAAAAATTTCCCAAATTATTTTCTTAAAAAAAAATTCACAGATTTTGACGATTTTTTTACACTTAAGTTTAATTAAGTTTAAATTTAACACTTATAACAAGGAAGTCCGGATTTTTCTTATTCTAATTTTGATATATTTTTTGATATTCAAGTTTCTTTGATTTTTATGTTCAATTACTTGCAATTTAACTTTTTATCCTTATCTTTCTTCACAAAATTTGCTTTACATCCACATTTTTGTATGCTTAATTTTTTTATTTTTCCTTAATCCTTTGTATCTTCATTCAAATCCTTTAACATTAAGTTTCAAATTATTTATCCAATTCACAATAAAATTCAATCAAACAAATTGCACAATTCTTAAAAGTAACATCCAACATGCAATTACAAATTAGAGAAAATAACTTGAATGTAAACAGGATAAAAACGACACGAGAATAACGATATGTTGCGTGTTCAAGGACGAAAGGAAAACTGAGGTCGAAAGGATACAGTCGTGGATATAAAAAGAAGAAAGAAATATTTTTATTTTGCAAGTGAGAGTAAAATTCAATTGAGAGTGAAAGTGTGATTGGAAGTGTTGAGGGATGAGTTATATAATTTTTATTGACAATGATTTTTAGAAATTTGAAAGATTTTAAGGAATTTTGGGGAGTTTTAAATAATTTGAAGCTATAAGTGTCGATCATCATAGTTTTAAGCATGTTGCATAACTCAAAGGAGCATAAAAATTGTTATAAAAACAACTGGAAATGTTAAATTAAATAACTCTCTTAAAACTTCAACTTTCCAACTGGATGTTATTGGAAGTCACTCTCTTTTCCAAAATTTACATTCTCAATTCTCATTTACTGCCTCAAAAAATCATTCATAGATCCACAATGCTCCTCAATAATTTATGGAAATCTAAGTTTATTTAGCATATTACCATCATCAAATTTGTTAATGAATAATAATTAAATTCATTTCGCAAAAGAAATAGCAGAAGCTTTGAGCACAAAACTTATCGTATTTGCCACTAAATCTGTGATAAAGACTCTGAAACTACTGAAACATAAGACGAGCCGCTTTAATGATATAAAAAATTAATTTTCATTTAAATTAGCTTTAATTTGATGAGCATTCATGTAGGTCGACTCATCATTCTGACATTTAATAGCCATGCTAGACATTCTCTTATTAACACTGGATATTCGATTTTTATCTAGTTTTTAGAAAATAAATTATTTTAAAAAAATTTTGAGGATTCAAAAAATCATTTCCCATGAATTTTTTAAAAAATAAATAAATACTCGTAATTACTTCCCAGCGACGCTCTAAGGAACTCATCGAAACAGAAATTTATTTCCTTTTGCATTAAAGAATTATGAGTGTGCATACATAAATTCTTTTTTTTATGCAAAGAAAAGAATAAGAAAAAGAAAATCAAAATCACTCGATTGGAACGACACACAGAGAAGATGAGAAATAAAAAGAATTTATTCTTGAATGATAGTCACTCGAGCATGAATTTGATGATCGTGAAATTCTCGATATTCAGTTTTATATCACATCTTATGACTACTACAGGTGCATGTTGGATGATAAATTCAAGAAGAAATTTAGCATAAATTGATGTCGATGACTTGATGCTGATGGTGCAGAGTTGGAAGATGTGATGGATGCATGTTGAGATTTTAGAAAAACTTAAGGAGTATGATAGACCAAAAGTTCAGATTTTAACCTCGTAAGATAAAAAGTGTTAAGAAGGATCTATAAAGACCTATAAATCTAACAACAGGTCTAACAAATCATATTTTAAAAAATTTGAGATTTTCATCCAAATTATTGATTCCTAAAGGTCGGGGATACAATGCATTAAATAACCGACTGCTGGGAACATATCCTGGAAAATATTTTTTTGAAGTTCTTTGAAATGAAAGTATTGATTCCAGCCTTTTAAATTAATAATTAATTTAATTTAATTATTTTATTAGTGACAGAATATTTTTATTATTCTAAAAATTCATTTTTTTAATCTTAAGAATCAAGTCCCCCAATGAGCCCAAAAATTCTTCCTATATCCATCAACTCTGCATCTCATTCAGAACAATAATGAAAAATCGTTAAAAAACTGGTGGGAAGTCATAATTGAATTATGAGATGAAGAAGCAAGAAGTTCAGAATAAATTAACATTTTACTTCCCGTTTTTTTTGTCTTAACTTAAATTTTTGAGCATAAAATTCACTTCTTCACATTGTTTTTTTTTCTTTTCTAGAACTAGCAATGAGAGATGAAAAGTTAAACATAAACAGACAGAAATTTTGTTTACTTATACTTTTCACTATGTACACGTCGGGGAGAACGAGTTGAATGTTTATTCAGTAAATATTTTTCTGTTTAAATTAACACCAGTCTCGAGGAAAGAAAAAAGTTTAATCTCACATGTGTGCTGCTGCATACGCACTAGTGAGTTCATTAGAACATTTTATAGATCATATTTTTCTATCGTACTTCTTCCTATTCCTTCGTTTTATGAACACAATGTAGTCATTAATGTAGAGTATGTACAGGAAAAAAAGTTAGAAATTTAAACTGCCAACTGCTGAGAGCATTTTGTTGTATGAAAAATAATTCATTTGCGAGCTAGAGCCGTTCTCTTTACGATATCAAGATCTTGACTTCATGCGCGCACACATAAACAGTGAAATATGTATTAAATTCCTAAAATCCTCGAAGCAAATGAAGAACTTTTTTTTTCCTACACTCTCCATTCGAATCTCGATAAAAACATATTAATCTTCAATAGCATTTTTATAAAGCTTAAATGTACCCGCGAGGCATCGTGCAATTTTTTTTTACATAAGTGAAAGCCAAGCCTGTTTATTATTCATGCATATGCATGGCAGTCAGGCAGTCAGTGGAGAGGAGAAATGCCAGACAAAAGACTTGATAACCGTTAATGAGGGCAGAATGGTAAAACAATTGAATAAGAGACTTTATCATGGTCACTGAGATATTTTCTCTCTATCCATATCGACTCTAATACCCATCAGCCAATTGCTAATGATATGAAAATTTTTCTTCCTCGTTTTTAATAGATAACCGGCTAAATGCCATTTTATTATTATTTACTTTTCCTTAACTATGCACGGCATAGAATGGATTATTATGTATGTAGGTTGTTTGTGACTCGATAACGAATTTCATTAATTTCACGATTTCTATTGTTTCCCGAACTCGATTTTCATTTCGATTGACTTTCTTTCATTTTTTTTTTTTATTTATTTATTAAATTTATGTAACACTATAAGTTGGAAATCATTTCATAAAAATCTATTAAAATTATAATAACTTTGAGATCTTGAAAATCTCACTTTTATTTTTTTTCTCATTCTCACATGCACATGGTCATGCAATTTTCATTTTAAAAAGTAAATTGTCTATGTTTTAAATTGGATAGATTGAGAATATTTATTGAGTGGATAGTCGAACCGTGATAAAGATTTTAATTTGCAACCAAATGTAATATGAAATGTCACTGATTTTAAGTTAATTTTTACGACTATACCATTGATTAAGATTTAAAATTAATCAAAAATTCGTTAATTTGAGACACATGCTTTAAATTATATTTGATAAAAAAACTCAACGCTTTAAGAAAAATAAATCATTGCTTTAAGTTCAAATTTAAAAAATAAATCGGCAATTCAATTTGAATTTCATATTTAAGTCGTTGCTTCAAAATCAATTCAAATAATTTTTTTTTGGATTCAATGCTTTAAATTTATTTCTATCTTAAAGGAATGTAACTTTGTACCTCCATTCATCCATGACGGTGTGAACAGATCCATTAAAAGAGAAAAAATAATTTACCACAATTTGAAGAAATAAATTCATCTTCGAGAATGGCAAAAAAAGAAAAGAAAAACAATTCCGAGTGAAGAAATAAAAAACTATGAAAAATGTTATTGAGTCACGAACTGAATTGTGGCTTGTAGCTCAAAGGCAAAATGACGATGATTTCAATGTGCAAGTTGATATGTTTTAGATACCAGAAGCCAGAATACTATGTGAATATTGTGACTGCATTTAGAGATCATTTTAATTTTCATCTCAGATAATAATGGAAGAGATTCTTTTTATTTATTCAGTTCTTTCAAATTAATGTAGAGAGAATAAAAAAATAAGTAGCAATTTCACTGCATTAATCTTCACTGTTGTTGAATGTTTATTTTACTAGTGCATCATTCCTTACGGCGCCTTTTCATCCAGACATATTTTGCATTTATTTTCGCACGTGCAACGGTATATTCTGTATTAATTTTGTATCTATAACTACACATTTGTTTATGTTCCAACGTGTTTATATCACATATTATTATTGTAAAATTATTAATTAAATATATCATGACTTTTTTATGTACCGATGTACTAATTAGTCTCGGAGTGAGAAATTGTCGTAGCTGAGCAACGCCATTAAGAATCGAGTTTTGAATTGCATAATTTATCTCTAATGTCTCTGTTACTAGTTTTTATTGCAATCTGCATGACTTTTTGTATACACCCAGAACTACCCAGAGAATAAAATGCTGATGATGTTTTTTTTCAAAAGTTGTTCAGAGGTTTCAAAAGATGGGAATTCAATTTTGACTCCAAACATTCTAGACTAGCTCCCACAACCATTAAAATTAAATCTCAATAAATTTCAAATCTCAATTTCATGTTGCTACCGAATACTATTGAACTCTTCACAAAAACTTCCAACAAGAAGAGAACGGCTTACTTAAACGAGAACACTGTAGTTCACAGCTTGAATCATCAATATGAGTAATGAAAGTCATTTAAGAATTTATCCAACAATCTTATTGAAGATCAAATGGAAACATTTTTAATATTGCAAAAATATATTTTTTTTTGTGAATTAAAGTCATTAAAAACGGTAAATACTGAATTAAATCGACATAAAAAAAAGTTCAAACAGGTCTTTAAAATCTCACTTAGCGTTTATGATGTGTAAGAAGTAAGAACACAAGCCAAGAAAAATAAGTAAAAATTCCATCACATAAAAACAAGACAACCTTGATATTTACACCAATTTATTCGCCATTCAGTCACTAAATTTGTTTTCTCTCCTACAAAATGATAGTAATTACGTATTGCTCGGGCATCGAGTCAATAATTGCAAAAAAAGTTTAATATGAAGCAAATACATTCTTACTGTACATATAATCAGTAAAAAAGAGGAAAAAATGATAGTGATGATGAAAAGGAGAAGAAATCGTCGTGTAAACTTTTAATGGACACACTAAAGTGATAAAGGAAACGACAGTGAAAATTATAGGCCTCTTTTTTTACCTCCAACCTGAGATGTGTTCTTTTTAAAAATAATAAAATTTACCGTCATTTATCATTATCAGCTGTCATCCACTTGCTCTTTTCTTCAAACAATTGCCACACACAAACCGTGACTGTACACATTAAGAATTTTATTATTTTTTAAATTTTTTAGTTTTTTTTTTCGGGACTATCTGTGCTGATATGTGATGAGTTTTTAGCTTGTGTATGGATGGTATGATTTTGAAGGTGCCGGAATAATTTAAGGTAGACTTTGAAAAGAGCGATTTAAGAATTTTAAGGGGAATTTCAGAAAGGAGAAGAATTTTTTAATTAGAAATCGGTGAATTTAGAAAACTTGTAAATTTTGATGGTTCCAGTTCAAAATTTGATCAAAAAACATTGATTTTGATTACTTGATGTCCAGTTTTTGATTCTTATTTGAATTTTTATTATTTTTGTATCTTCAAGACCCCAACGTGACTTTAATCACTCAAAATTATTGAAACCCAAACTGAGTTTCGAACCCTTAAGTGCCTTCCTCTAAACCTTTTTACCATCCTACCATCCTATCTAGAAATTACTCGCTAATGCGTCATATCCACAAAAACCCCAAATAACCTCTCAACCTAACCATATTCGTTAATGTTGATAAATTTTAACGCTTTGATTGAATATGAAAACATTCAAAAGGTAATTGCTCGTTAAATATGAATTAAAGAAAGACGAATATGATGAAAAAGAAGCAGAATAAAAGGCAGGAACGAAGAAGATCTTAAGACTGTCAATATAGACACAATGTCAGTGAGTTAAACACTTGAAGAAGCTCTTATAATTTTCTACGTAAACATTAACGTCATTATAATTACAATATTGTGAATTGAAGACATTCCAACCTATTATCAAGAGAATATAATCAAAACATAAATAAAGAGGAAAGTTTTTATTATTATTTCTTGAGATGAATTTAAGCATCAAAAAATAAATTGAGTGTTGATTGTTGAAGAATAAAATATTTTTTTTTTTTTTTGTGTGTGAGAATAAACAAAATTTAAAGAAAAAAAAGGTTAATGTTTATTGAACCAACTGCCGGTTCCATCTGATGCTGATGAAATCTCAAATCACGATAAACTTATTTTTATATTTAAGGTAGCCAATGTTGTGTCGTAATTAATTTAGATGAGTTTTAAATTTGATTTTGTTTATATAATGATCGTGTTGTATGTTGTTAATTTGATATGAGCCTAAAGGCTACTTTTGAGATTTTTATTGTTGTTTAATTTGAATGATTTAAGGAAGTGAATGAGTTTGGGGATAAAAAGTTTTATTTTTTTTATGTAAAGGAAGTTAATTGAGATGATATTTTAAATTTTCTAGTCATTAACATATGCTGGTTAATAAGTATATGAATATTCCTGCAAGCTATAAAGTCGCTTCCTTCCCTCAAAACATTTTTTTTTCTTCAATGAAATTTGATATTCTTTCTTTAGATTAATTTCATGTACCTCAAAGTCATTTTTGCGACAACTTCCTGCATTTAAAAATTATCATACCGATCATTATCTTATGTTGGAATGCTTACATAACGTATCATAGAGATTGCGACCTGACAAACCAGTAGCAATATACTTTCATTAACTAATTTGTCTCATTTAGTGCAAAACATAAACATGACTTGTTAACATGGACGGATAAGTGAATATTGTAATGAGATTGGCAAGTGTAAGTAACTGTGAACAGAAATTATTGTTGCATGTTGGGACTTTTTTTTTGTTCAGCATGTTCTACCTCCTTATACATATTTAATGAACCATATTGTGATAATCACTTGAATATTTCAATTTCAAAATTTATGAACTCACACCTTGATTTTATTCATACCGCCAATTCTTCCCTATAAGCTCAAGAAAATTCCTCGAAAAATAAGAAGAAACTTTTCCTATTCTCAAAATCCTGTCAAATAAAAAATTATGAGAATAATAAACATTTTCAGTAACATCCTAGAAATAGACTTTGGCAACAACATCTGCTGAAAATTCAGTGCCAAAAAGTGTGATAAATTTATCGCCGCGTACACAGCAAAAGCATATTGTATTGACATCAATTGAAACGTACTGAAATTGCTTGTTCACAAATTTATGTTCTCCGTAGAGGAATCGAAGAATGTATATCCATAAGGTATACACGTTTCAATAAAAATTTATTGGATCGGGGAGCATTCAAATTCAAATGCGTTTTTGAAAAAGTTCTTTTGTTATGAAAAAAATTCCATCTGAGATTGCTACTGATTTTAATAACGTTTTTCCTTTTTTTCGCTTCTTCTTTTGCTCCGCTCAATGCTTTTAATATTTTTTTCTTCGACATTCATAAATATAAATTGTCATGTTACACTCAACAACCCCTGTGCCGTACTTGCCTTATTTCCTTTATTATCATCATCGACACATTTTTTTTTATTTGAAAAGATTTTTTTTACTATTGTTTGGGGAAACGTATTGTGACTTTTACTTACATTTAACGAGATGCTCTCCTCATCTTGTCATAATTTTTTCGCTTTTTATTTTTTAGTCGCAAATAGAAAAAGATATCATTGTTCCCTTCTGGCTTCATTTTCCCCATGAGTCACTTCCTATCAATTTTTCCTTCATTTCCGCTGTTTTTAAAAATATTGCAATTTTCTTTTTTTTATTGTTACCAGATCTCATTCAAATATTTCCATTCCTTCTTGTTTTATTAATAATTTTTTTTATGTTGATTTCAGATGTTTTTATGCTAAACTTGATAATTTTAGAATTTATTTTAATGAAGAACGTTTGAAAAGAAAATTTAATGTGACTTGTAGCCCTGAGAATGAACGCAGTTTATTGATGTAAATTGTTTCACTACTTGATTTTAATGTTGAGAGTTGTGACAGTGTTGAAATAGTTTACTACGATTAAGCATTGTTTTTCATGATTTTCTTGAAATTTTTGGAGTCTGACAGTTTTGATCAAAGCAAGCGTTTTTGATCAAAGCAAGCATTTTTGGAATAGTTTTTTTTAAAATTGATGCTTCTTGAAAAGTTTTACAATTTGAAATTTTAGCATTCAAGTAAGTTAATTTGTACTATAATTTGTTAAGTTCATTTTAAAGAATGTATTTAGAATACATCTTTTTAAAACAAAGAGTTGAAAATTTAAGAATTTGCGAGAATTGTAAATAGTCCAACTTTTAAATTCGACCTAAGGAGTCATTCACGAATGAAGTCCAACTTCTACAGAAAGAAGAGAATTTGAGGTTGAGTGACGGTTGCTTCAAAAATAGATTTTTTTCATGAAGATTATGTGCCTGAGGAGGAGGTAAATTTCAAGTTCAAAAGTGATGTCTAAAGTAAGTGAGCCAAAAATCAAAAACTCTATAAAAATATGTTGATTCTAGTCAAAAAATGATTTAAAATCCTTAAAACTTGAAAATTACCAACCCTGCATTTTAGCACCAAAAAAAGCAAGACAAAAACATATGCGCTAAGTGAGAATATTCTTTTATTGCAAAAAAATGTATAAAAATTGTATCACAAGGCGTAGCTCATCATAAAATAGTGAAGAAAATATTCTCTTTTCTTCAATTCCGACATTTATTGTTCTTGTCATAAATTTACGAGCGGAAAAGAGAGAATAAAAAATAAAGAAAGGAAATATTTTTTCAACAAGTTTATCATTTAATGAAAAGAAGTAAGAAACTTGCAGAGTGAAAAATTTTCCTCAATTTACAATGTGCCGCAATAATATTGGCAGCATCAAAACCCGTTTCACTGCTGACTTTTAATGTTCACAGCATGGATGAAGACGATAAACTCGGGCTGTATCATAATAATCAGCAGTTCGTAGAGGAGAGAAAAAAGTAGTAATTTCAAAATAAAATGGAAAGGAATGAGAAATTGTAGGCACTATGAGCTCATTATGAATGCAGATAATCGAACATTTTTCATATTTTTTCATAATCATCAAAAACAATGATGAAATATGACCAAATAAAATATCATTATTAGATATGTACACAATACAAGGAATTGTGGATTATTGCGGTATTTTTCGTACAAGGCATTTAATATTCAAAACATGTCTCATCCAACTTATTTTTTTCGATAAGCTGTAGGGAGCGTTAAGAAATGAGATCGATTGTGTAGTATTATGTTGAATCCATGGTATATTGTGTATATATTTTTTTGGAGAAAATAGGAAAGGACGCTCTGAATTTAATTTTTTGGGAGTAGATGTTTATGATAATGGAAATGCCAATTGTTCTAATCGATGTGATTGTGTTAGATGAAAATTATTGAGATTATAGTGATTAGAAATTGGAAATGAGATGAGAGTTTGTTATTTGGGTCGAGTAAAGATGATATTTATGGAAATGAGGAGCATTTAGTATTAATTTGGATTTAATTTTGTTTATGCTCAAAAAAGTGGTATTTCAATAAATTCGGAATCATATGTACTTACTCGAAATAAGGTCAATTTAATAAAATAACAAAACATGTATAAAGCTATTAGTAAATACACAAAGAATTAAAACCTCAAAAGTCCAAAGCCGAATATTTAACTATAACCATTCTTCTACCGAAAATTTAAAATTTACAGAAAAAAATCAATGGAAAACACGAAGAAAAAAAATTTATAATTAAAATAATAATAAAATATCAATATGCGACAAAGAATTTAAAAAAAAAGAATAAAAAAGGAAAAAAAAAGTCGCCAAGGGCTGGGGGGATTCAAACTCACGACCTTCGTTATTGTCGACACGTCGCAAGCTCAAACATTCAGTCCATTGCCGCAACACTTAATTAAAGTATCATATGACAATTTAATAATTTATATTGATGGGATTTTTTTTAATATAAATGTAATTTTATAATTTTCTCAAAACTTTTCAAAAAAACTATAAAAATCCAGGAAAATTTAAAACTTAAGAATTAAAATAACAAAAAATGTAAAAAAATTATTATTTTATGAAAAATGTATTAAAATTTTAAAAGAAAAATTCGAGAAAATTGTGAAAATGGAAATCTATGACATAACTTAATATTAAATGTCATAAAAATCAAAAAGTATTAAAAAAGGAATTTTGTCATCGGTGGGATTTTAACCGAGGACGCCTAAGATTTTGGAAAAGTCAACATTTTATTTCAACCACACTAGCACATACAAAGAAATGTCATTTTTCCAAATAGGAAAATGCGCTAAAAATATCTGCATGTATAGTCCCAAAAAATATCCCTCAAAATTTCTTAAAACCTCCAAAAAACATGCATTGGTGTCTAAGCCTGCCCCACATAAACCTCATGAACATCTTCGCCGTTCATACGTCTTATTTGTAGCTTATTCATTCTCAATATTTACCATAACTGATGATTCAAACATTATTTTCTTTTTCTGACTCAGAAGCTCACAACATAAGCAATAGAATGAGAGTATGTGCATGACGGAAGTGAACTGGAATTTTTCCAATTTTTTTTCTTCTCTTCAGAATATTTTTATCTTTCTTCTTATGCCGACAAATGCAGTATAGATACAAAACAATATTGAGGCGTTTCGCGATTTGAATATGGAAAAGAATAATCGAACAATGAGTAGGTAGCTGTAAGATCTAGCGGTTTATAATAAAGTATCACAACATTATTGCTAAGAACAAACGTGATTACTATAGTACATGTTAAAAAAATTGATAGTTTTATCGACTTCATGTCAGTTATTTGATATCGGTTGTGTATAATTAACTTATTAAATTCATTCACATAAATTTGCTTATCAAGATCTACAGCATAGTAAATATCTTAATAGCATCATCGATGTACATGACGTGCTATAACGACATTGCATGCGATAACTTTATAATCGATATTTTATGCACTTTATGATTATTTTATTTTATAAATGTGTGATAAGCAATAATTTCTAATTTTCATCGACAGGATTGACTATTGATAAATTGATTTGATTCCCTGAACGGGGATGCATGCGTGCATGGAATTTGATCCGATGAATTTAGAAAGAATAAAATTTAAAAATGATGATGTGCTTAAAAGGGTGATATGAAATGGTGTAATAAATTCTAATCATCTTGGCGTTATGCAATTCCACTTATACACATGATTACGTTAAATTTTTCATCATTATTTCAGGTGAGATGAGCAGAATGGAATGGAAATTTGTATTGTGTCCCTTTTTGATTTTTTTTTTCGTTGGATGGGGTTTAATGTGAATGATGTTATCTTTAACAGTTGTTGTTGGTTTGACTGACTGATTTATTGATAGAAACTTGTATTCTTTTGGGAATCAAACTAGATATTGTTAGCTGCATACTCTCAAAACTGAACTCTTAAATGTTGCTTTCGAATTGAATTTAATGACAATTTGCATAATATTTGAACTAAATCTTATGAATTATCATCAAATATCTAGTTGAATCTTCCTTGACGCATCCACAAAAACAAGAATTTTTTAATGATTTTCAAACAAATCAATAGCTTAAAACAAAATTTTCAAGGATTTCTAAACAATTCACAAAAATATTTCCATAAAACCCTCAAGTCGTCTCCCTGTCTGACCGTAAGAATTGACAAAAAATGAGTCTTCAACACTCCCTACTGACAATGAAAAAAAAAACACACGACGATACACAATACCAATGAACAAATTTCCACAAGAAGAAAATAGAATTTTCCCTTCATTTAATGAAATTAGAGGGTTGTTTACATTTAACAACGTTTTTCTGGTTAACTTGAATGTATATGTTTGTAGATCTCATCTACATCTGATTTTACAGCAGAATTGAATAAAGTAAGTCGTAATATTATACACAAATACATTCACAGGACATGTCTACATACCAAAAACTCCCAAAAAATATAAAATAAAATTATAGAAAAAAAAAATATTTTACGATATCAATAGCATTTGAATCTACGTCGTATACAGCACAGACATAGTACAATGAGTTTTATTGTACATAAAATTGAATCATTATCTGATTGAAAAAAGAATCAATTGGACAAAATAATTTAATTGTTCATGTCAATTTTTCAATTAAACTCTACCTTATGTTTGCCATTCTAATCCGATTACTGACTGTATCCCAAATTGTTGTCGGTTGAGCCCATTTCATAAATACTTCATAATTGGGCTCCATTAATTCCATTTCCTTTACGGATAATTCATCTTCACATATATTTTCCATCATTTTTATCTTTTTTCTTCTTCATTTAACTTTTTTTAAAATTTTATTTTTTTTTTTGACTTCACAATCAAATTTATTTCATCATTTTCATCCATTTGATTATTGACATTTCACAATAATTAACTTTTCAACATCCAAATTCTAACACAACATCAAACGTCGCGAGGAAGATATGTATGAACACCAAACGAGATGATATGAAACAAAACAATTTGAAATCATGTTCAATTTTAATTAAAAAAATTCTAATCGAATTTGAAATCGATGGAAACGAGTTTTTTTTTTCTTTCAAAGTATGTCCGTGCGATGCACTACAAAAAAAAAAATTAAATAACGTAAAAAGCAGCAAAAAAATATGCGAACTAACCTAACGCGCTAAAAAATTTGTTATGTTTCCGACGATGAAACAATACTGAACTGAAATGTTAAAGAACTTTTTTTTATTATTATTATTATCGAAGTACGGCAGGAGAAAAATAAGTGAGAAGGAAAAATGAGAGAAAGGTTCTAATCCAGGGATGAATTACGTCTACAATGAGTCATTTAAATTGGGAATTTCCCACTTCCCCTAACTTCACATCTGATTGGCACGAGGTCACATGTGTATGTATGCATGTAAAGCCTGTGTATTTTGATTTTAACCCTCCTCTCCGCGAAATATTTTCTACTTTTCGACTATTGTTATTATTTCTATAGGGCGAGAGATGATCATAAAAAAATTAGAGAACAAACTCAAGGGTAGTCACAAAATATTTGCTGTTGACTGACAATGTTCCTGTTTTGTGCTTCTTACATTTTCGAGAATTTCTTTAGTCATTAAAAATTTTTATGGCCTTCAACATCGACAACATCAGCCAAGGGGTTGTTGAAAAGAACATATTTGACACATTAATGAAGTTTTTCTAGGTAAAATATTATGACGTCATAATGAAATTTTTGTTGGGTTTCGAATGAATTGAGAGTTCAATGTGATTTTCTTTAATGTAATTATAGGGATAAGGAAAGGGGATGAGTGGTATATAATCGGTTTAAGGAGATGATTGGAAATTGAAATGGAATCATGATTGAATTTTGAAATGTAGAACTATAATTTGATTTTGTGTCGAATTGTTGATTAATTTTTGAGTTTCAAAATACTTTATAGTAAGATTTGAACCTTAGATAGTTTTAAAGATTTTATGATTTGTAGGAATAGACGACCCATAAGAAATAAAGAACAAATATGGCACATGTATAGTTCAAACCCTAGTATCTTCTTATGAGTGATTTGCTCCCAGGTTTGTTCCTGATCTTTGATCCATAATCTTCCAGATTTTCATCCTTTAAACCCTAGAAAATCACAAAACACCAAAAGTTCCTCCACCCTGCACTTATTTATTGTTATTTTATTTTTGTTGCACATGTAGTTGTTATTGGTTGCAATAAGGATATTCAATATTTCCTGGCACTGAAACACATACGTACAATATCATTTATTACACATTGTTCTTGTTCCTTTTCGCTCTCACACATAACATTTTATATGTTTAAATCGAATATCATATTCCTTCTGCAGTCAATGAAACATGTGCTGTACGTACCCCGAATAAACATTGAGCATGCTCAGTTTTTTGAGCACGGTCCTGAGTATGCTCAAAAAGATTTTTTTACGTGCTCAGCTAAGTACACTCACTTGAGCATACTCATAAGTATACTCTGAGTATACTTATAAACGTACTCAAAAATATTGCTTCACGTACTCAGCTGAGTACACTCACTTGAGCATACTCATAAGTATACTCTGAATATGCTCATAAAAAAATTAAAAATATATTGATGAGCATGTTCAACTGAGTATACTTATGAGCATACTCAAAATATTGCTCCACGTACTCAGGTGAGTACACTCACTTGAGCATACTCATAAGTATACTCTGAATATGCTCATAAAAAAAATAAAAATATATTGATGAGCATGTTCAACTGAGTATACTTATGAGCATACTCAAAATATTGCTCCACGTACTCAGCTGAGTACACTCACTTGAGTATACTCATGAGTATACTCTGAATGTGCTCAATAAATTGTTTCAAAAATTAAATTAGCACGTTCGATTGAGTATACTCATGAGCATGCTAAATTTTAGAAAATCAAGTATGCTCATCTTGAGTATACTTTTGAGTACGTGCTGAGTACACTCAAAAAAATTCTCTCATTAGACTATTACGTGCTCATTTTGAGTATACTCTTGAGTATACTCTGAGCATGCTCACTAGAATCCTTAAAAAATCTTTGATTTTTAAAATTTTCTCTAAGTTTTTGAGTATGCTCATGAGTATACTCAAAAATTTTGTGATATTATTATATACTTCACAAGTTAAAGATTAAATTAATATAAATATTTTTTTGGGAATTATGACTTTTAAACATGTTAAAAGTCTTATAAGACATGATGAGACCCGTTTTAGAGTATTTTACATATATAATAATTTATATGTGCCTTTTGCCAAAAATTATTATATAGGTAAAAAGTAGCAGTGGCGCAACGGTTAAGGTGAAGGTCTCAACAGCAACAGAGCGGTCATGGGTTCGAATCCAGGTAAAATCAAAAATTTTCTAAGTTTCATTTCAGATTTACTAATAAATAAAATTTATCTTAGAACAGTACAAATGCTACAGATTAATAAAAAATATTCCAAAAATGTGAAAAAGTATAAAAAAAATATTTATTTTTTAAAATTTTGAACGATTATTTGAGTATACTCAGAGTATACTTATGAGCATGCTTAATGAGTACACTCATGAGTATACTTATGAGCATGCTCAATTGTATGCAATTAGTATGCTCTGAGTACACTCAATGAGTATGCTCAAATAACGTGCTCAAATGCGTAAAGTAGTGCGATCAAATTTTGTATGAATGAGCATGCTCAAGTGAGTATACTCAGCCAAAAGTTGAACGTACTCTGAGTGTACTCTTTGTCTATTCGGGTACGGGTTCGCTCTCTTTTCTCAATCTTTTTTATTATTTTGTATATATTCATTGAAGGAAATGTACGTAAGTGAATATTGCAGTGCATTTTTAGTGAAGGGAGAGTAAAAAATGTATTTAAAGCACTTTATTGAATAATTCTTGTTTTGTGTGCTTGTTTGTGATTAAAAAGGGTGAAAATGGTTTTTTTCCCTTCCACAAAATTTCATTTTCATTCCCCCGACCCACGCACATACATATATACACATATATGCAGCTAGTTCCTAGCTGTTTGCCCTTTTATGCTCGCCCAAGAAAATGAATATGAATGAATGTTTATGATGGCATCGAGACCACGTGTTCTGAAATAGATTAGCAGTATTAAAAATTTAATGCAGTTTCATGCACTTGTATTTCTTAACTTTTGGTCTGACAGTGTGTGTATTTGTGTGGTTGTTAAATGTTTTGACATTCAGATGTCATCAGCGTTACGTTATCGCTTTAATTGAGAATTCATCAAATGTTGTTTTACGCGATGAAGAAGTACAACAGAAAGAAAGGAGAGAGAAAAAATGATGGAATAAAATAATTCTTTTTAGTTGCAGAAAATGTAAGAGAAAAGTTTGGATGGCTTTTTTATGCATTGGACGTGGAAATGGAGCGCATTAGTTTGTAGATCAAATTTGATCAATAAGTTGCTTTATTTTGAAGATAAAGTTTTGAGTTGAGAATGAATATGATTTTAATTTTTTGGATCATAAAATTAAGATTTTCTTAAAAGATCTGGTAGAATAAGATTCGAACCCTCGACCTCTTAAGTATCAGTATTATACGCACTTTTTCGCTTTACCAAATGAGTAAACGAGCCATACTTATTCCATACAGCAACAGATGACAATTTGGATTAGATCTTGATGTTATTATTAAAGGCAAAAGCATCAATAAAGTATTAAATCCTTAAACAAGATCCAATTTTGGTGACAAAGTTTATTAAAAATTTTCTAAAATCATAAAAAATCAACAAGCCTTCCCAATAAGTCAACATAAAATCAATTCAACATTTATTTTTGCAAGAAAATTTGCTGTAAAAGCAAGAAGAATGTTGAGTGCCGAGCCTATTACAATCGAATGAATTTTCTTCTTCTTTCTCATTGAGTCAGCTTGAGGTTAAATTCTTACAATGAAAAAAACATATTCTTCTTGCTTCTCTTCAATATTTTTTTTTCTTTTTTTTTTAAAAAAAAGACGTTTTATTATTGCTATTGATCGATTTATTCATGTTCAAACTTACCTTTTTTAATGGAAGCAAAATGAAAATGTGTGTTTTAATGTAGAACTTGAATGGTCTATATCCAAATAACAGATCTGTTTACTTCACTGAAAATTCTTTTTTTCATATTCACACCGTTTCACGTTGTGAATATATTGATTTCGATACACTTGAAAAATCGTTTTTTTAGTTTTTTGGCGCCAAAACTCAAAATTTTCATAAACAGTTCGGTGTGAAAAGTTCGGCCTCAAAATTATCTACAAAATACAAAAAACCGCAATGAAAAAGGTTTTGATGCCTCCGGACACGACCCCAAATAGTGGTGGTGTATGCTTACAAGCAAGTTTGTTCCTCGCAGAACTCAAATACGAAAAAACCATTTTATGTCAAAAATGTCTCAAAATGTGCGCATTATCACTCAAATGTGCACCTCACACGTTGGTGCCGATTTATGTAGATGGATCTGAGAAATTAACGAAATAGTGTGTTTTTTAAGCATATTTTAGCCGATTATTGCAAAATACCGTTAAAAATTTTCACACAAATTGTTAATTGAACTTTTATGATCAAAATCAATAAAAAATGAAGTTTTGTTGAGAAAAAATGCAAAAAAAAATTTTTAGCCACCAGTACACCTCCCACAAACCTAAATTTTGGAGAAATTCGTGTGGTTCACTGTGTGGATGGATTTTTGTAAACTTTTCTGTTTTTAATCAATTAATGCGAGAACTTTTATGGAAAAATACCAAAAATATTTTTAATCCAATTTTAGTTGGTCAAAAAGACGAAAAAGTTCAAAAACTCGGCATTTTTTGGACATTTCGGCCTCCTGTCCCTACAACTCAGAATTAAAAATTCTAAAAACTTGTGATTATTGTAGCTTATAATTAGACCTAAAAGTCGTACATACGTTGTCATGTCCAAAAACATCAATTAGTGCTTGAAAATTGAGTCCAAATGTAAAAATTCTCGATTTTTTTAGTAACCTTAATTTTCAATCTTATTTATGTTTACCCGATCGAGACTTAGTCTTCAATCTTATGCAAAGCGAAGCTTTGCTGACCCGATCGAGCCTTAATCTGCAATCTTATGCAAAGCGAAGCTTTGCTGACCCGATCGAGCCTTAATCTGCAATCTTATGCAAAGCGAAACTTTGCTGATCCGATCGAGCCTTAATTCTGTAATCTTATGCAAAGCGACGCTTTGCTGACCCGAGCGAGCCTTAATCTGAAATCTTTTGCAAAGCTAAGGTTTGCTGACCCGATCGAGCCTTAATCTGAAATCTTATGCAAAGCGAAGCTTTGCTGACCCGATCGAGCCTTAATCTGCAATCTTATGCAAAGCGAAGCTTTGCTGACCCGATCGAGCCTTAATCTGCAATCTTATGCAAAGCGAAGCTTTGCTGACCCGATCGAGCCTTAATCTGCAATCTTATGCAAAGCAAAGCTTTGCTGACCCGATCGAGCCTTAATCTGCAATCTTATGCAGAGCGAAGCTTTGCTGACCCGATCGAGCCTTAATCTGCAATCTTATGCAAAGCGAAGCTTTGCTGACCCGATAGAGCCTTAATCTGCAATCTTTTGCAAAGCGAAGCTTTGCTGATCCGATCGAGCCTTAATCTGCAATCTTATGCAAAGCGAAGCTTTGCTGACCCGATCGAGCCTTAATCTGCAATCTTATGCAAAGCGAAGCTTTGCTGACCCGATCGAGCCTTAATCTGCAATCTTATGCAAAGCGAAGCTTTGCTGACCCGATCGAGCCTTAATCTGCAATCTTATGCAAAGCAAAGCTTTGCTGACCCGATCGAGCCTTAATCTTCAATCTTATGCAAAGCGAAGCTTTGCTGATCCGATCGAGCCTTAATCTGCAATCTTATGCAAAGCGAAGCTTTGCTGACCCGATCGAGCCTTAATCTGCAATCTTATGCAAAGCGAAGCTTTGCTGACCCGATTGAGACTTAATTTTCTATCTTATGCAAAGCGAAGCTTTGCTGACCTGACATAGAGTTTTGGAACGGTGTGAATATGCACATGAAGCGTGATCCGCTTCATTACTAGTTTCTTTTATGATTCAATTTTTTTTATGTAAACATGATTCTCACATTCACACTAGACCCGACTTATCGTGTCTATAATTATGTACACGCATCTATTGCTGTAGAATTTTTTTTTTAAATACACCAGAAATTTCTCATCGAGATGATACAATTCTCACCTCAACTCAATAATTTTTTTTCCTTCCTTTTTTTCTCTATTTAGCTTAATAAAATTATTTCACAAGAAACTTTTAGTTTGCCCTACACATAAAGTCAGTTTTTTACTTCATTAAATTTTTTCTTACCAAAAACAATTTTTTTTTCTTTATTCAACATAAAATGCTTTTAGTAAAATGTGCAAATATTTACACTACACTAGCAATGTGTTAATGCTCACTTCTCACGCAAAAGTCGCGCAAAAAAGGCCGAGAACCATTTTTACGGTCAATTTGATATAAAACATGAAACGGACAACGACGATATGTGTATGAGATTTTATTATTATTATTTTTTAAATCCTCTTGCCTTCTTTAATTCTCTTTTCGATAATGAACAAAAAAAAAAACAATTTCAATAACGAACACGAAAAATAGAATGGAGCAACTCGATCAACAGTCGCAACAATACTGTGCTCTGGAATCTTCACATTGAGAACATAAAAAAATTGCCGTGCATGAAAAGAAAAGAAACAGAAAAAAAATTTGTTTCTTTAATGATTTTCTTTTGATATCTGCTTTCTTGGATATTTTTATATTTATTTTAAGAGAATGAGATCTTCTTGTAGTTTATTGGAAGTTTGTTCCATCATTGGAAGAGAATATTTTGAAGAGAGTTAAGATTGAGTATTTTTAAGAGAGTTTAGTTTTGAGAGAAAATTGTTTTGAAATTGCATAAGTTTTAGGGGTTAAATATTTTTTTTTTGAGCATTTATGATGAAAATTTTAAATTTTAAATTTGTTTGTTCTAATTTTTTTCATGTTTCATTTAAAAATACTTTTAAATTCGTTTTAAAAATTAGATTATGTAAAAATATGAAAATTTTGAAATTCTAGTTAATTTGCTGAATTCATGGTTGAATTACACTAAGTTCAATATTTTTAACTAAGAAAGATTTTAAACGTTTTAAAATTTTAAATTTAGTGAAATTCAGATACTTAGCAATACTTAGATAAGTATCTGAGTTTCAGTGTCAATTTAATTTTTTTTAAATTAATTTTTTTTTTTATTATTCTGCATAAGATCCTGAATAGTTAAACAACAAAAAGCACTTTTAATTTTCAATCCATGTTATGAAAAAATTCATAAATTCTTGCCAAGTTCATTGACCTCTCCTATTTAAAAAAAATCTCTATCACAAAAGTACTAAAACTTCTCGTCAATTTTGCCGTATTTTCATCACTCAAATCCATCATCATCTTTCTCCTTAAAAAAATATTAAGCCACTCATTTTCTTTTAAGAACATTACATTGTAATAATATTGTACCGATAAATCTTAAACTTCAGCTTGAAAACCTTTCAATTCTATTAATAAATAGTCTATTAATAAAAGTCTTAAAGATTTTTTCACTTTTTCTCATTCTTTATCAAAAGAAACATAAATTTTTCGTGTGTCTTAAAACGCGCCAATTGAAGTGAAAATTGATGAAATAAAAGAAGTATAAAGCAGTCAATTTGATGTCGATTTTTTATTGTTTGTCTAAAAGGGAGTGGAAGTTGAGTTTGTCTTAATAAATGAGATAATATTAGGAAATTCTCGATTCATTAGTTTTGTGAGTTGATACGAGGGTTGAAATCTTAATTCTTTTAAACAGACACGAAAGAATTTTTATTTTTTACGTTCATTGTCTTGACTTTAAAGAATTTTCTTTTTGTGCACTTTAATTGCTCAAATTTTTTTTAAATGAGGAAGGAATTTAATTGAGCATGAGGGTTAATTTTCAGTTCTTTTTCGGGGAAGTTGTTAGCAGAATTTTTCTCTCTAAACAAATTCATCACGGATGGAGTTGTGTATGAATGATGTTTAAAGTTTTAAGGATTTTTTAAGTCTTTATTAAATTCATTGTGAAAAATTTTCTTAAAAATATTTCAAAAAGCAGTTCCAGACCAACCAAAACACCACTAAAAATTCCAAACATAATAAATGCACAATTCAAGTAAAATTTACAAAACAAAGTTTCAGGTGACATTCCAAGTCAACATTGTTGCCAACACAATTGAAAATTAAATCAACTGTAAAAAAGTTTTTTCATTCATCCAATTTTTAAAGCTAAATTTATGTCTACACATTCAACCAACCAGTTGACTGTTGTGGTAATTAAATTCAGTTCGAAAGTTATTCATGACTTCCGCAGCATAGAGCTGTGTGTTATGTGCGGTGGTGAGGAGGAGTTAAAGGAATTTGCATAAAGGTCGCATAAAGTTTTTTTTTTCTTTATTTTTCGTATCATTTCTCGCTTCTATTTTCATTTGTGGCACAGCTGTAGACTGAATAAATGGATATAAAATAAATCAGACAGAAAAGTTTTATGTACTTTTGTGAAAATATCTTCAATTGTTGAATTTTTCATTAATGAGATTTTTTTTGACTCTGGTTTTATATTGGAATGGCAAGTTCATTTTTGTACTTGTGGTGAAGAATTTTTCATTGAGAATGAATTTTTTATTCTTTTTATTTCATATGGAATTTTCGATGATATCCTTGAAAAGAAATTTTACGCTTTAAGTTCAAGAACGTTTCAAACAAAATATTATAAATTCATCTCAAAACGTTGAACTTGTTATTGAATTTTAAAATTTAATGAACTTTTCGTAAAACAATTGCTTTGATTTCATGACCCATTTCTCCTTTGTTCATTACAATTTGTAAAATTAAAATTTTTTACATGCATTATTATTAAGTGACCCTTAAAAAATGTGAAAATAAATAATTTTTCTGTAATCTTGCCAATTAAATAAAATAAATTGATGTAAAATTATTTCCAAATAATCCTTTGTTCAGCTTTAGTATAAAAACTGAAAGTTTGAATTTTTATATGCAAAGTTTTTCAAATCAAGTATCATGAACTTCTTAGCTCTAATATTTGTTATTGCATTAATAAAATCAGTAACTTCTGTCAATGAGTTAATCTTTAAAAATCTCTCTTGCGTTTCTGTTCCTAAAATGTCTGAATTTTCTGTTTGTGAAACTAATCAAAAATCTCTTTTTCTTCAATTTACATTTCTGAAGAGGTTGGATGAAATGCACGTAAGTTCGCCACATATAATTTAACTAATTCTGCAAAAACTAATCTTTTTTGTAGGTTCAATTTGACTTCTTCATCAAAAGAAACAATAAATATTTTCAAATCATAAAATCACCTCCAATTGACTGGTGTTCACTAAATGGCAAAAATTTGGCAAAAGTTAATTTTCAAAAATTAATTATAAAAGCAGCTCGCACAACAGCTCCAGCATTTTTTCATCCATGTCCATACGAAGGGCTTCATACATTGTTTAACATATCTCCAAAGCACGATGTTATTGAAATATTTCCTTCTGGTGAGTTTAAAGTTTTTGTGCTGATTAATGACAGTTTTAGGAATATGGTACTGTCATTGACTACGTTTTACAAGTTGATTGACTAAAATTTGTAAATTTATGTTAAGTAATTTTTTGTATTCTATTGGAAAATTCAAATTTTAAACTTTTTGAAATTTTGATGAAATAAAAACCCACAAAATTTAAATATTTTCAAAAATTATTTTTGATTGAATTTTATCGTATTTTAACTAGAACTAGAACTAGATTTTGATAGATTTTTTAAAAATATGTTTGCTTTGTTTATTGTTTTATCTCATCTACGCACAATGTGATGTTGATGACTAAAAATCATCTACCTAAATCAAATAAAAGCTAATGTTAGAAAACATTTAGCAAAAAATTACAATAATTGTCTGAATTTTCTACTCACTTCCTGTAATTCTCGATTTTTTTTGAATTTTCTGAGTTAGAATTTGTAATATTACTCTTGAGTTTTGGCATCAACATTTAACATTAAATACTAATTTTTGAAATAAATTTTGCTTCAATGAAATTCAAAATTTTGCTAATTTTCTTATTTTCGATAGCCAAAGTGTTAATGATTATGTTTTAACCAACATTTCATGTAAAGCAGCAGAACAATATACCGAAGTACATATTTGTGAGATTTACAAAAAGCAAGGATTCGTGAAAGTTAATTTTTTACAACCATTACAAGATTTTAAGGTTCCTTAAAATTCTATCAAAATTAGCATTTATTATGCCATCAATTTTTTTTAGGTTAACATCAATTTCTTCCTCAAAAAAAGCAGCAAATATATTGAAATTTTCAAAACATCTCCAATCGATTGGTGTAAGTTTGTTGAAGGAAAATCGCAATTGCAGAGCTTCCAAAAGTTACTTATAAAGGCAATTCAAACATCAACTCCACACTTGATTCATCCATGTCCATATGTTGGAATTCAAAAAATATCAAATGCTTCTGCTCCAAAAGATGTTATTGAAATCATTCCCACTGGAACATATAAAGTGAATTTAAAAATGATTGATAAGGATGGAACAAGTTTATTTAAAATTGTTGTCCATGCTGATGTGATGAAATTATCTTAAAATTATCTTTAGAAAATATTTTTTTTGAAAATATTTTTTCTTCAATTTAAAAGAAATCAATTCTTAAGATTTGAAAAATTTATTTTAAAAATTTTGTCGAAAAGGGAGAAAAAATTAGGTATTTTTGAAAAATTTGTCAAATTTTTTTTAAAGTTTATGAATTTTTACAAAAATCAAAATTTTTTCACAAATGAAAAACCATAACCAAAATCAAATTGATGTTCAAAAAATTACAATAATCATTATTATCTATTTTAATCAGTTGTAAATATTACGAATTATTTTAATTCTATTTTTGGATAATAAAAAAAAACATTTTTATTTTTAAATATCCTTAATTTTCAAATTTCAATTGATAGAAAATTTCAGATTTCTAATGTAAATAAGAGTCAAAGGGCTTGAACAATTTTAGTCATATAGTATTTTAGCTTCAACTAGAGCTGTTATTTATAATTTAGAATAAATGAATTTTTTAAATATTTTTGTTATTTATTTTCTATTGTTTTCTGATATTTTTGCAGTAAATGATTATATTTATTACAACTTAACTTGTGACACTTCATCTTCTAAAACTTTGGTGATGAATGTTTGTGAATGTACAAAGAAGAAACTTTTTTTAGATTTTACAATAATGAGACCTTTGAATTGGAGTGTACGTATTTATTTAGTGACATAACCTGCGATAACTTTAGAATTCATCCATATACTATTTTGTATCCCTCAGATGACCTTAAAATTTCATCACAAAAAAGGCAATAAATATTTTGAAATTTTTAAAACACCTTTAATTGACTGGTGCAAAATGATTGACGGAAGACATCAGGCTGCAAATTTTCAAAAATTTGTAATGAAGTCACTTCAGGCATCAGTTCCACATTTCTTTCAAAAATGCCCATATCAGGGAAAATATTCACTGTTTAACATTAGTTCTTCCAAAGATGTTGTTGAAATTTTTCCTCTGGGATCATTTAAACTTGGTATCAGGATTTCTGATTTGACTGAGAAAAATATTGTTACTTTTAGTTTCTTTACTGACGTTTTTAAATGACTTAAATTTTTTTTTAATTTGAAATATTTAGTGAAAATTCAAAAATTAAATAAAAAAAAAAATTAAAATTTATTAAAAATTAGAATCTACTTAAAATTTGATATCAATAGAAAATTCAAGGCAAACAAAGTTTAGAATTAAAATTTTTTGCGTTTTAATTTTTTTTTTCATTATTAGAACTCCAAAAAAATTGACATTAATTTTTCAAATTGACAAAAAAAAAAATCAAAATAAACATTAAAAAAATTTTTTCAAAAATCAAATTTACTTAATTTTTGAAAAAATTAATAAATAAATAATTTACTTGATATATATTTTATTTCCTATCATCAAATTTAATTGTGATCATTTAAAAGTTTAACGTTTTAAAAAATGTCTGAAAATGAAAAATTTAGTTCACATATTTCTGGAAACTGAATAGGTTTTAAAACCTTATTACGATTCAAATCTTCAAAACAATGAGAATTTTAAAGTTATTCCATTTTTGTTTATTTTGTGACACAATTTTTGCACTCAACGATATTGAGCTGCTTGATATGACATGTGAAGCATCATCTTTAAAATCAACAGAATTTCGTGTTTGTGAATGTCATAAAAGACAAATTTTTCTGAACCTTTTCTTCACAAGACCTTTGAATGACTGGAAAGTATGTAAAATACAATTTAAAAAATAATTTGATCTAAATGTGTTAATTATTACTTCAAGCTTGATATAAAGCTCATGTTTAAAAAAGGAAACAAATTTTTGGAGGTTTTCAAAACACCACCAATCAATGTGTGTACTTTCGTTGGCAGCAAGGGTTCAAAATTTTCACTCCCAAAGGTTTTTTTGAAATCTATCAAATTATCAGCAGCCAAACTTATTCATCCGTGTCCATACCAAGGAAATTATACAGCATATAACTTTTCAGTGCCAAAAGATGCAGTTGAAATTTTTATGACAGGATTATATAAAATGAACATAAGGGCTTTTGATGCAGTTGATAGCAATATAGCAACTTATAAGATAACACTTAGGATTTTTAAAATTTAATTTATTGCATTACCTAGTCATGTAGAGTGATTAAAAATTATAACTGTTTATGGTTGTTTACATTTCTTAATGAAGAATTAATAAAAATATTATAATAAAATTTTTGATTTCTTAAAATTATTTAAATATCAAATAATCGATATTTTTTGCAAAACAGTGCTTTAGGTTTAAAACAACTTTAAATTTTTAAAAAATTGTTTAAAAAATTGATTTTTTTTTTCAAAAATTATAAAATCTAAAAAATTACTGTGTAGGTATTTAAATTCTCATCATTAAATTCAAATTACAATATTTTTAAATTTTTTATTTTTTAAAAAAGTCGTAAAATGCCAATTTTAACTCACAAACTTTTGAAATTACTGCATAAACACATTTTTTAAAAGTTGAAAAACTACTGAAAATTACCTAATGAAAATTGAAAATTTTATTCTTTTCATTTCCTTATGGAATAAAGTATTTGCCGTTAATGATATTGAATTTCTTGAATTAAAGTGTGAAACGTCAGCTTTGAATACAACTTTAATTCGAGTTTGTGAGTTTTATAAGAGACAAATATTCATAGACGTGCTGATTACTCGACCTTTGAATGACTGGCAGGTATTTGTATATGCAAACTATTAAATTAATGAAACAACAAAATCAGATTTTTTTTTCTTTAAAATTTTAAGATTCACATGAAACTTTTTTTCAAACGAACCAACAAATTTTCGGAAATTTTTAAAACACCACCAATTAATTTTTGTGATTTAGTTAATGGAATGACTGCGAAATATTCTATTCAAAAAATTCTTTTAAAAGCTATTAAATTATCGGCAGCTAAACTCATTCATCCATGTCCATACCAAGGAAATTATACAGCATATAACTTTACTGTACCAAAAGATGTGGTCGAATTTTCATTGCCTGGAATGTATAAGGTCGATATAAACCTTTATGATGAAATTGATAGCAATATAGCTACTTATAAGATTAAATTTAAGATTTTTAAAGTTTAATTTGAACTGAATTCACTTTTTAATTTACATTCATTTTTGACACAAAAGATATAACAAATAAATTTTGACTAGAATAAATCCATGTAATTTTGTCCTGAGTTAAACTTTTAAGCTCAATACTTTGAAATATTTGGTATCAATATTCGGAAAGTTGAATCTTGGATTGATCTTTAGAAGGTCACTGTATCTAAAATGGAAGAGAATTATCAAATTTGAAATTGCCATTCGTAATTTTTTTGAAAAAAATTTCTAACGGTTTTTAAAATTTCAAAATCATAACGGTTTCTAAAAATTCTAAATTTTTTGAAATTGAAATTTAGAAATTGAATTTTAGAAAAGATTTTTCTTTTTAATATTTTTGAATTAAAACATTTTACTTACTTAATTGAAAAATTCTCTTCAAATCCAGCATTAAGAGCTGCTTTTTGACTTCCATTGGCAGTTGCATGAGTCGTTGTTATCTTTACACCCAATTCCTTACATAAAAGCTGTCGACATTGAAACATGTGATTGGCAATTTTACGTCCACGATATTCAGGTTTGACACCAACTGTAAATGCATACAGAATGCGATCGACATTGTAATGCTTGAATGGACTGAATTGTGAATTTGCGTAGTTCATGACACCAAAAATGTCCAGCAAGTCCTTGTTTTTGAACTGAAATTTAAGAATTGAGGATTAGTATTCTATAGATTTAGGAATCACAATTGATTCATTTACATCAGGTGCAGCCATATAATCCTTTTCATTCTTCACAGCCAAAATATTAGTTGAAATAATTTCATCTGAATTTTCCTTAAAACAAGCCAGTGACGTGCCATTTTGCATTGTCTTTCTAAGCATATCTAAAAATTCTTTTACTGCATCTGGTTGATCAATAACCTTCCTAGTCTTTGACATTGGCTCATGCTTCAAAAATGCACTTGCATTAAATTTGATTCCTTCTTCGATTCTGTCTTTTGGATAATCTTGAATTCGGTACGTAACTTCTGTTTTTCCATCCAAATCCAAGGCTTTGAATGTTCGATAAGTCTTAAATTTTCCAACTGATGAGAAAAAGCGATGAGCTTGGAGTATTTTTGTATTCATATTGAGAAGGATTTTTAATCAGACTTTGAAATTTTTTTGACAAGAAAATGAAAATGAAATTTCAAATGTTGCTGTGATTTTTTTTTTTATTGAAAAATGTTGGATGACGGATAAGAAATGTTAATTATTCGAATAAACATTGAGAATGCATAGTATTTTGAGCACTTTATTGAAAAAGTTAATGTTGAACTTAATGTTACTTTTCACAAAAAAAAAAAAAAAAAAAAATGTAAGTTCGAGGCAATTTCAACAAATGAATAATAAAATCTCAAAATTTCTAAAAAATCTCGTGGACATTTTTGATGATAACTAAAATTTAATAAACATTTTATGCGAAAAAATAATTTATATAAATCCCGAGCGACAATCTGAGGCAATGGCAGCCACATGGCAGCCATCACACTGCCTTGCCATATAATAGGCAGTTACAAGGCACTGCCATGAGCTGCATTGCCATTAGGCTGCCATGTGATTACCATAAAAACACATGATTTTTCGAATTTTGGTGGCTGCCATATGACTGCCTTATGACTGCCATCAACTTTTTCGTGACCGTGATATACTTCACAAACGTTAGCAGAAATCACTATTATAAGTCAAATTTTATTTTCATACAATTTCAAGATATTTTTAATAAATATCTTAAGTGGCACAGAACTTTAATTAGTTTTTGCTCGACTCAGAACTTAAGTCTTAACATGACTTAAGTTTATTTCCCATGTTCTTCCATAGATTAATGTAAGATATAAAATTGAAAAACGATCATTAGAAATTTGAAGGAAGAAAATTATAGCAATTTTATACCAGTTTTTGATGCTTCCAAACCTGCCATGAAGGCGCCATCATGCCACCAACAAGGCGTTCAGAAGGCAAGGCAGTTTTGTGGCGATGGCAGCTCCAAGGCAGCCTTGGAAGCGGTAAAATCGACATCATGTGCTGCCATCAAGGCGATAATGCAGCCATATGGCGCTCAACAACTGCCGCCACTCAAGGCAGATGGCAAATGGCAGCGTCTTATGGCTGCATTATGGCTGCCATGAGACACATGATTGTCGCTCGGGAATATTACATAACTCTAAAAAAAAGAAAACAATAATATAAATTTTAAATTATTCTTCTGAAAACGACTTAGGGGCCGATCATAACTAACGTACAAAATTAAAATAAATTTTTTAATGATTGAAAATTTAATTTCATGAAGTTTTATTAATTTCAATCTTTTAACTTCCAACAATCACTAGACATAATTTATGAACGACCCCATTATGATTCAAATCATTAAATTTTATTATCAATAATTATTATCTAATTATATTTTTAAACTGGTTTTTTCATAAATAATTTAGCAAAATAATTATTCAATCTCAGTTCTTTAAATTTTCAACTTTAACAATCCGCATTCAATGAAATTCATAAATTTTTTTATTTATTTTAATTTTATGTTGTTAGTTTTATGTACAAATGATTATGTTTTTAATAATATTACATGTAGTGCATTAAACTCAAAAATTGTGGAATTTCATACTTGTGATATAAATAAAAGGCAATTGTATGTAGTTTTTGGATTGTCAAGGCCTTTGAATGATTGGCAGGTAAATTTAATAATTTGATAAATTATTTGTATTTAATTATTTTAATTTCTCTAATTATTTTTTTTTTAAGTTGATCATAAAATTCTTGCTTAAAAGAGGCAATAAATATTTTGAAATTTTCAAGTCACCTCCACTCGATTGGTGCAAATTTGTTGATGGAAAAACTCAATTATTTAGATTTCAAAAATTAGTTATAAAATCTGTTCAATCATCATCACCTGGATTTGTTCATCCATGTCCTTATGTTGGAATTCAAAGAATTTTTAATGCAAGTTCTCCTAAAGATGTTGTTGAATTGCTTCCAGTTGGTGTCTATAAAGTAAGTCTTTCAATATTTGATAAAGCAGAAGGCAATATTTCAACTTTTACTGTAAATGTAAATGTTTTTAAGTTAAATTGAGAATTTGAATAAATGTTTTTTATGAATGCAAAGATGCTTAAATTGATAATTTAGGTCTATAAAAGATGACATGATAACAATAATACCAGGATGATGTCTAATCTTTTAAATTTTTAATTTGAAACAATTTGAATAAAAAAATGTAATTTAGACTTATTTTATTTTTTTTTTGACTTATTTAGATTTGCAAAATTTTCATTCAAACTTCTGGCTTATTGTGACTCTCATTTCGATTTTTTGATGTAAAAAATCATGATTATATTCACAATAATCATTTTTATTTTCAAAATTCAAACTTTAAAATCTAATGAAGTAGAATTTTTCAACACAACATGCACAGGATCTGAAATAATTGAAATCAGGTATTGTGAATCAAGTAAAGACACATTTTGGGTTGAAGTATTTATCAAAAATCCTTTGAATAACTTTTTTGTAAGTTTTATGAATTATAAATTCCAACTCAATAAATTTGATAAGAAAAATTTAATTTTCAGTTTCAGTATGAAATTTATCGTAAAAGAGGCAAAAAGTATTCTAGATATGGAGAAACAGCTCCAATAGATTGGTGTAGTTTCAATGCTGGAAACCTACAAATATTTAGTCTTCAAAAAATCATTGTGAATACTTTCTTAAAATCAGCAAAAATGCTTTTTCATCCATGTCCATTTAAAGGAAAGCACACATTTTTCAATGTAACGCCACCACAACAAGTTTATAATCTTTTCCAACCAGGAATACAAAGATTTATAATTTTGACATTAGATTCTGAGAATAGAACAGTTTTTTCAATGATAACACATTTGAAGATATCGAGGGATTAGAAAACCTGATTTTTGAATTCAATTGTTGAATCCTTTATATCCCGAATGACAATAGCTTTTGTTGACCTGATATCGCCCCTATACCCAAACTATAGCTCAGTAAAATTTAAAATGTTGTCAGCTCGGCGCCGAGACGACAGTATATGTAGAAAAAGGGGCTGCCACTTGGCGATAATGAAGAAAATCGCCAAATGGCAGCCACTTGGTACTAAGTATACTGCCGCCTCGGCGCTGAGCTGGCAACATTTCAAATTGTGCTGATCGGAATAGTGTTATATTTATAGTTCCAAGGCTGCCATGTGCCACATGTCATCTCATGACTAAAGAGGCGACACCATATTGCCATCACGTCAACATAAGATTTTTACCGCTCAAGTATTGTTAAAAAGTTTTGGAAATCTTTTTTTTTACAAATTTAGTACTATTTTTCCTTAATCTTATGATATTTTCCAAAAATTTTTATTTGAATTGAAATTATGCATGAAAAATGAAATGAGTAAAGGTAAAAGTAATTTAAAGCCTCAATGGTTCCTTTTGTTCTTTTCAAACGTGAACCTAAAATATAGCGATTAAACTAATTTCCATCCGAATTTATCCAATTATTATATTAAATTAAAATTGAAAAATTGTTTTGTCCCTTGATCTATTTTCATCGTCATGATATATAAATGAAAAATTCTAAGCACCTTTCTATTTTTTTTTTGTTCAGTTTCAAAATCATTGCAGAAGTCATGAAGCTATTTTTAGCGATTTTATTAAGTGGAAAATTTTTCACCTCATTTGCAAATGATTTTCAATTTTACAACACAACTTGTAAAGGAAGTAAACTTGTATCTATTAATGTATGTGAGACTAGTAAGGATACATTTTGGATTGAAATATTTATCGAAAAACCTCTAAACCAAATATTTGTGAGTTAAAAATTTTATTGATAATTTTTTGTTAAGATTGATATTTTTGAAAAATTGCTCAGTTCCAGTACGATTCTTATCGTAAAATTGGTAAAAAATATTCTAAAGTTGCCACACCTCCAAGAATTGATTTGTGCAAGTTTAATGAAGGAAAACTTGAAATTTTGAGTTTTACAAACACTTTGTTGAATACTTTTTTGAAATCAGCAAAAATGTTGTTTCATCCATGTCCATTTGAAGGAAAGCATACGTTTTTCAACATCACGCCACCCAATCAAATTTATAATATTATTATACCAAATTCATATAAAATTTTATTTTTTGTACTTGATTCATTGAACAATACATTATTTTTGCTAACAACATTTTTAAATGTTACTAACTAAAGGTCAATGAAGATTTATTGAAAAATTAAGCAATTAAAATGAGATAAATATTATCAAAAAAATATAGTTCCAAATAATTATTACTTATTAAAACAATTACATATTAAAATGATTAAAAATTATAAATTTCTCTGTAAAAATTTTAAATAATTTTGCTTTTTTAAAATTAATAAAAAATCAAAAGCGTAAAAATTCAAAATACCTAATATTTTTAAACACATAAAAAAGAAATTAAATAAATTTAAGTTCAACTTTCATTTGATATGAACACTTTCCAGCTTTTAGTTTTGCTTACAATTTTGTCACCAATTTTTACGCGTAAAATTAGTTTTGGTGATACGTCATGCACTGGATCAAAGAAGGAACTCATAAAAGTTATAACTTGTGAATCAAATAATGACGAATTCTGGGTAGAATTAGATTTTATTGAGCCATTGGACAACTTTATGGTATGCACTTTTATTTTTTATTTTATAATTTAAATTTTTTTCTTGAGAAATTTTTTCAGGTTCTAGTTGAAGTTTATCAAAAACGTGGCAACAAATATTTCCAATTCTACAAAGCTCCAAAAATAAATTGGTGTGAACTAAATAATCCCCACTTCCAACTTGTCAGCTTGCAAAAGTTTTACATTCAAGTGTTATCAAAATCTCTTAAAGGACTTTTTCATCCATGTCCATTTAAAGGAAGACATCGATTTGACAGCAGATGCGCTAAATATTGCTTCATCAAAGTCATTGAAAATCGTTTTTGGTATAGCGGATTCTAATAATTATTCGTTATTTACGTTTAATACACATTTGATTTTAACTGAATAGATTTTTTTGGGTATCTAATCATTAATTATAATTATATTATTATTTTAGAAAATTTGTATTTTTTTTCTTGGTTTATTTTTTTTTGCAAAAATGTTCAAAATTTTATCTAAAATATCAATCAAAAATATTATAACTTCACCCCTGTCTCTGTTTCTACAATAATTACAACATTTTTGAATTACATCATTTATGTGACAATCAAAATTGTTTGTTTATAATTTTGACAATTACAAATATTTTTAAAACGTTCGTAAAACCTTCAAAAAAATATTTTATATTCTGTTTGTTTAGTTAATTTCAATCAAATCACATCGATAAGTTCAGCAAAAATGAAACTAGCATTTTTACTTTTATTCTCTTCATTTTTATATTCATCGATTGCAAATGAATATGAACTTGAGTACATAACATGCTCAGTAGCAAAAAAAGATGTTCTAGAAATGTTGTTATGCAAATGTGATGTCAAACAGATTTGGATGGCATTTAATATATTAAAGCCAATAACTGGTTGGAGTGTATGAGTTTAGAATGTCCAAATAATTTTAAAAAAATAAAACTTCTTTAATATTTTTCAGATTCAAATTGATTTCTTTCAAAAACGTGGTGATAAGCTATATCAAGTTTTTAAGTCTTCACCTGTCGATTGGTGTAAGTTCAATGAAGGAATAACTCAACTTGTAGGATTTCAGAAGGTTTTCGTCAATGCTTTTCGTAAGTCAGCACCAAGACTATTCCATCCATGTCCATTTGAAGGATTACATGAATTTAATAATGTCACAGCGGCAAAAGTAGTTGTAGACATGATACCATTGGGCTTATATAAATTGGTATTAAGAGGATTGGATAGTAACAATGAAACTTTAGCAACAGTCATTTCTGGTTATAAAATTTTTAAATCTTAAAATGTGAAGTAATTTTTTGAAAAAATTTTTGAATTCAAATAATTATTTTAAATGACAACCTAGCACACAAATTTTAAAAGAAGTTAATGACCACCAAATCGTAATCATAAAAATTAAAAAAAAATCTTTTATAATTTTTTAAAAAAATTATTAACAATTTTCAAAAATTCAAAAATTCACAATAAAGGAACAATAAAAAATTGAAAGTTTTTCAAAATTCTTCAAAGACACTTGATCATTTCCTGGTAGAAACCCTTAAGTTTGTCAATAAATTCAGTTCTGAATTCCTTCTTTTGTTCATCATTCAATTTGAGTTCGGACAAGACAGAAACTTTTGCAATATATTCTCCAGCCTTTCCAACCCTCAACACTCTATTCAAGCATCGAAGTTGCTTTCTCGATTGATTTGAAGCCTCAAAACCGTCCTTTATCACTTCTTCCAAAGATTCAAACATGTCATCAACTTTGTCCTCGCATTCAAAATTCAATTCTATATTATCAGGATTCAAAGTAATTGTAAATTGATTAGTGTCAATGAGCTGCTTATCAACCACATATTTTCGAATGCAATAATCATTTTGTTTTTCGTCAAGTGTGTCTTCTTCCACCGTATCATCAGTCATGATGTTGTCAAACATTTCACCAAAAACAGGCTCAGAAACGCAAATCGAAACTGCAACTTGAAGTTTATTTTCAGCTTCATTGTTTGTGGCTGAAATGAGCTTCTTCTTTTGTTTTTTGGATGTTTTAAGTGAGTTCTTATATACGTAAAGTCTCATCATTATTTCTGGGAAATTAATTTTCTCCAACTGTTCACGAATGCATGCTGAATTATCATTGATAGCTTGACTAGCTTCTTTGCTGTCTTCACTTTCCTCACTTGATGATGCTCCTTTTTTGGTGTCTAAAGTTTCTGTCATAATTGTTTCTTTCCATTCAGTTATCATTGGACCACAATTTAAATCCTGTGATTGTACAAAGTATTTGAAGTTCTTATCAAGCAACTTCTTATCTTTTAGGTAATTTGCAACACATTCGAACTTTTCAGTCTCATTTTCAACTTCCTTTGCAATTGCAGTTGATAAGATGGCAGCGAAAATCAGGAACCTGGAATTAACATAAAAATTTATGTTTTTTTTTTAATTTTTTAATTTATTTTTTTTAGTTTTTTGCAGTTTTTTGATTATTTTGTGTGATTTGCAGTAATTTTTGCAAGATTTTTGCAGTTTTGTGATAAGAAAAATATATATTTTTTGGATAGATATTTTTTAAATGAAATAATTAGTTTAATGACTCTTATTTGTCGTGATCTAATTTTTTTAAACATCTAACTGATTTTTTTTTTAAATTAAGCTAATCACATATTGTATCACAACTTTTAAATAATTTTGTTTTGATGCCTAGCATTTATTTTTTATTTTTGCTTCAACAAGCAAATAACTTCAGAATTATTCACAAATTTTAAACAAACATTCTAATTAAATATTTAATAAATAATTACTTACAGTTTCATCTTCAGTTTTGGGTTTTTTACAGCTGTTGATTCCTCGAAAAATAAATCAAAACTGAATAATGAATGACAAAAATCCAAGATTTATATTGAGCTGGAAAGTGAAATGTTGATTAATCATCTGTAACATTTGACACTTCATCTTCCGATGAGAATTTAATTTGATAATATTAAAAAGAGTAAATGGATGCAGTAATTACTAAATAAGCAACGATTCTCCGAGAAAAAATAAGAGTAAATCAGCTGAGATGTTGTTTGTTTATTAGATTAAATCATTGAATTAATAGAAATTAATGCTCTTCCTGATTCTCAGAGAGAAATTTCAATTTCAAGACTTATGGATGATCAAACTTCAAATCTATTTTGTCAGTTTCTTCAATTAATAAATTTATTGTTCAAAAAATTTTCTATGCAAACATTTAAATAATAATTCCAATCATTTATGCATGCAACTTATAATAATCTAGCTCAAATACATTTAATCATCTGCATATAAAGTTTCTTAATAGTTTGCACAAATTCAGATCTCAATTCCTTTTTTTGTTCGTCACTCATTTGAATTTCTGATAGAACCGAAATTTTTGCTATATAAACCATTCCATTCTCTGACTTGATAGCTTTGCTTATGCATCGAGCTTGCTTTTTGTTCTGAGTTGGAATTTCAAAACCCGAATTAATAATTTTCTTTAAATCTTTAAAAATATCGTCGATTCTGTGTTCACAGTTGAAGTTAAGTTCAATATTTTCAGGATTAAGTGTGACTGGAAATTTACTTGTGTCAATCAGATTATTATCAATAACATATTTGCGAATGCAATAATCATTTTGCTTATCTTCAAGTGTGTCAGTGTCATCACTTTCATTCTTCATTAGATCATCAAATAAACTTCCAAAAACAGGCTCAGAAATGCATAATGAAATCGCAATTGCTAGTTTTCTTGTAGCTTCAGTTTGAACAGCATCGATGAGTTTTTTCTTCTGATTCTTTGATGTCCTTTTTGAATGTTCATAGACGTACGTTTTCATCATCAAATCAGAATATCCAAGTGAACTCAATTGTGCTCGAATGCATGCTGAATTGTCTTGATAAAGTTTCTTCATGTCACTGCTTTCTTCACTATCTTCATCTGTAGATGATTCGGTAATTTTTTCAAGTGTTTCAGTAATAATTATTTTTTTAAGGTCCGGTACAATTGAGCCACATTCAAGATTGTTAGATTTTGGAACATATTTGAAGTTTTTATCAAGAAGATTATTACTTTTTAAGTAGTTCGCAATGCATTCGTATTTTTGTGCTTCTGTTTCAGCTATTTCTGCAGAGACTGCTGATATGATGATAGCAAAGAAAATAAATCTGAAATTATGATTAGAGGTCGTTCATTTCAGATGTCAATTTTCTAAGTGGGGGTCTCAGGCTGTGTGACAGATTTAAACAATTGAATTTTTTCTATGAAGATTTTGTGACAGAGAGGGGAGGGGTCTAAAAATTCAAGTTTTTAATGGACGTCATAAGTGAAGAGCTTCTTAGGTATTTGTGTTAATTTTAAGACAAACTTGTAATATTCTATTCTAAAATTATTTATTTTCTAACTAAACTGTACTAATTTTCTAAAATTATTAATAATGTGTTTTAATGAAAAATCTATTCGCGATAAGTAACAACTTTGACCGCATGTTCATAACCTAGACTCTTATTGCGTATTTTAAAAATACTATCAATGATTTCTGAGCGTGTTTAAGTTTGGATTTTCGAAAAACTTTGAGTTTTTAAAAATATTATTTTTGTTTTGTGTCTTTTGGATTGTAATGCAACCTTATTTGCAATGAAAAAATATTAATTATTAAAAAATTTCGCTTTAATTGATGATTATTATAAAACTTTAATCAAATATTTGGATGAATTGAAATTAATTAGGTATTACTAATTAATTCTCACTACACTTTGAAAATGAAAACTAGGTATTTTTACTAAAAATATTTAAAATAATTCTTACAACTTCATGTTTTTTTAAATTCCTTTGCTATCTCCTTCCTCAATAGACTAAAAACCGACTGATTATTTGTATTAAGAGAGGAATAATAAAATGAAGAATAAATTCTGATAATTTCTAAAAAAAAATTATAATGCGAGTAATTTTTTTCGAAAATAAAATTGATAATTATTTAATGAGAATCAATTCTTTTTCGAGAGACAGTAGAGAAAAAAAATTTCAAAATTTTATTTTTCTAATTTATTCAAAATATTTTTTTAAAATATCTCTAAACACATTTAACAATTTCTCCAGTAAGTCCTCTAAAATTTTCAACAAATTCTGTACGAAATTGAATTTTTTTATCATCACTTAAATTAAGTTCTGATAAAACAAAAACTTTAGCAATATAATCAAATCCATTTCCTGTCATGATAGTTTTAATCACACATTGACTGAAAACTTCCACATAAGTTGCCTTTAAATACTCTTCCACAGCTTCTTTAGCTATTTTCAATTGTTCTTCACAGTCAAAATTAATTTCAATATTAAAAGGATTTAAATTGACTGTAAGTTCATTTGTGTCGACAAGGCTATTGTCAATGACATATTTTCGAACACAATAATCGATTCTCTTATTTTCAATCGTTTGTTCTTCTTCTTTATTTATTAATGTATCAAAAAAGCCACTGAAAATTGGTCCAATAATGCATTTTAAAATTGCAGTTCGCATTTTTTTGTCACCTTCAGCTTTAGTTGTTGCTGTAAGTTGTTTCCTTTGCTTCATCAACAAATTTCTTGACACTTCATAGACAGAAATTTTCATCATCACTTCAGGGTATTCAGATGCAATTAAATCCTCTCGAATGCATGCTGAATTTTCTTGAATAAGCTTTTTTGATGCCCTACTGTCTTCAGTTTCCTCTTTCAATGATGCGAGATTCAAATTATCACGGAGAATTTTCTCTTTAAGTTCTGCAATCGTTTTTTCACATTCCAATTGGTGAGAATTCTCAGAGAATTTAAATTCATTATCAAGTAGCTTCTTATCTCGCAGGTGCTTTGCAATACATTCAAATTTTTCAGCTTTTGTTTCGGCTTGTTTTGCAAATGCAATTGATAAAATTGTCGCTAAAATGAAAAGGCTGGAAAATTTGAAGGATTAAATTTTATTTAAAAAAAAATAATTTTTTTGTTCAATTTTTTGTCAATTCAAATCTCTAAAACTAAAATGTCCATTTTTTTCCACAATTTTAATTAAATTAAAAAATTCAAAAACATATTAAAAAAATATTATTTTCTTACAATTTCATCGTATTTAATTTTTTTACGTGTTGATTTCTCAAGAGACACTCAATAACTGAGATGATAATTAGCATACAATATTGGTATTGGAAAAAAATGTAACTAAGTTATGATGACAAATCTGAGAATTAAATATTTTAGAGCGATAACCTTCTAGCATATTAAAAAGTATTAAATTAATGAAAAATTCTAAATGAAATTGAACAAAATGATGAGTTAGTATGATATTTATAGAATTGGTATAGGGTTGTTCATAAATGAAGTCCGAAGTAAACGGTAATTTTTTAAAAAAGAACAAAAGAATTCTGAGAAATTCTATTCTCGACCTCAACTACCCTCCTTGGACGTCATTTATGAACGACCCCTAGGATGGTCATCAATTTTTTAAGAATTTAAATTTAAATTTTTTTGAATTCTAATTAAATCTTTCTCACTACATCACTGCTTAGCGCTACTCAAAATTAATATTCTTTTCCAAATTTTATCATTAATGACATCTAAAATTTTAAAAAATTGAATTTTAATTAAGCACTTCCTGCCTAAATTCTGTATATAAATTAATATCCACAAGCATTTTAGTCATCCATTTAATTTTCAACCATGAAGTCATTTCTAATTCTCACATTATTTGTGAGTCAAACTTTTGGTGCTGCAAAACTCTATGAAGTCACAAGAAATGCGAATTGCGAAGGGGAACAAAAGATAGTTTCTCATATTGAAAGCAATAATTCTGCCGCTGTTCCGAATCAGGTAAATTTTGGAGGATATGTTGAAGTAATTGAAAAAGTTCTTGGGCCACTTGAAATATCAATTGAAGCTAATCGATGTGATCATTCATTGAAAAAGTGTGAGAAGTATTCGTCCATAAAGGTAGAGAATTTATAAAATCGCAAAAAGTACACAGCTATAAAAAATGAATTTCAGATTCCAGGAATTTGTGACATATTCAACAGCAAAAATGGAATGTTTACTGATGTTTTGAAGGCTTTTGAACCCCGAATAACATGCCCATGGATGCCTGGAAAGTACGCAACAAAAGATACCAATCTTGATCTCTCTTCATTTTCAGTTTTACCATCTGAAGGATACACATGGGTTGTAACAATTAAAGGCATTTCTGGTGATGGAAAAAATAAGAAGCTCGTGATGTGCATCAATATTGAAGCTAAAATCTCAAAGGCAAGGGAAAGAAAAAAGAAAAATTAAAAACGAACTTAATTTTGACGTTTGTGATATTTTTGAATCTAATTGTCAATAATGTTCTTCATTCAAATATAACAATAATCACTTCCTAATGTACATTTGAATTAATTTGAATTTAATTGCTTCATGATTTGGTGAATTTCATTTTGATAAATTCCTAAAAATTAAATGAAGGATTTTCTATAAATAATTTTGAATAGGTGGAGATTAGTAAAAATTTTCGCTCTGGATTAAGATCTATTTCCATTCAAGAGACAAATTTTAGCTTAATTTTCTTAACTAAAAAATTCTTTAACGTATTTTCAAAATTTGAAAGTCTTTATAGCAAAAAATCGTTTCTGCAATAATTTTTCAAAAATATTCTTAACGGTCAAAAATTATTTAAAAATATTTTATTGCTTTAAAAATCTGCAATAAGGTCATCATACAAAAAATATATATCACGATATTTTATTATATCAATAGAGTTTTATGGTTCCAAACGTGTTCGTTTATAGCATCGATTTTCCAATGATTCTGCATTTTCCTTAATTGTTTTCACTTCATGCTCAAGTAAGGCAATCTGAACTTTATAATTTTCAATTAATTCTTCTTGTTGCTGACGTTCAGCTTTCATAGCTTCATATTTTTGTGCTAGTTTTGATTCATTTAGGTCGCTTTCCATTTCGGTAATTTTTGTTTCTGGAAGAAAAATGTGGATCAGAATCAAAGATGAATTGAAGCATTTTGATGATTTAACAATAGTGTCTAAGAATCTAAAGCAGCATCTAGTCAAAAATAAAAGTTCAAGCTTCAAAATTGAAAGTGGAACATACCAAATTCCTCAAGCTGTTTCAAATCAACATCCTTAATCCCATCAATCTGTTTTGCCATTTTTTCCAAATCCCCAATCATTGCATTAACTTTTGCATCAACTTCCTCTCCTTTAGCCTTCGTCCTGTCAATTTTTTCTTTAACTTTTTGCACAAAATCTTCCGTTTCATTTTCAGCTTTTTTCAGTCCATCATGATCTTTTGAATTCTTTTCATTACTTTTTTCCACATTAGTAATTGCCTCGAATACTTCTTCGAGCTCATCTGCAAGTGCTTCAGCTTTAGTTTTCATGTCCTTACTGTCATCCAAAACTTTATCCATTTCCTCTTTTACAGCTGTATTTTTATCCTTTGCATCCTGTGCCACCTTCATGTTCTCCTCGACTTTATTTTCGAGAGTTTTTACAATTTCCTTACTGTCGGATAGTTTCTTTAGAATTTCAGGAATTTTTTCTAATGCAGTTCTGGCATTTTCACGCGATTCCTCGACCTTCATGTTGAAATCTTCTAAAGTTTTGAAAATATTTCGTGCATTATTAATGACTCCATCTTTATCATCAATTGCCTTTTTTGCAATGTTTTCTATGTCTTTTACTTCCAACATCAGTTCCTTAATTTTTTCCTGTTGCCTAATTGACTTCTTCTCCAATTCTTCAGCCTTTTCAATTGTTGTTTCTATTTCATCCAGAAATTGTGCATTATCATCAGAGAACTTCTTCAAATCAGCTTCAGCAGCAATTGGGTAATCATCAAGTGCCTTAATTCGACTCTTAATATCATCAAACTTCCCATAAAGTTCTAATAAACTAACTTCATTCAAAAGTTCCAAAGAATCATCAAAAACACTCTTTGCCTTCTCAATTGCTTCACTTGTTAACTTTTTCACATTTTCCAGCTCATGAATTGGCAATGGTGAGTTAGTTGCATCTTTCAGCATGTCTTCAATCTCTTTCTGTAAGTCTGAATTTGAATCAATTTGTTTTGATATTTCACTGAACTTGTCTAATGTCTGTGATATTAAGTCTTTTGCATTCATTAAATTTTTCTCATAGTCTGCAAGCATTGTTTTCATCTTTTCGACAATTTCTCTCAGTTCCTTTGTGTCTGTGTGAAATTTTTCAGATTTATCAAATGCATCTTGCAGTGCATTTGGCAAGTCTGTTTCAGTTTGATTTTTAACTTTTTCAAATTCTTCTTGAACTTTTCTGATTGCTTCTTTTATGTCTGTAAATTTTACGTCTGCGATTTTAACAAGTTTATTTCCATCATCTAGCGAGAGTTCGATTTGATTTGCATTAGAATCAATTTGATCGACAGACTTAAAGACAACATTGATTAATTCAAATAAGGAATGTTCACCGCCATCAATTCCAGTTATCATTTCAATTATCAATTTATCCAATCGACTTTCAAGTTCAAGAATTCTTTTTTGAAAATTCCCGTCACTTCCATGTGTTACTTCATTTAGTTCTTTCTCAGCTTCTGCTAAAATCTGAGATAATTAATAAAATTTTAATTGCCAAATATGTAGCACAAAAAAAAAAGGTTTTTCCCTCACTTTATCAGTTTCATTAATCTTATCCCCGAGAAGTTTCAAAAAAGTTTTAATAACTTCGTAGCATCCTTCATCTTCACATTTTAACTCATCACTGTAACTTTGTGTTATTATAAATGAAACTAATAAAATTAATTGTCCAATTTTTAAATTCATATTTTACTATTTTCCACTAAAATTTTTTTGTAAATAGAAAAGAATTTATCGACACCATAAAATTATTATTTTTTTGTTATCAAACTTGATAAGGAATTAGTCAATGCGATTTCTGTCATAACTGTCATTTTAGTTATGGAATTTGATGTTCAAATACTTTGGAACTGTTATTTTCATTTCTTTTTGATCGTATTTTGAGTTAATTGCATAAACATTTCACAAAACTTTTTTTGATGCAAATTTTATTTTATTTTTTTTTCTTTAAATTATACCTTGTCAGATTGTTAGAAAAATTTAATAAGGAGTGGTTTATTTTGATTTCACTAATTCCCGGTCGAACTGGAATTAATGACTGCCAGATTCTTAAAATTTCCACAAAAACTAATTCTGCAACAAAAATATCATCATGCATCTTAAAAATATATCTTTCAATATTTTAAAGATTTGCATTTTATTGGAGTTAGTATGCAAATTAATTTAAAAATCCTGAATTTTTTAGCATGATTTTAATGACATTTCAACGTTACGGTTTAAATTGGGAAGGTTTCATGAATAAATTGATTAGAAAAACACTTTTGGTAAATTATATTGTTGAAAATTTGAATGATTTTAAATTAAGTAAACGGAATCAAATATTTGAAAATTTTTAAAAATAAAATAAATCAAATTACAAAATTTAAAAAAAAAATGCTTTAATATTTTTATTTATTAAAAATAATAATTTATTAAAAAAAATATTAATTGAGAAAATGCAACAAAAAAAAAATCCCAAGTCTGCTCCCAGAGAGATTTGAACTCTCGACCGCTAGTTTACAAGACTAGCGCTCTGCCCCTGAGCTATAGGAGCGCAATATTTGACTTTTTTGCACCCTGGAATATAGGCAAAGAGTTATTTCACGATCCCAATTACCAAGAAGATTATCAAGCTGAGTCAAATGCATTAAACATCAAAACGAAAATGAAACCAAAAGAAATGAAAATAAATATTCACATATTTCTCAATTTAGTTGAGTTTGATTGCAGAATGAGAGAAAATGAAGACAAAAAAAATCGAAAGAATTGTTCAAGAAATGGGAATTTGATTAAGAATGTCATCAACAAATGTCACAGAAAAATTCATTTTAATTCCATTTTGGATCGGAAACTTTTTTTTTGTATCGTAAAAATATTTTTTTTCCCTCCTTATATGCTCTTGATTTCCATTCTGGAGAAAAATGGAAGATTGTAGAAAAATTGCTGTCGACAATTTCCTGACTCTAAACGACCTTTTTTCATTTCTTTATTTTTCTTTATATAAAAATCTATTATTTTTTTATATATCTTCATTTTCAATGCTTTTTATTTTTCAAGTCTGATTTTTTTTCATGAGATTTTAAAGAAATATTAGGGAAATTGATGATTGGATTAAGGAACTTGAAATAAAATTTTCGAAAGGTTTTAAGCGCATTTTTGATTTATTTAAAAGCAAAATTCAGTTTTTCATGTTATTTGAAATCTGTAAATTTAAACAGTAGGTTCACGAATTTTTCATAACCTTAAAAAATGTAGCTGAAGAAATTTTGTTAAAAATTTTAAATACTAAAATTTCAATTCAACTTTTTTAATCATTCAATTTCATATTCCAAAATTTTTTAACCCCACAAAGACATTTCATGAATTAAATTCTCATTTTACTCGTCAAAATTTTGTTAAAAAATCATTCAAAAATGAAGATTGTCGAAATGGAAACAATTGTTCAATAATCTTTCCCCCTTTTCTCTCAATTGATCCCGAGGACAAAGCAATCGTTAGAAAATGTCTCAAAAAATAATAATTTTCCATTACGTGAACAAGTGCTTGCATTTACCATTCTAAGGAGCACAAAAATCATCGCTTTTATAAAAATGAGCAAAAAATGTGAAAAACTTTATGATTAATTGAAATGAGTTTTTATATAGCTTCATGACATTATGACTGTATGCGTAACAGCACTTGGTAGTATAATATTAATTATATTTTATTTTATTTCTATTCTGCGTCTTGTATCATGAAACTCAATAAAATTAAGACGATTAATCGGTAATAAATTGTCGTCTACTGCTGTGATTATAATAGAATGGCACAAAAAAAAAATTCATGCTTTAAAATAAAGGAAGAAAGGGAGAAGAATCATCTGTTTTTGATGAGCGACAAAAATTGATTTCAGCATGTGCACCCTCGTAAATGTTTAGCGCGAAATTTTCCCCTTCCTTGTGTCTTTGTGAGTGTGAAAAAATTTTTATTTTCATTTTTTTTTTTCAAAAAAGTGGAAGTGGTAACAAATGGACATTTGTGTCTCGTTCCTTCAAGCCGTTCATAGCCATGCTGTTGTTGTCTGCAAAGCATGATATAAACAAGATTTTGATTTTTTCATGAAAAAATGGACAGGAATAAATAAAAAATATTCTCTCGTCGACAATGAATTCATTGAATTGTGAAGTCGAGTCTACATCCATTTGCATATATTTCTGGCCTTTTGATTTTTCATACAAACATAAAAAATAATTTTTTTTTGAAAAGGTTTATTTTTTTCAACGTTCTTTGCACGAATGAATGAAGGGCTTTATTATGTTCACGTCCTTTATTTACTTTTGTTGTTCAGAAGAAGTATGCATGCTAATATGTTTTTTGGATGAGACTGACGGATAACATTTGTCGATTGTCGATGTATTGTTGAGATTTTTTTTTTGTTAGTTATCAAAGCTGGTGTCTAGCAAGTGAAAAATGGGAGTTTGTGAAAAAATTTTAATAAATCTAAATTACAACCAAAAAATAATTATATTCTTTAAAATATTCTGTTTGAATTTAAAGATCAATTTTCCTTTAATTAAACACACTTTTTACCAAAGTAATTTAATATGTATACATAAACTAATTCCCAAATGTTACCAAAAAAATTCTAAAGCAATAAAATTTCATTAAAAACTCTTCCATGCAACTTAATCTACAAAACTAAATGTCAAGTAATAAAAAAAACTTTATTTTTCCATTATAAAATTCAATTTTTCTTCTCCTCATGTGCTCAAAGCACAGCCATAGAAAATGAAATAATACATTACATTTACTCTAATAAAAATTTTCATCAAAATATAATCGAGAATTTTTTTCATTTCATTCTGATTTTTTTTTGTGTGTTCAGCATTCGAAAAGCACAAGCAGCACATATAAGGAACATTAAACCATATTTTCATGAGGGTTCGCTCTGACTCGTTTTCAAATCCTATAATATGGAGTTTTGATTTAACGATTATGTCAAAAACAGAAAGTTTATAAAAATGTGAATTTATGTTGATTTTCTGTTCAATCATGTTTGTTGCTGCTTTTTTCCTGCTTCCTACTTATTTTTCCTTCGATAAAATTTATTTGTTTGTTGTGTTACGTCTTAGTTCATATTGATATGTGAAGTTTTAGGTTGCAAATTGAATTTTCTGTTAGAAATTATTGATTTGAAAAAATTTTACTTTTGTTATTTAAAATCAATTCTTTGAAAATTCTTTCGACATTTTGAAGTTTTGAGTTTTTGGAATTAATATTGAATGTTTTTTTGTGGTATTGTCTTGTGTGTGATTTTTAATGTCACTCAGAAAATACTGTAATTACCTTATCCATCAACCCACCATCCCTCAATTTCCGAGCAAACCAATTCAATCCACTTATCCCCTCTTGAAACCAGTTAAATCAATTCACTTTAATAGTCCACCATCCATCAATTTTTTTTAAATTGTTTTTGCCTTAATACTTTTCAACTTCACTTTATCTTTGGAATCCGTATCAAATGACGTGAAGCCAAAATATTTCTTAAGTGATTTTAAATTATTAATCAAATTGAATTATAACTCTTTTTCGAGTAGAATTAAAAGGAAAAAAAATCTCAAAAGCCATCCATTTAAGCTTATCATTCACACTTCTTAATTGCAAAATTGAAGTTTATCTTCTGATAAGTTTATTGCCCCAATATTGTAGTACATAGTCACGTGAATTTAAGTTAATTCAAGGTCAAAAAAATTTTTTTTTTTATGATTTTGAACAGTTGGAAGTTAGGTTTTTCGAATGAAAATTAAATGATTCAGAAAATTATTACATCAGAATTTCAAATGTCAAATTTTAATTTTAAAAATTTTATTAAAAATTTCCAGATAACAACCATGGGCGTAGTCATGACTTTTTTTGAGGAGGTGGAGGGGTTGGTACTTTTCGATGATTTTTTGTTTTGATTCGGATCTGGAGAAGTTCAATAATATCAAGTGTATACTTCGCGAAAATGGGGGGAGAGAGGTTTGAACCTAAAACAAACCCCTCCAATTTTTGCAAAATTTACACTAGACCCACAAAAAGTACCCCCTTCTTGCTACGCCCCTGCTTACAATCCTGCAATAGCCTTGAAAACCTTCAAATTAAATAATAAAACATAAGCTTCCATTCTACTATCAGAAACACGAGACATTTATTGCGTACGACTTGATAATTCAACAAGATTATCTAACTCTTATCAAAATTATTTAGTTTGATGTAATAAATCCAGACTAATTGACTTTATTGCTTATCATAAAATGACTCAATACAAATTCTAATTAATTGATATTGAACAGTTGACAGGAAATAGCTTTGTTTGTGGAATTTTCCCATTAAGATTTATGGCGCTTAGCGCTAAAGATTCACAAGTAAAAAATGTGGAATCAATAAAAAAAATTTCAGCATGTCCTTAACCTTAATTAATTGTTGCAAAATTATCAATAAATTTCCTTAATTTACTCTCAAAACTTCTACACACACATAAAATCCTCTCACTTTAAAAAAAAAAATATTCCTTATCAATTGCCATTGATTTATCGATTATTGAAAAACATCCACTTAATAGTATTTGATTGAGAGAATTTGACTTCAGTTGCGAGAAAGGTGTCGTTGAAGTAAAGTCGTAGAAAGCCTCCCCATTAACTAATTATTTATTTCTTATCAATTTTAATTTAGAGATTATGTGATTAAGAATTGTTGAAACGTGACCAATTAGGTAGAAAATTGATAAGCAATTGAGGCATTTTGTTAAAGAAACGTGCTGAATTTATTGTTTAGTGTCTGAGACTTGAAAAAAAAAATATTTTATCGATGACTCATAATTGAAGAGATCACGCGAAAAGTAATCATTATTTATTAAATAGTCGTTATTTAAAAGATAAGAACATATAATCTAATAAATGATAAAAAAAATACAATAACAATGTTAACAATGAAAGTATTGAGCGTGTGAAATAATCTCGAAAATTGACCAAAAATTGAAATTTAATTTTGATTGATTATCAAAAGCTATAAATCCTTCAGCGAGTTGAGTGTTTCTTGGGAAACTACTTACTATCTTATCTTTGGTGCTACTGTTTGGCCATAAAAAGTATTCTGGGTATTCTTAATTAATTGACATATCCATCAACAATAAAAAAAATATAGTTCAATTTTGATAGGAATTTATGACGTTATTTTGATTTTGAAGCGGAATTTTCTCGAACAAGGTGTGAACTTTTTTGACAGTTTGGGAGTGAAAAGTGAAAATTTATGAAATTTTAAAAAATTCTTATTATAAAAGTAAAAATTATTAAATATTGAAAAGTGAATAAAAAGTTAAATTGATATAGTTTATCATTATTGAATCAAATGGTTTTTAAAAAAATGTTAATCATACTAACAAAAGTGAAAACGTTTAATAGAAACTAGCTAAAGTTAATTTCAATGGAAACATTTTAAAAAATTGGATACGATTGTCAACTCTACACAAAAAAAGAATGAATTAAAAATAGTTATAAACTAAATTATAATATTCAAATCCATAAACTTAACAAAGTGAAAATTAAATGTTTAGTAATTTAATTTTTTTTAAAAAAATGAATAAGGATTTTGTAATCCGGTGTAATTTGAAAATATTAATTTAAAATCTTAAACAAAAACTTAAAAATAATAAATTTTTACTAATTAAAATAATTTGTGTAATAAAAATTGTGAAATTAAAGTTAAAAAACTTTAAAATAACTTAAAAAAGTTAAAATCATTAAACTATCAAAATCAAGACTCAAAAATCAAGTATTGCTTTAAAAGTGTCCTAAAATATTCAAAACTCTCAAAAAATAAATCAAAACTTCCAGAAAAAAACCTCACAATATTAAACCATTCCAATATTTATCTTCCTGACACTGATCAATCATAAAGTGACTTTCATACGTCTTGATAAGTTGTCGAGTTAAAAAACAATTACAATTTGAATTCAGCAACTCAGTCGTAAATTACTTGGCGTGAACTTGTTCAAGTAGTGTCGATAGCAAGCCTACAAACACACAGTAGATTAGTAAAACACTTTAAATCATTGTCTGATGTCAGTCTTATCAAAATTATCGTTTTAAAAAAAATCATATTTACCAATCATATTGCACTTAGTGTCAATATTTTGGCAGTATGCTATGTGTGCTTTGTTTATAATTGTTTGAAGAGAAATGATAAGTGAGAGACGAGAGAAAAATGAAAAATATATTATTTAACTTTTTAAAACGAAATGATCAGAATGCTGGGAGTTATACAGAGAGTGATTTGAGTTCAGAGAAATATTTGTCAACTAAAAAATGGGAATGGAGTTATTTGCGGGTGAGTTTAATCATTTTATTTGATAGAAATTTTGAAATTAAATGAAAATAATATTACAGAAAGAATGTCAGAATTTAGGATTAGACTTGTTCTACAGAACGTATATTCATCGGATGCAAAGGAGCTATTTGACACTTATGTTTTCCATTCAAATATTCGTCGCTATTACACACATCGTGATTTTATTAGTTGATGGTGAATCTGTGAGTTTTGAATAATTATTTGATTTATTTTAAGAATTTTATTCATAAAGTCACAAAAATAATCTATATTTCCACCAATTTAAATCAAATTCCTCACATTCGATGACATTCTTCTTATTCATTTCCAGTTTGAACAATCTGAGATACCAGATGTGCTGATCTATGCATTCAGTCTCCCACTATTCATAATTTTATTACTACCAACATTTGATAATGACATTTCAAATAAATGGAAACCATTTGTGTGTTCATTCCTTGCAATAATGTCACAAATAATTTCAGGTACAACTTTCTAAAAATTATTTCAAAATTTTATTTCTTTTTTTTTTGTACTTGCTTGAATTAACATTTAATATTTTTTTTATTACAATTATTAGATCTTTCGATTCCGATTTATCATGCCATACAAGATACTGATAGTTTTGTAAAGCCACTAAGGCCAATGTACGCAAGTCACAATCTTCTAATAATTTATATTTTTCTACCAATAACCGATAATGTAATTGTATGCATTATGGGTCTTATGTCGACACTATTTTACTTAATTGTCATGACGTTTGTGTCATATGCACATGAAGAATATATGGTAGTTAAAGTTCTCTCAGAATTCTTCTTTTTTATGTGCATTAACCTCATGGGACTATTTTTTCGTCTAACAAATGAGATTGACATTCGAAGGACGTTTATCGACCGTCGAGAATGTGTACAAAAAAATTTATCATTAAAATTTGAAAGAAACCAAGAGGTGTGTATAATTAACAACTAATGCAGTGGAACTAAAATAAAATATTACAGACTCTAATTGCGTTTCTTTTATTTCAAAACAGAAAGCACTTCTGTTGAGCATTTTACCAGAGCATATTGCCGAAAAAATGGAAAGAGATATCAAAAATATGATCGAGAAACTGAAGCAACGAAAGCGCGACCGATCATTATCGAATATCGTTGAGCCCAGAAAGTAAGAAGCAATTACTTTTAAGATTTTTTTTACTTACTTTATGTTATGAGTAATTATGTCTGCCTTATTTGACCTTAAAAATTATTTTTTTTTCTCTCTTAAACTGAAGAAATGTTTTTTTTTTTTTGGTAATGACTTTAATTGGAGTCGAAAATTTCAATGACCTTCAATATTTTGAAACTCTCTGTACCTAACCTGTGCTGGCGGACATAGATTTCGTTACTGAATGATTATGTCATGTAGTTTTTGCAGAGAGTAACTAATTTTTACTTTCATGATTGACTTTTTTAAGAAGGAATTTTGCAAGATTTTTGTTGAGATTTTGAGCGAGGAAATTATGTCAGTAGTATTAAAGGTATTGAGGTTAAGAGGCTTAAGATAGTTTTCTAATTTGTTAGAATTTGAGGTTTATTTGGAGGAGATGTTGTTGAATGTTAAGTATTTTTAAATTATTAAATACATATCCAATGGTAAAGTTTGATTAAGATTTTTGAAGTCGAATTTTGATTTTAAAGCATATTAAAGTCCATTAAAGCCATAATTCAGAACAAATCATTAAAGTTAAAATACCTAGTTTCAGGTTTCTAAAGTGATTCAAAAACTAAATATAAATCTTAACATAATTTAATGTAACAGCAATTTTTTAATATCAAAAAATATTTTTGTCTTCTCTCTAGCTTGGGTGTCTCAACGTTATTTCCGCTTTCTAAAAGACAATGGAGTGCAACAAAGTAAATCATTACATCTTTACGCAAAAACAACAAAAATATTCAAATTATCTAACCAAATCAAATCTTTATTTCTTCCAGTAAACTGTACGCAGAAAGACATAGTGACGTCTCGATACTTTATGCCGATGTTGTTAATTTTACACAAATGACCACGCAATTGCCTGTGAGATTACTAGTCGAGACATTACATGAATTGTTTGTAAAATTTGATGAGGCATCTGCTGTGAGTATCTAATACCAAATAATTGTACATAATGACGATTTTTGACCATTTATACAGGAACATAATGTACTACGAATAAAATTTCTTGGCGATTGTTATTATTGTGTGTCTGGTGTGCCAATAAAAAATAAACGTCATGCAAAGAATTGTGTCGAGTTGGGCTTACAAATGATTAAAGATATTCGTGAATTGAGGATGGAACGCCATTTGGACATTGATATGAGAATTGGGATACATTCAGGGAGTATTATTGGTGGAGTAATGGGATCAAATAAATGGCAATATGATATATGGAGTAAGGATGTAATTATCGCTAATAAAATTGAATCAACTGGAGTCAGTGGAAAAATTCACATCACAAACAAAACATTAGCACTTTTAAATGGCGAATATGCAGTTGAACCTGGAACAGATGCTGCTGAAAATGACCCCCTGCTAATTCAAAATAATATCAAAACATTCCTCATTTCCCCATTCTTTGATAACTTTGACGAGGTAATAAATCTTAATTTCATGACGTCCCATAATCCTTAATTGTTTTTGTCTTAAAAACCACTTAAAGATATCGAGAAATGGATTAACAAGAACAATTTCTGTGTCACAGGTAATTTTGTATTATGAGTGTTTTTTTTTAATTGAGAAAGAAACTGATTTAATGTTTGACTTTCTAGCTATCGCATTTTGAACAGAGCATTATAAAGAAGAATTTTATGCAAAATTCAATGGAGCAGTTTCGTGATATTATGAGGCACACAAATATTGAGATGGAGAGGGAGTTGGAAAGGATGCCGATTGGAAAATTTCAGTAAGTTTTGATTCATTTGATTTAAGAGAAATTTGATGCAAACTTTCCTTCTTTAAGGATGTAGACATGATGATCCTTGGCGTATCAAAGTATATCAAACTAAAATCCTTCAAAACTTCTACTTACAGACTTCTAAAATTCTTCAACTTTCGAAAAATTGAACAAGAATTGCCAACAACAACGTTCTATGGACGAGATTCATTTTCAGAATATGAAGATTTCAATTATCAAGGACCTAAAATGAGTGAAGTTTCAAACTTCTTCCTTAGATTTCGTAGAAATCCAAATTGGGAACTTCCATTTCTAAATGAGCCTGACTACTTATTGAAATACAGCATGTTCATGAGTTTTGTGGTTTTAATGATAATTTTGACAATTCAAGTCATTAATCGATCGTAAGTTGACTATTGTTTTCAGACTGTTCAAAAATCAATTCAATTTTCATTTTAGAATGAGTCCAATGTTCTATGTCTACACAATCATCTCAGCTATACTATTATTTGCACTTCTCGTCATAATTTGGTATAAAAAAATTTGGGATATTTTTGCTCCAGTTCTTGATGCTGATCCATCAATGATTAGACCTCCAGAGTCTAGTTTTAATAGAAAACTTTACGGTTTTTCATTCAATATAATGTCCAGTGCCATTTGGAGGACGATAATCTACTTATTTGTAATAGCAATTCTGTTTGTAGTTTCACTGTTACACTTGGTGAGAGATTTTTTTTTTCTCAATGCTACAACATGTGCCGTAATTTTCAGTGATTTGATATGCTTTATATTTATTTATAGATTGAGGGCTGTAGTGATTACATAAGAGAAGCAGAGGGCCATGGTCGAACAAATCATTCGCATTTGGACGCAAAAGAGATATTGCAGGAGTATCCATTGTGCTTGAATTCTTGGGTAAGTTAATTCCTAGATTTTCCTCAAAATTAGCAACATTCTTGCATTAGCATGCGAAAGTAAAAGTGTCAAACAATTAAGTAATTAAAATATTATTTTAACTACCAGATTTAATCATCTTTCCAATTTAACATCATTTAACTCATGATCTTTACATCTTATCTCATTTCAGTCGGTGACGCATTGCATTGTGCTGACAATCTCCATAAGTTTCTTATTTCTACGAATTCATTTTATTCTTAAACTTTTAGTAGCGTTTATAATTGATGGAACTTATTATTATGTGATCTTTTATCGCTATGGAAGCATTTATGAGGTGCGTGTGTACAAAAAATATTCATTTATTAGTTTTACGTGTTATAATCCTTAATTTTATTGGGTTTATAAGGCTGATTTAGTGTGAAATTAATTTTTGTGATGGTTTATGGAAGGAGGGGTTGGATTGTGATGGGTTTGGAAGATTGGCTGGGTTTTGGAAGGTTTGCTAAAAATTTTATGAACTTTTCAAGGGTCAGACAGTTTTGGAGGTTCAAAAAAAAAACTTTCGTGAGCAATCATTTCCAATTTTTTTAAAAAAAAAATTTCACTATAATTGCAAAACATGAACTAAATCCTGAATTATGTAAAATATTCCACCACTAAAACCTTAAACTTATCAAATCCTTCACACTAATCCCCTCACAATTTATTACTAATCACTACTAATAATAAATTGCAGGTCGGAGCAACAGTTAATACTAATTTAGATCCACGGATTGCACATTATTTTAAGGTGATAGTTGCAACAGTAATTTTCCACTTGATTGATCGTCACTCGGAGTATATTCAACGTGTTGGCTTCATGTAATTGATCATATAATTTAATGTACTTTACATCGTCATAAAAACTTGACAATTTTTATTTCAATTTTTTCTTACATGTGTAGATGGAAGCAGCAGCTACTTGAGAAGAAAGAAATGGCTGTACTAACAAAAGAGACAAATAAGATTCTCGTATATAATTTATTACCAGTTCATGTAGCTGAATTGTATCTTTCGCGGCAATATCGTAATGATTTGTATAGTGAGGAATATGAAAATGTTGCCGTCATGTTTGCAACAATTATGAATCTTAATCCATCAGCAGATACAATTGAGAGTGAGCATAGCATACTGAAGAACTTTAATGAGATTATATGTGCATTCGATGAGAAGTTGATGACATTTGGGGGTTATCAAAAGGTTGAGAAGATCAAAGTCGCAGGATGGTCATATATGGCAGCATGTGGGCTTGATCCTGGGCGTGGAGACTCCACAAACTCATGTAAGGGCTTGGCTGATGGACGACGAAGTTTAAATATGAATTTAATATCACGAACGCCCGAAATACGTAAACAGAAAATTAGTTTACGACAATCGAATAATGTTGTCTTGATTCTTGTTGAATTTGCACTTGAACTTATGCGTGTTCTCAAGCAGATATGCGATGAGAATGATAATTTTAGAAATCGTTGTTCTCTTCAACTTCGTGTTGGTATAAGTCATGGTAAAGTGATGGCTGGTGTGATTGGAGCTAGTAAGCCACTTTATGATATTTGGGGAAATTCAGTTAATATGGCATCTAGGATGGATAGTACGGGAATTCCCGGTTGCATCCAGGTGAGTCATTTGCTTGTGACTTATTAATTTTTATTGACATATTCTTTGAATAATAGGTGACGGAAGATACGGCGAGTATTTTAATGAGATTTGGAATTGATTGTAAATTACGTGGAGATGTTTACGTTAAAGGAAAGGGCATGCTGCCGACGTATCTCGTGTCAATAAATGATGAATTAGAATTTGAAAAAGATGATCTTAAAACAACGCAAATTTCATTTGAAACAAAGCTTTAAAAATGTGAGAAAATGTAATTTTTTATATTTATTAGGTTTTAAGATTTATTTACTGAATGTTTAGTGTTAAAATTGTATGAATAAGTTTTTAGACTGTATAATTGTTGATTTTAATAATTTTAAATTTCAAAATAAATTTTTAGCTCAATTTTTTTTAATTATCAATTTTCTTTTAAAATTCGTTACAATTAGAGGCATGAAATTGAATTTATTAAGTTTCATTAAGGAGTATTCATAAAACGAACATATTGTGATATAATAAAATCTAGAATAATTTGTTTGAAATTATTTTGTGCAAAGTTCTTCATCTTATTTAATCGTTTTACTGCTGGAAGCTCATTTTCCAGACAATAAACTGGATTTTTGATATATTTTAAGACTTAAATGATGATTAATTGATGTTTACGGTTTGATGATTTTTATTTTTATTTTGGTGTCTATATTAATGGTGAACTAATGATGGATCAATTAGTTTTGCAATGAAATTGTTGATTTTATTTTTTAAATTTCAATTGAAGATTTTTAAATTTTTGTGATTGAGGTTTAAGCTAGTCGAAGAATAATTAATTCAAGTTTTATCACGAGTTTTCTTTCTCTATTTTTTTTTCAATATTCTGCTAGCCATAAAAATTCCATTTTCTCAAATGACATCAAATAGAAATCTTCAGATTTGTCATCAAAAATCCATTTGTAAAACCCCCAGATCACAAGGAAGTAATTGACAAAATTTTAATATTTACTTAGATCTTCTAGACATGAATGGAGACTGGGAATTGGAATTTCCGTAGCATTACAAAGCACAAAACGGAGTCGACAATTTTTCACTATTGTAAATTAACTCAACAAATTCTAGTAAATATTTATCTTTTAATTCGCGTGCTATTAGCAAATTACAAAATGCATCAAACAAATTGCCTATCTACGTAAAAAGGAAATCAATATAAAAAGCTACTTTGTAAGGTTATAGAACTTTATTGATTACATAATGCAACAAACAATAACAATTTGGAATTTCCTAGATTCGTTGAAAATCTATCATGAATATGTCATAAATCTATGAATATAGTGCTGAGTCATTGAATTTACATAGTAATCCTTCAAAAGACACCAACACAGCACCCGACATTTCACTTTCTATGTTTATTATTTATTGATCTGATAATTACTTACGAAAAAAATTAATAACAACATTATGCAATTTTTTTAATTAATATTATAAAGCTAAAATCATTGAAAAATGATATGAATTTCATGATCAAATGTCAAGTTTATATAAATTATTTAGCTACTGCTTTGTTGCTACTCGTAAAGGATATCAACCTCAAAAACAACAAAACTCTCTCAGCTTCCTCATAAAATGAAAAAAAAAAGAAAAATAAATTGCTCATAAAATTTCAATTTTGTGGCGCATTAGAATGTAAATAGATTGCTTTCAATTACAATACCTTCGATCGCTCGCAGCGTCTAACCGCATAATTAGTCGTATTTAATACTTTATTAAATACATGCTTTCAGTTCATCAGGGTTTGTGACTTATTAACATTGTTTTTTTTTAACATGATTCTATTCACTTCCGCGTTTATCTATAAAATCTTTTGATCTTCGATGAAAGACGCATTGATTATAAGCGTAAAAGATTTTAATTATTATTTTTTTTTATATTTTCTACAGACGACGCTTGAAGGGTTGAAAGTTATTGTTTTGATGTATTACATGCAAGTGACTAATTTCCGGTAAATAAGTAAGTTATTAATTTTGTAAATTTAAAGTTTGTTATTTTTACCTTCGGGGATTTATTTTATTTTTGAAGTGTTTTGTTTTATTGAAAAAATAAATTAACGTTGATGATAAATTAGAAAGGATACTAAATGGGTGTGGAGGAAAATATTCGCGCATTTTGTGATTTATTTATTACAAATTATGAAATTGAATATATTTTTTCAAACTTGAATCAAATTTATTGATGAAATCCTAAAATAATTAAAAAAATAAATTTCAATTTAATATTTTTTTTTTAAATAAATTTAAGTGGCATCTTCAAACTTAATATTCAAAAAAATTTCTCTATGTAATTTTATTTTATAAAATTCAAATTAATTAAAACTTCTTACCCATAACCACAGAAAAATAAAAAACTACAATTAAAAAACTTCAATTACCATAAAACAAGTACCGAAAAGTCGTAGCTTTGATCTTTCATTAATAAATTTCAAGGTTTATGGTAGTGAAGAAAAAGCATGTGAGTAAATAATATCAAAGGAAATAGTTAGTGGAATGTAGTTGAACTATTCAATCCTAGATTAAATGCTAATTAATAAATTAATAAGAGGAATGTCATGTCAATTGAATTTGCATGTCCTCGATAGAGTCCAAAGTCTTAAATCCGTTTCAATGTAAAGTGAGTAATTGAAATAGTTTTTTAATGAATTGGTTAAATTAAATTTTATTTCAATTGAATGTTGTTGTTATTAAAAAAAATTAAACTTGAATTGTTTTTATGAAAAATTGGCAGAAATTTAAATTTTCAAATTTTTATAAATTTTCTTTCAAATTTGTTTATGAACTTAAAATTGTTTTAGCGGATTTTCGATAAATTTTGATTGCATGATAAAATCAAAACATGAAGTGCAATAAAATAACAAATAACCATTGGATTTATTGACCATATAAAGAGAACCACTTTAGAATCACAGCACTGAAAGTATTTTTTAAAAAAAAATATCAAAAACCCTTCAAAATTTTTGATTATCAAAAAGATTAAAAGTTTTTACTGTTTTTTAATTAATAAATAATCAAAAACCAAAATTAATTAATAATTAAACGACATTGTTAATTTATTACATTGACTTTATTGCTCACACATGTTCTGAATTTTGAACACATTTTTAATTTATTTTAAAAAATCATTTTTTTTTTAATTTTTTGATAAGTACAATAAAAATTTATTATTTTTCAATTTTTTTTTTTCATACAATTTTTGTTTATCACGGCATAAAAGTGGATTTTTCAGTAGCAAGTGTCGAGACACGTGTATTTCTACAATTTAAAGCTTATCGATTTCCTCTCACATAAAAACATATAATTTTGATTTCAATTCATCCACATTGATCCATTAATCTATACTTAAGATGCGATTAATTTCATTTTAATTGTAAGTTTTGAAACTGAGCTTTTTGTTTGTTTTTCTGATCTGAAATAATTTTTGAGGTCAGCTCATTATTCACATCTTCCGTCGTGGACAATGTAGAATTAATCGCTAATTGTGTCGCTTTTTTTGTGAGATATTCATCATTAATTTAAAATATATTTTTTATAGCTTGCCTAGTTACCCTATTCTGATATGTTTATTGTCTTTTTTTTATTTCCTTAATATTTTTTAGTTTTTTTTTTCGTTCATAATTCTATGAGAATTTATTGGCAAGAGGGTACCAAAAATCGTATAAAATATTATTTCTTTTTATTATGAGTATTTTGTGAATGAAGAGTTGCTAACACTTAACTAGTCACTTTTTGTCTTAATTTTTGGTATTAATTGCTGCAGATTACCCTGCAAAATTTTGCTCATTGTGTTTAACAACTCTTCATTCACAAAATGAAAATGTTTTAAATTATGAAAAGTCGTGAAAATATTTATTTACAAAATAGTTTTTTGAGAGTTTGATGAACAGCCTTTCCGTGTTATTATAAATATATAAATTAATTTTTTACATAAATACATACACACCAAGCAGAATGAAATTTTTAAGAAAATCGAATATTTTTTTTTCTTCACAGCTTCCTCGACTATTTTAAAATTTTCATTTTTTTTTTATTTTTCATTAAGACAAAAACACTCTAGAGGAATTTTTTTAATGGTTGATAAAATTTCTCGAGGGTATTTGTCTTAGATTTGTTGGGGCTAAGTTGAGAATTGAGGTTAGAAAAAATTTTAATATTTTTTTCGTTATTTTTCTTTTTCTAGTAAAAAATTAAATTTCTCAAGCAATCACCTCAACTTTAACTTCTTACAAGATTTCGATATGTTTTGGAATTTTTCGAACAATTTCAAATTTTTTCCAATTTTCTTTCAATTCAAATAAACTTTTTTTTTTAAAAAAAAAAATCACATCAAATTTCACAAAAGAAAACACACGAATAATAATAAAAATTCCAAACAGACACCAGAAACCTTGTACACTCGACTATATACATAAACATACGATTTTTGTTTCGATAAAGATGATTATTTATAATTTAATAAGTATTCTTAACCTTAACAAAATATATGAAGATATTTAAAGATATTTGAGCAAAGAAAAACCAAAATCGTCTTGTTGATTTGTGTGATTCGCTTATTACTTCATCTCGTGTATATAGTACATAAAAAATAGAATTCATTTAGCTTTTTGACTACAAAAACAAAAAAGAAAACCATCAATATATTACCGCATCTGCTTCTTCTTAAATCTCGACACGAAGGTCTTTGACAAAAAAAAACCTTCTTAATTGGCTATGAAATCTTTTCAGCACAAGAATTCAAATATTTAATTTTGATTTCGTGTACATTATTTTTTTTGTGTCGATAGATAGCACATACAGATGCCTTAATCAAGACGACTTTTTTGTCATTTTAATTTTTTTTTCTTTTGTTTACCGATAAGAAGAGTCTTAATGTCTAGTATTAAATGAGAATTCTTATAAGATACATCGCGCGCGTAAAAAAAATTCGAAAATGTAAACTATAGACATAAATTTTGTTTAATGCTAATTGATTGCTATAGAGTCCCATGTTTCCCACATTTTTTTTAATTATTATATTATTTTTATATTAAAATTACACAATAAGTCTTTGTGTTTTATGATGACGGTGAATCCTCATCATCATTACTACTGGACGAATTAATCGTCGTCATTGGTTTCACGTGATGATTTGTATGTGTATGATGTACTTTTGGCTCCTTCAACAGATGATAATGATCTCTCTGATGAACGAGAATTTTGTGTGGACCAGTAATGAGTAAACTACTTCCACGTCTTAGTGATCGTCTACCCATTTCAAGGATTTCGATCGTTGGATCACTTGCAAATACAAAGTTCTTGTATGCTTGGATGAATACGAAAATTATGATGAATGCACCACCAACTACCATACCATATGATAATAGTGGAATCGCTGTTGGAGCAAAGACTGTTCCAAGGTAAATCCAGCGGCGAATTGGTGGCGTTAATTCACTAATGCCCTAATTTTTTTGAAGAAACGAACAAAAAAAAAAAAAAAATTAAAAATTAAATGTCATTGAAATTTATTTCTTAAAAAAAATAAATATTTTGGAAATGCTCAATTACGTCCTTGTCGGCAAATAATTTTGCCATAAAGGAAGTTTTTGACAGTCAAATTGATGATTATCATGGTGCTTACCTCTTCAAGCCACATTATTGGAAAGAGAAAATCACGAAAGTTTTCAACACACTTTATGGCTGGTGCCCGTTCAACACGTAAATTTAGCTGAACTCTAACTTTACCTTCAACAGGGACGCCTAATTGCTGTTTGTATTAAAAAAATTAGAGATTATTATTATAAATTTCAAAATTATTCATTAATTATTTAAGGGCACTTACCGGTTGAATTTTAAAATAAGTTTCATGAAGATCTCTATTTGGTTCAAGACCTTCAACTTCATCCAAAAATTTCTGATTTGACTCATAGAAATGTGGATTTGAGATGTATACTGGTGCACCTAAGGAAGTAGACATAACATTAAAAATCATATAAATTTCATTGACTTTCAATGACTTACCATACTGGCACGGACTAATATTTTGAAGACCATCTTCTGCTGCATAGTCTTCTTCATTAAAACACTGATTGTCTTTATTGCTACCGCCATAGGCATCCCTTGGAAGCATGTATAAGTCTGCATTTATTCCTGTGTAAATAAATTGAAAGATTTAATATTTTGGATTAGATTTTAAATTTTAATTGTAATTTACCATCTTTAACGACAGGCTTAACATAATCCAAAGGAATAACACGGCATAAATCCTTATCATAAACATAAACTCTATCAGAATTTGTAATGTCACGAGGTGGGAAGAAAGATCCTTCAGATGCTGAGATATTATTACATGGCTTATGTCTCCAATGTGGCAATCGATCAAGTCCATTTAAGCGGTCGAGATATCCAAATTTGTGCATTCCATCCTCACCCATTCCCGTATTAATGGTTGATATCTCCGACAGCGTTCCATTACGCTATTAAAAATAATTAATTGAGATTTTTTTATTAGAATAGAATTCATCAAATGCAAAATTAAAGTTACTTTGAATGAGAGGAATTGGAATTGAATCGTCAATTTAATGGCAATTAAAAAATATATATGGAACTGAAATTCTTGATTAGATATTTAAATATTAAATTTATTGATGAGTTTTTGTAACAGTAATTAAAAATTGAGAATAAAGGGTGCTATAAAAGCAGAATAAATTAGCAGTTCTAATGAATTACAATTAAGTAATACTAATCAGGTTTTGTGGCTTTTCACTTTCAATTAATTGCTTTAAGATTTATTTAAAATTAAAATTTATTAAAAATTATGCTCAGTTAGCTTTGATTTGTTTGATTTAAATATTTTGTGGATGCGGTTGTCATTTTTTCTCACATTTTAAATTGTTTACACAGCTTGTGATGTTTGATCCTGTTCTATTGATTTAGAAATAAATTAAAAATAATCGAATTTAGTGATTTAAGAGTGAAAAATTAAAATGAAAGAAGATCAAAATTAATTTATTTGCAAGTATTAAGAGGTATGTACAATTTCATGTAGATTATAAAAGCTTTCATAATACAATATTCTGCCGACTCATTCAACCATGTGAATGACTAAATTACTGAACAAACAATATTGTTGAAGGGATTTCAATAGAAAAAAAAAATTAAATCAATGAATTCAATTAGATGCTGTTAAACGATTGAGTGAAAAACTAAATAAGTACACAAGTGATTCCTTTATTATGCAAATTCTGAGCTATTTAGTTATTAGGCGATGAATTTCAGGTAGTTTTAATATTTTTTCAACCTAATTTGTGAATTAATAAATTTGATAAGATTTATTGTTGTTAGTTGCCATAAATCTCCATAAACGATTTCATAATATATGGCTTATTGGGTGATCTATATTAGGAATTTTGAGTTAATTGTGTCTATTTCAATTTATTTTTGGACTATTAAAAAAACCAGTTTACATTTAATTTCTGGTCAATTCTTTGCAAAATTTTTACTATAAATTAAATTGGCCAGCACAAAATTATTAACAAGCTTTCCTGATTAAATAACATCCAACAAACACAAATTGATGCTTCCCGTGTGTATGATCACACAAAAAAACGTGCAACTTGATTATTTTCAATTATTATGACTGCATATTAAACGATCATCATTCTACAGACTTATAAAAAATAGGTGTCAACTGTAATTACAGGTTTTTGTTTCTATTTCTATTCTTAATTGAATTGTTAGTCAGCAGCTGAAGGGACTTTTCCATTATTTGTGGAAATAAAACAACTATTTGCAAATTATTAGAAATTGCATGAATGAATGACAAATGATTAGATTCACATGATTGATAAATCAGGAAGTATTTGTAAGTACTTGAAATTCTTTACGATACAACAAAAAATTTTCATAAACAAAAGGAATTTTTTAAAAATTCAATTTTAAAAAAATTAATCATTTTTTTTTGTTCATGCATATCAATTATTTGATAATCTACAACAATTTTATTATTTATTTATTTCCAACACACGAGCAAAAAAAAAAAAAATATTGTTTATTAAAGATAAATTAACCTCTTATGTGCAGTTCAATTTCACGTGTCGGAAAGTATATAGCCGCAGCCCAGTCAATGTGTGTATATCTCTTGCTTATTTCATTTAGACGTGTGAGGAGATTAATGCTGTCGTGATTATTATTTACATTTTAATGTATATTTTTTTTTCTTGAAGTGACTGCAATTTGTTAAAGATATAATTGTTATAAATTGATTATCTCCTTTTGTGCGTAGTTGAAAACTTTTTTGAGTGAATTTCTTTTGATCTTTTTTTTGTTGAAATTAAAAAAAAAATTTTAATAACAATGAAAAGTTTTCAAGTGTCAAGATCGCAAAAGATTTTTGACCATGAACTGAGATATATGCATGTAATTTGTGTGTGTACTTTATGGATTTTAAAACAGGTTCTAATTTGAATTAGGAGTTGTTTATAAATGATATCTGGATCTTAAGAATTTTTAAAGATGAAATTCCATTTTTTAAACGAAATTTTGTTTGATTTAATTTAAATTCATTATTTTGTCAAACGTCATTTATTGCTTGTCTTTGACTTATACAACTTATCGAATTTTAATTTAATTTGACTTAAAACAGCTACCTTATCGAATTTTATGAGCCTACTGAATTCTGAAGATCCATATTTTACGATCATTTCTGGAAGATTCAAAATTCATTTTCAGAATCAGCAACAAAAAATGCATTTTTAAAGCTTTTAATTTCAATGAACTTGAAATTTAAAATTATTCGACATTATGTCATAAAAAACGCAAGTTTGTCCAGCGTTTATTTGGGGATTCACTAATTAAAGTAAAGTTTTTAAAAAATTTTAGGACATTGTCCGTGTTATGGGACATAAAAATTCAAATGATTCTGATAAAAGTAAAACTTGTAAATTTATAGCCTATAGTGAGTTCAATGAATTTTCGATGTCTGAACTAAACAGGATTTGAATTTTAAATTTGATATTTTTTGGAGTTAGTTGAACTTTTCACGAGAAGATAAAATGCAAAGATCAATAAACTTAGTTGTAGATGGTGTAATCCAAAATTGTCTTAAATTGTATTTAGCAACAGTAAAAGATGATTAAAAAATTTAAAACTTCAATTTTCAAAGTTTAAGAAATATTTTTATAATTTTATGATAAAATAATAAAATTTTCTAAATATTTCATCAAAATTGACCTAGTCTTTCTTATCGAATTTTAACATTGATAAAGTAAATAAAATGCTTTCATTGAAAAAGAATTTCAACAAACCCCAATTTCCCAGGAAACATCCACTTATCTAACATTCTCAATTGCTTCTTTATTTCCATCTAAAACGATTGCAAAAAAACACTTAGTTTAATTCATTTCAATTAATAGACTTAATCAAACTCACTCCTTCAACTATTGCGTCTAAATATGACGTATTAACATAAACTTATAACGGTGCAGCACATTACATTCTACTTTAATTAATACTTTAAAAAAATTTAATTCTATACTCGCACGTAGCTCGTGTCCTTAACTTTTCATGTCACGTATTAATCTAAATTTCATCGCTTTAGTCAATTTTTACGCATTTGAATATATTATTTAAATTTTTCATTTCCGTTACATATTAAATTTTTTTAATGTAAGATTTGTTTATAAATCAATTGAAAATCACGCACGCTCTGAATTTAATTGACTTGTAAGTAATAAGGAATTAAAAGTTCATTGAAGACGAGAATAAATCATACAAAACATTTTGTAGGTTTTTGTTTTTGTTAATTAAGCAATTGATTTGTTTATGCTAATAACAGTCATAATTGTAAAGCCTTGCCTTAAATCTCACCCAGCTGAATATGGAATTTATTATATTTTTTATATCTATTTCATTAATATATCATCTCAGAAAGCACCTTCAATCTCAAGAGAATCAGCAACTTTGTTTGTTTTTTTTTCTATTTTAATTTTTTATTTCCGGTCGACAATCATTGAATTCAACATTTTTTTCTCTATACGATTAGATTAAAGAATTTTAAACGGATCATTTCAATTAGCATGCTAATTAAATGTATAAAAATATTTTTAAGTAAATAAATTTATTTTCATCTAAATTGCTTTTAATCTGAGACTTTTTCCTGATGTGAATTTTTAATTGATTCAAAGTTTTTTTGGATTTTATTTGAACTTTAATAAATGTGTTACCTTCATTAAATTTCTAATTTTTTTTAAATTTATTCTGTAATTTAAAGGTAATAAAATGTAACAATTTAGCTACTGTTAGGTTTTTAATTATGTTTGGGATTAAATTTAATTCACGCTTTATATGGAGAGCTATTAAGCTATTTATCCTTATTTGAAAGCTTTTATTGAATGTTTGATGAATTCGTCTAGAATTTTATGAATGAATCCTTCAATTGATCGATTTATAGATTAAATACTTTACTGACCCGTTAATGTAAAGTGCTTATTGTGAGTCTGTAGGCTGGATCATATTTTTTTCAGAAATATTTTAAATTTTAACAAATAAATCATTTTAACACTGAATAGATAATTTTTAATAACATAAATTTTTAATTACCGCATATCAGAGCATAAAATATGCCATAATAAATAGATACAAAAGAGTTTAATTGCCACAAAAAAATTTTATGAAATGATATCTCATTAAATTTTAAAATAATGCAATTCAAAAGAAAAAAAAATTGCTAACGAAAAAAAGAAGTAAATTAAGTTAAAGCACTCAGCTTTACATTACATAACAATAATAATAGATTTTTGACCTTCCATATGTACATACATTTGAGAGTTGATTTCATCGAGAGGCACATTTATGTACTGTGCGAGAAAAATTGATTGAATTTTATTTTTTTTTGCTGTGCTGTTAAGGAAATATTATTAAGTGTAAGTAATTTTATTCTCTCTCATTCTCCTCTCAAGTTTGCTACTTAACGGTTGCCTCAAGGATAAAGTTTTGTCGTACATACACTCATGTTAATTCCGTAAAATGCATATTAATTTTCTAATTAATCTCAAAGTATTTTTTTATACATTTTATTTCATGTTAACACATTCCTATCAGTTACGCAATGCAACGTCGCATATTATTTAGAACGTATGTGATATACACTCATACTTTAATTGATTAACATTTTCCATCCCCATTCAATGTTTCAACTTTGAAAATTCAATGGAATCATTTGTCCAGGCCTATAATTATCATACAACTAATTCCTTTATTTTCCAATGAAAACATTTTTTTTCTATCAACATTGTAAGGTTGAATAAAAAAAAATATCTTTTTGTCGCTCATTAATTTACGGTAATTGATCAATAATCAAGTTTTTAGAGTGCTAGCGGGAATTTTTGATGAGAATTTTGACTAGTTTTGAGGGTTTGGGGGCTAGGTTTTTGAAATTTGTAATAAAATTTAAAATTTAATGAAATTTGAAAAGCTTTGATATTTTTTGATTATAAATTTAATAAGTTTTAGGTTTTTGGCAAATTCAGATTTTTTGGTGACATAAACCAATAAACTGTCAGATTTTAATTTTCTTTCTAAAAATTGCTTTTTAATCATGAAGATTTTATTAAGTTCAGTTTTGTAAGTAAAAATCATAACTTTATGTATTATCAAAATAATCCCAATAACATCCATAAAATCAGATTACAAATTGTAACTCCATTCATAATCACAGTTAATTTAGCAAATCCCTAAAATGCGCCATAATATCATTTTAAGTCAATAAAAAATCCCATTCAGAACTTTACAAAAATTGATTAATGCAAATTTATGACTTCCTCTCAATCTACTTTATCTTTATAAGCTGATCACGTTTGTCCCATTCAGATATTTTGTATCGATTAGAAATTTAATAATAATAAATTAATTATTCTTTGTTCTAAATATCTTTAATATAAAATACATCTTAATTGCTAGTTGTCATCTTTGATTTTGTGTCTCACTAGGTAAATGGAATTCAATTGGCTTGAATTATTTTTGCATCAGACAATGAAGCTGCACAGTACAGTAGCACATAAGCCATTTTTATATGCATTTGTGGTGACATTTTACGGCTTATTTATTGCACATAACCACAATTTTTAAAGTAGTTATGGTAGAGATTGAGAGAGGTTAGTAATGGATATATACATGCATGAATTTATGAACATTTTTTTTGCACAAGAAACGAGATTTTTTATTCGGTGCCATAAATTGAAAAGAGTTAGCGACAGGAATTTGCGCAAAAATAGCTTTTGCTTTTTATGCGTATGCATTTTGATTGCATTATTAGATTTGACCTATATGCGCTCATTAGCTGTCGCGTTTTGATAGAAAAATATTTTTTTTTATATATTATTCGACTAGATATGCAATTATCAAAAAAGATCAAAGATCTACTGGAAATTGCCACACATGCTGACTTTTCTTATTGGAAATTGATGAATATACTAGCTGCCGATGATTTCTTCATACTTAATTTAATAGCAATCTGTATTACTCCACATTATTGTTACAATAAATATTCATTGCTGCCAGCAACATTTCCGAGCACCTTATGTACCATTTATTCATGTTGTATGACCAATTTATAGGTTTGAGGTATGGAAATTGATAATAAAATGAAATGCACATGTCGAGTGTGAACACACAATGAGGTTACATGTAATGTGACATTTATTTCAATTATCAACAGCATTTGCTGTCGGCTCATTGTTTTTGTGTAATTTTTTTTATATGATTTAATTATATCGTGATAAACATTGTTGCATTTGTTAATGAAAATAATTATCTTATAAAAAATTATTAAATATTTTATTTTTGTCGAATAAAAAAATTGTTAATTTTTTATCTCACGTTTTTATCATTAATCATTGATATGCAAATTAATAAGCCATAAAACATTTCAGTTACACCTCCCGGATTGTTTAAAGGTTATAACATTTTAAGGGTTAAATTTTTGACGTCATTTGAGCTTTCATGCTGAACGAAATTAAAATTTTTGAAAGAAGTCAGTAACCATATAATTAGGGACTGTTTTTATTTTGGTAATTCTAGAAATAACTTTTTGTAAGAAGCATCTCAAAGTCCACAATTGCTTTTAAGTAATATAAAAACTTGTTTGAAAAGTAAAAGTTGTTGAGCTAGAAAATTATGGTTTTTAACTTCTTAATAATAGTGTTGATGTGATGATTTTGTTGTCAATTGCCATTTAATTGAAATAATTGCTTAATTGTTGATAGTTTGTTTTAAGATTTGTTAGGATCTTGTTAGTTATTAAATTGTTTTTGGGATGCAATTCTTTAAGAATTTTTGAGTCAAAATTAATTGATTTTGTTGAAACTTTAGTTAAATTAAATCAAACTTCATATTTTGGCCAAAATCCAAACGATCTAGAAACATCTTTAATTTGAACCTCAAATTTCATTTTCTTCCACATTTTAAATCAATTAAGTGTAAATTGCTCGGATGAAATTATTTTTCTGGGATTTTCCCAACATCCATTCCAAAAAAAGATTTTAATAATCTAAATATAGCAGAATCATCTTATTTGCTTTTTTGTTCAAATTCTACAAAGTAATTACAGGAATTACAAACTGTAACTTAATCCACATATAAAAAAATCTAATGAGCATTAAAAAATTCTCAACTCAATAACATTTCCTCAAATAAGTTTTTTTTATTCAAGGGTCATTGTAAATCTTCAAGTAAAGTTGCAAAAATAAAGATTTTTATTTATCATCTGTCTGTAATTGATTTTTAATCCGCTTAGAGCACTAAACTCTCTTTAAAATCCAACCGACTGCAAAGTGAACTTTAATCATAATTAAAGTGTGTATTTCACTTAGAATCAATCAACTTGTAGTCAATTAAAATATTATGATAATTTAATTCCTGTGAATCACGTGCAATAATAAATTGCTGTTTACAATCTGTAAAGCATTTGAGATAGATTCATGGAGATAATCATATAGATAAAAGTTAAGACGCATACAAAATTTGATTATCAATTGTTGAATGTGTTAATCTCAAAAGTAAAGCGGAAAATCATTGAGTTAAATGTCTTGATCAGTTCAATCAGATAAAAAATATGTTAATTGTCATATTTAATTACACATGTGTGTCTACAATCAATATTTCTCTGCATGTGCTCGACAACGTGAATTTTTAAAAGAATTTGTTAAGATAATTGAAATATTATGTTAAATTAGAAGCTATTAAGTTAAGGGTGGTTAGATTCTCAGCTACTTAATTGCCCAAAGTACAACTGATTTAATTAATGATAAAAGTCAATTTAATAGCATTTTTAATGATCGACAGTCATAAACACGGCCCATAAAAAAAGGTCAGATTGCGGAAAATTTTACATCGTCGCATGTATGATGTGCAATCTTAATGTGTATCGTGTGTAGAGTGGAGAAATAAATGAAAAGTTAATCAAAAAATCATTCACGTTTACGGATTCTGAACTTTTCTCTGAATACATCATAAACATGATTATTGCAGCTATTGATGATGATGCAATTCTATAGAAAATGAAATTGTTGGAGTTTCACAGCTTGACTAGACGCGTCAAGTAAGATTTTTTCTTGAAGCTTGTTTTTGTGGAATAAGGGCTGCAGTTTGGGTGGGTGCAAAAATTTATTTCAATTTTCTAAAAATAAAATTCAAAATTTTAAATTTTTTATCGATTTTTAAATTTTTTAACCTTCAAAAAATGCGCTTAAAAAAATCATTCTCAAACTTAAACGACAACAAGTTTCATTGCTAATTTTCTTTCTTTTCGTGCAAACAGCAAAGCAATTTATGCAAATAATCTGACAGAGGGGATTTTTTTCTCTCTTTCTCTCTCTCAGCGATGACGAAAAAAATCCATTTCATTTGTTTATTACTGAATTACTCATCTCATCTCATTCAAGGTACTATGTTAATTGGATATGAGTAGTTTAGTACTTACTCCATTTAGCAGTCCCATTTGCTCTAGAGGTCGTTTATTTCGCGGATAAAACCGATGCGCCAGCGCCACCAGCGTATCATCATAGCCAAATACTAGCTCATCCGCTGTTTTAGACACAAATGGTTTGTACTGTGCCGCCGTTAATGCGAACGATATTCCTTTTTTCATAAGATATGTAAGGTGTTTACTTTGCGTCGTTAGCGTCTGTAAATGCATTAAAATTAGGTATTTTGGATTTATTAAGGGATATTATGATACTCACTAGTAGCGGAATATTCGCTGTAGTTATCCGAAGATTCTGATCGACACTCAGCTCAGGCACAAATTGTAAAATTTTGTTATGCTGATACGACACTGTATAATTGTCATAAAATTTAATATTAACTTTTTCCATGTCTTCTCTGTAAAGATAAATTGCGAAAAAAATATAATTAGAGATTAAAATTAATTTTGGCATTAGTAGAAGAAGCAAAAAAAATTTTACACAATCTTTGATTAATCTCTCTTGCATGGTACATAAAATAATTGATCTTAGTTGATTGTAAATTAAGTGGCAAAACCAACATGTGTGTATAGAAATAGCACCATGAAGAGAGAGAAAAAAATCATTAAAATTGGGTCAAAAAGTGTGCAATTTGTAGTATGAGAAATAAGAAGTTAAAGTTTGGAATTTTTGATGAGGAAATTTCTAGGATTTTACAATATTTTCATATAAGGAGAAAAATAATTCAAAGATGTCAAATAGCTTGGTTGTAGAGTTAATAAACATAAAGTAAGTTATCATAACCGAAATTTTAAGTTCGAATCCTAGTTTATTCCAACTTTTTCAAATATTTCGAAATTCAGAAAAGTTTTGGAAATTTTTAATCTAACCAGATTTAAGATCTTATCAACCCCAAAAACTGACAATAATTCAGTCAGTCATCCATACCACCCAAATACACTTCAGCTAATTTATTTAATATCCATAAAAAATTAAAATCGCGCTTAAAAAATAACGCGAGACACAATTTGCAAGATCGTATAAATGATGAGTGTGTACACATACATTTCTTTCTCTCTCTCTTGTTCATTCATTCAACATATGATGCTGCTTCCAAACCACTAGCCATGTAAACGTACAAAAATTATATGGTCATTCACTATGGTAATAAAAACAATTTAACTACCTTAACACAGTCGTTTTTCTCAATGCAAAGAAGCGAGAAAAGAAAGAAATGAAATGAAAAAAAAATCTCGTTTTTGTTGCCGACATAAACAAAAGTCATATGATTCAATGAATGCATGTGCTATGGTATTTATTTAGTTGAATGCTGTGCCAATATCACACGACATGAGCAAATGAAATGAGAGAATTTGCAATGCCTTTAATCTTTATTCGGAAAAATTGAATTACATGTAATTGTGTCATCGATGATAAGTTGTGTGATGAAAGATTTATTGGACATAGATTAAGCAAGTGTAGAGTGAGGTAGTTAGGATAATAATTGCTATATTTATTTGTCTTTAGAATGTCGTGTGAATGACGTATAAAGTATTTGCCTTGTGAATTAATTTAAATTATTATTGAACCTAGTGGTCAGGTGAATGCAGACACAATGTTATAAGGAAATTACTTTAATGAAAAGGAGGAATAAAAACGAGTCAATTCTGCCGCTAATTTATTATTAGAAAGGGAATTTACTTTGTTATGGAAATCTTGTTAAATCCTATTTCATTGATCTGATTTAATGTCATCAGCAATTAAAAGATTTTATTTTTTGAGTAGCGATTAATTGACACATGAGTTTTAATTTTCATCCGAAATTTTACAGTTGTCATCGAATTTGCAATCACTTAAATTAATACAATGTGTAAAATTAAGATAAGCACTGATTTCATGGGTTTTTCAGATTTTGGTTTAGTTTAAATTGAATTTAGTTGGAATTTTATTATTTTTTCGTTAATTCTTTTGGTGATTTTTTAAACTTTGTAGAATTTAATTAAGAGAAATTAAGGCTAAAATAATTAAATTTTTGAGGTTTTCTTCCTTATTTAATGACCTTAAAGAGTGCTAGAAAATCATACATCTTCCTTAACAACCTCTTCCTTAAAAATTAAATCTTTCATAGTGAATAAAACTATTGAATCCAAAAAAATTTTATAAAAATTACAAAAGAAATAATGTCAAAAGTTGGAAACTTTTCCTCTCACAAACATTTAAGATAATAAACAGAGAAAAAAATTAAAGACTGCATGTGCAATTGAAGGAGAGTGAAAAATGTTACAAGAATTCTTTGTATATAAACAAGTTTTGCTTGCACACATTTATTTATTTTTTTCTTTCATTTTTAGTATCGATTGCAAAGTTTTTAGCATGGAGCATTTGCTTGGTTAGTCAATGTGTGCTTTTAACATTATGATACTGTGAATGGAGAAAGAGCTAGTTTATTATATAAAAAAAAATAAAATATAAACCATGCAGCATATATATTAGCTTTTCTTCAACTCCGTCTGCACTTTACGAAATTTTTCGTGCAATTAAGTGAAAATATAAACACACTGAATGTGTACTTGGGAGTCGTCGAGTAAAAATTTTTAATTTTATGTTGGTAAATCGTAATTTTTTTTCTGATTGAAAAACTTCTCATTTTATAGTAATAGACATGAGATTTTTATTAATTTTTATACAATGATGACTTTGCATACTCCGACGACTTTTTTTAATAACTTACTTATTTACTATTTTTAATTTTTGTGGTCAATTTAAGTTATTTAATTATATTTTAAATTGTCGTTAAGTGTCACATACATAATCATTCATAATAGCTTCAATGGACTTTTGATAATTTTTTTTCAATATATATATCAATAGTTCGAGGTGTTTTAATTTTGTCATGGCAAATAATTATAACCATGTAACAGATAAAAAAATGTATGCACACATTTATCTCACGTGTGACTGTGTAAATTTGCAACAAAAATAGAATTTTAGCTCTGCAATGACTGTGATGATGAGAGTTAGGTTTTAGGGTGGTTGGATGGGGTTGTGGTAATATTAATTAAAATTATTAAAATTTTTACATTCATTCAAATTAATTCTTTCCAAAAGCATTCAAAAAATGTCAAATTTTAGAAATAATCTCCAAAAAATTAATTCTCCTTCACCATACACACATTATAAATGAAATCTGATAAAAGACCAAAACCATCATCTTTGCAAATCACCAAACAAGAATCCCCTGAATCTCATTAATTTTTTTCATCTCTTCGAAAGTGCTTTTTAATTGTAGACAGCAATAATTTTTTAAAATGACATATAAGTGAGGTATTTAATGAAACTCATCTGCTAAAAAATAATGAAATTTATAGAAATAATAATAATGATATTCATTGTGTTTCTTGTGCGGTGTATACGACAGAAAAAAACAGTTCATGGATGAAGCTCAAGCAGACAATTAAAATGCATGTGTTAATGAGACATCTTTCATTATTTGCTCAGATCTCTCTCGTTTCATTGAAGGAGTGAATATTTTAAAGTCATGAAAGAATTTAATGCACGGTAAATATGAAGAAAAAAAATCAACTTCTATGAATTGGCACGTATTAGACGCTTTATAGTGAAGTGAATAAAATTATATGAAGAAAAAAAGTAAGTTTATGCACTTTTCAAATGTCGTGTTACACCGCGAAAAAAAAAAATCTACAAAATGTTATTTTTTTCTTATAAAGCTTAACGACCTTGATCTCAATTTAATATCTATTTGAAATCGAGTTCGTTGATTCTCTGCGAAAAAAATTCATCTTCCTGATAATAAAAATTAATTTAATGATTTTTGCATTTTGATATCTAAACATCCGACATAGAAAATTTATGTTCCGTTTTTCGATGAGAATCATGAGAATTGGCAAGTCGAAAAAAAACTGCGTTAACTGAATGGCAAATATGATATGATGATGATGATCTCAGATTTTCAAGGACAGGTGATGTTATCATTTTTTTAAGATTGGCAAAATAGCGGCTTTTTATTGAATTGATAATGAAATCATTTAGTTGCGGATGTCTGTTGAATTTTTGAAATGTTATTCTTATTGAAATTGATTGGGTTTAAGTTCTTTTTGTAATTAAGAATCATGATTAAAATGTATTGTAAATTTTGAAGGATTGAAGATTGAAACTTCACAATTTAAAGTTTGATCAAAAATAAAATTTACAAAAAAAACATTAGCTTCAAAGAGTAATTCAAATTTGATCCTCAAAATTACTTTTAATCAAGATTTATACCCTATATCCTAGTCGCCTAACAATTAAAAGCTTTGATGTTTTTAAAAGCTTTGAAAACGAACAAACGTCATCAAATCCACCCCAAATCCTTCAATCAACAAAAATTCTCATAAAAACATTTAATTCACTTCCCATTAAGCTCACGTAACTCATAACTCAAAACAGCACACCCACTTAAACAAACTTAAACTAGAATTAAAATCTGTTAATTGAACTTTTTCATATGAAATTGACGTAATTGAGCTTAAATCGTGAAAAAGCAATTACAGGGAAAGTTCAACGAAAAAACAACAGGAAATTATCTAAATTCATTAAAATGAATAAATTAACAGTGATTACTGCAACCCCAAATTATTATCAATTAATAAATTCATTCAAATGTCAATAAACATGTACGTAGGTAATTGATCTCGTTTGAATAGTTTCTAATGAATTTAATTAGATGTTTTCTTGTTTTATAGGAATCAGAACAAGTGCTGACGTGAACGAATAAAAAATTATTAAACGTTTTTTTTGCTTCCTTATTTTTGTAGTAAATAATTTGAATTAATGAGCTTACCTATATACAAATGGTCCTACTTCAACTAATCTTGGCTTTTCACCATTAAGAAATCCTTCTGGATTTGTAACATTAAAAATATATACTTTTGTTAATCTTATAACACCTGGCCGTTGCCAGTAATGAAAACTTAATGTATCATTCCATAATCGTAAATTCTGTGAAATTTAAGAAGGAAATTGATGAATTATATTTTGGATTAAAAAATTTTCAATGTCTTACCTTTAAAATAAAATAATTTAACCAGGGCACACTAGCTAATATGACACCAGCTATTAAAGTAATTATACCAAATACTATCACAGCACATCGGTCTAAAATAAATATAAAAGAATAAATTTTATAATGGCAATAAGTGGTAAGCTAAGTATTTGTAGATTTTTTTGAGAATAAAATGGAATTATTGTTCACACAGTAATGATGATGATGATGATCATTTTGTTGACTTTTAATACCACTGAAAAAAAAATCGCAAAGGCTAGAATTTATACCAAAAAAAATTATGGACTATGATCGATTGCTAACAGGTGTGCAAAAACTTACTGTAAGTTGATTTTTATGGAGGATTTTTCTTCACGATTTTTGAAGACACTTAGACTGGTCTCAGAATATCAAAGTGCGTATATTGTGATTATTAGAATTCATATTCATAATTGATTCGTATGCCAAGAGGTTAAGCGTGAATGTTATCAAGTTTCGTAATAATTGATTCTTTTTTCTGGTTCTGAATGAAACGTGCCGTTGAGTTGGCAAAAAATTATGTTAATTTTTCCATTTTTTATCAATGATTATTCAGCTTTTGCTGATATCAAGGTAAAAGTGGGAGACAAGCTAGCGTCAAATGGAGAAATGAATTTTAATCTCTAAAACGTGCCACTACTAACCAAAACATTGACACCAGTCAGTGCATACCTTTCGAAATTATTTAATTTTTTTTATTCCAAGTCTTTTTCGATTTCTTTCATCTTCTGAGATTCTCATAAATTTTAAGATTTTTTTTTGCTATCAGAAAGACATTCTGATAATATTTCATCGCGGTCTCTTGGCAGCCAAAAACATTTTTTTTGTGCACATTTGAATTCGCAAAAATCCGAAACTGGTCTCACGAGATTGTTTTTCTGTTCTTGTTCATCCTTTTTGTCTGTTTTTATTCTTCTTATTCACTTTATGGTGTAGTTAAGGCGAGAAATGAAAACGAGAGGATGTTAATGACTTGCGATAAATTATTGCATTATTGACTTCACGTGTAGTCTCATAATCTCATAATGTTTGCCGAAAATGTGACTCATTAATGAAAATAAATGTCAAATGAATCAGATTAATGTATTTTATGAGATTTTGTCAGTTTTGTCTTAAGCAAAAAGAGGCAAGAATTTTAAAATATTTGAAAATTAGATTTTTTTATGATCCTTCCTAAATAGTTCACAAAACGTAGATTTTTTGATCATTTTTAATGAAATCATAAAAATCTAATTTGCATTAAAGGTTTTTGAACTTCAGATTAAAATTTTTCGCGAATTCCAAAATTTTATGATTTTTTTAAACAAGAATTTTTCTAATTCAGCATATCATTAGATAGACCGTAAGATGCCAATTTGGAATGTCTTCAAAAAATTCTTATAACCAAAAACTAGTTTATTAGTAACAAGATTCTGAATCAGGCACCTGCAAAAATCTAAAGTTTGTGAAAAAAACTATCCATTAATGATTTTTAAAAGGAAATGCCAAAAAACATCAATCTTTAGAGATTTTACGCTAAAAACTACAATCTTCCGCTTCTTTTTTTAACATTTTACAACCTTAACCTTGAAGTCCAATTCGGTTTCGTTCGTCACTTTCAAATATGTAAATTTATTACATATTCACAGCTTTTTTTATAATCCAAAAATGAATATTTTACAAAATTCATTGACCCTTTTGAATAAAAAATACAGTTTTCATTTCTTTTCAAGCCGGCAATTGGAACTTGATTTTGTAGACGAGCTGTCTAGCAGTCAGCATATTAAAATGTATGTTAAAAGAACGAGTTAAGGGACTGGGAAAATACGGATGTAAAAACCTTAAAGAACTTCTTAATCAAATAAAATCAAATATTTATCAATAAACACAGAATATTTGCATAATTTTGGAAAAAATTATCTTCTATTAACCATCAACCAATAGTTTCTATCTGACCATATGCGGATGAATGAAAGATTGAATGAGGCGAAGAAGAAGTGAAAAAAAGAGACTTAAATGCTTGATTTGAAATGTAAATTGCTCTTCATCACGAATTCGCACGTGTATTCGATTTTTTTTTTTAAAAAAATCATTTTATCTTTATTGGAAGTGGGAGTTGATTGGCTGTGATGGCTATTAGAAGTTGCATTTTTGAAAAAATTGTTGCATGGTCTTGAAGATTATTTAATTTATGTTTCAAAAATATTTGAGAATTCTCAAAGTTTTAAATTTTTAAAAAATTCAATTTTTAAATCCATAATTCTCATAATAAATTTAGTTTCACTCCAAAGAATTACATGTGAGCAAATTTAAGAATAAAACCATAAAAACCGTCAAAAAATTAGCGGATAACGAGGAAAGAATTGTAAATTTAACACAATCATATCTCATAAAGTCACACTAAGAACGTTCAGATAATCTTTATTGATTCATTCAACAAAATGGATTTTTCCACAAATTAGATAATAAACACAAATGTGCTATGAAATGAAGATAAATTGAGTGGACATTTAACAGTTTTTTAAGGTATTTAGGTAGTTTAGTGATTATTCTTGCTTTGTTTTTGGGATTTTTGGGAATGATTTTCTCACGTTAGGGTTTTTAAGAGTATGATCGGATTTTTATGCTGTCGTTGAGAACTTTTTCTGATGTCGCACGTGATTTTTGTGACAATTTCTGAGTCACCATCATGTATAATAAATTTATACAACTAAATCCACACAACCACAACTTTTACTCTCATTTCTTTAATTTCAATGACTTTACATTTCTCACTAGAGTCAATATCTCCTTATAATATTTATTTTTTGCCGGTCATTTCAATTGCATCACATTTTATTTACCTAATACATCCAAGACATTGAACCTTCATCATATATAGTTTCTTTCGTAATGTGACAGAGGAAGCAAAATTATTATTTTCAATGTTAAACGCCGTTGAACTGCTTCATCTGTTTTTTTTTCTTATAATTTAAATTTATGGAAACTTAATAATTTTTTTGAAATATTTGTAAAAATCATTGATCATCCGTGCGTGTTGAAAGTTCTTCTTCATTTGTCTTGAAGCACACAAAATGGATGTTTATATGCATATTTGTTGTGTACTGTATGAGTTGTGGAATATTAGATAAGAAAAGATGAAAATTTGTTTTTTGTGGTTGCAATTTAGATTATTTTGAGAGTATTTGTAATATTGTTATTTTCTGAGCTGGAATCTTTAAATTTTAATAATTTAATAAGAGAACTTTTTATTCGATATTTAAATAAAAATTATAATTGAAAAACTTATCCAACCGGATCAAAAAATGCAAAAAATCTAACAACACGTACCCCCGAAAAAAATGTTGCAAAAAAAAAAGCTTTTAACCAATGCCACAAGTGATTATCATTAACAAACTTTCGCAACACCTAACATTGAAGATTTAAGAAGTAAATACAAGAAAAAATAAATCGTACACACTCTAATGATGAAAGGCCATCACTTGCACTTTTTTTCCTCAATTTCGAGTCAAAATATGAATTTTTAAACAAAGAAAATAAAAATTGCATAAACAAAATTTAAGATTTCGCAGTTTTTTGTAAATTTTTAATTGATGATCAGTCGCTCATGATCACTACACGTGTAGTATTTAATTTTAATAATAATGGTAAATTATTGATTATTAGATACTTCTGCCTTGGCATTTTCTATAATTTTTTCTACACCTGTGAAGCGCAAAGCTTTGTTTTTGTAACTTCTTTGTTGCCTCTGCATTTGATGAATGGAATGAAGTAAATTGTATATTTTATGGATATTAATTATCCTCAGTATTGCCTGACATTTGAAGATTAAGTTCAAAATGGGATACTAGAAAGTCTAGTTTAAGGTCAATAAATAATTTAAAATAATTGATAAAAAAAATATTTGTCAATCAAATAACCACCGACAGAAGTGTGAGCAGCTAAAATCTTGTAATTATTTTTAAGTGTGGTTGTGGAATTAAACTTTCGAATGAATTCACTTGCTTGATGCAAGAAGAAAAAATGTTTGAATTGCTAAATATGGAATGACAGATTTTTTTTGAAATTTTGGAGTTTTTAAATTGAGTTAATTGACGCTAAATTTTAAATTTTGATTCAAAATGCACGTATTAAATTAAGGATTCATTTGGTCCTTTCAGTAAAACAAAAATTATAATTTTCTGTTTCTTTTTACTAAAGTTGACGATTCAGGAATTTAATAAACAATTTCAAGGACCTAAAACTTAAAAAAAACTTATGAATCATCCAATAAGTAAATGACCTCTTCCAAAACTCTATATCCAAATTATACAAAAATAACCCAATTTTTTGTTTACATCAAGTTTTAGTTAAGCTTATCTCTTCAATCAATCACAAATTTCGTTAAATCATTCTTTTTATGGAACGATTAATTTGAATTGTAGTCGAAAAGTTAATTTTTTTATAATTCTATTTTGTTTGATTTTCTACACAAACAAGAGATTTTTGGATTATTTTAATTATAATTTTTTGTGTTTACAAATTGCTAGCATATGTTAGAATCTAGTTTGTCTACTTAAATGGTCAATGAATTTGCAAAATCATAAAATTTCAGGTTCAGATAATCTTCGTTTTTTTAACACAAAAATCATTTCTTAATGATAAAAGGAATTATCATGTGTTTAGTATAGAGAAGAAAAAAACAAATTCGCATAAATTTTTGCACATTCATGACTATTCGCGTTTTGTGTTCTCATAAAATCTGTTATCCTATCCAGAAGAACCTGATTTTATTCATCTGCCATTAAAGCTATTTTATATGCAAAACGTGTCGACTATTTGCAAAACAAAAATTTGATAATTATTCGATGTTCTTTAGAATTAGTGAAAATGGATGCAAGATTTTGGATTTTTTAAGGCAGAAGTTCAACGTATTTTAAAATAATTTGCATATAAATTGTTGAAACTTGATGCTGGCATGTCTAGTTGGATGGTGATTATTTATTTAGAATTTTTAAGGCAATATACAAAATTTTCATAAAAAAATCTTGCTGCAAAAAAAAAATTTGTTGAAATTCAAACAAAATTATGAAGACTTAACTAAATGAGTCAAAAAAATCAATGAAAAACTTCATAAATTCATGATCAATTCAACATAATGACCATGCAACTTTATCACTTATTATTCACACTTCAATGTTAATATGCAATTAAATCTAGTATTGAACTTCAAGCATCACAATATTTAAGAGTTTAAATGGTAATTAATTTGTCATCATGCTAAGCAGCAAAGATCAGAATCATTATTTACTTCGTTAGCCGCCATTCAATTAGATTTAAGGTAATTTGATTTCTTAAATTCTTTTGACATATTTTAAATTACTTTGAACTTAATTAGTTGAGTTTCTAAAATTTGATTTTTCTTACAAATGATAATTAAAATAAAGGAAAATATTTTCAATCATAATTAGAAGTTTAACTAAGCATTTAAATCTCTTGAAATACATCCGCGTAATTGCCACACATGTTGAGTCTTAGTTCATACATTCATGCTCGCTTATATCTCTAAAAATTTACCACACAAATCTAAAAAAAATCTACAAATATTTGCGCAAGTGTTAAACAAAATTATGAGTATAGAAAAAAAAAATTTTTTGTTGCCTTTCCAACACTTTAAGTGCCTGTGTAGATTGAGACAAAAAGCTTTTGACTTAGAAGACTAATTGATTTTTATTGGTTTTGCTGTAAATAATATGTACTGTGTAGCATATTTTTATATATTTTAAATTAATTTAAAAATATTGTTTCTAACTGGTTTTGTAATTAAGTTAAGTGCGAATGGAACGATTTTTTTTGCATTATATGAAATTTTAGTAAGAATTGATTGGCAAAATTTAAGATTTTAAAAATTGCGTTTCTCAACTAGGATCAAAACCAAATTCATTCTTTCTTTATAAACCCAAACCAAATTCCAACATTTCTAATAAAAGTAAATTAAATTAAATTTCTTAACATCTAAATACCCAACAACAAAAGTTGACCATGTCGAGAAAGCTTAGCAATAATTTTGCAAACAAAAAAATAAAAAAAAACACCACAGGCTTATTCATTTCTAAAAACTAATCATACAAATAAATTGCTTTACAGTAAGCAGATTTGCAAGAAAAAAATACCAGACGAAGAAAAAAAAAACAAATACTCGATGTATTGCATGAAATGTGCACAATATTTTTTGTACAAAAAAAAATCGATGTATTTATGTCAAGGTCAGGTTGAAAATGTTTAGCAAATCATCCAATTAGATGCTCTTTAGTCATTGACAATTATGCATCAATAAATTTTCAATTATGCAGCAATGATTTTCCACAAATACATTTCTGTTAACATAGAAATTATTCAAGCGATTTAACATAAAGTTCAGTCATGTCGATAATTATTATAATAATGTGTGTAGACCGAAAATCATAATTAATAATTTTGATGTTTCAATACATAACAATACATCGATATTGAGCTAGTTGAAGGAGAGAAAAACTTTATTTAATGACTCATCATCTTTACAATTGTGTGTTGATTTTTCTGCATCAATGATACTTTACATTGTAATAAATTGACCAAATACGCATGTTAAATATCATTTTGAAAATTTAATTGTATTTTTGTATTTTTTTTTTTCATTAAATAAAGATTTTCCTCGTACAAAGGAAGTCCGTGAATGTCCAAGTTTACCAATTCGGTAATTTTATGGGTTGATTTTTTTTTTTGAGAAGGAAAAATATCTTATTAGGTTTATGCGGTTAATAAATGTTGAGCAATATTTAGTTGGCAAGTAGTTTAGTGAAAATAAGTAAGAAAATCATTTTTGGGGTTTGAAAGTTTAAGGCGCATTTTTTGTATGAAGATATTTATTGAATGATTATTATTGTGGAATTAGAAATGTGGAATCAAAGATCCATGCCCCTTAAGTTCCTCTATAAATTCCATATAAAGTCTACCAGCCAGCCACCCAACCATCTTCATCTCATCAACACATTTTTTTCTCAACCAAACCACAAAAAAATGTGCTCATAAAAAAACTATTGCACTTCTAAACTTCCGTACACTACAAACGCGCTTCATAATTGAGCTTGCCCATGAATTTTCCTATAATATGCTTTGCATTAAACACATTGCTGTGAATTAGTTAATATACAAAAAAATAAATATTTTTATGTATTGCGATATTTGTAATCAAGGTCGTTGCGAGAAACTCTTTTTCCAACTGCTATTGGAGCTTGCTTCCACCTGTTTTGTAATAGATGAGAAACTTTAAACTTGAGAGAGACAATTATAACCGTAAAAAATATTTTTTTTTTTTGGAAAATCAATGAGTAGTCAAATTAGGTGTTGTGTAAACATTTTCATTTAATGTCACTAAGATTTTCTATTTTTATGGTCAATTATTTTTCGGACTTGAATACGGAAAATCAAATTGTATGAAGAAAAACATAAAATTTCTTAGATTGTAGAAATTAAATTATGGCAATTTTATACAGCAAAATTTATTAGCTTTCATATCGCTGCTCACATGCAAGAGGGCAATTTTATTTATTTATTTTTTTTTTATATGTGAAAATTCATAATGAAAATACAACATCAAGTGTGTGTCTATGTACATTAACAGACTAGCTTCATGTTGATGCATTTATGTGTAATATCAGGTCAGTAAGTTAGTAAAGTAAAAGAAATAAATTGCAAGTTGCAGCAGAAAACACGCTTTTCATGATTCTGCTTGTTATACAATCTGCGCTAATTTTTTTATGAATGAAATTAAATGTTTACTCGAATCTTTTACGTATTGACTGTGTGGCTATGTTAGGCGATCTTTTACTGTTGTCGTGACGAAGCAGAATTTTTTTTTAAAAAAATTCTAATTGTCTTTAATAAGGCGGATTTTTAGTGAAATCTGTACTTACGGTGAGTTGAAATGGGTTACAAAGTTCGCTAATTTGTTTGAGATGATGATACTTTTTTATATTTTTAGGACGTTCATTGGGACATAAGTAATAATTTTAACACTTCTAGATTTTTCCAAATGCCAATCATGCTCAATTTTTTTTTGCCAATTGCCCTTAATAAAAGGCTTAGAGGCTTATGCGTAAGCAAAAACAAAAGCAGTCTTAATTGATGTGGAATGTACGACCTCATTTGATGATCAAAACAATTTTGGATTTAATTTTTGTAAAAATAATTCTTTTAATAATAGAGGGAAATCATGTAAATGACGCACGATTTAAAATATTTAGAAAGCTTTGTTTTGCTTAAAGGCAATAGATGAAAGACAATAGATATGTTTAATGCTTGTAATCTCTGTTGGCTACTTGAAAATAATCAATTTGTGCTATTAAGTTAAATTTAGAGATATAAATGTTTTGGTTTTAAGGTGCGGGGCTTTAGGATGTCAATATTGAAATATTAATATCGTGTTGTTTAGAATATTTTTTTATTCAAAATATTAATCCTTTGAAATTTTATATTTATGAGGAAATAATTCAAATTTATTGAATATTCTAATATTTTTGACCTTTAGAAAATATCCTAAGGACATTGAGAATCTGTTGAACTTTGAGCTTTATGTTCGATGAGTTCTTGAACTCTTGACAAAATTTTATATGAAAATTGTAACGATTAACTTTTAAAAAGATTCGAAAGTATCAATTTCATTATTGAAAATTTGAAGATGTTCATTTTATAGCCTAAAATTTCTTTATTTTCAAATCACTAATTTTTCTTTTTTTCTAAAGTTAAAATACTCAGATTCTTTAACGTATCGATAATTCATATACAAATTATTTTTTATTCCTCGAATTATTAAATATTTGTAGGCTAAACAAAAATTGAAAAATTCAATTAAAAATGCTAATAAATATGCTTCACATTCCGTATAAAAAATATTTATACATTTGCTTCATAAGATATATCAAATGATATCCTTCAATTAATTATTGATCTAATAAAATTTTAATTAATGTCATCGAGCTTAAACAATTTTATTTTATTAATTGCTTAAAAACAAGATTTCCCACGTTAAATATTTTTTAAAATAATTTTTAAGTCAAAATAATCTTGTAATGCATTAAAAAAAATCAGAAAGAATTTTCATTCAACACCTCAAGTGACAGTTACAAAAGGAGTAAAAGATTAATGAAAACACGTCTGATTGATTGTTGAGCTACAATCTATTCGATAATTAAAAACACTCTTTAAATGACGATTATTGCAAGTTTTTATGATAGTATAGATGATTTATATAGCCGCTCAGCCCACGGTACATAAATAGTAGTAGCAAGTAGAAATGACAAAGAAGTGGTCAACAATCCACAAGCAGAAATTATCTTAATTCAAAAAATTGTATGTCTCATTAAATTTATTACTAAATCTCGCAATGAATAATAATGAAAAAAAGCAGAAATGTCAAATCTCAATTTTCAGTATTGCTTAGGAAGGCCACTAAAATTATTACCAAGCAGTCTCTCACTCCACGAGATTATGAATGAAAGGAGAAGGCTGAAATTTTGCAAAATAATGTTATAAATTGTTCCTTCACACATATGTATAGTAAGTCATATTGTACCGAAATATTTGTCAACGAAATGTGTGCGTAAAATGTCTTATAATAAAATTACTTTCATTTAACCTTATGGGTCATCACTTATGTCTCTATTTCACTTTCAATCGATAATATTTATTTCATCTCTGCATTTTTTTCTTCTTGCTTCTTCTTTTTTTCTGTCTCTTGTTAGACACAAATGTCTTTCGAAACACAGATTTTTTTTCTTGCATTTGTGTTAGACGTAATTGAATAAGAGACTTTTAAATGTGAATAGTCATCACTACGAATCATCATCATCATAATTGCTGTTATTATTATTTTTTCTCAAAAAAAAAAAAAATTTCACGATATTTTATTTAAATGACAAGATCAACTTACTACTGTTAAATTTAGCTCCATAGGAGATGAGCATCGATAAAGGAGTTGATCCACGTGTAACACGTGGTATTCCAAATATTTGATTGCCCGCATTTTGACCGACTTTTAGGTAATTTTTATGTAATCCCATATTATTATTATCAGCAAACTTGCTGCTTCTATCTGCTTCACCTGCTCGTCGACTTTGGATGTTGGATTTGTGGAGGGTCTTTTGTTATTGTTGACTATCTGTAAAGTAAAGTTGAATAAAATTTTATTTTATTAGTTTAAATAATTATAGGAATGATGATGGGCAAGGTTTGGTACGGTATGCTCATCGTAAATGATTGCTGTGCATTATTTAATATTGTAATGTACATTTTTATGCATATAGAAAAATTTATAAGAAGAAAAAATTGTTTGAAGTATTTAGGATGATGTACGCAGGGTTGGTTGTTGGTTTATAAAAATTAAAATTTTTGAACAAACTTTAATTTTGAATTTTTAAAATTAAATTTTTGAAAAATTTTAAAATTTTAAATTTTTTTTTAAAATTAAATTTTTGAACAATTTTAAAATTTCAATTTTTTTTTTTTTGAAAATTAAATTTAAAAATTTTTGAAAAAAATTAATAAAAAAAATATGCAAAAATGATTAAAATTGTACAACAAAAATCAAAAAACCACCAAAATTCCCAACTCTGCCAACAACCTCAGATCGCATCAATTCTCATGTATTTTACTGTAATTTTTTCAAATCAAATCTGATCGTGTAATACACAAAAAATGCTTGCAATTTATCGATATATTCTATGTGCTTCTAAAGCAAGGTGTCATGCACAATGAAGCAATAACAACAACAACAGCAAAAATAAATAAATAAATCGAGATGCAAGTCACTAATGATGTAGAAAAAAAATCATAAGCAACAAAAGCAATCGAACGTACATGATAATGACCTTAACCTAAACATATTTTGTTGTCATCATTGCGTTATTCCAAAATCTATTATTATTATAATTTAATTTATTTTCCTTCATCCGTTAAACGTTCACGTAATATTTGCTGTTTAATTTTTTTTAAATTTTAAGCAGAGCTTTTTGCACTCGCGATTGATGCAAGAAAAAATTGTAAACTGGTGCGAAAAGTAAATTTCTTTTCGCGATATTCTTCTTTTCATATTTCTTTATTATTATTTAATTTTTTTTCTTGCTCATTGTACTTCATCTACAACAGGGTGGACGATTCATGAATGTATGCTTATATACGTATATTTGTATATATAAAAAGGTTCATTGTCATGTGTCCATATGTACACAAAAAAGAATCAATTTATATAAAAAATGAGATTTTTCCTTTTATGTGTCAATAGACAGATGAATGATACATGCAGTAGTTGGACATATAATTGTGTACATTTACTACCTGTACATTGATTTTTTTTGTTGTTATTGATCATTAAGTGTTGGTATATAAAGCAAAATTAGCTCTGCTTCATTAGAATAATAATTGAATGTCTAGCCTCAATTATATAATATCTGTAAAAGGTCTCAAGTTGCCGAAATTTCAGACTCTAACTGTACAATGTGTACATGCATGAAATAATCTCAGTTTATGAGCTGGCATGTCAAGGAACTTTTAAATAAATTTCATTGAAACATATAATTGAAAATGTCTGTCATTCTAGATTATTTGCATAAATATGCCAGTTCTAGATTTTATAAATTCTGTGATAATTTAATATTGTTATGTACAGAGTTGTTGGGTGTGTGAATTTATTGATTGCGGATGAGATGATTTGATTTTGATAATTTTAAATAAAATTTGATAATTTTTAAGTTATTGTCAATTTAAAAATAAATTCTATTATAAAATTCTTTTTTTTTGTACTGGTGGGAATATAAATTTTTTATGGCATATTAATTGAGCAATTTAAGATTTTTATCACAATAGTTTGTTAATCACGACAGTGTTTTGTAAAATAATTAAAATCCAGTAACAGATAAAAATCAGCAATCTAAAAATTGACCAAAAGAATTTAATACGAAAACAATTTTTTTTTTTCTGCTATGTCATTGGCACTAAATTTCTTATTGAAATCAGATTTTAAAGTTTTGATTGATATTTTTTTGAATTTTTTGCTGCAGATCTATTTAAAAAATAATTCAAAGAATTTCACAAAAAAGCAATGATTTTGCTTTATTTTGATACAAAAAAAATGTCTTGGAATTTCCAAAGCACATTAATGAGCATCTCAGCCATCAGGTCCAAAAATAAGCAAAATGCGCAATAAACTCCAAAAATATTATCGACAGTCTTTTGTTATTGTCTAGAAAAGAGTAAGCGAAAGATCATGACGAGAAAAAAAATGTCAGTAACTGATTTAATATTCCACACTGTCTGTCATCTCACATGAGACTATAAAAAAGTGAGTTGTGACTGAATCTAAATTGGAGCATTTGTAAGAAAAAAATTATATCTAATAATAGTTGTATTCACTCATACAAAATTAATTTTTTTTTTGGCCACTACTGAGTAGGCTAGAAACTTCAATTATTTTGACCTTAGCCGCAAAAAATTTAACGTTGCAAAATCATCACAATATATTGAATATTTTTTGTGACTCCTTAGTCGGGTGATTGTCCGAGCAAAAAAAATTATTTTTATTTATTTTTTTCTTTCTGTGATTACTTCATGAATGAGGATGATAGTAGGTATGGAAATGATAATCGTAATGCTCAGATGGTTTCATTGACACTGAGCTTGAAAAACTTTTTTTTTCTGCGTTATCTTTGTTTGCGGAAGCGTTTCAAGTTCATTAGCATTTGATGCTATATTCGTAAAATTCGCATGTATTTCGCTGATTAAAATATTTATTTAACATTTTTTTGGTGTTGTTTGCGGTCATTGAACGCTGTGGATTTACTGACGAAATCATGAAGTAAGAGTGAAATATTTCTTATCAATTTTTGAGTTAAATGCATGATTGCTACCTCTGACCTAATTTTTCTTCTTGTATTTATTAAAAATTAACTTGTGAAGTCTGTGGATGAAAGATTCGAGTTTTGAGTGTCTTTTTGAAGATGGAAGAACGAATATTTAGCAATTTACTACCGCGAGACTTAAGTGCTTGAAATGGCAAGGTAATTTTAGCATTTTTGGCATTACTTCCTATAAAATTTTTACTGGACTTGTAGGAACTATAATTCATCACGAGCTATTAATGAAGTTCTGAGTTTTGCGATAATTTTGATTTTTAGTTTGGGATGAAAGGAAATTTCATGGCTTCATGACTTTAAAAATATTTCTGAATTGTAAAAGGTCCAATTTTTCAAACTAAACTTCATTTTATTAAGTTTCTACTTTGAGGTAACCCATTTCAATCTTCAAGACAACATCAAAAAAAAAAAAATAAAAAATATTTTTTATTGCCCAGTCTCTTTCAATTTATTAACGATCATTGCACAGTAACAAGCAAAATAATAATAAAAAGAAAGAAAAGAGTAAAAAAATAACTTAACCACAAGCAACGGTCATGATCCAACAATTAAACTTTACCAACAAAAGTAAAAATTTTTAAACTCAACATCGGTGAGCAAGAGCAGACAACATGAAGAAAAGAGAAAAAGAAAGCAGTCGGCTGGAGATAATGAAAATGCACAAAAAAAACTGTTATAAGATTGTGTAATATACAAGATAAATTATTAAAACCTTGACATTGAAATTGTGTTTATTGCATGATTTCTCTCTTTTACGGTTGTATTTCCAGTACTTTAACTTCACTTTCGTTTGCATTTGCACGTTTGGATAAAGATGAAAAGATGCTGTTGCCTATTTTCTTTCTCTTTCTAACATCTCAACTACTCATCATCTTGTAATCTTGAAAATTAATATCTTCTTCTATAATACTATTTTTTTGCGTGTGCGTAAGCAATGAAATAACATTGAATGGATTTTTCATGGAAGTAAATATTGATTTTTCGATTCTTTGTGTGAAAATAATTTTATTATCAAATAACTCAACAGAATAATGTAAATTTATCGCACCATTCAATGTCTCATTACAAATTTCCCTTTCACGATTACATTTTATGGATTTTGTAGTGATATTTTTTTTATTTTTTCGTTTGAAAAAGATCTCTAAAGTCAAGGTAGATAAGTGTAAGGTAAATATTTATGAATGGTTACGAGAGTATTGTGCGAATTTTTGTGGATAATTCTGTAGGAAATGAGAATAGATTAGAATTTTTTAGATTTTATGGATTTCTATTGTAAATATGACATAATCACGAGAAAGTGACTTAAGTGATGTAACTGAGAATTTTTGGGAGTTTAAAAATGAAATAAAGATTGATTATTTTAAAGTTTTAAAAAAAATGTCAAATAAATTTTAAAAAAAAAATGAATTTTTAAAATTTTTAACTAAACTTAAAATTTCCATAACTTTAATCCAATTTATTAAAAAATCACAAAATCAAGCCAAAACACAGACAGATACTTAAAACTCAGTCTAGTCAATTTAAAAGCTTTAAACATGAAGTTCATCAAACCACCACTTTAATTTCTCTTACTCATAATAATGAACATGAAATTGGCAACTTGGAACATGCATAAGATCAGTGGGTTCATGATCTTGCGGTTCGGTAAGTCTTCAGATGTTTACAGAGTTGATTATAGACTCTCTTGATGAATACATCAAATTTTAAACTTAATAATCATATGAATCAGATGGAATGCACTTAATCCTTGAGAAATTCTGTGATTCAGTGAGAAATGAATGGAATGTCAATCGAGAAATTTTTATTATTTATGACTTAAAGGATCTTGAAATTATCGGATTTAATTTATTACATTTCATTAGAAAAAAGCTATTTTTAGTTGAAATTTATTGAAAAATTATTTTTTTTCAAAACTCCAACCTCAAAAATCCACTCCTGCCATCCACACAATACAATAAGTAAATTGCAAGAAGGCATAATAAATTCATCTTTTGATTTTTGTCGCAGACCGATTCGAATGCATATAAATGGGCAAACAGGTCAACTACGGCAGTGAAAAAAAGTCAATATCATGGTTTTACTGACATTTTTTTATCGTCATGTAAATAAATTATTCGTGTTTCGTCATAAAAGCGTTATGTATTGCTGTTAAAAAAAAACTTTTCGTATGTCTAGAACTATTGAATAAGTTTATTTTCCATATTTGAGGAAACTATTTGGATGGGAATTTTTTTTCGTGTAGTTCTAGAATCTCAATGAACCGGAATCAATTATTTAAAGAATATTTCATGCTAAAATTTTAGTGCTGCGTAATTTGAAGATTTTTATTTCGGCAATTACCATCGCAAATGTTGAATGGCGTCAGAAATTATATGGATCGAGTAAAATGTAAAGGAAATAATTCACAATAATCTCAGCTACTACAAATCGTGGTGTCTTTTGCAACTGAGAATAATTTTCAAACCTTTGGAATTATTAAATCCGTTCCAAGTGAATAGATTTATGTCTAAACTCAAATTAGACACTGCATGTGTTTCAATAATTTTGCCAGTGAAATTCATATCGAATTAAATTCCACAGACACGAAAGAAATGAGTGCTGCTGACCTTCCACTACATTAATCAACCTAACATCTTCAAAAAAAAATATGTGTTGGCAATAAATCATTAATAAATAATGTGTACTTGAATGTGAAAATTACCAACCAATTGCTACTTCATCTGTAATTTTATTAGGCTAAGAAATGAAGTATTATTATTTTTCTATGTGCAACACCTTCAAACTCAATATGCCATTGCGTGTATTAAACATTTACTTTTTTGCATTGCATTCTATTGGCAAAGTGACCGTTGAGAAAGAACTTCTTGTAAGTGACTAATTATAGATATTTATCTACGTTTAAACAAATTGTTAAATACACACAACAAATGTGATTTTCCACATCGGCGTGTGACATAAACCTTGAATATATCTCAACGCTTTCACACTCATTTGAAATTTAATTCTATTATTGCGGTGATTGTTTTGAAATTGATGACAACGGCTGATGATTTTGCTTTTGGTTTATTATGTTCAATAGATTACTTATTCAATTATACAGTAGTGAAAATGATGAGCTTTGTCTGGGAATACTTGAAAGGATTAACATTTCAATTATTATTAAATAGTTGCAGTTGTAGGATTTACATAGTTATTATTGAATGCAAAAATTAGAGAGGCAACCTGATAAATTTTTTAAGTCGGTATTTTCAACGAATAAATTTGCTAAAAATTACCATATTTATGACTTGATCTGTTGGATCGGCAGAGCTGCATGGATGAAAAAAAAAAACATCTTCTTAACTTGTCTTGTGATGCTTCAAATATTCAGAAATTGTGTTGAAGAAATTTTTGTATGGAATGAGTGTCTTTTTAAGTCTTTCTACTGTTTGAAGCTTTTGAGAGGGAATTCGATGAATTTTTAAAGATTGACTTAAACTTGTTGTTTAACTGATTTCATTAACAGGAAATGCCATAAAATTTTAAATTTATAAAATTGCAAAAAAAAATGTCTCAGACATCGAAAAAAAAATATTGCATTCGGCAAAGAAAGCAACAAAATTCAATGCTAATCTAAAAACCGGAGATTTGGTTAAAAATTTTGCACGTCTTTTGAATGTTCTTATGTAGATAAAGTTTAGCCGGTTTTATTACTATTTGAAACTTATTGGAATAATAATATGATTATTTTAGGAATGAAAATCTAAAATGGTTTCCAAGAATAAAGACGCAAATTAATTTACAATCCAATTAATTTTTAATGGCAAATTTTCTGTTTTATTCAATGTATATCTTTCTGTTCTAAATATAATTTTTCAAAAAGAATCTTTGCGCAATAAAAAAAAAAATATTTCGCTCATCTTTAAAATTGATCAAAATTCTCAACCTTAAGAAAATTCTAATTCCACGACTGTCTTAAATTCTTCTAAAAATTTTTTAATGATTTAAGTCTTCACAGCGAATATTTTTCACAAAAAAATCATTTGGCAATTACCGAACCAATTTATTTGTCTGTAAGCATCAATTCATATTTTTGATCTATCAAATTAAACTTTTTGCCATCAAGCTTAGCAACAAATAAGTCATTTGATCATTATTGAAGATGAACGAATCTTCTTGATGATTTTTATGAGTAAAGTATTAATCACTGACCTCTAAAATCTAACAGAAAATTTGCCAAAAAAAAACAACAACACAAAAATGACGTATCGTAATCGACAGCCATAAAAAAGTTGATAGGAAATAGTTTCTGTAATTCCTGATATTCCGGTCGTTAATAATTTACTTAAAGCTATCTTTAACTGTCTTTTCGCGAAAAACGGTAAGAATTTATAATTTTACATATTTGTCAAACGGGAAGAACTTTTATCTTTTGTCATATCAAGTTTTGTCAATGCTATCGGAACTGAATTTGCATATCTTTTTTGTATTAGATATCATCAGTTTAGTTTTGATCTATATTATTCAAATGAGAGATGACTTAGTCATGTGTGTCTAGTCGTGGATGAGGATATGACTGTTTTGTATTTATTGACTCTGAGGACGTGATCATTTTCGGATATAATAGAACTTCCTATTTTCACACAAGCCGGTTTCATGCCAAAATTTTATTGTGATTATTTCCGAGATCCGCAAATATTTTTTTTTGGATATTTTATCATCATATTTTGAAGATATTTTTAGCTTATGTCTGTCTACGTTTGAAATCAACAGTTTTACAGCACTTCCGTAGTAGCCAAAAAATATTTGATGAAATTCCAAAAAAAAAAAAAATATTGCAATAGCGGTTTTTAGTGGATGATGAACATTAAAGTTGAGATTTTTCTGGACTCGAATAAATTATTTTAAATAACAAAGATTAGTTAACAGATTCTCATGTGCCATAAAAATGATTATTGGATAACAAATATTCTTATCTAATGTATTGCATGGTTCTTAAATTCGAATTTAGATTTTTTTCTGATGAAAATCTTTTTAATGAAGGACATAAAAAGTTCTAATTAGAATTTTTCTGGAAGCGTTGGATCTTAATGCATTTAAATTTGCATCTTTTATGGATTTGACTTTGAAATTTATTTTTTGAGGAGTTCTTGGACAAGTTATTGCTTTTTTAAAGGAATTCTCAATGCAAATTAATTTCTTAATCTGGTTAGAATAATTTGAAAATACAAATTTTTTTCATTTCTGTGCCACTCAAATTTTTATAATAAGGTTTTTTTTTGCTGCCTTAAATTCTTTTTTTATGTTGATAAATGTGAAAAAATTGAATTTATGCCATTTCAAATTATATGGAATGCTAAGTGTCTTATCAAAAAAATCAAATAAATTTAATTTGACCTGCTATACTTCTAACCTTGTTCACTACATGATAAATAGGTCAACAAATCATAAAACATGCTAAATTGCAAGCAAAATCGACAACAAAAATCTTAAGAATATCATAAAGAAATATCTATCATGTTAGCCTCAATTTCATCACATCACATTAATGCCTCTCAAATAGAGTAAGTAAAACTAGCCACAACACAGGTTCATGAATAATAATTTTATTGACTTACTTACTTGCTAACTTGCTTGCTTATTAAAAAGAATCAAATATTTATAAAATATATTTTATGCATAAAGATTTCAATTCAATTGAATATTTCATGCCGGTTCGTGATACCATATGCTACGTTTACCAAACACCAATAGTATGAATGTTGTTATCCAATCTACCTGCCATGCTTGCTTTCTGTACGACGATTAAAAGTACTTTCGTCGTCTTGAGACAGGTCAGTGATGTGTTTGTATTTACTCATTATTATTATGATATTTCAGAAATAAACAGCAGCTTGAGATTGAGAGAGAAGTAAAATTGAGTATACATTAATGTATATCTATGTACACGAAACGCATCTGTTGCATAAGATTTTTTCGAATAAATTTTCTATTGCTCATTTTTCTTCTTCATTTACTCACATTCGAATGGCACAATCGTGATGAAAAGAGAGCAAATAATTCATTTTCATGAAATCGATGCAATTATGGACAATAATTTTGATTATTTTACATCAACATATGCGCAACATATTTCACTATTGACGATGAAATGTGAGGAAAAAGAATTTAAATTTTTGCACAAGCGACGAACCTGTCGATGAAATTTCTAACATATGCTGTTGCCATTCAGACAAGGAACACGACATAAAAGTAACTCAATTTTTTTTTAAAAAATAAAAACACTTTTAATTGATTTTGTATAACTTGTTTCAGTTGAATTATGTCTTTATCTAGACACAAAGCACACTTATTTTTTCGACAATTAAATACAGCAAAAAAAATTATTCGAGGCTGTGCAAGTGCTTCAATTGCTTTCTAAACACTTTAAGTGTATGCTACATACATTCGCAACATTTTTTTAAGCTGTAGCAATTTTTATAAACATTGCATAGACTTCAAATACATATTTATAGACATTTTAAAATCTTTTTTTTTGTGTGTAATTTTTTTTGCTGCTGTACAAATAAATGTGCATAGTTTTGTGAATTTGGATATTTTTGCTTTGAAAACAAAGTTCAACAAAAGAAATGGAAGGAAAGAATATCAAAAATAGAAATTAAGAAAAAGCGTGTAATAATAGCTATTTTGGCGGTTTAAGTGATTTTCTAAATGATTTTTCTCTTTTCTTTGTTATTGTTTGGTGGAAGTGCTTCTGTTTTTTGTTATTGTTTTGGTTGAATTTTTATTTGAATTTTCTGTAATGTTTTGATGATTTTTGGGTTGAAGTTTTCATGAAAATTAGATTGAAATTTATTGAAATTTAATTAATCAAAACAAAATTAAACATTTAATTAAATTGAAAAGATATCAATTTTTATTGAAATTTTAAGCATATTTCATTGAAAGTCAACAGGTTAGAAATATTTTATGAACATTTTAAAACAAATTCTTAAGCTTCCAAAAAAACCTGACCAAAAAAGATTAAACAATTATTTTTAATTATTAAACTCGACAAAACTAAAGTTCAAGGGAGTAGGCAATTAGCTAAAGAATCTTAATTCTGAAAACTAAAAAATTACCTAAAACATAAATACCTATAAATACTGTTCATAATGCTTGTCAAGTTAAACTTATCAAGTCTTAAAATTGCTTATTTTTGAAAATTAAAGATCCAAAACATTTAACCGACCATGAAAATTGATTAGAACGGACTAAGCTAAGTTATCAGAGCTTAGTTTGAATTTTAGTTGAGTTTCTGCACACGAATTGGATACTTAAGAATAAATTAAAACTTTTTATTCCACAGAATTCAACAAGAATCAGCAACAAGCAAATATCTTGTAGGATCAATAAAAAAGTTATAAAGAATCAATTTTGAAAATTATAAAATCAAAATTCGCATTTTAAATGCAATCTTTGATATTTTCAGATCTTATAGCTATCAAAATATCGAAGTTGATAGAATGCAAATTTGTAGATTAAATAAAATTCTATAAAAATATCAAGATTTAATTTTTGTGGTCAGAATTAGACAGGAAATAAAAATGTGATGTTGAAACCTTATACAGCAGTTTCCATTGACGAACAACTTTTATTCTTTATCAAATCTTAAACAACTTAATTTAAATGTACTTTAAAAGTCTGTTCTTATTGATTAATAATGCAGAACAATGCTACTGTTAAAAGGTGTAAAGTTATGGATTAAACAAGTTTTTTGGTATCGTCTTAAGACCTTGTTTACAATTCTCTAGAGAAGGAGTTGAACTTATCATCTGACACATTGAAATGTAAATTCTGTTGGCTAAAAATATGACTTGCAAAAAAAATTGTTGAGAATTCCGAAAGCACTTGCAACAATCTTTCTTCCATAAACGTCAGCAACAATTTCACAGTAACTTTTGCACTAAATATATATTTCATAACTTTTAATATTGCCTCTATAAATCAAATCGAATTCGACAGATTAGCTTATTAGAAACTATTTTCATTTAATATTCAGACTTAATTATATCTAATGGGAATAATTTTTTTTTGCTACAATATTTTTCACATTTGAATAATTTTAGATTGAAAATCAGCTGTTGAGAATTTGTGAGTGAAGTTTTCAATTTTTGTGAGATGAATTATTTGAAAAAATATTGCTGTGTGAGTTAGAAATGATTGTTCAATTGAGGCTGTTGAGAGAATATTAATTTTTTTAAGAGTGGATTTTGTTGAAGATTTGGAACTGAAGATTCATTTTGTTAAAATCAAGTCGTTTTTATTTTTAGCATTGGGGATTTGAAAATTAATATTTGAACAATCAGAATCCAGAAAATCCCCTTTAAATCCTTATTAAAATTCTATTTTTACACGAAAATTCGATTAATAATTAAATTGTTTGTTGAGAACTGTTGCAAAGGCTTTTAATAATTCTTGAACTATAGAATTCATTTAGAGAATCAAACAAAAAAAATCGAAAGAATTATTCAAATAATTGCAGAAATAAATCATCTTGTGGGTATTTTTGGATTTTTAGAATTTTATAAAAAAAATAATCTCAGTTTAAATTCCATTTGCTTAATATTCTTTAAAGAGTTTGATTTGCTAAATCTTCAAAAATTGCAAAAGTTTTTAAACTAAATTGCAGAACAAATAAAAATTAAAATCAATAACAATTCAGTAGCATTCAAGAAGCACTTTTGCTTTCAATATAAATTATTAATAAACCTTACAAAATTGCCATTCAAAGGTGATAATAAAAAGTCAAAAGTTATCGGAGCACAAAACATTTAATATTATTTTAAAATATGCGTATAAAAATAGAATAAATTCAATGTATTTTAATTTTTTTTTACATTTTACGAGAGATACTTAGTTGGTCATGGTCGTAATTGGAGAATCCTTGGCTAGAAAAATTCTTTGCGAGCTTCACTTTAAGCTTGTTGTGGTTTTAATGCGTAAGACTATTTTTTGCACACGCAATGGCTTAGTGTGAATATTTGAGTTTTTTTCTGGTAGAATGTCCTTGGTGGGGATTATTGAAGAATTATTTTCTGTTGAATTAATTTAATTAAATTTGAAATTTTTGAAAAATTTTAAGTTTTTATTTTTTTTTATTTTAATTTTTTTTTTTTGATTTTTTCACATTTTTTTTTTTTTAAATTTTTAAATTTGATTTTTTGAGTCAAATTTTTTAAATTTTTTTTAACATTTGATTTTTTTTAAATATTTCAAATTTCTATTTTAATATGAAATTTTAAATTTATTTGTAAATTTTAAATTTCAATTTTACCGCACCAAACTTGCTTTTCAAAAATAATTCTGAATAATTCTACTTAGAATTTTCTTACAAACCTTAATCCTTTGTGAATTTCCTAGATTTAATCTCGACAAATCCACAAGAACTTATTCTTTCCACTTGAAAATTTTATTAACACTATCTTCTCTATGTATGATTATAAAATTCAAGGTTTCTAATTTCATTCTATTAGATTTTTTACTTCAATATACTCAATTTTTTTTGCTTTCATTAAAAATCATTTAACTTTATTTTTATATTATTGGCACTTTATGAATTTTTTGATTTTCAATTTTATTTTCACTTATCACAGAATTGATTTTTATATTTTCCTTAATCTTTTTTGCTATCCTAACAACGAGGATAAAAAGATTTTCACTAAAAATTTATTTTCCAATTTTTTTCTCCACTTTCTTAATTTTTTCTATTTCCAACAAAATAATCAAATAAGAAATTTTTTTCAACTCCAAAAAGAAAATTCTTTTCACAGAAAAAAATAAACTTAAAAAAAATCCAGATAAGCACAAGCCGCGAAAACGTCTTACACTTGCAAATTGTAAGAGTTAAATGCTTTACTTGAAAACTACTCAAAACTTTTTTTTCCAATCTCAACAGCCCCCCAACAAAATATCGATGAAGCTTACACATACAATTTTTTTTGAGTAAAAAAGCACATATTGGTGAGCGGCGATCATTCACAATTCTCTCTATGCGGTTTAACTTAAGCTTTACATGAGTAAATTCTCTCACAAAAAATTTTCATACAACATTTTTTTTCTTTCTTTCTCGATCTCGCATCGCACAAAAGTTAAGAAGTGAATCTGATAAAAAAATAATATTGTTATGAATATTTAATAACTTTTTTTCTGTTGATGTTTGGCTTAGAATTGACGCACTTAATTTTTAAGATTTTAATTTTTGGGATTTTTGATGCTGATTAAACAAAATTTTTGTTTTGTCATCTGAAAAATTGACACAATTGATTATAGAATGTTGAGATCCTTGTTTTGATGACATTCTTAAAATTTAATAATATTCTTAATTCTTTTTAAACATTTTCTTCATAAATTTTGCAATTTATCACGGATGAATAAAATGAAATTTTGCAATAGAATGAAATTTTTATATTCTTGCTTCGACATATAGATTTGTTTTGTTGGTTTTTTATTTAAATTCTGTGTCTAATGATAAAGTTTATTATGCATAACATTTGCGAACAAATTAAAGAAAATAATCATTTATCAAAGATTTTACTAATATTTTGACAATATAGTATTAATTTTTCCTACTAGAAGCTGACTTAAAGTTTTATTGAATGTTTACTAAAATTCGCAAATATTAATCTGTTATAAGTTTTCGAAATTCTAAAGAAATAAACATTATTTTAAATTGTAAAGAATTAAAAAAAAATTTAATCAGAATTTAAATTAAATTTTTAAGTACCTAATAAAAATTGAAACTTAAAAAATTGTAAAATATAAATTTAGTTGAAATTTTCGTCGAATTAAATGACTAATTGGAAATTTCAATTTCAACACAGATGTCACAGATTCTAAATAATAAATAATAAACCTAAACATAAATAAAAGTGAATTTAATTCCGAGTTAATTTATTTAATAGCTTAACTTAATTCTGTCTATAAATAAATGACCGTTCGTACGTAAGTAGAAAAAAAGATTTAACAAAAAAATTGCCTGGAATTTTACAATATGCAAATTGATGCGTGTAAATAGATATTATTGAACTTCAGTACAAATATGTAAATTTAAATTGAGCTTAGTAATCATTTTGAGAATTGTGATTGGGATTTTTTTTTTTGCTTTGCGATAAAAATTATCATTTTTAATTTTGAGATTCTTTGAATTTATTGCGTAATGGATTAACCCTCAGAACTTTTGTTTTTAAGTATTATGTAAGACTTTGAAGGTTAAAAATTCAAGAACGGAAGATTAGTAAAATTAATTAAAATTAATTCAACTTTTTCATTGAACAAGAATTTAGGAATTTAAAAAATTGCAAATAATTTTTTTTGTATCAAATTCTGAGTCAAAAACATTTTCTTATTCAAAGGGGACTTCCCAAAAAATTAATAGTCGGTTGTTATCAAAAAATATTTTTCAAACCATTTAATTAGAACTTCCTTGAATAGATAAAAATTAGTTCTATACATATTGATTCTGATTTTAAAAAATTGCATAATAGTTGCCATTTTCGAGACTTCAAAACATTTTTTGGGGTTTTTAAATATCAATATTTTAAGTTGGCATCAGCATTGGCAAATCTTGCATAATGTCACTAGAAATATTCTACAAGAATGGATGATATATAATAAATTGTGAATTTATTATAGTTGAAATATGAATAAGAATTCTTGAATATCCTTGAATATTAATTTGCATCAAAGAATAAGACGAAATAACCTCGAAGCTGAGAAGATAGAAGAGTAATGCTAAGCTTAAGAACAGTTTTTAAAAAAAAGAAGAAAAGTTTTGAGTTTTCTTTGATTTATTTCTTAAAGCTTATGAGTTTTGAATTCATTCTTAATTTTTTAAATCTTATAATTTTTCTATATACAAAAATCAGAAATTGAACAAATCTGGCATCAAATTCAACAAAATATTCTGCAAAATATTGTAAAATTTAATAATGGAAAATAGACAAGATTTAGAAAAAAATATTTTTTTTTGGTATCATAAAAATAATAATTGTTAAAAAATAAATTTCTAAATAATTTTAAAAAAATCTTTAGATAAATCGAACTCAAATGATTTTGCAAAAAGATAAAATGTTAAGACATTAAAATGCTAATTTATTCTCAAAAATATTCAAAACATCGTCATCGAAACAAATCTTAACATTTTTTTTTTTGCAAATTTGAGTACAGCTGTTCTTAGAGATTCACACGTAAGAAACCTGAATTTTTGAAACGTTTTCTTGACTTCAAAAGCAAAGTTTAAGTGGTGCCAAAAATTGCTCATCGAAGTTGCTGAGGCAACAAAAATCTCATGCATGCATGTGCCTCTAAGATTTTGATTTTTTTTTTCAAAAATAATTCGCGTAATAGTCGCCATCAACAATACAACACAACATAAATATCTCAGTCACATGTATGCATCTAAATCTCAACCATGAGCCACATTCAAATGATGCTGAAAATGAAGTAAGTTGAAGAAAAAAAATTTCGCAAAATCATCGTTTATGAATGAGAAGAAGAAAAAGAAATAATGAATGTATGTACGTATGGATGGCTGTATGTGCGTCCGTAGACTTAGTACAAAACACAAAATATACATAGGATTACGTAATTTCAATGAACTTGTCATTATTGCTCTGATATTTACTTTTTTATTATTACTTACTACCAATCTAACAGTCAGTCTCATGAGTCTTGATGTCCAAAACAAAAAAAAAAATTATGAGAGAGTAAATTGACATTCATTAAAAAAAATTTTTTTAAAGTTACAGAAGAGAAAAAAACGAAGAAGAAGAAAACAAAACAAAAAAAAAACCATAAACACTTAATGTTTATGTTGAAAGTGAAATTGACCCTCGATTTGTGCTTCGATGGATATTACAGATCACTATACTTCACTCATGGACACGAATGTGAGCAAATATGTTCAATGTCAAAATTTCATTGTTAAGCACAAAGTTTACATTATCGGATCTTCTGTACAAAGATATGTGTATAAATAAATGTGAGAAGATGGTAATTTTTTTCTTTTTCTGTCGTGTGATGGATGTGTGATTTACTAGCATAGAGAGTGGATTTCTGGGAGCTTAAAAAAAGGAAGTTGATTTTGTTTATAAAGCTAAGTATCCAGCTTATGCATTTAGTATAAGAGAATCTGCCCCAAAAAATTTAGTACATTAGTTGAACATTAATTTCCAGGGTGTAAAACTTATCAAATCAATTTTTGATCAATTTTGACCATTTTTGTTGATCGTTGTTGAACATTTTTGATCAATTTGATCAGATCTTCAACCTGGATTGATTTTCAATCGACATGTTGCTTGCCATAAAATTCTTATCACTTACAAAGGAACCCCCAAAGATCCAGCAATCTACCTATCAGTGGTGACAACAACAAAAAGCATTTGATGAACATACTGAATGAAGATTTTTTATTTAGGAAATACATTCATGATGATGGTTAAATGCGCGTATGTGGGTATGTCTAATAATCAAGGTAAGCAAGATACTTCAAGTGCTCATTTTTTTCTCTTCTTGTAATTAGATATAGAAATAAAACGGTAGACGAATGAATGGAGATACACGAGTAAGTATCTGTGAGGACAAGTTAAAAAAAAAATAAAAATTTTATATACACATAAGAGTGTCTACATGTATGATGATTAGAAAATTTAATATTGACTTTTTACGCAATAGCCAATGCGATAAATTATTGAAGAATATTTAAAAGATGTTCTGAAAACCAGGAAATATCACCTCATGATCTTTCATAATTTAATTAAAGGAGTGTCCAAAAAAATAGAATTTTTTTTGGTAATATTTGTCTAGAAATAATCATTATTAAGCTATTTAGATTTTTAAAGTACTATGATAACAAGTGCCATTTTCAAACGGATGTGATGCTGTTTGTATTTTAAATTATCACCTTATTTTTTTGGATTCTAGATTTTTTTGAACAAAAATTCAATTTGCAATAAAGTTCTTATGAAAATCAAGACTTTGACACTTAACTGAGCAGCAGCTGCACGTTTTTCAAGAACATAAACGGAATTATTTGTGGCTATAAATGCGAGAACAAAACAAAAGATTTTGATATTTTATAGATTTTTATAAAAATTTGCAAAAAATTATTGGATATTAGCATAAACACGTTTTCGATATTTTATGACAAGTTTTAGGCACAGGTTAACAGTAAATAGCTCGCGTGGGAATTCATTAACTTTTTCTGTTATATATGATTCTCAGTTCTTGAGGAGAAAACAGGTCCAGGTGTTGCGAAAATTATGCAAAAATTATTCTTTTGAGGGTTTTGTGTTTGATTTTTTGTGAGTTTCAAATGTTAAAAGTTATATTTTTATGAGAAGTTTAGTAGGTTTTGCATTTTTTTGCGACGTTATCAAATCTTCATAAAATAATTGAATAAAATTAAATTGATATTTTTTAGATGAAGAATTAGAAATGTTGCAATAAATAATTTAAAAGTGTCTAATTTTTCTCAAAATCCATTTAGGTAAATTAAAATTTTGAATACATATTCTAAAATTTCTGCATCTTGATTTTAAAACCCCCCTCACGAGGCCACACATAAGCTCAAAAATTCAACTACATCAAAATAAACTTCAAAAAAACCATCCTCAGAACTCATCTATACATGAAAAAATTAAAAAACTTATATCCACTTCTAAATCACGGATATACGATAAATGCAAACAAAAAATCATTCATAAAATCTTATCTAAATAAAACCTGTGACAAGTCGTTTAAGAAAAAAAAAATCTTCCTCGAAACCTTGAATACCTTCTTATGTATATACACTTTTAAGTCCAAATTGAGCAAAGAATACTTTATTATTGATATTTATTGCTGTTGTTACAGCACAACAATAAAAAGCATGTGCGTTTGTGCTGTTAGTAGTGTCGTTTTTGATGTAATTTTATTATTAACTAGTAAATGAGAAAATTGCAAATTTATGAAGACTTTTGATTTTTAAACTTGGTGTAAAAAACTGAAATTTCCAAAACTTTTGAATTGAGTTGAAATTTTAAAATTTTAAAAATTTTTTTTTAATTAGAGACTGAAAACTTAGCATTTTATTTAGACAAGAAGTATCATTTGAGAAATTTTTGTGATCTTCATTTGACACTTCCACATAGCGACATAATCAAGCCCTTAATTAAAATGCCATGACGCAACTTCATGACACTACAGAATTGTAAGGAATAGTAATCAAGAATTAACCTAAGCGGAGCCAAAATATTTTTTATCTTGAATTTATTTTACACTGTTTTGAATTTAGATTTTTTTTAAAAAAAATATGCGCATAACTTTAACATAATTTCTATTAAATTTACAATATTTTTCATAAAATCAGGGTATTTATAAAAATAAGTAAGGCACATAAAAAGTAAGGCAAATGATTAAAGAATGGCATGAAATATTTATTTATTAAATGATGTCATTATTATAAAATAAAAATAAATTTTGAACGAGTTTTCAAAGATCATAAAACAAACAAGCAAACGAGTAAAAAAGAATGACAAATCATTCAATATGTGCATCGTAAATCTTAAATTATGGTACTTTTTTACACACGAATTCACTTGAATTTGAAATAAATTGTTTTCAACATCATATCAGAAGCGACAACTGAAAAGTTTTAATATTTATAGATTTATACTCTTTTTTTTCGAGAACATAAAGGTAAGGAGGCAAGAAATCATTTTATTATGAGGCAATTATGAAAAAGTTTTAGGACCCTAATGAGATTAAAATTAAATTCATTCTGTGTGTTAATTTTAATAGTCAAACACGTTGTCGCATGTACACAAATGGCAATGATCGTTGACAAAAGTAATTTTATGTTTAGATAACTCGGAAAAGTTGGAAAGAATGAATATAAAAATGAGTTTGGGAGATAGTTTTTGGAGTGTTAATTGATGGATAAAGCGCATTTTTTGAGAGTGATTTTTGAAATATATTTTCAGATTTTAAATTTTGATTGAATTTAAACATCAATTTAAATCTGTTTTAAGTTTAAATTTCAAATTTTCAAATATTAGCATCTAAATCGGACAACAAGATAGTAGAAAATTCATTTAACATCCAGCAAAACTCAACCCTTTGTGAAAAAAGTAAAACGCTAAAAACAGAAGTCAACATTTACATAGATAAATATTCACAAAGATATTCCACCTTTTTCATACATTTTGTGAATGAAATCAAACATGATTTTTTTTTTCTTTTTTGATTGACATTAGTAAATATTTGCAAGTTCTGTAAACTTAAATTACAAAAATCATACGGATACAAATACAATAAAAAATGTTCAAAAGTTTATTCTAATTTAAATATTGAATGAATTTAGTGCTGCGTAGAGACATTTGTCCTGTGATTTAGTGATAAAAAAGAACATTCTCATGATGATTTTGCAAAATTTATTTATTCTTTTTCAGCAAAATAAACCAGTTTTCAAATTCTTTTAATTGTGGCAAAAAATATTCAAATTTTGTTTTGATTTTTATTGGGAGGATTGGCTGTTTAAAATGCAATGAAATATTAGCTTTATGTTTTTATTTTATTTTGAAGAAATTTTTTTGGTTAAGAATATCATCAAATTCTGAGAATTTTAAATCACGTTTGAAATTGAATATGAGTCACTATTGATGCATTTCAAAATATGAAAACAAAATATTCACAAAAAAGTAAACATAAACAGTCCAAAATTTTGTTTTCACAACAACATCTAGTTAACCCTAATTGAATATTTAAAAATCAGGACAATTGAATAATTTTAACATCCAAATGTGCATCAATTTGTTCCTGAACCCTTTTCAATATAAATTGCAATCAATAGACTTGTAAAAGGGGTTAAAAAATTACACAAAAGTTAAATATCACAACATATTTTGTTATTATTGCAAATATCGCAATTATTCAGTGCCCACCTTTTTTAATTTACGATATCGTTATTTAATGCTTATTGCAAAAATAAATTTATCATCAATATATTTTTTTTATTGCACTCAATTAAATGAAAATTAATCCAATTAAATAAAATGCAAAGAATTTTTAATAAAAACATTTTTATGATGCGCATCTAATTTCTTTAAATAATCCATAACTGAATTTTATATAATATGATACACGTGACCATAACAAAATCTCTGTTTTCAATAAACATATCGGGCCAGTGAGTGACTAATGAATGGAAAATTCATCAGATGACGCTCAAATAAAGAAGGATAAAAATTATTTTTTCAACATATGAATTTTATAATTTCATTAAAATCATATTTTATTATTATTTTATGCTTTATTATGACAAGTCGAATAATCAAAGAGCGAGGAAAATGAGGAGCTAAAAATGAGCACAAGGACACTTTTATTAATTTTCTCTCCTTTTTGTTTTTGTCAGTGACAGATTTTGTGTTTTTATTCCAATATAAATGGTAGCAAGGGTGAAAGCGGTTGCATGGAATCAATTTTGTAGTCGGACCACAACTGAAAATAATTTTGTTATGTTAATCAGGAATGAAACAAATTTAGGTATTCTATTTAAATTTTAAAAATTATAAATTTCTAAATTAGATTGAAAATAATTTTTGAATTTTAATTAAAAAAATTAAAATTTTAAAATCTTGAACAAAATTTAGATTGCACAGTAGAAAAATTTGCAAATTTTGGAAATTTAAAAAATTTCAGAGATCTTTGCTAAAAAATCAATTTTCTACCAAAAACTACTGATAGCATCAAAAATGATAAACCTAATTTTTAAATTAAGATAGCTTTAAATTTATCACAAATTTATAGCATCAAAACAAAACTCTAAAGCACACGGTGCGACTCAAACCTATTCGTAATATTTATCACCCCTCCCATATAAACATCCAGTGTATATATCTATATAGTCACTAATGATATGCTTCGTTACGGTGCTAAATACACTCTAAGCAGTTTATGACACATTTTTTAGGCGACGAGAAAAAGGATGTTTTAGTAGGAAGAAAGCAAAAAAAAAGTTACTTTACACGTTTAATAGGATAATATAATAAACATTTTTACATTTATAACATGCTGAAAAGATTTTCTTTTTATCCTGCTAGATCGTTTTATCCAACATCTACATTTTGACTTTATGAGGGTTAAAATTGCGTGTGTTTACTGTACAGTTATAGAGCAAAATACTTATATTATTGCCATTTTTATTATTATAACATTTTCTCTCGCAATTCAATAAATTTCCTCATGCACAGATGTAGATGACGTTTATATGAAAGGAATACACGGCAAATAGTCTTCAGTTCTTTATGCTTTATATACTAAATTTTCCTTTTTTCAGGCGAGAAAATTATTTAAGTACTCCTTATTGCGATAAAGACATCTTCATAATTTTTTTTCTTCTTCTTTTTTTCATTGCTTTGTGCTTGAATGTCTTTGGAGGGATGTGATTAAGGGAGTATGGGTATCATTACATCTTTATACAAGAAATATTCTTTATTCTTCAATCTTATCAAGACACCCAGCTTCTATCCAACCTAACTACACCTCTACATCTCCCAGTATCGCTGCTTTTAATCAACTATTAAAGCCGTTATTTGAAACTTTATTGTGCATAGATGTAGACATTGAGTGAGGATTTAATTCATACGTATGTGCTTAATTCAGTACTCGATGAATATTTTTGCACTGACTAGGTTTGCAATAAAAAATATTTTATGTGAAATTTTTTTTTTCAAGTTCATTTCTTTATAATAATAATTATTTTATTGTCTGTAAAATTTACATAAAACTATAGGAAATATTTTACTATAAATAGTTTATATAATTTTTTGGTCTTGAGTTTGGAGGACTTGTGAACGACAAAGTTGCATTTAACTCTGTCAGATTTGCATCGAAAGAATCTCCCTCAAATCAAAATATTCATAAAGACAAATGTGTCATTTCCTGAATAGTCCACAAATTGGATTATGTGTCATCATAATCAACACTTTTTCATTTGCAAGCAACAGCATTTATTGTTTTATTTATTGAAGCATACATTCATCCCTTGTAGTTGCAAAAAGTAATCTCTCTTTCTCTTTTTCGATGAACGATGAAAATTTTATTAAAAGATGTGTCTGTACCAGATGTCGTACCAAAAAGGAAAAAAAATCTCTTTTTTTTATATTATTACAAATTTTTCCTCTCATGTGTAAAAATAGCAAGGAAAGATGTCAGAAGGAAAATGATTTTTGATATTCGCGCCGTTGATTGAATTGTGTGTGGATGTTGAGTTGATCGTCTGCAGACGTCAATTTATAAATGAAATTGAATGAGAAATGTTTATGATTTTTATATAATTTTTATATAAGTAGCTTTAAATTAAAGCAAAGCATCAAATTAAAGCTAAAAGAAAAAATTTACAAATTTATCTGAAATTTTTTTAAGCATTGCTTCAAATTAAGGCGAATCACAAAATCAAAGCTCTAAATTGCTAAACTGCAGTTTCAACTCTAAGCACTTAATTGAATAAAAGCAAAATTTTTTTAAAAAAAATCGAAGACACGGTGTCAACATTCTTAACATCCCATTCATCCTTAAAAATTCTTAAAAATTTCCTCCCAAACACTTCATCCACATAAGTAGGAACAGAAATTCATCTCAATTTAAGTGCAATCAAAGCTCAAACGTTTGACTTTTAAAATTTATGCTTAAAGCTTTTTTTATGAGCCACCATCATCAATGTAATCTGCTCAGCTACAATAATCATAATCATGACTATATTATTAGTCTCCACCACCCAAAAAATGTATATTTATTACCATTTTTCCTCCATATCTTCCAATAATCTGAGAGAAATAAAATATTTTCATAATTCATATAAAAAGCCATTAACTATTATAAAAATACATTATGTTCTGGCCATGCCATATTTTTCTCTCTCTTTCTCTTCCTTAAATTGCTTTTTATACGTACTATAGAAGAATAAGAAGATACGATGAACGAAGAAGAAGAACTATAATAATAATAAAAATAATACATAACATCATCAAATATTTAAAGGATTCATAATCTAGGATATAAACTTGTACGATCTATGCTGAAATTGAGCTGTATATTGTCATAATGTTTTTATTGATTTTACTTTCTCTCACTCGTATATAAAGACACATAATCATCATCGTATGCTGAGTTTGTATTTTATATTATTTTTATTTTTGATTTTAGTTCCTTTCTATGTGTATAAATTCACTTCCTGAATATGACTTTTATCCTTTTTAATGCAGAGAATCAGTCACCAATACATTCACAAATTGTAGATTGAATTTAAGCCACGCCCTTGTCTTATAATCGTAATAATCGTAACAACGAATAATAAGAATAAGGACGTGAAAAAGGATATAAAAATGTATGAAATAGGGTGAGTGCTGTGGAAATGAAACAGCATGTGCTGTATACAGAGTAATATTATTTTCTATAAAATATAATGCCACACTGTATTTGCTACTGTACTGTATTGTTATAATATGATTTTCCCGACATTGTTAAAAATGTGCAAAGGGGGATGGGTTTGACTGGCTGGATGATGACGATGATGATGATTACTGTATGTACGTAGATATATCCTTGTATTTTCTAACCAAAAAATCATAAATGTTTTTAGTCCTTCACAAGCTATTGTTCCGGATGTCACGAAAAATTGAAACTCTTGAATGAAAGTGAAATAAGGAAGTTGTGGAAGTAAAAAATTAACAATTTAAGGAAGTTAATAAAAAATATTAAATTAAAATAAAATTCATGCTGTGATTTTAAATTTTTCAATAAAAAAATCTCAATCATAAAAAAAATTAAAGTTTGTAAAAATGTCGACAGCATTTTTAGTGGATAATATTTTAAATGAAGACAAAGATGAACAAATGGATTCAACAGGCTCAATATCTGAATCCGATGACAGTGACTCCGATCACAATTCTGACTTAAAGGATTCACTTTGTGACTCACCAAAAAGTTATAACAGTATGAATCATCAAAATTCACCGCTGTCTGAAGATGAATTGATAAGAAGTTACACAGTGATACAGGACCAAACGGAAAATGTTGAGAATGAATTTAATTGTGTCAAATGTGGTCATTTTAATGAGAATATAAAAATTAATAATGATAATATTGATGAGAAATGTGAAAAGTGTGGATTTATTAATGATTTATTTCAACATTCTAAGGATACACACATTAAAGAATTGCCAAATAAACCTGTACTTAAATTTAGTGTTTCAGCAATTTTAAGTGATACGAAAAGGGATTGTGTGAAAGTTAGAAATGGTAAATTAAATTTATTTGAATATTATTTATTGATAAAATTTTTGTGGGAATTAAAAAGTGTAAAATTGATAATTTTAATGAATTGTTTTTAAAATTGATCGTAATTTCATTTAGCATTTATGATGAAATTTTGTGAAAAAATTTTATTTGTGAATTTAAAACTTCGGTTTTTAAAAATATTAACACTGGGAGAATTTAAGCAAAAAATGTCAAAATTGTGTAATTTCGATAGTAAAATTAATTCACCATTTTTTCTGAGTTTTAAATTATATAAATTCTATCAAACTATCCTTTGAATTTATTTTATTTAGGTATTTTAATGTCATAAATACATAATTTACCTAATACCAAAAATAAAATTGTATACTCAATCTTCGTACTGGTCTAAAATCTACTAACTGATTTTTCAAAAGAAAATTTTGCCTTCAATCATGCATAATTTAAAAATTTTAAAAATACCACAATTAATCAACACCTTTTCTCAAGTCAATTAGACTTAAATGTTTCAAATTCTGTCTTAATAAACTCTTTAAAAATATGAATTCGAAGATGAACTCAAAGTTGCAACAGCTAATGAATCTCTAAAATGCTTTTTACTTCATATTTATTAACATTGATCATAATCGTGATTAACTCGTCAAAATAAATCAAATTTCATCAATTTCGTTCATGAAAAAAAATCTTAGTTAGCTTTTGAAATTGATTTTTTTTTGTATTGAGTAAAAAAATTATTTCGACGGTTCAAGGTGTTTTATTTTAGTCCGGAAGTAACACTTTAAGATTTCTTGTTGTAAAGAATTTATTTGGGTATTTAGTGGTGAGTTTATTAGCTAATTGAATTAAAAATTTGTGTAAAAAATTTGAACGAAAAAATAGCTTCGCTGCTTACTTTACATTTAAACAAAATTAATTATCATGCAAAATTTTATGCTGAAAATTTGGATTTCTTTGTGAAAAATCAATTCAAATTCTTGTAAATTAATTTGTTAAAATTTATAAATTAGAATTTAAAATTAATTCAAAATTAAAACTTATCGTTACAGGGGGTCCTCGATTTGATCGATCAGTTGTTTTGTTCCCAAATTTTTCTATTCAAATCGAAACCTATAAAAAGTGACCATTAAAAATGAAAATTTTATTTTTTGTATGGAAAATTTTTGGTTATTCAAATTTAAACAATTCAAATCGAATCTGCTCAAATCGGGGACCACCTGTAATTAATTTTAAGATCAGATCACTTAATTGCTCAATAAATCAATCAACAAATTTCCCCATATTCTAATAATTACATTAATAAAGTAACAAAAACTCCAACACACGTTGATCGATTCCACAATTTAAATTACAACTCACTGATGTCGTTAATACAATGTTGCTCATTCACAAAGCGGCAATCGTTGTATGTTCTTTACTAATTAATATTGATACGTGTAAGAAAAGGTTTAAGCTAATTATAGATTAATTAATTTATTTCCTCATGTTTTTAAAAAAGCCGCATGCCTTTAATAGCCATGCAAAATGTAATGTTTCGTGTGCTTTGTTTTTAATTTTATTTAAAACTTTGTTGTGCAAAAAACTCGTTCGTGATGGTTTTTTTTGGGATATTTCAGTAATTTGTTGGCTAGACTGATTAAATGTGGCATTCTTTAACTTTAAATTTGACAATAAAATTTTAGAATTTTTGCCACTAGCTACAATTAATTTAATTATAATTTTGAGTGTAAATGATTCAATCGTACATAATTTAGCAACAATTCAGGATCAATTCTGTTAGATTCCCCCAAAAATCATACAAACATGATGAATTACAAATCAACAAAAATCAAATTTTCACAAAACATTTATCTCAAATCAAAAATTCATAAATTCCAATTTCCCAACCCCCTAAAAAAGACACCCAAAAATCATATCCAAATAATATAAAGAAAAAGGAAAATTGCTGAAGCATAAAAAAGATTATCACCTCAATTTGTGCTGTTGCTACAAAAACAAATACTCTAGCTATAATTTATGCATTCATAATCATAAAATCAATTTGATATTATTTGAACAATGAAGTGAAAAAGTTCGATTTCGATTAACTTCTGTTTTTCATTTCACCATCAAATGCCGTTCCAATGGAGAATCAAAACGAAATTTTTCATCTTCTTTCTCTCCCCAAAAAAAAAAAGTCAGGAAGCAAAAAAAAAATCAATTTTCTACTTTGCACAAAATGTGGAGCGTAAGGAATATGGATATAGCACACAGCATCTTGCGTTTCACATTCACAAAATGAGAATAAACATTTATATATATTTTCAGACCGGAGGAGGAAAAAAAAAGATTTTTTTTTTTGTGTTCTTTGAAATGATTCCTAAGTGAGCTGCCAGCTGACGCCAAATTAAAGTGCTTATGCTTCCTTACTGGGGGGAAATGAAAATTTTATTATTCTGATTACAGCTCTATAAGGATTTATATTAAATGTCTTTAATGTTATATTTTCTAGTATATAAATAACAATTTCCACTCGTGCTGGAAATTTAATCATTCATCCGACCTTGCTCAGTTCTTCTAACTTCATTTTTTAATGCCTCAAGATATTTTTTAGTAATGATTAAAGTCTCACACAAAAGAAATTTCAAATTTTCCACCAAATAAAATCTGTAATAAAAACAAGGCGTGCTCATATATTTAACTATTGATATGTTATGGGCATTGAATTGAGCATTAGTTCCCTCCACTTTAACTAGCACACAAATTGTAAAGAGATTTTTTTATATTATTATTTATTAAATTTCTTGGATAAACAACCCCTTTAAAGGTTTTAAATTTTTTATTTTAATTCTATAGATCAACAGTGCATTAAGGAATAAAATTCATGTGGGTAAAATACTATAAACAAGGCTGTAAAAACATTCGAAATTTTATTTTTATTGAACGATTTTTTATCTAGAAAAGAGAAGGACTAAGAGTTAAAATTGGTTAGATTGGACTTGCTAGAAAATTCATTGTAATTTTAAAACGTAGTTAATTCTTTAAGTATTGTATCTAATTTCAATAATTTTTAAGTATATCTGAGTTTATTTTAGTCTAATTTTTAATTTTGCAAATTAATTTCATTTTCAGATTAAGAAAAAATGTTGATACAAAATTAAAAAAAAAAAAGAAACATAATGTTGTTTATGCATACATAATTTTGAAAATTATTGAAGGATTTGAACCATTGATTTACGCAACTTTCTAACTTTATCGATTTTACATTATTTTTAATTTTTTTTTTTTGCTTAGCAATTTTACCTAAGTTATCAACTTAATCTCATGCAATGTGATAAGAATTATTTTTATTTTATTTTTTTTTTTCAAATTTTATTTGGCCTATTCGCGACTATAACATTTTACATATGGGCTTGGCCGAAAATTTTGCAACATTTGTTTTCAACGGTTTTTTGAAATTTAAAATTTGATTAAAAATTAAATCACAAAATACTCAATTTAGATAATATTAATTAATGTTTTGAGACGCTTAATTGAAACAGCAAATTTTTCTTCATTTGTGGTGTAATTTTCAAGCTTTAAATCTTCTTAATAAGTGATTTATCGCATTCTAAATTTTCAGAATATTTTTTTGTTGTTTATACAATGGTCTGAAATCGAAAAAAATGTTCAAAAATACAAAAATGTCATGTCTTTTAAACCTCATCTTTTGAAAGCACGAATATAAATCATAAACTGATGCATCTTCTGTGAAAATATCAAGCTTCCAATCGTTGTCTAACTCCGTAAATCATTAACGAAATTTACAAAAAAATTGTATACAAAAACACCATGAAAAAGTTTTACAAAAATTTTCCACTTTCTGTTGTTTATTTTATGTTCTAATTGCTGTCAATACCTTAATTAATGCTCAAATTTTATGTTAAAGCTTATAAAACATTAGCCAAATGCTTAATCATTAGGGAAAATGCAATTGAAATTTTGAAAATTTCCAAAACTTAAATCGCTCATAAGTTAAAAAGTCCTCCAAAATCCTTCACGGGACTTGCACAAATTGAAAGATTGAGTCTTTATTTACCTTCTAATCATGCTCTGGTGAGGTACTTTGATGCACTTTTCTTGAAATTTGCATTTTAATTTCACTTGTTTTTCCATACAAATTTGTTTGTTTACAAAAATTTTTGATACATTTTTAACAAAAAATCATACTTACACTTAATATAAAAGGCTGATTTTTTCAGGAGTGTATAATCAAATCATAATAAAGCTGTTAAAACTATCAAAATAAAGAAAATCGACAAAAACTTTTGAACCTCTAAATTTTCCCCTAAAATGTATTTTTGAACAATTTTTTCGATTTCAGACCATTGTGCGTTTACAAAAAATTCAAATTTTGTCGGTTAAATCAAAGAATTTTCAGCAAAAATTATTAATTTAACTTATTTATATTTGCTTTAAAGAAGTTTCTACCAGATCATAATATAGATAATACAAAAGTGAACATATTCCTATAAAATCTGTGACTTTAAACTATGTTTTCGTAAAGTTCTACGTAATTTTGTGTGCAAAATCAAATTAGGGTAAAAAATTTTCAGTGCCAGATACCGAGATATTTTTGTGTTTTTATGCTTAATTACAGCATGATACATTGTGTTTTATGCACCAAAATGTACATTTTTTTGTAGTTTTATAAGATCCACTATAAAACTATGAATAAACTAACAAAATGTCCAGGGAAAACGAAAAATGTCAAAAATTGTCGATTTCTGACACTTAATGAAAAAACGGCCAAGCCCATATTATTTTTCTCATAAATTCTTTCCGGATTTGATCAATTTCAACAATAAATTACCCTCCTAACAATATAATAGTTAAAAAATGATGATGAGAATATGAATTATGCAATTATTTACCTATTGCTGTCATGGATAAAGACTCGGCAAATCCGAGAAGATTCATGTAACAAATATTTTTTTTGTTTTCGTTAACCTCATAAATGGGAACCTAATCCATCTTTTGTTATAACGAGGATATTAGCTCGTACATTTATCTCTAAATGCTTTCTTTTTGGCATTTGCTAGTTTTTTCGTATACTATAAAGAGGGTAGAATACAGAATATTTTTTTTTTGTGTGTGTGTGTCTGTGAAGGGCTTTACATCTATGAACTGCCTATTTGTTGCTCTATTAATATTATTTATAAATACATACAATAAACTGTTAAAAACTGTTACATGAAAATAGCAATCACTTTTTTTTGTGTGTTGTTTTTTAAGTTATTTTTATTGTTAACAGCATGTTGAAGGGATGTTTTTGTGAATGATTTTTTTTTTCGTTCACTATTTTTCACATATAATTCATGTATGCAATTTTTATGAATTTTATTATAGTCTGACAATGAAATTAAAATAACATGCACTTTTTTATGAGATTTTATTTCACATTTTTTTGCTTGCTATGTGCAATTTGTGGGCTGTATAATGGATATTAATTTGTCATTTAATGCAATATCGTAGTTTTTCATTTTTCTGACGTATTTCAGGCGTATTTTTTTTATTATAATAAAATTCATTGTGTCATAGTCACACCGTAGACTGTGAATATTTGTGAGTTTTTAGGATGCTGCTGATCAGAATTTGATATTTTAAGCTTTAACTCTTAAAAAATTTGTTTCTAAATTTTTTGTAAAATTTGAATTCTTACTTAAAAGTTAAAAAGTATAGGAATGATATCCAAAAATAATTGCCGACTCTCAAAACTTCACAAATCCATTTAAAATTTTTCCAAATTCATTTAAATAAATTATTAAACCCCATCCAACCCATGAATACACAAATTAAGCTGCAATATCCTTAACTCTATTTCCATATGTTTTTATGTTAAAAATAATTTTATTTAATAAAACTTTTTTTCTGACATTTTCCATCAAGCTTTTCAAAATCCTCCCTTAACATATATGATTTACATGATGATGAGTGATAACATCAACAACAAAAAAATATTTCATCATGACACAAAAAAAAAGTTTTCAATTAAAATTAAAATAAAACTTTTGCTCTGCTTTTTTTACATGAATCAAAAAATAAACTTCCACTTATGCACATTGTGAGATGAAAAAGTGACGATAAAAATCACAAAAAGTGGTAACTTTTCAACACAATAATTTAAGATTTTTGAAAATTAAATCTCATTTTTGAAAAGTGTTGACTTATAAAAGCGTAAAATTTTCACTTGAATTAACGCCTTTAAATGAGTTATGTGTTGAAGATAAAGTATGTGTTGGGGGTGTTGGGAAAAAATTATTTTCATTTGACTGAATAATGATTTGCGGTATTTAAACTAATTTTTGAGATGTTTATTAACAATTACTCATTTCACGTGTAAGCGCACACGGGTTGACATAAATATTGATCTATTTACATTTATAACTTCGCAGAAATTATGGCACACGAATTAAATTGCAATTAAAGCTCACACGCGCTCATTAAAGTGGAGTAGTCGATTATTAGTTTATGACTTATTTTCTTTTCAATGTTTGTATTCTACGCAAATTACAAATTGATTTAAATAGAATTTGTTATGTGTCAATAACTAGTATTGACAGTTTATTAATAGATTGACGTGAATTTTGTAAAAAAAAAATTAAAATTTAATTATTAGTATATTTTAATGAGTTCCCAAAATTTTTCAATTATTTATTATATTAAAATTCCCCAATGACAAGTAGCTAAATTGCTTTGAATCAGGTCAAGAAAATTTTCGGAAATATTTTAATATTATTTATAACATTCTTCATGTTCAACTTTACTTATGTCAAAGATGAATTTATTGCAAAATTTCTTACAAAATAAAAATTCATCCAACTCTAAGTTTAAGAGTTCACACAATTTTATAATTTATAATTTTATAATTTTATAATTAAATTTCATACAAATATCATTAAATCTAATTTGTATTGAAAAATTGCGTCAGAGAAAAGCTAAATTATTCAGGGTTTGTTAACTTAGTACCTTCGTTTCTTAGGGAGGAGGGGGGTCTAGGATTTTGTAACAGATCATACAAAAATTCTTTTCTTCACACAAAAAACGTAGCATAGGGGGAGGGGGCAGGCGGAAACTGAAAAAATCGTTTTTTTTGCCTCTTAACAAACTCAACAAAAAATAGCATTTCAAATGAATATCGAGTATTCATATAACACATCCACATACTAACCCTAAAACGCATCTACAAAATTACCAAGATACTTGAATTTTTACATTGTGTCATACAAAATTTGCTTTTGTGATTCACTGGCTTATGCTCACATATTAAATATCATGAATTTTTAAAAAAAAGTTAAATGTCAATTGCTTTATTTCTGAAATCTTTAACGTTATGAAATGCTCGAGTGAAGAAGAAGAATTTTTTTAAGATGCCAAAAAAATTGTGAACAATTTTGACCAAAAATTTTTTTACCGCTATTATTCCAGGCGTATAAATTTTTTATGTTTACCCAGCACATGACTTGTTGATAAGCCGATCGGATGATGATTTGTGTTATAATGAAAACAATTCATTTGATAAGGTTGAATTCATGTAATTTACTTACAAACTAATTTTTTGGCTTTTAGATGATCAAGGTTGTCGAATTATTTCAATTATTGGCACGAATCACCTTGAATTATTTGCTAATTTCTTTATTTTCTTTTTATTGCACTTTCGGATTTATTTATTTTTTTGCATTTTCATTTTCTTTCAAAATTAACATTTTACTTGTGAAATATTGCACATTTTGTAAGATAAGCCACTCCCGGTCATAATTTCAAATCATATTTTCATTTTTTTTCACCATAAGCCAAGCTTACGCAAAATGCACATTTTTTTTAAACAAAAATTATTTATTTACTTTCGAGACTTAATTAGCCCAATTTTTTTTTTTTGGATTTTTAGAGCACCGACGAAATAAAAAAAGCACTTTTTGTATGAGTTGAACTATAATGTTTACTAATATGCTCACGCAAAAATTTTCGGTAGGTCGGAAATGTCTTTACGTAACCTACAAGCAACATTATTGACGTGATTAGATAAAATTACTACTTTAAGTATAATCAATACAATATTTTTTAATTCGAATTTTTTTAAGGTAGAAATGATTATTCATCCGAGTGTTTTGAGCTAGTGACGAATAATTTGACGCCTTTTTCACATTTATCTTATCACAAATAATAGATAACGTAATATTTTTTTTATTTTTTATTTTATGAACTGTAAATATATACGCAATATTTATATGAAAAATTGATAGTCATGGCAAAGACATTGAAAATTTGCGATTATCTAATTTTGATAGGGCTGTGTGTTGTATTAGTATGGGTTAATAACTTTTAGGTATATTCAGTGGAATTATGCAATAAACAGGTGATAAATTCTTATCAAAATTTTGACTGCATACCTGGAATTAGATTGCAGAATTGATAAAAATAAATTAGTAGCTCAGTATGGATTACATTTTGATGAATCAGACGGTCAAAGATTGCAAATTTTACCTACATCGTTTTTTTTAAATCAAAGTAAGAAATTTAAAAATTTCTTATTTGGCATTTAACAGCAAATAATTTTTATTTGGCAAATAAAATATCTAAAATTCTAAAAACATTGACATTCTGTAATGCTTATCTTAAATATGAGTTAAAAATAAGCACATAAAGGTATTTAAAATTCATAATTCTAGAGTTCAAAACTCAATTTTTCTAATCCAAAATTCAAAATTTCATGAAGCAAAATCCCCCAACGAGCAATAATAAATCTTGTATTTCATACCCGCTGTTCTCAATGTCATCAGGCTATTGCTCCATTTAATGTGTTGCTAATAACAGGAATAATGCTCATACTGAGCTTAATTTGAGTCAGAAATAAATCAAAGATCAATTATATTCTACAAAATCACATCAACTATAATCTTAATCCAGATCTACCACAGATCCACGTGCTCAAATAAATCTTAATAAATACTAATTAAATTCACATCAAACTATATTGTCTGACTTGCATAAAATGTATGAGTGATTATAGTCTGGGAAGATTACTGAGATCAACTTTAATTTTCAATAATTGAGTCAATTATCATTTAGTAAATTTCCATTAAGTTTTTTTTGTTAGGATATTCTCTCGAAAATTTTCCATGAGATGTTATCAAAAAAATCTAAATATTGAATATTCCCACATATTATTATTAACCCCAAAAATAAAATTAATTAACAACCTTTTGCATCATCACTTCTTCACTTTTAGAATTTATTCAACCGCAAAATCTTTGGCCTTATATTCAACAAAATTTAATACAACAAAGTCATTTAGCAAATCCAGCATTTATCTCCAATCACCATCCGCATCATTTACATCATCATCATCAACATCAAAATTCAAATAATCTTTCACCACATGTAAATGGCCTCAATGGCAATGGAAATGAATCAAATGTTCTAACATGCAATAATAATAACAACAATAACAATAATAATAATAATAATAATAGCAGTAGTCCTGAACATCAAACGAACGATAGTCGTGATAATAAAGTTATAGCAAAACCACTACCTAGTCGTCCTTTTATACATCATGGAATTAATCATCCACACTTGCACTCGTTATTGGCGCACTGCAGGAATCCGTACATAACAGGTATAAAATATTTTATATTGAATTGTAATTATAATCTGTAACCTTCTGTTAATTAAAATGTTACGTGTGAATGTACAATTGAAATTCATTTTTCAGGAGCTGGTCCACAGGTTTTTCCTCTCCCACCAGGTGAGCTTGTTGTTCTTGTTATTGCTATTATGTGCAATAAAATGCATACGTGGATGTGGCAATGTTAAACATGTCTCATTTATTATTTTTCATTAAAACAGGACAAGGATTTCCATGGGCGCATTCAACAAGAGGAAAGCCTCGACGAGGAATGATGAGGAGAGCTGTTTTTTCAGGTAAATAAAATTTCCCATTCTTGAAAGTTAATTGAAATGCTTGTCAGATGTAAATGGAGTCAAGATGTTGTTCTTGGAACATGTTTTTTTTTTTTGAAATTTGAAGGGTTTTGGGATGAAAATTTAATTTGATTTTATTTTGTCTGAATGTCTGTCAAGTTAATTGCTTTGCTAATTAACTTTTTTAAAAAAAGTAGCAAAAAGTTAGAAATTAAAATTTTAAATTTTTGAATTTTATTTTGCAACAATTTGAAAAAATTACAAAATTTTGAAACTTTTGTAAATTATAAAGAAATTTTGTAAAATTTCAAAGTTTTCGGAAATTTTGAAGAACTTTCAAGAGTGTGGAACTGATCAAATTAATTTTTGATCATTTTTGATAATTTTTGATAACTTTTGATCATTTTTGGACTTTGGAGAATTTTTGAAGAAAACAAATGAAATTGTCAAAAAACTCTCTTGCAAAATGAAAATCTTAAATTTTACATCAAAATATGAAAATATAAAAAAATTGAATTTTGTTTTGATTTATCTTAAGCATCCTTCCATCCAAATTTTGAAACTAAATTGCGCTCTAATTTCTCATCCAATCAGTATTTGCTCTTTTACTTTCAAATATTTATTTTTAAAATATTTTTATTGAAAAGAAATTAACTTTATGTAGCAACATTACAATTCTTGTGTGTTTGTGCATTGTAGATTCACAACGAAAGGGTTTAGAGAAACGTTTTCAAATACAAAAGTACATCAGCAAGCCTGACAGGAAGAAATTAGCGGAACGATTAGGGTTGAAGGATTCTCAGGTAATTATTGCATTTTCATTATTATTATTTTTTTTTTAAAAAATATGAAATTTGAGATTTCACAATTGAATGCATTCTCATTAAGAAGAGAATGAAAAAAAAAATTTGAAATATCACAAAATATTTTCATTGTTTGCATGATAAATGACTGCAAATAAATCTCAACAGTTAGAATTTTTTAAAGTCAACTAATTGAACTGTTACCCTTGAGTCATTCACGTTGCATGATTTAATTCATGAAAGAAAAATTTGAATTTAATTTGAATTGCATAACGAGTTTAATATATTAATAATAAATGTAGGGAAAAAAAATTGAGAGCAATGTTGATGTTGCTCCTGAGTTGGAATAAAAAGGAATTTTCCGCATAGTTTTCTTCGCTCCGCCTGCAATTTATATTTTTTTTTCATTCCATAAAACCACCAAAAATAGTCTTTTATGCTTTTCCTTTTCACTTCGTACATTTTGTATAGAATTTTTTTTAATACACAAAAAAAAGTCTATGTATTCACCAATATTACCGAGCAAAAATAGCGCAGACGCAAATTGAACATTAGCAGGAATCATCAAGCAAATACAAGTAGCAACAATCATTGTGCAATGATTCCTCATTCTTCATCTTATTTTTTTATGAATGTGTAGCTTTTTTCCATTGATGAAGAAAAAAGAAATATTCGCAAATTATTTCGTTTAAACTTTGATTGAGAATGACTCGCAGAAAACAGAGATTTTTAGTTTATTATTAGGAATGAAAAAAAATAAAAAAATGAATAAATGTTGAGTAGCACATAAAAGCATTTACGCAAGTCGTGGGGGATTAATTGGACTCTGAAGTATTTTTTTAGAGCTGAAACATAATTTTTGCACAATAAATGGAAAATAAAACTTTTTCGTGTTCTTTTGTTGAACTTCAGAAGAATTTTGGAATAAAATTTTTTAATAGATTTTTTTATGCATTTTAAAAAATTTGTATGTGAATATTTTCAAAACATTTTTTGAAGGTGAAAAATAAATAGTAATAAATTTTGATTAATTCAAAAATTTCTGAAATTTAATCAATCTTTCAAAATTTGAAGAAAACAATCAAGTTTAAAAATAAAAAGAAATTTTGAAAAATTAGAAAAAATATCAATTTATAAAATTTAAATATATGTAATAAAAAAATTAAAATTTTTATTTGAAAAAATTGTTTGAAAATTTAAATAATATTGGTATTGAAAACATATTATAATGGTTAAAACTACCATATTTAAACATCCACTTAGTCCCTTAAAATCCTTTTAAAAATCTTCTCACATCTCTCCCACCAACCATCAAATCCAATAAATCCAAATGATTTGTGTAAATGAATGAATAAAAAAAATCAATAGAAAGCAATTAAAATGCAATAAGAACCACAATAACATAACCGAACCATACGCACGCATGCATGTGCGAAAGAGGAAGAAACGACTACAAGAACAATAAAACTTTCCTCTTTCTACTATTCTTTATTTTTTTGCGTCATAAAAATACACAAACACTCCACAACAAATCGTATTATAACACTCCAGGCTATATAAAAACCGATTAATTTGTCTTTTTCTGCTATTATAGTGAATTTGCTATCGAGAAAATTTCCTCAGTTCTAAATACAAAAAAAAAATAAGATAGAAATTTTTTTTCTGGTTATTTATTATTCTCAAAAATGTCTGTCGTTGACATATTCGACTTTGATGTTTAGTGAAATATAAACATTATTATGTGAGACTGTGCGTACGCATAGAACGACCCTCGATATTATTTTCCATAAAAAATGCTTTTCTGCTGTTTAAGAAATCAGCTCTGCACTCAATGATGATGATGATTATTATGATAAAGTATCAATTTTCTACCTCCATCAAATAATATTTTATTCATGACATAATTTATGCATGAGTCCAAGAAAAAGCCTTTTTCGCTTCCCAAAAAAATCATTAAATTAAAAAATTATGAACCACTGAGCTCAATTTGATGAGGGTGCAAAAAATTATTAAATAAATCATGAATCATGAACAGAAATTATTTTAAAATAAAATATTTTGATTTGGGAGTGTTTTAATTAATGCAGTGCGTTTTGTCTTTGTCTATGACGGGTCAATATGAAATTTATGTTTAACATTGAATGGTTGGCTTGCTGTTGAGATATTTGGAAGTTGATTTAGTTTTAAGGCCGATGTGTAAATTATTTTTTGAAGATTTTAGCGGAATTAGAAAGGTCAAAATAATATTTTGATCAATTTTAGCTTAAAAAAGGTCGCAAAAGAATTTCTAATGCTTCAAAATATTTTGAATATGCTGAAAATATTTTTAACATCCAAAAATGCGCTTTATATCCCAAAAACCATAAAAATTCAAACTTTCTTCAAACTCATAAAGTCAATTGATAAGAAAATAATTTGATTAATTGAATATCCGCCAACAACATGCCCCTACAGCAACATTCACAAAAAGGAAAGAAAAAAAACTTCATCCAAGCATCACCGGAAGATTTCACAAAAAATGTTCATAAAATATTTATTTATTTTTGGAAAGGAAGGCGTGGAAATGGAAATAATGTCGAGGTGGATGGTAAAAAAGTTATGAAATATATTTAAGTTCAAAAAATTTATGAATTTTTTGTGTTCGAGGGCAATTAGATCGTTCCGTGCATACACGAGAGAGCATAATTGCTAAATCACTAAGCACAAAGTTTTAGTCGATGAAGAAAATAAAAACTGAAAAAAAAAAATCATTGAGATTTCGATTTCTACGCAGCTTTGGTCAGTACGTAGCTCAAATTTTTGCCTTAATAATGAGATTTTTTTCTTCTTTTTCTTACCGAGTGTAGCAAAAATAATATTTTTTCGGTTTATTATGTGTAATGCTACATCAAGGGCGATAATATGTTACGCTATAGTAAATGATGTTGGTGATGATGATGTTGTTGGGTGAATTAAAATCAATTAAATTCAACATTGAAAATCATTGATTTAGCAATTCATCAATTAATTTAAATTAACTTTTTTTTTCAATTTCATCTCTCACTCACTTTTTCTACCTTTTTTATGTCTGCATAATAGACATGAAATTTTTTTTTTGTTGCTATATTTTTGCACAACAAAAGCGAGACACACACATAAAATGCATACAAAATTGCTCTTTTTATTCTATTTTATTTTTCTCTCTCTTTTGTTGTAGTCTGTTAACAATATTTGAAAAATGATCGATGAATGATGATGAATGTCCTCAAATTTCACGCCTCTTTGATTTTGTTTCTTCTGTTTTCAGTTCATGAGATGAATAAATGACTGTCATTGATATGGTGTGTTTAAGAGGGGTATATAATAATAAGGCGCATTTTTGTATAATTTTAAATTTTTATAAAATTTGATATTTTATAATTTTTTTTTTATTTAAATTTTTAAAAAATTTTACATTTAAATTAAAATATTTTTCGTATAATATAATCATTAAAGGACTGTAAATAGTCAAGTTAGCAAAAAATATCGTGTACAAAAAATTGCTATAAAGCAATCAAGAATCAATAATCGGCATTTATGGGTTCAAATCCTGGCACAAAATTAACATACTTAATACTTACATATTAAACCAAAAAATCGAAAAAAATTTTTTTCGTCCTCTTCAAAAACTGTTTTTATTTTTTTCTAATTTCTAATTTATTTCTATTTTTTAGCGCATTTTCCTCTTGGGAAAAGGACGCTATTATCCGCACTTTGTCCGTCTGTCTGTCTGTCTGTCTGTCTGTCTGTCTGTCTGTCTGTCTGTCACCGCATCTCCTCCTCAGGGTTAAGCTTTTTTGATGCGGTTTTTGGCTTAAAATGTGTGTAGTATGTCTGGCTACCATGTAACCAAAAATCAGCAGGAATGGTCACTTCCTCTGCTGGAACCAGCGTAAAAAGTGCCAAAAATGCCATTTCTTTGTATGTGTTAGTGTGGTCGAATGCACTAAAATGTTGACTTTTCAAAACCTTAGCTGTCCTCGGTTCGAATCCCACCGATGACAATTTTTTTTTTTGCTTTTTTTGATACTTTTTTGATTTCTAATGACATATAATATTAAATCATGTCATAATTTTCCATTTTCACAATTTTCCCGAGTTTTTCCGACGATTTTTGTTAAAATTTTCAATATTTTCATACAATTTTCATAGATAATTACTTTTTTTATATTTTTTTTTTGATATTTTAGTTGTTTAGTTTTCTATTTTCATGGATTTTTCATAATTTTTCCGGAAAATTTTGTGAAAATTGTAAAATAATTCACTTTTATTAAAAAAAAACTCATCAATATAAATAATCAAATTGTCACATGGAAATTTCAAAAAAAGAACAGCAGTGGCGTAAGTGATAGAGCGCACGAGTACTACCGTGGAGTCTAAGGTTCGATCCTAGCTCCCGGCAAGTTATTTTTTGCTTTTTTTACGCTGTTTTACTTTTTTGATTTCTTATGACATATAATATTTATTTATGTCATAATTTTCCATTTTCATGAAATTTTTAAGTTTTTCCGAGCATTTTTAGCGCATTTTTGAAAACTTGTTTTCAAAAAGGAAGCTCAATCATGCACTTTGATCGGTCGTTCGGTCGTTCGGTCGTTCGGTCGTTCGGTCGTTCGGTCGTTCGGTCGTTCGGTCGTTCGGGTCCCAATTATCTCTTGATCTAGACTTCGTAGCAAGCTCGGAATTGTTTTAATAGCTTCATTGAATGTTTTTATTCCCGACGTTTATATTGAAAAGTCAAAAAACACTCATTAAATAGCTTAATTCATCGATTTTATATTTCAAAAAAAATATGTAAACAATGCAGGGCAAAGCTATGCTGATGATAAGTTTGAATTTTTTCTAACCGTTAAAAAATTTGAAATTTTTTTGACCGTTATTTCGGATTAAATTTTTTTCTTTTATACACCTTAATTAATTAACATTTAATTTTTTCATACAAATAAGTGCGTTTAGAAATTTGAAAAATAATGGATGTGTTCAGAAATTTGAATTTTTTGCTAACGGAAAATTTTGAATTTCAAAAAACCGTTAAATCGTAAAGCTATTTTTTGCATTGAACATTATAAAAATCAATTTTAAAGGAATTTTGATTTTTAGTTTTAAACTTATTATTGAAATGAATTATGACTAAAGAAACAGCAATAGAGTTTTAAAACTCGACATTCTTTTCTATTTAATCAATTGCTAATCGCTGCGTCAAAAATGCGCTGAAGTCCCTCGATATAAACGAGGACTTTTGTAATTTTTTTTAAAAATTTTTAATATTTTCATATATTTTTCTGAAAAAATGATTTTTTTTTTTACATTTTTTATATTTTAGCTGTTAAATTTTCCATTTTCCTAGATTTTCATAATTTTTCCGAGAAGTTTTGTATAAATTATAAAAATTTACATTTATATAAAAAATCTCATCAATATAAATAACTAAAATGTCACATTAACATTTTATAAAAAAGAGCATCAGTGGCGTAAGTGGTAGAGTGCGCGACTCCTGTCATGAGAGTCATGGGTTCAAACCTAGCCCGTGACCAAACACTTTTCTGCTTTTTTTTTTAATTCTATGTTGCATAATGTTTTTCATCCATTTTTTTTCTGTCAATTTTAAATTTTTGGATAAATAAAGAATGGTTATAGTTAAATATTTGACTTTGTACTTTTGGGGTTTTAATTCTTTGTGTATTTACTGATCGCGGAAAATGCGCTTTCGTCGGTCACGAGTGACCACCGTTATACTTGTTCTAATTTAGTTTAACAAATTTCTCATTTTAGTTATTTAAAAAATTTAAAATTAAATAAAATTAATCTTGAGACAACCAGTCAAATTATTGAAAATCTCTCATTAATCTCTTTAAAAAACCAGCTCACACAGAAAGATTAAATAATTTATTAATGAAATGATCGATGAAAGTTGTGACTTGTTTCCGTCTACATCTCATTTCTCTTCACTCTTCTAAACTGTGTGTATATATGTTTATAAATTGACGTTTAGAGACCTTCTGTTGCAAGTAACATTAGGGAGCAATTTTTCTAGAAATGAAAAAAAAAATTGGTTACGCAAATTTGCACGAAAATGAAAAGTTCTAAATTTTTATAGTCGAAAACAGAAGAATGAAGAATGAAAAATCACTAAACGTGCAATGTTGTTGATGATGATGTGAAAATATAAAAATTTTTTTGTTACTGTATCCTTCCCGATTTCTCTGACTTTTTTTCATACTTTCTGTTGTTTTTATTCGTCTGAAATGAAAAATCGTTGTGTATTCGTGCATGTGGAAAATATTTTCATTTTTTTTTATTTCTGCAAAAAACTGCTGGTGACTTGAATTTATAACAACAAAAAAATTAATCGGAAGCAATTTTTTTATCCATTCTGGTTGTGTTTATTCAAAAAATACTAAAAAGAAACAGAATCAAAAAAGAATAATTTTTCCATCTATTTGAGCATTGACTTCTTCAACATACTGGGGATAATGTTTATGCTACACATACTCGACATAATGAAATTATGATGATGATGATGGTCCTCTATATGCAACTGCAATTTTCCCATGCATATCTTGTGTGTTGTGTATTGGGGGGATGTGCAATTATCTCATGAACAAATAAACTCCATAATACAAAATGCTCCCATTGTCGTTGTCCATTTGACAGTTCATTATACATGTATTCAATTAAAACGATGACAATTTAAATTTTGTAACTAAAATACTTCAACATGAAATGCAGAACTTGATAGTTAAATTTAATTTTCAATTACGGAAAGATTTTTTTTTTTTTTGGTGTTGGAGATAGAAAATAATAAAAGACTAGAAATTTTTTTTTTCGACCAGCGTTGATGATATCGTCTGTATTTTATTATTATGGTTTCTATTAGCATCTTTCCGTACTTGAAAAATATATACCCAGAAAATCCCATTAAAATTCTATCACTTCATGGTTGTCACTGCAACTACACTTCTGAGTCTGAATGAGAAATAAGTGAGTAGGAATGGGCAGTGTATGTGCTTGTTGTGCATGTCGTTCTTTCTATTCTATGTTATAATTATTATCGTCATCATCATTATTCCTCCTTCAGAGAAACGCGGTACTTTGTTTTTCTGTGGCAAAATTTTTTTTTGCTATGAGAAATATTTTTGTGTTAGATATTTAGTGCAGTTGACAGTTTTTTTCATTGCATATACGATACTCACTTGTATATTTAGAATGAAAATATATGTATAGATATGAATGGCTTAGAGTGTGTGTGGGCGGACAGAAACCAGTCAACGAGAAATGTTTTTGAATTATTGTGTGTTGTGCTTTATTATTTAGCACCCTTTCGAAAAAATTTATTTGTGAGCATAAAACTCACAGAAATAAAACAAAGGATTTATAAATTTTTTTCTAACAGCTCTTTTGATGTTTTTGTGCATCAAAATAGGAAGTTTTAGTGAGATAGAAAAAGGTATTGTTCAAAAATTATGACCAATTTTAAGGTATTATAATGAGCCTGAAACTATTTAATAGTTCTAAAAATTTCTTTTAAGGTGGAACTTTAAAAGTTCCATAAACTCTTTTTTCAAAAGATCCCCAAAAATTTTCCATTCCCAAAATCTGCTTTTTCACAGCTGTTTATCGCATCAGAAAATTACAAATCAATAGCTTTGATGTGAATGAACGACGATAAATAGAGAAAAAAGTTCTCATGACCTCAGTTAGATTATTCCATAACATTCTAAAACATCCTCTCACCTATTACAAAATACGGTAAATATATTCAGAAATTATGCACAAGTTGATGTGCATTTCAACATCCATTTATATTCCTGATCTAATTTGAATACACAACTATACCAAAATATATTTGCATGATTATTATTATGTATGGGAACTGTTTTGTGGTTTTCCGCAAATATTTATCTATATGTTGTTGTTGTTTAAGATTAATTTCATTAGTTTAATTGTGTGAATTTGACACTTTATTCATTGTTTTTGTGCCTCTAATAATTGATAAATCCTGAATCAGCATAAAATTTATTTTACGACATCATCATGCGGGGAACAAAGTCGAAAATCTGATGATATCATCGTGAAATCAGCATAAATTAAGACATTGTACTGTTATGCGTAGCTAGTAAGCTTAATAAGTATTATTTTACGTAAATTAAATGCGAATAACTCGTGATAATTGTTTAGAGAATGGCTTTTGACAATGATGATGATGCTTAAAATTTTTTGCAAATGATTTTATAGATTTTTTGTTTTTGTTGATTTTTAAATTTATTGGTCCTAAATTTCGAAGTTAATGTATAGAATGTTAAAAAAAGAAGAAATATTTGTAGGGGGGCTAAAACCAAGCTAAAACGATATTTTAAATACACAAAAACTCGCAAAATAAAGAAATTTTTCTTAGAAAAGTGGTCCGGACTCCCTTTTATCCCCACCTCTGGCTATGTCCTTGTTTGGTAATAAAAAATGAAGATTTTTAATTAAAAACTTACAAATTTTCATACGAAAACAACTAGGAAGCAGGTATCAATTACAAATGACCATCATCTAACAAATCGTCATCATCAAAAAAAGCCGACAAAAACAAATCTCAAATCATTATCAGTTTCATTTGCTTGCGTCAACAATTCTAAGAGTGTGAAAAAAGACATTAGACATTACGGCTGCCGACAGTCACTTGAACTCATCGAACGTCTTTGCAAAAAAAAAAAAAAAACAGCGGTGATAAAACAAAGCAAATAGACGTAATATATGTCCTATTACTTTACATATTCACCAACTAAAACCGCCGAATCATTCTGATGAGAGAAAATTTTCAGATGATTTCATTCTGTGTAGATTAAACAATTATTGACTGATTACTTGAGTAATTTACAATTTTGACATTTGCTTTAAATTGTTTGAGGTTATTTGCATTAAATTCATTTTACTGTTTAGAGTTGATTAGCTTGTATCATTTTGAAGAATTTATGGGAATATTTATTGTAAAACTGCGTGAAAAATGCTGCGGGATGTTGGAAATGAATCTTACTAGAATTATTTTTTATTGATAATAAATTATAAAATTTTATTAAAGTTCTTACTGAAATTAAAATCAGGAAAGATTTAAAGATTCTTAAAATTGCTTTCATTTACGTAAGCACATTCTAATCCTCATCCATATGGCCCCTAAATAAGCTAATTAAGCTGAACTTGATGCCAATAAAGTAAATTTTCCAATGCATTTACGTAAGCAAACTGAAATATTGTGCATTAATTATTCTATTGGAAAGTTTTTTTTTTCGTGCTAATTAATTGACTGAATATTTCTGTTCAATTCAATTTTAACATGAGAAATTGCAATAATTTTCATCAAAATTTAATTAAGCATGTAAATGTGCTAATGAAACTAGTACTCAATTAGGTAATAATTTCATATTTAGGTGCTGGAATTTTTAATTTTTTTTTAGTCTGGAATTATTTTGAATAGGAATTGTGCGTAATTATGAGTCTATTTTAGTTTTAGAATGAGTATGGGATGGAGTAAGGATTTGTTTCGAATTGGTTTAGAATCTAATGAGTAAAAATATTAAATCCCTTAATTCTCCCCTTAAATAGCTCAACTATATCCCAAAATCTCACTAAATTCAATTATTCGCTATTATCATTCACAAACGTTCTGAATATTTCAGTGGAAAGTTCCTAATAATTATCATTGTTATTATTTATAGAGCTATGACTACAAAAACTCATGAATTATCTCATCTTACTATTTCAATGTAGAAATAGAAGACAAAAATCATAATGGATTATCAAACATGGAAATTTTATACGAATGCGAAGATTTACACATGTTCGTCATTACACATATGTGTCGTGATTCTATCTCTTTCTACATATCTCCATTCCTAATTCTATTATCGGCAAAAAAATCTTTTTTTGCTCGAATCATTAAGCAAATAATGATGTTATTTCCCTCACCACACAAAGTTAGATTTGTGAACAAATTCATTGCAAATATTGACTATTACTCAAGTCGCGAAGCACTGGGCGATGTTGTAGAATAAAGTCCGAATGCTTTCAAATAAAAATTTTTATTTTATTTCTTTTTCGTATTTGCTGATGTCTTCAATCAACGTCAATTTGTTGTAAAATAATTTATTTGATTTAACTGTAATAGGAGAATGTTTGGGAGATTTGGGAATGGATTGAGTTTATAAATGAAGAATTTATGAAGAAAAATTATATTTAAGAATTATTTGAATACCATTGATTTTGAGCAATATGTCCAAAGTTAACATTTATAAACATTTCTATTTTCGAAATCTAGTTTGTTAAAAATTCTAGAATTTTGATGCAGATTACTGATCATGTCATGTGACATTTTATATGCTTGGAAAGTCTGCAAGGGGATTCACAATTTTATGGGAATTTCGAAGAAGTTTTATTAGAATCTCGTGAGACATTCTGCATTTTAGATTGGTATAATTTGATATAATTATAATTAGCGTTAAGAATATTCGTTGGAAGAGAGATTTGATGATTGCCATTTTGATGATTTGATTATTGACCTATAGCTGTAAAGCGGTATATTCTGGGTTTTTTGAAGTTTAATGCCTTATAAAAATTTAAATTTTTGAAAATTATTGAAAATATAAATTTTTTGAATGTTTGAAAATGAATATGAAACTTTAAGCAAGATTATGCATAAATATTAGCTCTTAAACTCAACAGCAACAAAAGTCCAAGTTCCCTCAAGATTTAAAAACATCAATCTCCATTCATAACAAATGATACCGAAAAAAATTTAATCTTTAAAAAAATTCTCATCATTTAAACCAGCATTTAAAAGCACTCGACAACAAGCTAAACTTGTGCATTAGACATATCTCAATCAGATGAGATGCCCAAAATAAAATAAAATACATAAAAAATCCTGATAATGATTTTTTCAACAATCTCTAATTTTCAATTATGCCACAAACACCCTCAATCAATTTGACATGCAATGATGCACATGATGTCCCAACGGCAAAATTACCATTCAACAAATAATATTATCTTTTTGCTAAATATGTTTAAAGATTAGAATAACTGAAAAAAAAACTTGTTGTGTGGGATTTTTTTATTATTTATTTAATATTTGTTCAATTACACGAGATGATGCCTCAAGATATCGCATTAGAGTTCAAACAAATCCATTGTTTAAGCAACTATGTACATTTAAATAAATGCATGCGGTTGATTTGGGATATAAAAAATGTGATTTTTTTTATTCATTCGTCTTTGACTTCATTTCACCCTCGGAATTTCTCCCTACATAAAAAAAAATTAGTTGTCTGCAAGTGATGGGACATCATTATAATTACAGATTCTATGAGAATTGAATTTTATCTTAGATATATTTTTTGACATGACTTTTTATTATCCTAAATCAACTACAAATTATTTTATAGCCTATTATTTAAATGCTATAAGTTAGATGGCAAACAGATTCTTCATCCCTCATTTTTTTTTGTTGTAAATGTTTTTTTTTTTGAAACTGCACAATGAGTGTTTTGAACATTTCTCTGATGATCGTCAACGTATGTTACACATTACATACACAAAATTTGATTCTTTACATTTTTTTCAAAGGAAATTCAACCCCTCATCAATTTCTCTTTTGACCCTCGGCATAGATTTTTTTTTTCATGTTCTACAAATTGATTTTGATTCTTTTATTATTTTTAAGGCGAGTGTAGGTTAATTTTTGTAAGGAAATTGGCATTTATGATATCATTATTAGGATTTATTTGGATTTGACTCTTGAAATCTCAATTGACGCGGAAATCCAATAAACTTTATTGCTTCTTAATCATCCCACATCATCATATCAATATCCTTTACTTTTTAATTAAAAAATATGTTTTTTTTTTCTTCAAAATTTATTTTGATGAATCTGAAGGGGAATTTTTTTCTACGTCAAAACTTTTCTAATTTTCATATCATTTGAATTTTATTTTAATATTTTTTTATATGAACCCAAAGAATGACAAAGATGATGGTATAAAAAAATAAAAATATTTTGCTGTATATTTGCATTTGTTATGAGGATTTCTTGATTTTTTTAATGGAAAAAGTTTTGAGCGCATTTTTATGGGATCGGCATTTTTGAAGATTATTGCTTTGTCGATGATATTATTGAATTAATTAGGATATTAATCATTGTCTTGGGAGTATTTTTTGACGCGATTTACTGGTTTTTAAACATTTTATTCTTTTGAAAATTTCATTTGAATTCAAACTCAATTTCACTAATGTTTTTGGTCAAAATTGTTGCAAAAAATTGAAATTTTGTTGACCTTTCAATAATTTTAATTAAATAATTATCTTATACTCAAACTAAACCCCTAAAAATTTTAAGAAATCCTTCAATCTTATTATTATCACAAAAAAAAAAAGAACTTAATAAAGAGAATAAAAAGAAAAAAACTTTCAAACTCCAACATAAAGAACAAAAAAAAAAATATATATTACTTCCTATATTCCATCTTCAACGACCGGAAGCAGTCGCCTTTAACCAAGAACAATACAAATAAAAAAGTCTTTGCAAAAAAAAGTTAAATAAAAAAACTTTTAATAGCTTTTCAAATGTTGCAACTCATAAATATTCCATTTCTCAAGAAACTATGATAATGAATGACTGAATAGACAGCTGACACCGCCATAAACTGTCATCATCAACATTACTTGAATAGCATAGTAAATATTATAGTTGTAGTAATGGCAAAAGTGTGATTTTATGTATCGCATTTGACTTAATGCTTTGCTTTTTTGACTTTATGTGCTTTACACGTTGTCGATGCATAAAATGCTATTCATCTGTAAAGATGTAATGAGAATGATGATGAATTATGCTGTAAATAGTCATGAAATCTGTCAATAATTGAGTGATATTTCATTTTTTTTTTTCAATGGACTTGCTTTTTTTGCTTTGATTTACCGACGCTTGACTAATAAGTTTTCGTTTTTTTTTCTCTCATCTTGTTGTAGGTTAAAATATGGGTAAGATAAATTGTGCATTAAAATGTTTAACAATTTAATTAAAATTTATGGAAATTCTAATTAACTTCTTTATTCCTCAAATTTGTTATAGTTTCAAAACAGACGAATGAAATGGTAAGAATTTCAACTAAAAAACTCAGAAAAAATAATTAAAAATTTTTTTTTCAGGCGCAATTCAAAGGAACGAGAATTATTAGCCAGCGGTGGTTCTCGCGATCAAACATTACCGAACAAAAACAACCCCAATCCAGACCTATCAGATGCCAAATGCGACCGACAGCAATCATTAACACCACCATCATCATCGCCATCAAGTCTTGAACAACAAGGACAACAGCAGTCACAGCACATGAATATTCAATCACCATCAAGTCAGTCACCGAGCAAATCATCTCCAATTGATCAAAAGTTTATGGTTTTGTCCAAAAAACCAAATGACTTTAAATTTGAATCCGATGAGATGAATTCACGATCAGGACATCCACCACACATAGGTCAATTATTTAATAATTTCTACGATAATCACTCATCTGATGGCAGCGTTAAAACATATAGCAATCAAAGCAGTTCAATGTATTATGATGATTATGACTCAAATTCAGATGATAGTGAGGAAATTAATGTTACGTGACTGCCTGGTATGGAAAGTGACGAATAAGTTGCATTTACAAAAAAAAAAAAATAATTATTAAAATTAATATATTCGATTTTATGGAAAGATGTAATGAAAGAAAGATGTAAAATTAAATAAAAAGTAAGAATTTGTGGTTTAAAATTACTTGACAGAAATTAAGTTTAAGTATACGATTTAAATATAAAGTCCTTAAAAAATAAACAAACAACTTAAATTACCCTTAATTTCTGATGACATTTTGAGTGGTGTATGAAATTTGAAAAAATAAATTGACTGCAAAATTGATAAGAATTTGAACGAAGCAGTTTTAAAAAAATTCTCACATCACTCAAAATTTGCATCAAACTTTTAAGTTTCTTAAGACACATAATTTAATATTACTGTAAATTATTAAAATTAAAAAATATTTCATTAACTTAGAAAGATTAATAAAAAAAAATCATCGATAATTATGTGTAATAAAAAGTTGAATATTTATTATTTCCTCATTTTTCAGATGATTCTTAACTACAAACGCAAGAAACTACGTGATTTTTGATAAAAGCATACAGAATAAAATCAGACTACCGTCATAAGATATGAAGTCCGTTAAATGACAGATTTGAAAAAGTTTAAATTATTTTTGGCAGTTGAATTTTTTTGTTTACATTTTGAAATCTAATAGAATTCAAGCTTTATGGAATTTATTTTGACTTAAAGACACACTTTACAATTATAAATGATAATTTTGAGCAATAAAAATGCTTCAAATTGCTTTTTTTCTATTAAATAAATTTTCAAATTCAAAATGTAAACATAAACAAAAACATGTGAATGTGTTAGTGAAACCAAATTTTTTAAAATATAATCACTAAATTCTTATTAATTGCTAAAGAATATTGATCGTAATGCTTAAAAAATTGTTTAATAGTAATTAGTGTTTAATTTAAAATATTAATTCACAAGTATTAATGCTATTAAAGTGTAAAATTTCACTAAAAAATTTTTCTATCGTTTTGGAATTTCGAAGAATTCGAATCAAATGTCGAAGAAATTCGAACTTAATGTCGAAGAAGTCCGAAAAGTTATGACGGTAGTCTGAATAAAATATTTTTTAGCAAAAACAAAAAAAAAATCCAAAAATAAATTTTGATTTCGCAATTCGTAAAATTTCCAAAACGGCAAACGTCATTCGATCCTCATTATGTGTCTAATAAATTATTTAACTTGCAGAACATTTTATTCTCGTATTTTTTACGTAAATAAAACATATTCTTGATGCAATATACAAAAACTGGTTTAAAAATATACTAAATTTTGCAGACTGGATATTTTCCGATTTATACGTCATGTTATTTTTTGATTGAGTAATAAACAGATTTTTAGTAAATTTATTTTATAAAAATTAAAATTTTAATATCTAATGCAATTGTACCTTTATTTTTTAAGTAAAACAGTTGTTATTTTTAAAGTAAATTTTCATAAATTCTCAAGTTATAAATATGTTACTATATAATCATAAAAAATATCAATCGCTTTATATTATAGAAAAACACATCAAACATATGCTATAATATATTTTATAGCAGTCGCTTGTTGCGCCATCTATTGAAAAAAAAAACAAATTTCAAATCATGTTAAAGCATTTCTGGTCGTTATATAAAATTATACAATATTTAAGGTTAATTATTGTGAAAATGAATCATAGGGTAAAAACAAAAAGTAGGAATTCTTTCTCAATTTATGAAATATTTTTTATTGAAAACATTAAAAGCTTTAACAATGAGTAACAGTTCCACTATTCCATAAAGCAACATTGCCTGTTGAATAAACAACCAAATTCCCATCAATTTGAAGTTCAAGTCTAGCACCAGGATTTCCATGAGTATGCGAATTCCATTTAGCAACATTATTGCAATCATAAACGACAAAATTTCCATCACCTTGCATGCATGCGTATTTGGTACATGTTCCATGAGTTTGAGTGTGCCATGTATGCTGATTTGAAGATGTTCTGTAAATTACAAGATTTCCATCTCCTTGATAAATAAGTTTAAAGCATTTATTTGTAGTTTGAAGAAAATCATTTGGATATAAGCATTCATTGGGAAGGAGAGACGTTTTTGTAGGTTTTTGTGTTGTTGTTGTAACAACAGGTGGTGGTTGAATGATTGCTGGTTGGGTTGTTGTCAATTTTTTAGTTGTTGTTCTTTGGGTGGTTGTAGTAAAATCTGAAAACAAAATTTTTGGCGATATTTAATTTTTGAAAAAATAAAAAACTTACCATTTTCAGTACAATGAGCATATTTATTGAGTCCACCACTTTGTATCCATCCACAATATTCAGCAGTATTAACAAAAATGCCATATGAACTTGCAACAGTTATTCCTCTTAAATAAAATCGATTATTATGAAGAACATAAAGCCCACTTCCAATAGCAGCACCACATTCAATATCAGAACTTTCAAATTCAAATCTTATATCGATTTCTACATCAGTTGGCCAATTTTTTTCTGTACAGTCATGATACGTTCCACAAACAGTTCGAGCATCTAAGTATGGCTTTAAATAGCTTTTTTCTTTTGAACATTTATGATAACTTTTAATTGATGTTTCAAACTTTTTGGCAACATTTTTTCCTTCAACTTTTTGATGACCAACTACGATTCCTTCAGTTACTTGAACTGAGGATGAAAGCGGCTTAGATAAACAAACTGGTTGAATATAGGAATTAAATTGAACTTCTGAATCGAGGGTTAAAAGAGCAACATCGCCTTCGAAAGAACCAATGTCGGTATTAAAGTCTGGATGAATGTGAATTGATTTGACGCCAACAACAACTCGTCCTTTTTCGAGAACTTTTGAAAGGTCTTGAGCGGCGAGGACTACTGACAAATCTTCAGGTTCCAAAGGTTGTTGGCTATTCTTTTTCTGAATGCATTGAGCCGCTGTGAATGAGATAATTTTTAAGGTTTAGTCATTATCAAAATTATTTCTAAATACCCGTTACAATAGCTTTATTTGAGATAAGAGTTCCACCACAAATAA